>BPLT01000034.1:2905000-3593458 GCA_019656295.1 Rhododendron mucronatum var. ripense | reverse complement strand
CCCCCCCCCCCCCCCCCCCCCCCCCCCCCCCCCCCCCCCCCCCCCCCCCCCCCCCCCCCCCCCCCCCCCCCCCCCCCCGATATACATTCCTCTGTCCCTGCATGCTTGTGTCTCTTCTTCCTTTTCCCTTTTTATTTTGTCCAAGGAGAGTGGACAAATGTCGTTGTGGACGTTAATATATTAGATTTCTATGCACCTAAAAGCCAGACTGAGATCTTTTTTGGTGTTTCTGTCAGGCATTATCTGATCCATACTTCAAAGGACTAGCCAAAGTGGAGAGGGAACCATCTTGCCAGCCAATTACAAAAATGGAGTTTGAATTTGAGAGGCGAAAGGTTACAAAGGAAGACTTACGTGAATTAATTTTTCGTGAGATTCTTGAGTACCATCCTCAGTTGCTCAAGGACTACATGAATGGAATAGAAAGGACTAATTTTCTTTATCCAAGGTTTTTGTTTTCAGTTGCTCTTCATATTAAAAAATATCTTCCTGTCTTTTCTACCCCAGTGAGAATCCTATGCGATTGTATCCTTCCCTCATTTGTCAGTGTGTTTCGTGTGCAGTGCTCTTGATCAATTCCGGAAGCAGTTTGCTCATCTTGAGGAAAACGGTGGTAAAAACGGGCCAATGATTCCACCTGATAGAAAGCACGCCTCTCTCCCTAGGTAAACAGCTCACGGTTCATTTGTTGTTCTTAAAGCTTTATTTGTAAAGAAATAATCTGAATTATCTACCAATTACTTCTGTTGAGAATCAAGATGGTTAGTTTTTGTTAGTTACTCAATCTGTTTTAGTTTACCATTTAGACTTCTGTTTGAGGTTAGTCACCTTATCTGGTGAATGTGGTATTTGTGTGCATTTCACATGAAGGTAGAGGTATTTAAGACCATGCGGTGCTGGTGAAGTATGAATTTCACGACTGGGTATCAATTGTTTCCTTATTCTTCACATTTGTAGTGCCTAGAAGTGATGCAAACACGCTATGTCTTACTACAAACAACAAAAGCATAACATGATGATAAATATACATTAATTCCCTATAAAAATTAGAAAAAGCAGGTCATGATACTTCTGTCCGTTGATCATATCATAGTTTGATTATCTCTTCTTTTAATTTGAAATGTGGAATAGAACAATTGTCTGCAAGAGCATGTTCTCGTAGGCTGCAAAAAACATTGGAATGAAACGCGGAAAACAATTATTTTAACCCGCAAAACTAGTGAAATAATGAATCATTCACATGCATGATTATATGAGCAAAGATATCATTTAAGGTTAGCTGACATCAGTCAGACGTTGACTGTGATTCTCGCAGAATTGTTGGCAACTTGGTGAAGATATTGTACACATCAGGAACAGCTATGATTGGAGTTGGTTAGGTTGTGGGTAGTTGAGATTAATGCAATTCTCAAAAAATGTTGATTTGAACAATTTGAAGGAAACATGATTTGAAAGAAGTGTTGGTGAAAAAATATAGTGAACAGAGTAAAATTTGAAGATGTGAATAATCCTAATCCTGTTATGTAGTCATTAGTCTCTTCAAACTAGCAAGCTGTGACAATGATGATAGGAATTGGAAGGGGAATATACCCATTCTGCATCAACACATTTATCAACCAATATCATTCAAGTTTCAACCAATGATTTAGGTTTACCCAATATGAAGTCGATTTCACCAGATGACACTTGTTTGCTTGTTTATTCCAATTGATGCATGCAGGTCTACAATTGTACATGCAAATACAGTCCCTCCAAAAGAACAAGCAAATGCTCCTACCTTTAGAGATAGGCCGGGAAACTCATGCAGTAATAGGAACTCCAAAGATATGGATGGAGTTCCTGTAAATCCATCAAGGAGCTCACAGGCACAACAGAGGATACCTCTGGGTACTCTCTCTCTCTCTCTCTCTCTCTCTCTCTCTCTCTCTCTCTCTCCTTATATTTATACATACACTAGTCTTTTTGCCACGTGTGTTGCACGTGGTTTGTTTGAAGCCCAATTTGAAGCCCAAGTACCGTTGACATTGTAGTTGTTTTTGGAGTGGGTATGTCATTGAGATCGAGGTCGTGAATATTATTGGTCATTCGGTATGGAAGGAACCGCTGCTCAGTCTCAGGCTTTGATTAAAATAAATTGGGCTAAGAGTTATTTTCTGTTCTTTTTGGGCCAATCTTATTTTAACTTAGCCTGAATTTACTTCCACGGTTTTGCACCCAAATCGAAGTGGTGCATGGCTAATGTCTTCCTAACTAAACCAGTGCATGGCTTTTCAAATATGGACCAGTGCAGTGCGTATTACAAACTGTGTATTACAACTAATTAGCCCAATGGAAAAACAGATTGAACAACAGCAGAAAACGGGATCAAAAAATACAACTCACAAACTGTCAACTCCGAAAATAAGAAGTAGATCAAGTCCAACGAATGGGTCACTGTGTCCTTAAAAGCAGATTTTGCCCTTGCCAAGGTGCTCACGATTTTGGACGTCCGCTTCCCAGGATGCAACGATCTTTCTGCACGCAAACGCAACACTTCGAATGCGTGCCCCACGGACAGAAACTATGCAGAGCTCTCTCGGACTATATATGCGGAAGTGTATTTGTGCTCTCTGATTTTTGGAGGCATGAAATGGCTGTACACAATCTGTTTATATAGGCATGCAAATGACTGTCCGAAACTGTACCATTCAGTTCACAGAGGGTCACGATCAAAAAGTAGCAATGGTTCGAAACCAACTGATGGAATGTTCCAAACCTTGCACTGGTTCGGTTCATTACTGAAAAGCCACGCACTGGTCCATATTCGAAAAGCCATACATGCAGTGGTTTAGTTAGGAAGACATTAGCCACGCACCACTTCGATTGGGGTGCATTAGACTATTTATATAATTAGTTTTCCTAAATTATTATTTTGCTTGTTTGTTATGCAATTAGTTGTGTCTGTTGCAATTAGTTTGTAACTGTTTTGTAAGTAGTTTATTTATTTAAGAGGCACCCATTGGTGTTCGGTTTGTAACTGTTTTGTGTCGGTTGGGAAGAGGCGTAGGATGGGGCAAAGTATTAATTGCTAATTGCAAGTGGTCGTGGCATTTGTGGAAAACAAAAAGTAGAAAACACCTTCGTACATTTAAAAGTAGTATAGATATTATATATTGTTACATATGCTATTCTGTTCTTTACTAATCCTTTCCTCTGAAGTACCAACACGGCTAGCTACCAGCGTTGTGTATATGTACCCAAAACGCCTTGGACAAGGACAACACGCTAGGGACTTTTTAGTGGAGTCCATAATGCAAATGTTAAAGAGTTTGTGAGGCTCAAAGTCCATCAATTCCCTTCTCTTTTTTTGGAATGCTTATATAGTATTAGGGGCCATTCCAGTTTTAAAAAAAGGAAGGTTTTGGAAAAGGAAGGTAATTTCAAGCTCAGAAATCATGTGTTTACGTAAATAATTTTCCTACCAATATGAATCTTGTTTGATAGATCTCATTGAGATCTTTTAAACGGTGCAAAAAAATTAAAAAATCATTTTTCATTTTCGTTATATTTGAGTTTGAAATTACCCTCTTTTTGAAAAAGAAGGTTTTGAGAGAAAGCGGAACGGGGCCTTAGTAATGGTTCTTTTTATATATGTGTAACATTTTATGATTGGTTTTATATATTTGCAACTTTTGTGTACTAGTGTATGTATTTCATATCCCTAGTTTAGTAAAGTTAATGCCTTAGTTTTCCTAAGACTATAATAGGTACCCGCAGTATCGGTATTCTATACATTCAAATCAATGCGTTCTCAATGCTCCATATCCTACTTTTTAGAGAAATGGCATGACTGGTTTTTTGTGTCGTGTCTATGCATCTTTGTTCTTTTCAGTAGTTTATGTAGTCCTAATATTCGTAACTTGATTGTTGTCCAGCCAAACCAGGAAGAGTTGTGGGGCCGGTTGTATCATATGAAAATGGAAGTGTAACCAGAAATGCGGGAGTCCTCCTTCCTTCACAGGCTAACCCTCCGGCATACTGTTACCGCAGGAGCGTGTCCGGAAAGCTCGAAAGATCCTCCACAGAGACGGAAAGAGAGAGGGACTTTTCTTCTTCTTCTTCGCAAGCAAAGCAAGTCCCTCAATTTGGAATGGCTGCTGCCAAATTGGCCCCGGATATAGCCATCAACATAGACAACAACCCATTCTATATGACTCGAGCTATGGTGGATTATGGTGTTGACGACAGAGTTGCCATCGACGCGAATTTGTTGCAGGCAAAAGCCCAGTACGGAGGAATTGGTGCTGCTGCTGCTGCTGCTGCTGCGAGTGCGGCTGCTCACCGTAAAGTAGGAACCGTTCAATACGGTTTGTCGAGAATGTATTAGAACGACTGAAAATGGGTGTTATGGCCGAAGTGGATGGTAACAGAAAGAGTGCAGCCACGGAAAGAGTGCCGCCGCATTGGGTGGTTTTGTACAGAACGAGTTGAGTCCCCTTTTGAAGAGTCAAGCGTCTCCTCGTGGTCTTAGAGACTAGTTGTGTTAGTAAAAACAAGCAAGTTCAACTCTCTCTCTCTCTCCCACTACTGTTTGCTTTAGGTCTCCGGAATCAACCCATTTCTTTGTGCACGGTATCCAATAATTTCTCTTCAATTATACTCTCTCTCTCTCTCTCTCTCTCTCTCTCTCTCTCAATACCCAAGACCTTCCTCAAGATTAGGGGTGTAAATGGTTTGATGTGGTCTGGTTTAGGCACTTTTCCAAACCAAACCGGACATTTCGTTTTGGACATTTTATAAACCAAACTAAACCAAATATTAATGGTCTGATTTGGTTCGGATGGGTTTAGTTTGACGTATTTATTTCGGTTTTTGGTTTGTGTGCATTTTATACAAAGAAAAAAATGCAATATATAAAAGCAAAGGAACATTACAAAGCACATTTAGCCTCCCATGGGCATGCAGCACTTACAACCCCTCTGGACACTAGCTCTGCGTTTTTCTCCTCACCCACATTTACTGTTATCTTACATGTACATATATGTGTGTATATATGTCTGGTCCGGTTCGGCTTATACCGGATTAGATGGTTGCAAACCACAACAAACCAATTTTTTCATTTTGGCTAAAAATGAAACTGGACCAAAACGATTACCTTTAGAAGCCCAACCAAACCACCGGTTTGGTCTGGTTTCAGTTTTCGATCTGGTTTTTTGGTTTTTTCTGTCACCCCTACGCAAAACTAAACCCAAACAAAGTCAAATCTTTATTCCTTGTTATTTTTTTTTCTTCTTTTCAATTGTAAGGTTTTTGTTTTTTGTTTTCACAGCCCACTTTGTCTCAAGGGATGGAATCCATGACGTGAAATGGTGCGACAAAAAATCGTGAAGTATCACGGAAGATAAACAAAGGTTAAATAGTGGTCTTGGCCTAGGACTTAGAGGTTGACACTTATAAAATTTATTTACATTTCAATAAGCCTCACAATAACCTAAAATTGTACCGAATTGGATGGATGAAAACCGGATGGCTGTCTTTTCTTAAAGCAACAATGCTACCCACAAAACACAAACACACAATATATAAGCGTTTGTGTGTGAGTTATATACTTATTGTTCCTAAAGTATTGCGCCGGCCAGCTCATCAACACACCCTTTGCTCTCTCCCAAAAAGATAAATTCTGAATGAATACTAATATCTTTGATGTTATGAGCTGAGTGATAAATAATGTAATGGTACAATCATAAAACCATATTCTTAAAAAAATACATAAAAGTCACATAAGCACCACCCTGTAGATTATTTCTAACTTTACTTTAGAATTTGAAAAGTAAAAAAGATCTTGCTCGGATATGGGTGTTACCTTTTGATTGATCCGATAATATTTTTGTGATTTATGATCTGGAGTACATGAGGGGGCAACGCTGGTATTGGTAGTGAGCATGTGAAATCAAAGTAATTGTTTGTCTTCCGTGAAATCTAACGTTCGAATCCGAGGTTAAACGTTTGATTCTGAATTTGGGCCATTAGAAAGTTTATCCCGTCGTTAGCTTCAAGGCGTCAAAATGAATCAAGGTTGCAAACTGACCTAGACATTTATAATAATAAAAAGATGACAACGCGACATATTTGTAAGGCACTAGTAAAATAATAGAGGGTTGTAGAGTGTGAAGGCAACAAGCAAAGATTTCGCAGTTCTGATCACATCGAAGTCCAATATGCCCAAAACCATAATTTATCTTTTACACACAATCCCAATGACCTAACCGCCGACTGGTTTCCTTCCTGGAAGCATCACAACTCACTCTCTCTCTGCAATGAACTTTAACGCATTCAACAAAACTTGATTTAAAAAATTCCTCAACGACAAAACACGAAATCATCATACTCTCGTAATCTCAAGGGGAACAACGGGCAGTGCCGGCTCAAGAGATTTGGATGCTCAAAGGCTAAATTATGGGGTGAGATTCTACATATTTTTAGAATTAAACAACAATGATAGAAATGTTTCTTTATATAATTACTATGGACTTTATAACACATGTTAACTGCTAGCATTATTTTTGGGGAAAAAACATTTCAAAAGAAAAAGCTATCTACAAGATTCGAACTCAAAACTCCATATGGACTAAAATTAACTTATCGTTGAGCTAACAAAGACATTTGTATTATAATATGAACAAATAATATATATACTAATTTACAAATAATATTGGAGAACCCCTAAATTTTGAAATTTTTGGGATGCCCAAGGCCCAGACCTCTTGAGCCTTGTGCTTGGACCGGCACGGAGGATTAAGGCTCTATTCTTGTAAACTTATTTTTCTTCTCGTTTTGTGAGTTTTGTTCATCTTTTCTGAATTTTTGTTACATTCGCTTCATATTTTTTGAATCATCCGTCTTAATGAGATGAGTCTAAAAAGTAAAAATATTTATCGAAAAAAAAGAACGTTCATTAAAGACGGAAAAAGTATCAAACATCTGTCTTCTTTGTCAAAAGTGTTGTGTTATTTGAATTTTTTCAACATCGGTTCATATTTTTATACTTTTCTGATTAATCTCGTATTAATTTCAAAAATTACGACAAAAAACTAAACAAAAAGTTGCAAAGAGTAAAGAATACCGAAATAAGTTTCAGAGCATCTGTCCAGTTTTCATTGGTTAGTTGGGCCTCTTCGGAACCAAAACAATGATTAGAATTGTTTACTTTGTAGAACCTCTTCGAGTTTATCATTCATGTTAAAAATCAGCTTGATTGAACATCGAAAAGTACATGATTGAAACATATTTGTAAAAAGAAATCTGTCTCGACCATATATCTATCGATGTTCAATCAAACTAATTTATTTGTGTGAACGACAAACTGGACGGACTTTACACAGTGAACAGCTCCTGTCATTGTTGTGGCCCCCCAAAACTGGATCCAAACTGGAGAGAGCTGCGTCCACTTTCCTCCGAGTGAAATTTTGCTCACCCTTTTTAAAAGAAGGTAAACATTACCCTCATTCTTATTGGATGAAATGATGTGGATCCTACTATAAAGTGATGTCATGCTTACCATGCAATACACTTTTTGATAAATATAACATCACTTTATGGTAAGATCCACATCATTTCAAACAATAAAAAAGAGAGTAATGTTCACCATTTTAAGTGAAAAATGAACAAAACTCAACCCACTTTCCTACCGACCTTCCCCCCATAAACGGCGATTCTAGTAGGAGTAGCATTTATGGGCTCAAGGTGGGTCCCTATTCCCCAAAAAGACACGTGGCAATCATGGTTGGGGGAAAGAAAGGGGGAGGACGTGCACATGGGTGTTGGGAGATAAGTTTGAAGAAAATCATGTGATCACATGGGCTTTCTCCCCCCTTTGTTTTTGTTTTGTTTTGTTTTCCGACTGTCTCTCTCTCTCTCTCTCTCTCTCTGGAGTGGGCCCCGTTCTCCACCGCTGCCGGCCCTTTTCCCTTCCCCCAGCTTCAGTTCAGTGGGATCTATTCCTCTCTGCCGCAGGTGATCCCCATTGCTTTGCTTCTTGTCTGCTCCACTCCCATCTCGGACGTGAACTCCACGGATTTAAACCCAGCAAAATGATCAGCACAAAAATCAAAACTTGATCATTTTTCTGAGTTAATTAATCCAGTGCATCTAGAACCCAATTTTAATACTAGCAAGTTTTTGTGTTTCTTACCCTTAAGAGGCTTTTTGAAACATCTGAACCGTTAAAATCACTTAGACGAATAAAATTATACAAACTGTTTTCTGTAGTTCAAGCTCAAGGTGTAGAGAAATTATTTTAGGAGTACTATATTTTAGTTGTTCACCTTAGCTTTTCGTGTTTTTTTTTTTATTTTTTTATTTTGGGTTTTCAATTCCCTTGTCGAGTTGAATAAATAATTCTTAAAAATTTGAAGCAAAATTAACAAACACAAATTTTAAGGACGAAGACTTGTGTAGTTAATAACAAACGGGTTGTGAGTCATAGGCATACAGAAAATTATTTAAGCTCCCACACAGAATACAAATGTGTTGAATTATAGAGACTAGAGATGCTCTATGATAAGGGCAGTTAGGTTAAGTTCTGCTACGATTTTTGAATTTTTTGTTTTTATTTGTTTTAATTCGAATTTCTTTTGGCGGTAATTGATTTTGCACCTAACTTTTTGTGAAATATTGATTCATCCCGTCAAAACGAATCGTAAAAGTAAAAAAATTAACTTTTACCCAAATTATTTTAAAAATTATTCAAGAAAGAGTCTCAGAAATCTCAGTGGAACATAGCATTAAACTCACATGGTCTTTTGAACGTTCGTCAAAACCTCACGCATTCTACATAGGCGCGTGGTGTTTGTCACCTCTACACTAATCCACAGCCAGAGGGGCTATGGGCCCCTATCCTCGTTGGCATGATCCCAACAATAATTTTACCCACCTTCTCATCCCATGTAGTAACATGAACAACCTTAATTTACACAACCTCATTACTCACAACACAAGCCGCCTCTCTCTCTCTCTCTCTCTCTCTCTCTCTCTCTCCATGGAGAATGCTGCTGAAGACCCAACGTCTCTAACCACATTCCAAAGCAGAGAGGGGATGACCCAGAAGAAACTTGACCTGGGTAACGCATGTAATGAATCTTTAACCAGTCTCCGCTGTGCAAGGCGGCCGGAGACTCACCGGAGATCAAAGCGAAGGAAGAGAAAAGAAGCAAAGGTTTCAAAGGAAGTGATCAGCACCGACGGCAGTGAAGATGATGAGAAGGCAGAGGTGGAAAGAAAGATCATGGCGCTGCAGAGGATTGTACCGGGAGGTGAGTCACTTGGGATTGAGAATCTGTTTGAAGAGACTGCAGGGTACATACAGGCATTGCAGGCTCAAGTGAGGGCCATGAGGGTTATTGCTAGTTTCTTTGAGGGGTTAGAATGTGAGAAGAGAAAGCTTGGGGGTTAAATTAATCTTTGAACTTGAAAAAGTCATGGGTACGTACATAGGTTTCGTAGACGGATTTTTTTGTTTTTTTGTTCTTTTGTTGGGGGTTATGATTGTCGTTTTAAGTTTTTTTTTTTCCTTTCCTTTATTTTTTGAAAATTTGTTATTTATAGAAATGTTCAATTTGGATATATTTGCATGAATAGGAGGCACAGAGGCGAATTAGTAGTAATTTTTAGAGTAGTGAGCAAATTTTTTTGGGAAATGATATTGGCACTCCAAATATTGATGCAGGCACTCAAAAAAATAAAGGAAAGTGGCTTTGAAGTTGCACTGATTTTGGAGTGCCTGCATCAATTTTTGGAGTGCCAATATCATTTCCCATTTTTTTAGTAGTTAGTATTTTGTTATCGATCCCTCTTTCGAGTAGCAGTACTAGGAGGGTATGGATGTATTTACCTTCCGAAGATCTTTTAATGTATTTCTTTTTCTATTGTACCGATTTCGTATTTTGATCACTATATATGATCTCTGAAATTTTCTTTGTCGATAAAAAAAAAAATCAATCTCTTTCCCTAGATAGGTGTTTTTTCCGTCCGAATATCCAAATATTCCAGTTTTGAAGCCCGGCAGTGTGCGCCAAATTGGTCCGATTCGAAACTCCAAAAATGGTAGCCGTTCATTTTGAAGCCATAGACGTTACTTGCTCATGAGTCCGTGATAATAGTTATACTCGACTATTGTAACTACTTAATGTTGATATTTATAGTATAATGGGAAAACGGATAAGTTATTTTTGGAGTTTATTGTTTTGCGAAGGATTTATTAAAAATCCCTCAGACATGAATCATTCCAAAAATCATAGTTATCGGACATCAACTAATACATGGTCGGAACATATTTTCCTCAAGAGAGTTGTGTTATAAGGAAAATGAGTTTCGAGCATGTAATAATTAAGCACTTATGTCTAATCAGACATAGTTTTTGGCGTGGTGATATTCTTGACAGGCTTAATGACACTAATCATCAGGTGAGTCCCAGAGAGGCATCACAAAAGGGACCAATAGGACAAGTCCATTTTATTGGGTCAAAATTCATAGTTTTAACTTCAAGTTAGGTGCCGTTCCGCTAAGATTCTTATTTTTTATGTATTTATTATCTATTTTACGAGATATGTTATTTTCTCACAACACATTACTTTAAATTTAAAGAATACGTATATACTTATTTGAAAATAAGTACTCGACGCAGCAAAAGTTACTTGTTTTTCGAGCCCCTTGTTTTAGTGTAGGATAATGCATATGACACAAAGTTATGCAAGAAGGTTGAAATAGAAGTCATGAAGGTCTATGTGTACGCTCCGAGCAAAATTACCGAAACCGAAGAGAATCCAATTCGTTTCTTCGCTAGGAGAGATGATACAGCAATTTGGCTTTATCGTATGAATGCTTCTTGTTAATCTCAGTGGAAGATAAATTAGTGATGAGATTGAGATGGGCAATTTCATGCCCCAACTAGGGAGTATCTTCAATTTGAGATTTTCCCCGTATCTAACCCAAATAAAAAACTGGGGGGAATGACTTCGGTGTCTCCACCTCTTTTGGAGACACCGCAATTTTTGGCATAACAAAACTATAATTATCATAATCAAAACAATTAAAAGCATACATAATAAAGGCATAACCAAAATCATAACAAAGTATAACTTTGGTTTTTGGTTATATCTTGTTATGGTTTTATTATGCTTATAATGGTTCAGTTATGCCAAAAATTACGGTGGCTCCAAAAGAGGTGGAGACACCGAAGTCGTTCCCTAAACTGGTCTTTGCTTCTTTCTTTTTTTTTGGTAACTGTGTAGGCATTTGTCCTGTGTTGGATGAGTTTCTATTTGAGAGTAACAGTCATGGACGTGGGGAGTTGTGTGTGGGTTTTGTGGTGGTATGGATGAGAAAGAGATATATAAAGAGCTAGGGCGGTTAATTGGATGCCTATGTGTGTTGATGGAATTTGGTTAATATTTTGTTCAACTTGTAATGGATGCTTTGAAGTTCATGTCTAATTTACAATAAATGGAAGAATGGGGTGAGGGGTGGTGATTGTGGGCATTGGATTGGTACTGCTTACACCACTCTCGGTTTGGCATTGAAATATGGTTGTAGGTCTACTATTAGTGGAGAGAAACTTATTCATGGCTCAGCCGTGAACAAGTTCTTTATAACGTACAGCAACCAATTACGACTGTCTAAAAGTGTTCTTGATGGTCTAGATTTTAATAAAAAAAATTCGGAAAAAAGTTTAACTCTAATTTGGAAATTTATTATTATTATTATTATATTAAGTCATAACACTTTTGCAAAAATGGCATAACAAACCACTTGAAGGCATAACACAATCACTCGAAGTCATAACAAAAAACTTTTGGGAAGCATAACCTATGTGCTATGGTGTCCTCTTTTGGCTGGTAGACACCATAGTATTTGCCCTTAAGAAGAGCATTTTCGTCCAAAACAATTCGTCGCAATTGGTGTCATTAAGTTTCTAACTCTCAGCAGCCACTTCATAGCTAGGGCTGCAAACGAGCCGAACCCTTTTTAGGCTCAGTTCGATTTGGCTCGTCTAACTTTTTTAAAGTTCAGACTTGACTCGTTAAGGCTCTTTAAATTTAAAAGATCCGAATTCAACAAGAACTTTATTTATTTTCTACTGCAGCATATCAAATATGATATCAACAACAATATACATGCAACCTATACTCTCTAGGCCAAATTTGTTTTTTTATATTCACGAAATAGAGAGAGACTGAGAGAGCTAGACCAAAAGAAATCGCGGAAGAGCCCACACTCAGTTCGTGATTTAGGTGTGCGGGAAATATAATAGAAGCCCGCGAGGTTCTATCGAGTTAAATCCGAAGCACAACAATTGACAATCGTGTCGTAGGGAATTGAGGTGAAACACTATTTTCTGCCATGTAGGGTTTTTCCCTTTTTTTTTTTTGTTGCTCAATCTGAACGCGTATTATTGGGTCTTGAAATTTTTTTGTTTTCCATCAGTGGTATTTCCATACCTACCAAAAATTTGCATCATAATATTCATGGTAGATTTCATAAATAACTATTGGTAAATTTTTTAAAATTCATTGAAATCCAGTAATTTGGGACCAAAATTAACTCAAACACCATCCTTTACGTGATGTATCAATAATCAACAAAGAAATTATAATGCGATACAAAAAAAGTATAACAAAAATCATGGTGAACAAGGGAACTTACAAACTCTCAGTTGATTTTCCGGCAAATAGGAAGGACTGAGATGGATTCGGCTATTTGAGAATAAGCAATGTTGACATTTGAAATTTGTTATGGCTAGGGAAGAAGAAACAGAAATGCAGAGAAGAAAGATTCAAGTTTGTATTACTTCTTGGAAAAATTGCACACCTCTAGATATGGGGGGACTCATTATTTATATCGACTCCCTTACATTTCCCTCCACTCACTTCTAACTAACTACTCCACTAACTCCCTAAAATCATGGAAATACAGAATTACCATTCTATCCCTAATCACTAGCCTGGACATAACATTCCGTGCTGCTTGAAAACAGCCTTGTCCTCAAGGCTGGAAATGGGGATACTTTTCTTCAATCTCTGAATGATCAACCCACGTAGCATCTTTTGGAAACGAGTTCATCCACTGCACCAACCACTGGACCATAGCCTTATTTCCCCTTTTAACCATTCTTCTTTCCAAGACTGCCATAGGTTCCAGTTGCAAAGCCCCTTCAGGACCAACTGGAGGAAGAGTAGTTTGAGCTACCACATTAGCCCCCAAGTTTCTTTTTGAGCAGAGATACGTGAAATACAGGGTGAATTTTGGCAGTTGCTGGTAAGTTCAACCTATAAGCCACTGTACCAACCCTTTCCAACACTTGACATGGACCATAAAATCGTGGGGCTAGCTTCATATTTCTGTGCAAAACCACTGTAACTTGGTTGTAGGGTTGTAGTCTGAGGAACACCTAGTCTCCCACTGTGAATTCACTTTCAGATCTTCCCTTGTCAGCATAATGTTTTATTCTGTGTTGGGCTTGAGACAAATGCTCCTTTAAATGTTTGATGATTGCAGCCCTTTCCCTCACCTAATTTCCCACCTTAGCTACTGAAGAAGGCTTGGAAATGCAAAAGGTATGGTCAGGAGGCTCTTGACCATAAACTGCAAATAATGAGTAGTCTTGGTAGTTGAATGATAGGTAGTATTATACTACCACTCAGCTAGAGGGAACCACTTAGAACACTGCCTGGGATAGTCTCCAGTCATACACCTAAGGTTATTCTCCAAGCATTTGTTCAAAATCTCTATTTCGCCATCTGATTGGGGATGATAAGCAATGCTAAGACATAGTTTATAACATTGTAAGGTAAAAAGTTCATGCCAAAAATGGCTAGTAAACATAGCATTCCTATTTGAAACAATAGTGGAAGGAAGACCATGTAACTTAAACACTTGATCAAAGAATACCTTGGCCACATCTTTAGCTGTATATGGGTGTGATAGAGCCATGAAATGACCATATTTTGACAATCTGTCTACTACCACAAAAATCATAGTTCGGCCTTGAGAAGCTGGTAATCCCTCAATGAAATGGTTGTTGATTTTGCCACTCCTTTTTTTGTTAACGCCACTTCCTTGCAAGTGTATTTTTGGTGCAAAAATACACTTGTAGGGGAGTGACATTGACAAAAAAGGGAGTGACAAAATCATTTTCCAATGAAATCCATTGATATATTTGACCAAATCCTGTCAGGAATGGGAAAGGGTTGCAATAATCCTGGATACTTCACATTTTCACTTTTGTATCTCTGACAAGTATCTCATTCAGAAACAAAATGTGCCACATCCTGCTGGAGTCCCTTCCAATAGAAAGTCTTGTGCAATCTCTTTGTTGTCTTGCCTATTCCTGAATGTCCTCCCAAAGCTGAAGAGTGGAATTCATGAATAAGTTGTTTTCTGAGTGGAGAATCCCCTACTCCCAACCTGCCATGGTAGGTTAGAATACCATGTGCGCAAGCATAACCAACATGAGTTTGACCTTGTTGAAGGTCTAGGATCAACTGTTGATTGTTAGCATCTGTTTCCCAACTTTGCTTAACTTTACCCAACCAACTGGTAGACACATAAGACAATGCATGAATCATAGCTATGGGATCTGCAGAATTGATTAACTCCCCTTTCCTAGACAAAGCATCAGCAACCTGATTTATCCTTACCACATTTGTACACTAGAGTGTAATCAAAACCCAACAAGTTTGTTACCCATTTTTGCTGGAATGGTGTTCCCACCCTTTGCTCCAAGAGGTATTTCAAACTTTGGTGATCTGTCCTTATGAGAAAGTGTCTACCCAATAGGTAATGCCTCCATTTTAATACTGCCAGCACCACTGCCATTAACTTATTTTCATAAGTAGAAAGAACTTGATACCTTGTTGAGATTCCCTTGCTCTAATAAGCCATGGGGTGCCCATGCTGCATGAGGACAACACCCAATCCTGTTCCACAAGCATCAGATTCAACAACAAAATCCTTACTATAGTCAGGCAGAGCAAGTACTGGTGTTGTAGTCATAGCAGCTTTGAGTTGGAGGAAAGCTGTAGTGGCTGCAGCCTGCAGGGGTCTAAGCAAAGGAATCTTTCTTGAGCAAACCATGAAGTGGAGAGCAGATCTTACTGTAATTCCGAATGGACCTCATATAATAACCAGTGATACCCAAAAATCCCCTCAGTTCTTTGATGTTAGTTGGTCCTGGCCAGGAGTTTATAGCTTGTAGCTTTGTTGGTTCATCAGAGACACCCTCAGCTGATACCAAATGTCCCAGATATTCTACCTCAGGTTTGCCAAACACACATTTAGTCATTGTAGCAAACAATTGGTGTTGCCTCAGCAATTGTAGAGTGAACTGCAAATACTATAAATGGGCCTCCCAAGACTGACTGTATACCAATATATCATCAAAGAATACCAAAATAAATTTCCTCAAACAAGGCCTAAAAACTTCATTCATGAGGCTCTGAAAAATAGAAGGAGCATTAGTGAGCCCAAAAGGCATCACTGATAACTCATAATGCCCATCATGGGTTTTGAATGCAGCTTTGTCAATGTCAGAAGAATGAACTCTTATATCCTGACCTAAGATCCAATTTAGAAAAATATTTGCCCCACTCAATTCATCCAAAAGCTCATCTATGATTGGTATAGGAAATTTATCCTTGACTATGGCATTATTGAGTGCTCTATAATCTACACACATTTGCCAAGAGCCATTTTTTTTCTTAACCAAGAGTACTAGTGAAGAATATGAACTGACACTAGGCCTTATACCAGAATCAAGCATGTCTTTTACTTGTTTCTCAATCTCAGTCTTTTGAAAGTAGGGGTACCTGTAAGGCCTCACATATGTAGGCTCAATTCCGGGCTTGAGAGGTATGCAGTGGTCATGTGTCCTGGGAGGTGGGTGATCCTTGGGTTCTTGAAATACATCTGCAAAATCTGAGAGTAAAGTTCCCAAATCTTGTGGAGTGTCCTTTTCTCTTAAACTGCAATCAACTTGCATCAAGCAAATTTGAGCTATAGCCCCCTGAGGTTGTTTCTGTAATAGTTTCTACATTTTTCCCGGGCCGACAATCTTCACTTTATCATTCTTTCCACCTCTAAGTACATGTCTTTTTCCATGGAGATGAAACTCCATGCTGAGGTTCTTAAAATCCCACTGGACTAGGCCTAAAGTTGCCAACCACTGAATTCTCAAAACCCTGCCACACCCCTTTAATTGCAATATCCTCATGTCAGCCTAAAAATTGGTACCTTGCATGTCCCATTGGAAGTTTTTGCGCATGGCTGTACTTATCATCCTTGTTCCATCAACAACTGACATTGGTAAAGAATCAATTTCCTCTGTTTCTATGTTAGTTCTCGTGACAACCTCTAGATTTAAGAAATTATGGGTACTTCCTAAATCAATCAAGATTGTGATGAGCTTCTTCTTAACATTGCCTCTAACCTTCATGGTCCTATAAGAGATAGAACCGGTTAATGCATTCAAGGAGATATGGGATTCCTCCCTAGGTGACTGCTCCTCAACTTGCTCTACCTCTTCTTCACGAACTGACATTTGATCCTCCCCTTCTTCTTCCTCCAACACAAATAAATACTTCTTTTTACATATATGCCCTTTAGTATACTTTTCGTTGCACTTAAAACATAACCCTTTTGCCCTATTTTCCTCCAACTCTTTGTCACACCCCAAAATGAGAAGTGACCGGCCATGAACCACAAGACCAAAGCTCTTAGAACATGCAGCCTAAAAAGAAATTTTATGAAAACTCCCAAGCAAGTATCCACCAATCAGTCAACCATTTTTTTTATTCAGAAGTACATCCCAACCAATAAATTCCATAAAAAGAATGGGGCAAAAACATCCCATGAACCAAACAAAATCCAGCGATCCAACAGTAATAAGAGAATCTAGATGTCTAACAAAATATTTCAATGCGGAAGCGATAAAATAAAACACTAAGTTAGGATGAGACCCCCTAAGGAGGTCAACAAACAAAATCCCCGAGATGCTACCAGAGTCCTTTCCTAACTCCCCAACTTGCCTGAAAAAGAAGTTGGAATAAATCCGTCAGCTGACGAGCTCAGTGAATAGCAAAGCATGTATATTAGAATAAAGTTCTGAAACAGGGATCAAAATAATTTATCATGTCAATATAAATTTGGCATATGCGGTGAACAACAAAATAATCCATTAATCCAATTAACGATTCATCCGATAAATCTTAATAGTGTTCTCAATCCAATCTCCAACAACAATGGGAAAGCACAACCAAAATCAATTGTACCAAGTGCTAGTGAATAAATATCTCAAAATTGGATCCAATATCGAAACTTAGAGTCACCACTAGTAGGTAGCCCGTGGAACTTTTCCCAAAGAGCGATCTAGTCAATAACAAACCGTTGAGCATTAGGGTCACCGGCCTAATCCGGTCTCTTCCCTAATGGCAAGAGTCACCCGCACACAGATGATTAATTTCCCCGGACTTCCAAAATATGTTCCCATGCATCAATATCCACAAAGTTCTCACAAAAAGATTATTCGATCAATAAATGGTTTCACCAATCCGCATACCCACTAACCCATATATTACAAACAATAGGTTGTAGAAATAATATGTCACTCAGGAATTTCAATAGCACATGCATATTCAATAAAGCACTTAACAATGACACATCCACATTTGCTATTCCACTAACATTGGTGTATGTGATATCTGTGTTTCTCCTACGCGACTCATTGTAGATTGTGTATCATTTTCATTAATCAACATTTCGAAAAGCATTTTTAACACACCCAACCTCAGCTCTGCAGCTCCGGGTTCCCGAGTATCCTCACAATGGTTCCACTGTTCCAGGTTTCCATTGGCACACAAAAACATTTGCATTGGCTCCTCTCCACGGATAACCAAAAGTACAATTCAACCTCGGTTCCGCTGTTCCGGGTTCCCGAGTATCCCCACAATGGTTCCGCCGCTTCGAGTTCCCATTGGGTTTTTGAAAATCGTTTTACACACCCAACCTCAGTTCCGCCGCTTTGGGTTCCCGAGTATCCTCACAAGGGTTCCACTGTTCCGGGTTCCCATTGGCGCACAAAATTTAGCATTGACTCCTCTCCATGGATAGCCAAGCTACACACCACACAATGGGCTACCAGGTCCGGCCACATTGCGGTTTTTTTCAAAACATTTTCTTCATCAAAACACACCTTTCATTAACAACACCCTAAGTGTCATGTTTCTACTTTCTCGATTTATGTGTCTCGTTTGCATGCATAGACTCCACAGCAGGACTTTTCACGTAAGTACACATAAATAATTCATTGTAATCTTGAAACTAAACTAGCAAGATCATCCAACTCTATATTACTTATCATGCTCATATTATCCTTAAGTTCATGCAATCATGCTCAAACATTTAGCACACAACTTAAAGCATAGTGTCACATGGACGAACACCTTTGGAGTGGATACCACTTGTGCTTAATCACACATCAAACAAGTAATCCAAGAAATCACATATACATGCTCATAACCATCCTTAAGATCAAAATACAAATACTTTCATTCAAGTCTATGTTTCCAAAATCCGTTCTCTCTTCCTTTTTGGGAAGTTCAAAACAACATATGTTTTTTCAAAAAATAAAGTCGAGTTATTCAATATAGTCATATTTCTTTTCAAGCCTTTAGTAAAACACTTTTCACGTTCTAATACAAACGATATACACATTTTTATTATACTTAGAGGTATGGGGTAAGAATATTCTACTTGTACTTAGAGATAGTGAGTAAGGATAATCGACCTATACTTAGAGATAGCGAGTCAAGATAATCTACCGTTCTTCTTGGCGGTAGGTACGGCTACGGAAAAAGTATATCGGCTGTCAAACGGAGTGACTTACTACGGAAAGATTACGGTAGTTTCGAAAGAGAAAGATAAGACTTTCTTTTTCTCTCGAAACTAATTCTTGACTAAACTATTAAACTTTTTGGATCGAGAGGGTAGTCGAGTGGTGGTTTGGTGGCAGTCTTGGATGAGTTTCTTGAAGAACTCAAGAAGAACTCAAAAATACTAAGAATAAAGGAAGAACAAAGCACAAATAAAAGAATTCTAGAGAGAGAAGTTGAAGGGTTTGAAGGTGTGAGTTGAATGGCAAGAATGGGGTGCTATTTATAACAAAATGTTGGGCTCCCTCTCTCTCTTATGGCCGGCCTCTCTCTCTTTCTCTCATTTTTTGTTCCGTTGTATTGTCCAATCAAGCCTTTTAGGCATGCCAAAGCCTTGTCAATCCAACATAGGTGTAAAGCTATGTGATTATGAAGGATCTTAACGCTTAAAAGAAAATCCTAGGTGATTATATCCTAGGATTGCAAGTCTTACAAATCCAAAGATATGGATGATTAGGCTAAAAGTGTAGTCTTCCATGTTTAGTCAATCCTAAAGCCAGATTGTATGTATAATCTACTAATCTAGGATTATTAAAGTCTAGGTTTTACGGTTTAAGTGGTCTAAAGATGGATTGTAAGGTAGTACTAGGTTTGAGTGTAAGGTTGGCCTAAAGAGGTAGTTTGTTGGAGTGTACAAACACATGCACACACTCACTCTCTCCACCCCTCTCTCTCTCTCGGCCTCTCTAACCTTTCTCCTCTCGGCCCCCCCTCTCTCTTTCTCTCTCTCTCTCTCTCTCTCCCCCCTCGGCCTCTCTTTCTCTCCCTCTCTCTCTCTTGATTACTTATGAGTATACACTTATATATATATAACTGTAGACACCCTATTCTGGACTATCCGGATCAGCACGTTTGCGGTCTTTTTGTTACCCCAATGATGATAAACAGTTGAAGACTCTCCGAGGTCGATGGAAGGTCGCGAGCTTTGAGTGTTGGACCTTCCTCTTTCAAACCATTTCAAACCCCTTCAAACCCTTCAAATCCAGGGCCAAATGAGCTTCAGCAAAACCGAACCTTGCTTACGCCATCTTCTTCTTGGCGTGCGCCAGGAAGTTGCCACGTGTCGGACATCGACCGTTGACTGAGTTTGACCTGGCGCACGGCGGCATGTAGATGGCGTACGCATGGTCAAGGCCGGTCAAATCACCGCTTTTTGTCACGCGCCCGAGACTTTTGCGGCCCCCAAGTACAGGGAGCAGTGCCCCTGATCATTGCATTCTGCAGGGTCGTCCCCCTCTCTCTCCTACACACCCCATCAAGCTAGTCCCATGCATTTAATGCATGGGAGGCTCCCTCTAACTTAACCAAACCACCCTAACCCCATCTGATCAGCCCTGATCTCAGTCCCTCTCTCCTCTATAAATGCAACCCCTTGCATTCATTTGAAAAGGTTAACCACATTCAAGAAGCCCAAGCATCTTCTCTCTTCTCTCTCTTGTTCTTGTTTCTCCATTGGAAGAGTGAGAGATAGAGAAGCATCCCATTCTCCACCCTACTGTCCAGTTACCACATAGCCTCCATCTTCAACCCCCAAAACTCAAACCATCCCTCCATCTCTTGCACCAAAGGTATACCACCTTTGTTTCGCTTTCTGTTTTCAACTCCTGAGGGGAACCAGAAAGGTCCTGGCTAGTAACTGATACTAGTCCAGGCCCTTCTCTGGTAAAATAAATCAGTCGTAGTGGTCAAACCATGGCGCACGCTAGCTTCAGCAAGCCGTACGCCACCATTGGCAGTATGTGCACTGCTGGCGTGGGGATCATGAAGTGTCCATTTATTACTTATTTCCTTTCTGTCATCACCTTCAGCATGCTAATAACCAGTTTATTGTTTTTTGTACATTAGGGCTGTTTAAGTGTAGCTTTCAATATTTGCACCTTTCTTGCTTTTTAAGGCCTCTGGGTGTTTCTGGTCATGCTCCAGAACCCAGATGGTGTAAAGCCAAACACTGGACAACATGCGAGATTGGCGTACGCGCTCTATTGGGTGGCGTACGGCATATATTCTGTGGTCCAGTGTCTGGCCCTTACATCATGTTTTAATCATGGCCTTTTGTTCCTCCCCACTCTGTTTATGGGGTTTTCTTTGTTATTCTCATGGCTCTTAGCCATTTCTTATGTCTGTACATGTACATGAAATGTCTTATAAACTGCGTGGTTTGCCCTGGGTGTGCACTGGTCCATTCCAGAGCCCAGAGGGTTGAGAGCAAGAGCTGTAAGAAATCAGTAGGGTAGTGTACGCCAGCTTTAGGGTGGCGTGCGCAGGGTATGGTGGCGTGCAGTGGCCTGACCATGGCGTGCCAGCATGCTGCCTGCTCACGTGTCTGAAAAGCAGCGTACACCATCCTAGCAGAGCTGTTCACAGTACTTGTTGTCAATCTATGTCCTTATGTTAATTCAAGCAAGCAAATCATCATACATAAACATTTTGTCATATAAACTACAACTTGTTACAGCTTTTAACCCCCATTAACTGTTCCCCCGCCCTAACTGGCTAAAAATGATCAAATGAGAGAAAAATGCAAACGTTTTTACAAAATGCCTGAGTAGAGACCGATCTCCGGATTGGGCGAGAGGGGTGCCATAAAACTCTTCCCCTCTCGTAACCTGGCTCCCGAACCTCAGATATCGAAGGTGACGACGGACCAGTCTGCGCCTCTTCAAATCAAATCAAACCCTTTTTCAAATCAAAGCAAAACGTAGCAAACGTTCTCGAGTTCGGTTCCTTGGGTATTCTTCTGCTAAAACCCGAGTGGCGACTCTGAATCGAAGCGTTTTGCCGCGCTTTTCCAAAGAGGGCCGCACCCCAATTTTAAACAACAAAATCCGGGATTTTGGGGCGTGTGCCCACAATAACATATATATATATATATATATATAAATATGTATACTTAGGACTAAGTAGGCTTACTAAGTCTAGGAAAAGGTAATGATGAAAGGTAAGGCTTTCAAGTGGTAATACATTGACTAATGGGTAATACTTTCCTAGAAAGTCTATGTGCGTGCGTGCGTGTGTGTGTGTGTGTATATGTATGATCAAGATAGGCTATTATGTATATATACCTAGACAAATCTAGGAAAGGCTACTTATAAACCAATAATAGGTTTTAGGCTTGCATGCATGAACACCTACAAAAATCTAGGAAAGTTATTCTTATAGGGTAATTAGGTCCAAGTCTATTTTTTCTAGGCTTGCATGCATGACAAGTTCTAGGAATACTACTTATGGAAGCAAAATGATGGGATTTGGTTTGACTTGTCTAGTCAAATTTATAGATACTCATTGGATTATGGCAAGTCTTTACTTCTATTACTCAAAGGATAAAAATTATCCTACGAACTATTATTCAATGGGTAGAGAGGTAATGATGAGAAAAGATATATTTGAAAGAAGTAATGATGATAAATAAGGTCTTGAAATGTTTAGTCATGAAAGTGCAATGATTTTCTAGTTTAGGGTTGAAAATGTTTAACTAGGGCGTAGAAAGGTTCATAAGGTGAAAAGGTTCACCTAGGGATTAGGAGGGTTCATAAGGGTCATAAGGTTTAAAAATGGTTAGGGAGGTTTAACTAGGCTTAAAATCCAATTGATTTGGCTAACTAATTGGTTGGAATAAAATTATCCTAGGAAATGTAGGATTTCTAGCCAAGAAAAATAAATTTATGAATTAATTCTAGATACAAATAAATATGCAATAGTATAAATAAGTCCATTTGTTCTTGGCAAATGAGTAATTAATTTTATATGAAGAAAACTTAATTTATAAGTCTAGAAATTATGACGGATTATTAAAATTTTAAAAAGAAATCCAAGTAATTAAAAAGGATTTTTCAATAATCAACGAAATTTTTATTTACCAAAAATCAGAGTTATTATAATAATAAATTAAATAAAGACGGATGGAAAGAAAGAAATTTACCGAGTAAGACCAAAAGTTAATTAAAAGAATTTATCATCTTTAAAATTTTCTTCGTAAAAAAAGAAAAAATTTCCCTAAGAAATTAGGGTTGTTACAATATCGTTCACATTTATAGAGCCACCTGTAACCCCAATCCAGACCTCGAAGGGTCTTTAAGCACGCCAATGATGAAACAAAGGAACAATGTCCTTTAGAGCTTGAATGAGGATTTCCATAGCCCAAAGGAATCAGAAATGGCCCAAGAAAACCCTAAAAAGCCCAAAGGAACCACCCAAGCTCGAACAGCCCACTGAGGCCCAGGAACTAGACCAGAATACCGCACGGTATTGTCCCCTACACTGTACGGCATATCTCATTTACTATGCCACACGTGGTCATGGGGTACGCCGCACGGTGTTCTGAGAAAAAATCTGACAGGTTTGGAAAGTTTTCGACCACGCTTGGAGGAACTATAACTGAAAAACAGCTTGGCATAAAGTATAATTTTAGCCGGCCTAAATACACCTACCCCGCTTTTGCATTGGTACTCTTTGGCTTTTGCCTATAAATACACTCCCCTCTAGTTGAAAGGCACCCCTTGCACTCCTTGCATCCTTTCAATCCCTTTCATTCTTAAGAAAGTTATTTTGACATTCTCTGGACCCTTTCTCTCTCTAGAAATACCCCATTGCTTCATTCTTTTCTTAAGTTTAGTAAACTACTAACTTAAGAGGACCTTCACTTCAAAACATCCAAACAACTTCACATCCTTCGACCCCTATTCAAGCTCAAAGGTATAAAAAGCAAGTTCCTTAGGCTAAGCTCGGTCTTAGCCCCTTGTAGACACCCCAATCTGGGCTTCCAGATTAGTTTACTTTCGGTTTTTGATTCTTAGATGATGAAACGGATCAAGAATACCTCGGAAATGTCGAGTGTTTGAGCTTTGAGTGTTTGACACCCTTTTGAACCTAACCAAGCCTAAGCCACTTCAAAAGCCAAAAACCCTACTGACATGCGCTGATTTGAAGCCTGCGCGCGCAGATCAACTTGACAGGTGTTGGTCAATGGTCAAAGCTTGACCATTGATCAATGCATGAGTAGGTGGTACATGCGCGCGCTTAACCCAAACCTGCACCCGTCGGTCAAACGGACAGGTGGTGATCAATAGTCAAAGCTTCACCATTGACCCACGCGCATGTTGGTATGGCACGCGCGCGCTGGGGTGCAATGCCCGCACGCCGATCAATGCCTATCCCTATCACCTTTATGGGTTGGTAAGCTTAACCACCAAGCAACCTCAGCCAGACCTCGTGGACTGGCTGAACTCCTTTCTTTGCCACCATTCCCACGAACCTTTTCAAAGGAGGAAACTTAGCCACAAAAGCCAAACTTGGTTGGTTGTATCTCTCATTCTCCTATAAATACCCCTCTCCTTTGTTCTTTCAAAGGGTGACAAAAAAAGATCAATTTCTAAAAAGTTTTCAAAAGGTTACAAAATCCTAACCCTAATGCCAAGCAACAAGCCACCTTGTTTCTACCACTCAAAAGCATCTAACCTCAACTCAAAGCTCAAGCACTCTTTCAAACCCAATCTAGGTATAGCATACCTACTGTTTTCTATTCTGATCCCTGAGGGGGGCTAGCAGGGTTAAGGTTGGTAATCAATACCACGCCTTGGCCTTAAAGCTAGCAGGGTTTCAAAAACCGTCCTGATAGGAACCAGCGCGCGCCGGTCCATAACACGCGCACGCCACTCTGTGGCTACGCGCGCAAGTCCGTGTGAGGATTGGTGTCTTGCTGTTTTATGCATTTCTTTGTATGTAAGTCACTATAGGCATGCTAATAACTAGTTTACTGCTTTCCTTAGTTCAAACTACTAGCTTTAGCTTGAATATGCATACCTGTTGCTGTGGAATACCCCTGGGATCATTTTGGATATGTCCCAGAACCCAGAAACATGTAAACCAAACACTGGTTAAATGGTTCAAACATGTGCGCGCCGGGGCGCCATACGCCCGTGCCAGTTTGTCTCTGACCAGTGAGTGGCCTTGCATGGGTAACTTGGCCTTAGGCCGTTGTTTTGTCCCCACACTGTTTATGGGGTGTTTTGTTAATTTGTAGGGCTTTTTCAGCCTTTAAACTGTATATTATAACTACTTAAACCGCTTGGTTTGTCCTGGGTGTGCACTGGTCCTTCTAGAGCCCAGAGGAGGATAAAAACAGAGCCTGTAAGAATGGCACATCCATGCGCGCGTGTTGCA
This sequence comes from Rhododendron mucronatum var. ripense, assembly GCA_019656295.1. Taxonomy (NCBI): domain Eukaryota; kingdom Viridiplantae; phylum Streptophyta; class Magnoliopsida; order Ericales; family Ericaceae; genus Rhododendron; species Rhododendron mucronatum. The sequence goes on along the minus strand of BPLT01000034.1, from coordinate 3,568,340 downwards.
TATTGGCGCGCGCAGGTTGGAACCACGTGCAGTGGCTTTGGTCAGTGCAGGCAAGTTCCTTCTTGCGCATGTCAAATTTGGAACAGTGCATTGGGTTTGCTCTTCTGAACGGAACCTGGTTTTATCTTATTTACTGCTTTCGCATCCATGCTATGCAAGCACACCCTGTAAATCATGTTATAGCTTTAATTCTCATTAAACTGTTCCCCACCCCTAAATGGCTAAAAAGAATTGATTAATCAAACAGAATCGCAATAATTTTTGCAAATGCCTAAGTAGAGACTGATCTCCGGATTGGGTGAGAGGGGTGCCTTAAAACCCTTCCCCTCTAGTAAGCTGGCTCCCGAACCCAGATATGGTTATGACGGATTGGTGTCTCCACCTTTTTCAAATCAAACAGAGTGGCGAGTGCTTAAAGTGCGGTTCATTGGGTGTCGGACCTTCAAACTCAAGTGGTGACTCTGCATTGAGCGCTCGTATGCCAAAAGCGCGCTCATCGATCTGCCTTTTTCAGGTCACGTTGCCCACACCCCTGAAGGGACTTTTTGCTATTACACTTATCCTCTTTGTGATTAAGTGTTAACTCAAAAACTACTTTAAAAAGCAAATAAAATAGAAACCAGTGACTGTATTGGGCCTGTTACACCATGTAGTGTTTCGTTATACCGCGTGGTGTATCGGGACTCACCGCACGATGTTTTGTCTCTCAGTTCAAAGTCCATATTCTGTTGATCAATTTAGTTCACGGATAGTATCTGTTCATCTCATGCTTCACTAATGTTACTTGGAGACTATGTAGGGGTATTTCAGAGCAGCATTTTGCTGAGATTATCATCCTAAACTCATTTCGACCTTGAAATACATGAAGGATGATCTCCCACCTCATTTTTTAAAGAACAGACAGAACTTGTGAGCTGTGTTTTCAATGATCAGAGAGTATAAGAAATACAGGAAATGCCCTCTAGTTTGAGGTTCACCTCATTTCGAAGACAAAAGCTGACCTGAAGTAATACCTAGGTCGTAAACCGTACGGCGTTCCAGAAACACTATATGATTTACACGAAATACCGCACGGAGCTCTGAATAATGTTGGTGGACTGTGGGTGATCAGGTACACCGCACGGTGTATCATTAGCACTGCATGGTGTATCAGATGTATCGCACGGTTCTTTGTGTGACATGGACGGATTGCTGTTGCATTGCTGTTCTGCTCATTTTCATCATCCATTTCATACTTGTTGTACAGTGAGCACCACAAGCACATTTAAATGATATATTCAGTCCCATGTCCCTATCCCGTTCTTGTTTCACAAAGGCTTAAGTTTCACATATGATATTAAAGTTCCCCCATTTAAAATGTTTAGTAGAGACCGATTCCGATTGGGCGAGATGAGTGCTTTTTTAACAAAACCTTCCCCTCTTATAACCTGGCTCTCGGACCCAAAGTCTCAAACGATTTCGCTAGGCTAAAAGCCTCGTCATTTTTCTAAACACAAGCTCTCGATTTCTCGGATCATCCATCTCAAAAGTTTGGATGGCGACTCTTCAGGCGCACCGGTCGGGGAGCCCACAGTGGTGACTCCGTTGGGGACTAACGTTATTCAATACTTTGGATTTTTCTTTAAATTTTTCAAAGAATTGAATAATAAAAGAGAGCCAAGCTTGAAAGACATTTTTCTTGGGGGACTTTAAAATCATTTGGAAAACTATGGCCTTGTTTTCTTTCACACATCGCACTGCACAAACCTCACTAGTGTGTTCTGGAACTCTTGCATGGCTTGCCAGTGACAAGCACTCCCAGGATGCCTAGCAACCCCGACCGTGATGAGTCACCATATCGTTCGACTGAAGCCTTGGTGTACACATGGCAACGGAAGGTACATTTTGGCTCTAGTTTGGGGAACCCTGTTAAACTAAAACCGGCCCTTCGTACGAGTACATAACCATAGAACCTTTCAAAATTAGGACAGGGACCTGAAATTAAGGCTTATGTGCTATGTGTTCGTTGCATTTCAACCATGTATATGCTTCTTCATTCATTCATTACAAACTCATGCGGCTAAGGGAAGCCCCATAGAATACATAGGTTGTTCCGTCAGTCTAGGACATCATAAATCCATGAAGTTTGTGATACCTCCGGTGTTTGCCGTGCTTGAACGGCTCCCCTGACTCGTATTTAGCCTTAAGTGCGTGCATATCTGGATTCTGGAATTCACATTACTTTGTCTCGGATGGTCAAGGTAAGGATATTGGCTCTGATTCCCAGCGGGCGGAATTTAACCTGCCTAACAGAACCTACTTGGATTACCAGAAATCTTCTATGCAAATGCCATAAGTGAAATACGAATCATGGTAGGTCTTTAGGGTAGAGGATGACATGTAGGACCACTGTTACATGGATTTTGATCATTGAGCAGTTTCTGAGTCGCTCCTTTTTGCTTTGCTGCTAGTTCTGAAACATTAGTCGACGATCATGAGAAGAAGCTGTACCCAATTGGTTTTGTCCAACTCACTGGTTAATTCGTACAAGCACTGTGAAAGAAACCCGGTTGTTTGAGGTCGAGATTCAAGAGGGGCAACCATCGCAAGTGGAGGCAGAAATACCAACTGAAATACTATCACCAATGGCTGAGCAGGGGAACATGATGACCGAAATCAAGCAAAACATGGCGAATTTGGACGCTCAACTGAAATAGTCCATCGCCAATGTGGACGCTCAACTCACGGCTTCTGTCAGCGCCATGCAGAAGGACATACTCATGAAAATGGCAAGCATGCAAGAAATCAGTGAGCGATTGCAGGAGAGAGTCGTTCTTTAGGAGGAGCATCCTCACGAAGAGACACCAGTCACAGATCCTAATTTGGTCGCGCTCATGGCCAAAATTAGCAAGCTTGAAGAATCCATGCAAAAAGCTGAAAGGCTTGGAAAAGGAGAAATAGACATGAACCAGCTATGTTTACTTCCAAACGCCAAACTACCTGAGAAGTTTAAGGGAAGGACTTTGCAAAGTTTGATGATACCATTGACCCAAAGGCCCATCTCCAACTATTTCACGAGTCTCTATCTGGCCCGACTTTGCTGTGGTTCCTCACTCTCGAACCATCAAGGAAGAAGACTTGGGAAGACATCGGCATGGCTTTTGTGGCTTAGTATGACTCCAATATAGATTTGAAGATGACTACAAGAGAATTGGAAAACACGAAGATGGGTGACAAAGAAAGTTTTGCGAATTACGTGAAGCGGTGGAGGGCTAAGGCCGCTCAAATGCAAAACAAGCCAAACTTGAAAGAACAAATCTAGATCATCACAAAGAACCGGCCAAGTGCCTTCGCACGTTATATGGTTCTGTCTCAAGCCTCTCCGGACTTTGAAATGTTTTATGATTCATGGCTAGCAGTGGAGGAGGCCTTGATAGATGGAACTTTGGAAAAGAAAGAAGTAGCTCGAAAGGCCAAGAGGGCATACTCCGGGAACAACAATGTGCTCTTCGGGAACACCAATAACTACCAAGCCAAAACCTCTTCTTCCACCAAACCGGCGGAGGTAAACCAAATTTCTAAAAAACTAATTATCCCAAACCTCAAACTCGAGTCTTCACGCAATACAGCACTCCCACGTCGCTTTACTCAAGAAACTCGTTGAGTTTGGAGTAATCAAAGTCCTTTCACCACCCCAAACTCTTCCCCCTGACCTCAACCACAACGTTCACTGTGAACAACACCAAATGCCTGGCCATACTATAGATAATTGCATTCGCCTTCGTCATGAGATTCAAAATCTCATTGATATCAAAACCATTGAAGCACCCCCATTGGATAAACCAAATACCATTTCAAATCTCTACCACCACATAATAACACTTCCGCATTAACCAAATCGCCCTTAGCCCTGTAGATAACTCGACCACCCAAAGCTTCGACCCAACCCTTTTCATCATTCCTGATACCAAACAAAAACCCGCTGTCGTGATTCCCGAAGAGCTCACTGTTTGTTTCTTGCAAGAATGGGAGGAAAAATTGGGAAGCCTCATTGCCGATTGGGAAGAATTTGAAGCTGCCCACTTCCAAAACATCAATGACCAACCATTCGAGCCTAAATGGGTGGTAGATTGGGAGGATTTTTAGGTAGATCCTCTCGATGGACTCTCCTTGTACATGATGTTCGAATACCAAAACGATCGCAATGAGATTCCTTAAGAGGCTCTTGAGTGGGAATGGGACCCCATCCCAAATGAATATTACCTCCTGGCCGAAGATGATCCATTAGACATGTTCGCCTTACCCCTAATGTTCAATAAAGGACATCTATGAGAAGAAGTTACTTTCGAGTGGTCAACACTTTCTCCACTCCATCCAGATTTCACTCATCTCAACGACTTCGTCGTTGACAACCTCTACGACAACTTGAACTTTAGTCCCTGGTGTCAAGATCCCGAACCCGAAGAGGAGGTGGCCAATGGGTTTGACCCACTTGATTACATCATGGACGAAGTCGAGCTAGAGCTAATGGTGCCCTTCCCGGATGACATCGATGTTGCCATGCTGTAGTCCGAATCTCTCATGAATCTATGGGAAGAAGAACCACAACCGGTTTTATGGGAATGCGAGAAACTAAACCCATGGAACGAAGATGAAGCGTTAGCATGTAAGTTGGGAATGAAGAGTGGACCGTAAATCATATGGTGGTAGAGATAGAACAATGGATGCTTGAGGATCTTTGGGAAGATATAGTTGTTGCCGACTTGGCTCACAGTTTCCAAGGAACTACCATTGGGTGTAAAAGGAAAGCTCCCATCAATTTATGGAGTGAAGAAAGCAAAACCCATCAAGTCAGTCACTTAACAAGAAGTGGTCGTGTGTACCAACCCTTGAACCTTCAAACCGATGAATCCTCTCGCCCTACAGCCCCACTAGCCAATCTGCCATTCTTGAAGTAGGAGTGGGGTAAGGGCTTTGTGAACCTCGGGGATTGGAAGATGATCGAGTTTGTTGAGAGGATGACCGCGAAGGCCCAGGAAGTGATTGGGGCCATTGCGGTGAAGGTGTTTTGGCAAGTGAGGGCGACAGATGGGACGGCTACAAAGACCTCTTGTTTGGCATGACTTCGGGTGTTGTAAGAGTATAAAATTGGTTGTGGTTGCTTTCTTAGCTTACCTGTCATGCCTGCTTTAAAGTGAAATACCTGTACATCAGTACTTGGCCGTATAGGGTTAGGATTTGGGCTGAAAATTCTAACCCTTTTGCACAGAAAGAGATGTTACAACAACAAATGATACAGGGTGTGAAGAAGAACTTCAAAGCAAAATGCAGAAAAATTCCTTAATCTGCAGGTTCCTGTCTTATTTTGATAAGTTCTACGGCTCTTTAACATATGTAAGGTTTGGGCAGTCTCAAGGGTGCTGCATTGTCAAAGGGCACCAGTCCTTCCGCCAGCCCATCATAGGCGACGATCGAATAGTTTCTTTTTTGATATACCACTAGGTACTAGTGACTGTGGAGGTTGTTGGAACCCCTAACATAACCTGTGACATGCCAGGATATTAGGTGAACTCAACGAGGTTGCCTGCTCGATACATATGATACAAGAATTAAATAAAGCAAATATTAATCCTATGTCAAACTTTTTGGTTATGGCTCTCAGTTCCCCAGCAAAGTTGCCAAAAACGGTAGACACCTCCCAAACGGGGCTTTGCCATACTGGTTGATCATCGCTGTTTGTTTGGTTGTTTGCTTCATAAATCAAAATCGTGGACATTCTCATAGCTAAGAACATTGCCACGGGATAACAATTATCGTCAAAACAGAGTCGCCACCTAATTTATGAAAACTAGGAAAAACAGATAGAGATTCCGGGTACTGGAGCCAAAAGTACCGTAAGAGGAAGGTGTTAGGCACCCCTCTTTGCCCAAACGTGAGACTAGCCCATAGTTGTTTGACATGTGACTAATTCATGCTTTATTTAATTCTGAACAAGTAATTTGTTCAATTAGCCTTTACACAGTTAATGGTGAGCCGAGACAGTAATTGAAAGCATGCATTAGAAAAGCAGGATAAAATAAGTCCGTCCCAAGGAGATGGATCCCGCGGTCGGTAAATAGATGTCACGGCCGAGGGATGCTCCTGGTTTGATGTACCGGCCGATGCATAGAAGACCCGGCCGATGTTCTTCCTCACACCAGACTAAACAACTAACAGAGAGTTAAAGTACTACTATTAGCATGCATAAATTGAAAATAAAACGAACCAAAGGCCCTTGGGCCTCACCACCTTGATCCCTCAATGGCTTGATTGCTTCGGATTGAGGGTAATTGATTGATTTGCATCTCGAAACCCTAGGGTTAGGGTTTGAACTTCGAGGTTTGGATCGTCAGATTGCGGCTGCCTTTGAATGGTTAGGGCTTATGTAGAGTGGGTTTGAGAGAGTATTTTTGCAGAGTTTCGTGGCTAGAGAAGTTGAATTGTCATGTTAATTTCGGAGCCTAAGAGCCTCTTTATATAGGCAATTGGTGACGCACTCCAACCAATCATAATGCACGATTCAAAAGGGATGTATATATGCGAAAGATCTCTTTTCATAATCTCCTTACGTAGCCCGAACGTATCAGAATTTGGCTGCTAGGGTTTTGTGAACGGATCAAACAATTGACTAAACATTCTAGAATCTGAAAAATAGACGATCTGGCGGCCAAGCAAAAGATCTGGCGGCCGAAGGATAGATTGGGCAGCTGAAGAATCGATCTGGCTACCGAGGAATCGATCTCTCAAGGAGATTTTCAAGCAACATGTTTCACGGGTGAAAGAATGAAGTTGAGGCCATGAGATCAATGTTACGGCTGAAAGATGGATTTTCCAAGGATACTGTATTTCTGTCTGAAAGGCTATTTGGCTTTGGATTGGGTCCTCTAAGTGGCTAAAAGTACTCACCAAAAGTCCACGGGTTCACGAGAAGTTAGTCAGCAATCACTGTATCCATTCATCATCGGAATGGTCCCCAAGGTGGGACTTGAAATAATCGTTAGGCCAAATTGGGGTGCCTACACTCCTTGCCATGCTTTAGGACCTCTGAGATATCTTGTTCCCCATGTTGGCGACTTTTGAGTCAGAAAGGATGAGCAATGATTCTCGAGACTTTTGTTTTTGACAATTCTTTGAAAAATGACTAACTCATCTTTTTCGAGCTCATTATGCAGGTTTAGCTATGCCTATTATTGAGTACAAACCATTTTTATATTTTTCATTCTCTCCATATTTTGGGCCGTATCTTAAAGTGAGATTGCCTACGTATCCCAGTCAAGAAATCAGGCCTTTTTACGTAGTTCCACAATCACAACCTTTAGGGTTGGTTTTCCACTCTTGGTTTTTCTCCTCACATGTTCTTGATTTTGCCTAGGTTACCTAATGGAGGTTGAGTCCCTAGCGAGCTTTTCTTTAAAAGCCTTAACTTTTGCCTGGGTTGTGCTTTTGCAGTTTCTTGTCCTAGCAGGCTTCGCTTTTACTTTTGATTGGGCTTTTGGGTTACCCAAGGAGAATTTCTCACAAGAGGATTTCTGCACATTGGAGAGAAATTTGGTAGAGATATTTTGAATCTCCTTTGTGTTTGTGCTTTCATGATAGGCAAGCTAACTCTAAGTGTTCTGACGAAGATAGCGTCTTCTTTCTAAGTTTTGACAAAAACCTAGTTCTAAACAATTAAGGCTCGTCCTTACTTTCCTTTTTGTCAACAACATAAAAAATTTGATTCTTAAAAACTCATTTCTTTGGCAAAGAGACTATAATGTATTGGCAATTTATGAACTCAAGATCCAAATAATTTATTGAGCATAAAATGGAAAGATTAAACAAGAATTCGTTTAACCATAGAAAATGCCCAAACATGGGCCCAAAACATTTTCTCGCTTGATTTAGGAAACAAAAGTAATGTTTAATGTTTTTGTCATGTCATAATCTTGCAAGTACTGCAGCATCTCGGGGTTTGCTCCATTTCCCTTGCCTTTCATAGTTTTATACTCTTTTTCACCCTCTTCTTTGCCAAACAAAATCTTTAGGTCAAATCCAACTGGTACATCGATCCAGTCTTCAGGGATGGGAGACAAGTTTGTTGGTTCTTCTTCCATGTCACTGTCAGTCCATTCTTGATCGAAGAAGATTTGCATCCTAGGATGCCTCTATTTGGTGGTTTAATCTTCCCATGTTTCTGTGAAGCCACAGAATGGGAAGTCCTTACCTTTTCTCATAAACCACCCGTTAAGCTTCTTTGGGATCACTAATGTCTTTTCCTTGACTATGTTTCCTTTTGCTTTAGCCTTTTCCATGCTTTCTTTTATCTTCTTTTCTATTTCAGCCTCCGTTAGTGTGCAGCCAAGACCAAAGGCAGATGGATTGTGTGGGGGATCAATCATTTGTGGGATGCCTAGTGATCTTTTGCCTAAACCCAATCCAGGGAAGTAGTTATGCTTCTTCATCATTCGTATGGTTGGGGTGCTTACGTAGAGACTTCTTTCAGCCATCAAAGATTGTACGATGGTTGCTTATTCAAGACTGAACCCAGTAAGAAAGGTTTCTTCTACTTCGGTTCCCACCTCTTTCATTTATATTACTTCTAATCGTACACTTGAGAGTTCATACTATGCACCTTGTTTCGAGTGATTTTCTTTGGGAGTGCATGACACTGTGAGAATTGAAGTCAAGACTCGGACCGAAGAGAGCGGTTAGTCATTGCAAACTTGTGGTTGAGGCCCATATCACACACACGCTAAGCCTAGGTGCCATGGTTTATTTTTGGACTTGATAGCGTTTGGAGCTATTTGCGCCTTCTTATATCATTTTGGTAGTTGCGTATTCTTTGCTTGATGAACCAATAAGTTGTATGACAGATTTTGGATTCCATATGAAAGGGTTTCTTGTGTTTTGTGGGTGATCACTACTAAAAATCTTCACGAAACTTCACTCGTCCTATTGGGGCCGCCCAGGGGTTTAAAAGAGTTATCCAATTTAATTTGTTTTCATTAGTTGAATTTGTTTTGGTTTGCTAGGGACTAGCAAAGTGTAAGTTTGGGGGCGTGATAAGTGCCGAAATATTGATATTTTAGCTCTCCAAATTACACTTGTTAGTTATTTATATTTGTTATCTGATATTTATTTTGCTTTTATTTTATTTATTGGTTGATCGAGCTCATTGCCCAAAATATTGGATAAAAAGAAGAGTTTAATAATGTTTGGGGTTAAAGCGCAGAATGCTTCAAAGTTGGATTGTTACTTTACTAAAGCATGAAGTGCAAGGGGGCTGAATGTAATTAATGCTTGAAATCCTTTATAAGCAATGGAAACCTACTGACTTCGGCAGTCGGTTCTGGACGGGAAATCGGTTTTCGGCCAAGAAGCACTTCGACGTGCATACGGCAGCAACAGAAAGGGGATTCGTTGTTCTAACTTATGGAGACGACAACATGTGATACTTTCTTTCGATGGCCAGCTAAACTCCCTTCTAGGGTATAGATGAAGCTCGAACTCTGAGTAATACTATCTATGTTTTGATTCGGGTTTTATTATTCGCATCGTGGTTATATGACTATTCAGGATTTATTACTATTATTCTTTCCACCGAATCATGTGCATGAATTTCTAGATTTTATGCACGTTCATACAACGGTTTTAATTGTTTTGTAATAACTGGTTATGGATTATACTAAGTAAGACGAGTCGTGCCGATGAGACGATCTGTGCTTGATTAGAGACGGTTCGTGCTGATAAGACGATTCGTGCTAGGCGGAGATAGTCCATGCCGATTGGTGATTCATAAATTATTTGTAGGAGATATCGCTAGGGCTTGCAATCCTACGGTATCCGGATTGATTCGAATAGTTGACCTGTAATCGAAACATATTTAGGTTACGAGGGGGAAGAGTGGATTCGAAACCCTAGAACTTTTTCCCATCAATTCTTTTCCTGCTTTTCTATCGTCTTTAATTTCAGTTCAATAGTTTTAAGAAACCAACAATCAATCAATCTTTTGCTCAGATTAATAAAGAAATTAATTGAAATAACTGTAACTCAGCCTTATAATCCCTGTGGAGCGATACTCGGAATACTTACCACTATTCATTTGAGTAGTAGTAATTGTTTCGTTTTATTAATTATTTTTGGTATAGAAACGACCCGATCAATACACAAGAAAGCAAAATCAATAAATAAATAAAGGAACTCACTTGTATGACATGGGTGCACTCACCACCCCATTCGCATATTTGCTCTTCAGATGGGTCTTCTTCGAACCAATCTCGATTCATCATTGTCATCTTTGCCACAAACGGAAAAAAGGGTTGGGATGAAATTGGGTAACTGAAGCGGTTGAGTTCGAGTTTGTTTATGTACGATTGAAATGTCTTATTCAGCCTTACAGTTATTGGAGAAGGGCGCCGCTATTTGCAGCGTAGTTCTTGCTACTCGCAGCCGATTAAAACTTTTATCAATTACGGACAAAAATGCCCTCGTGTAGTTTGACCATGATACCCCTAAGACCTCATGCTATTTGACCATTTTACCCTTTAAGAGTATTACATAATCCATTCCATACAACCACATACTCCTGATTTCCCTCCCTCCCCAGACCACGTCTCTTCCCTCCCCCCAGTCAAACTCCTCCATTTTCATCCCTACCCAGCTGTCATCACCCACCAGCAGGCCTCTCCCACCAGCAGCCAAGTCTATCTATCTTCCTCCCTTCCTCTTCTTCTTAAATTGTCAATGAAAACCTCGATTGCTTCCTCTCCCTCCATTGATAAACAAGAAATAGTTGACCCATCAATACATCAAGATTTGGAGTCGGAAGATCACACAATGGACACAATAGAAGTTGAGAAATAAGTTACAGATGTTGTAGTGACAAAGCAAAAACCACAGAAAGTGGTAAGCCCGCCCTCCATTTTCAATTTCAGAAACCCTCCATTTTGAATTTCAGTTCTGGCCCGACACAGTTGGACACACAGTGCCAAAATTTTAATAATTTTTTGGACTTTAATGTCTAAACTATCTATAACTATTCGGATATTAATATCTGAATATTATCAACATTGTTAGACTCTTATATCCGAATTTGGTGCCAATTTTTAGATATTAATATCTAAATGAAACTGTAGAGAATCCTGCACTTACTGGTTTGTCTTTGAGGGTGACATTTCAACACTTGGTAGTTATGTAGGGACATCGACTATACCTACTTCCAGTCGTCCTCTATACGATTATACGGAGTATTTTACAAAAGAAATGGCGAGTTTTTTTGATAGAGCGTTTATCATGTGCAATCTTATATTACGGGCTATTTTTTTATTTATGTGTGTGTAGGTTTTTCCATCCGATGAAGCGTTGGTAGATTGGATAAGATGCATTGGTAAACAACACGGGTTTATCATTATGATTAAGGATTTTGAGAAATGTATTAAGAATCGCACATCTAGGATGAGGTTTTCATGTGAAAGGAACGGTAAGTATAGGCCGTTTGTGAAGAAGGTTGATGGGGAGGTAGCTATGAAGAAGAGAGTGCGGTCCACGGGCACCAAAAAATGTGAATGCCCATTTGAATTGAAAGCTGTAAAGGGTAATGATGGTTGTATTTTTGTTTGAAAACTCATAGTTGTCAAGTCTGTGACATTCTGTTCAGAAACTGGAATAGTGTCATGCTATCTCATAGTTTTCATTCTGTTCAGAAATTAGAATCCACTTCAAGGTGTACAAATCAGATATTAAAGTCCGAACATAGGTATAAATTTCGGATATTTGTTTCCGAAATTATTGATCCAGTTCGAACATTAGTATCCGATTGGTGTTATTCTATCTGATAGTTCTCATTCTATTCGGAAATTAAAATCCAAGTACTGGTATATAAATCAAAAATTAAAGTTCAAAACTTGTTATATATTTCGGATATTTATTTACAAATTGAATTTTCTCCGAATGAATAGGCTGTAATGGACGCAAAAGAGTGTGGATATGAAAAGGGGAATTTAAAAATCAACTCCCGTATATATTATTGGTTAAAATGGGATGTAATTCTTCATCGTATAACGTGTTAACATGAAAATATATATTTGTAGGAATTTTATTCCTCATAAAACGTGTTCGTGTCCAAAAATCCAATGATGCTAGCATTTTTCTGTAGTAAAAAATGGGTTATTTGGAGCGAATTTATTTCTCGAAATATGTGCTGACAGGACTATTAAATGACACCCGAGATTTTTTCAAATAAGACAACGGATTTTGTGTAGAAATTTTTCCGACATGACTATTTAAGGAAATTTCAGATTCCCTAAAAAATTCCAACGGGTTATCTGGAGTACAAAATGATTGTATTACTGAATTTTATAATTGGGTCTATTCAAACCTGTTTTGCATAGGTCTTTCTGACCGAAACAACGTTAAGAGAGTGGTTGATCTCAACTGCTACAAAACACGATTTTAGAATTATCATCATGGGTTCTGAGTTAAAGACAACAAAGCGACTTTTATGTAAAATTTTAGTTCATAGAATCATATTGTAAAATATGAAATTTATGCAAACTCTTGTTTTTGGTAGTGTTCTATGTTTGTCTAGAGTATTGTCGGTTCGTACGGCACTCCTCCTTTAAATCTATATTTTCACATATGAGTATTGCGTAACGAATTATTTTTGCCTAGGAAAGTATCAAGAATGATTCAAACCATAAAATTTACGTTTTGGTGCCCTACTTAGCATTCATATTTTAACGGTATCCAATTATCACAAATATCTTAATAGTTGTCCACAATAAAACAAAAGTCATTCCACCACGGAAAGTAGTTCATAAACCATGGCCATAAAGTGTCCAAAATAAATACAAGGACATAAAGTCCATCAAAAACAAGTCATAGAACACCAAGTCTCAAGTACGGTCACGGCGCCGACACCTAGTGTAATGACTCGAGTAACGATCCGAATTAGGGCTTGTGTCTTTTCCTGTACATATTGCAAATAATAGTTTAGTCTAATAAATGAATTCTAAATGAAACATAAATGAAAAATTCTAGACTAGTAGTAGTAGTAGTTACATGAAATATATCTAAGCAATTTAAAACTAGAAACACAGAATCATATTCTAACTTTCATGTACCTCGTCCTCCTGTTGCCTCTACTTTCATCTTCGTGTTTTGTCTCGTTTACTTTCTGAAACTAAAGCTTGCTCAGCCTTCCTCTTCCTTACAGAAACGGTAGGAGGAACTTGTTTCATTTCCTATAAATTGCAAATAATACATTTGAACCATAGTTGTCAAAATCGTATGATTCACATAATGATATGAATCTATACATAAATCAAGGTTTATCACATTGTTGCATTTGACTAATATGAAACCACATGAATGAGCTAACAATTCAACTTTTATAATTGGGAAAAAAGGTCAATCCGATTCTCAATTCGATTCAATATTTAACAATTATGGTTAGAACACATGAATTAAAGATAGGAAGATCAGATACTAATTTCTGAATAAAGATAAGTAAATCGGATTCTAATAACCGAAATAGAGGGGACTAATCGGACAGTAATGTCCGAATGGGGTATAAAGATTTGGATATTAAAATCCGAATGAGGCAATAAATTTTAGATATTAAATTCTGAATGAGCTAACAATTCATGCCGGGTGATTAATAGATGAACAGAAGAATCCTTAGGCATATAAACAATTCGACACACTGATGGCTACATTTTACAAATAATAAAGATCGGATACTTTTGATGAAGTTGGTATTCTGGAGTCTCTATACATGCAGGAGGTGGAACATTACAACTTAAAAACAACATACATGTGAAAAATTTAATTCGGACACTTAATAGAAAAAGACGTCATCAGAACGGTCGAGAATTACTTTTACATTTAGACATTCAAAAAAAATTGGTTGAAAGAAAAGCTACAGCTCTTGTTACAACCAAGGGGTGCTAATCAAAATAGAGGGGACTAATCGGACTGTAATGTTCGAATGGGATATAAAGATTTGGATATTAAAATCCAAATGAGACAATAAATTTTGGATATTAAATTTTGAATGACCTAACAATTCAACTTTTATAATATTCGACTAAGGAGTCATTTGGAAATTAAAATCCGAACGAGGCAATCAATTTCAGATATTAAAATCCAAATAGGGGCAAAACAACCATCTATCCGAAATTGTGAAAAACAATCGGACTCTAGTGTCCGATTAAATTTTAAATACACAAAATAGCGTACTATGGGTTTCTCAGGAAAAAAAACAAAAACCAAACGAAAAAAAAAACCCCGTAATAACAAGATTCATAATTTTACCGATGTTCCACTTCGAAATCATTGGTAATGTTGGCGTGGTGTGCTTTCTTCTCACACCTCCTTTGCCTCAAAAGTTGCGCTACTGTCGTGGTATGGCGGGAGTGGTGTTGTGGTGGGGACTGTACAGAAGAAGAAACGGGAGAGAGAGAAGAGAGAGAGACGGGGTGGGGAGGCGAGGGGAGAGAGAGAGAGAGACGGGGTGGAGTGGGGGTACGTGGGTGGCGGCACCGTGGGGTGGGGAGGTGGAGATCTGTAGCAGAACGAGGGAAAAGAGAGAGGAGAGAGAGAAAAGGAACGGATGGGGGAAGAGAATGACAGAGGTGTTGGGTTGGGTTGTATGTATAGTGTATACAAGGGCAAAAAGGGGAGTTCATGGATATTCTTTTGGCTGCAAGTAGCAAATCCTTATAAGGTGGTGGTTTGTAGGTAGCAATTGGCTGCGCATAGCAGAAACTACGCTGCGAATAGCGGTGGCCTTGGAGAATAGAAGCCACGCAAGTCGTAAAAACTACTTGTTTATTGGGTAGTTTTGGAAATAAAAGTGTGAGCCAGCTTCAAAGAGGAGTCCTCAACAAAATGGGCTCTTCCTTTATATATTCCCTCCGTTCCAAAATAAGTGTCATTTTTTGGCAATTGTGCCACTTACGAAATTTCTTATATCTTTCAACTTATAATGTTTTTTAAGATTTTTAAAATTTTGTATAATAGAACTAATTGAAATCTATCAAACAAAATCCATATTGAATATAAAAAACATTATAGATAAAAAGATATAGGGAATAATTTAAGGCCTCCCAAATAGTGAAAATGGACACTTAATTTGAGACAGAAAGAGTATTAGGTTTTTCTGCTCTTTCTATCATCTATCAATGGAACTGTAATCTTTTTGGGGAAAAAAATAGTTTCACGGAGTATAGGAATTTCCTTGTGTTTGTTTATTAAATTTCATGGTTACTATTACATTTAAAATTAAGACCTCACTTGTATTAAAACCGTGTATCATTTTTGAAGTTAGCCTCCCGGTCATACACATAGCTGTGATCACACACAAAAGATGACGCTTTTTGTGAAATTGTGATAGTGTTCAAAACTTACATTCTAACTTTTTGGATATCTAAGATAACTTATTAACGGCTCCAATAGAAATTCTCCGTGACACCTTTTTTTTGTTTTTTGGAAATCCAAGAACTTCATGAATAAATAAAGAGTCAATACATGAAATAACTTACTACAGCCCCAAATACTGAATACATAAAGAGTCAATATAGGAAATAACTTATTACAGCCCCAAATACATACTCCCTCCGTCCCTTATTTAGAATCCAATATTTCATAGTATCCATTTTGTAAAATTAGTGGATAAAAATTGGTACATTGTCTATATTTTGTCCCTAAAAATAAATTTCATTTTAAAAAAATAAATGAATAAAAGTGTAATGATGATGGATAAATAGAAAAAGTGGAGAAAAAAATTAATATGAAAAGTATTAATAATGATAATATCTTTTTAATAAGTTGGAGTTATGAAATAGAACACTTAAAAAAGGACGGAGGGAGTAACACAAAACCAACAAGAACTATAAGATAACAAGATAGTACGAAGCCTCCTGACACCATTGACAACCCATTCCTACTTCGTATTCTTGTCAAACCTTGAACTAATTCCCGTACAGGCAAACAATCTTTTGATAATTCAAACCTTGACCTACTCATAAAGGAATCACATCTTTACGAAGCTTTTCATTAAGTCCTCAAAGGCTGGAAAAGAATGGAACAAGATTTGTAGAGACGACTATTAGAACCTCCCAATATCTTTAGGTGGTCTGAAGTGGAGAGGATGAGTTTCAGGGGTAGCATTTCCGTCCTCTTTCCACATCTTTATTGTCTTGTCAGCTTCACAAGTGACTAGTCTTGTACCAGTCACATCGTAAGAGCAGGCATAGATACCGGCTTCACTGTCCAGGGAGCCTGAAACAAAGCGCGCACAAAATTAATGTTCACCTGCCACTTTTTGTGATGATCAGAGCTGGAGTCTAAGAGGATCTCCATCAATTTGATAGCATGTCAAGTGGATAAAATTTGCATGCGAAAGAAGTCCAACCAAAGTGTCAATAGCTTAGGTGATATTGGCCATCTCTTCCCTCATGTCAAATTTGACATGAAAAAATACCAACCGAAATCTAAATCCATTATTATTACTGTTTCCTTCCATGAGATCCACATTTTTGCCTAGATTTCGATATTTAACAGATGATTTGGGTAAAATTATATGAAAACAATAGATTGGCATTTGATTGGATGTACTTTTGCAGAGTGTCAAAATGCAGCACAAGCCTTCCCATAAATTCGGCATCTCCCAAATAGGATCTAAGGTGGCTTAAGATACATACCTGGCTGTACAATTGTTTGGAATTGCTGGAAATTATGACCACTCTGCCAATCCCAGAACCATAAACTTCCATTGTCACCTTCAGGAAAAAATAAAAAGCAGAAAATAAGAAGAAAGAGTCAATAACTGTAACATCCTCATGGACAACTATCAAAAGACAATAACAGAAGGACACAAGAAAACACAGAAATGAGTGGAAAAGTTCTGCCTTTGGGTCTAAAGTAGCATTAGTGCACAAAATTGGTAAAGTCAGATTCTAACCTCCTGTGACCATTACACCATCTTCATTGACTGCCATTGCATTGATGATGGTTTTCTGCTGAGAGCTGCATGAGCGAACACCGCCGATGTGAGATATGTAGGAATTTAAGCGTAAAGAACAAGGTAAGATAAAGTTGAGAGAGAGAGAGAGAGAGTATTAGTTTTTCTGAACTTCCAACGGAAATTCAGGCGTGTGCAGGATGACCTGTTTAAGGGGCAATACAAGTCCTAAGATAAGCACAACCAATAATGGCAGTTGGAAGGGCACGGAAGTTTGAAAAAGAAGTCTGTTTGATGTGGTTCATTTGAGGGAAGTATGACCAAAGGTCCATTCAAGGGGGTGAATGCAAGCTTTTGAGACGAAAGAATAGTATGTAGAATATCTTTTTGCAGTCAAGTTTTCATGTAGAACTTCAACCATTCTAAGCAATTCCAGATTTTGTAGACTCAGCTTTCATATATAGGTGGTATATATTTTAGTCTTCTTTCTACGCAGGGATAATAAAATTACATTCTCATTCTTACATATCTAAATCATAGCACATCTTCAACTTTATCATAAAAGAGACCTCATATAGGGCCCTTTGGCTACCAGCTGACTATGTTGGAAGCCACACAAAAACACTTTCAACAGGAAAGTTTTGGAAAACATACATAAACAGGGAAGAAAACTATTTGTAAGCACTGAATAAGGCAATATTTAAGGTTTCTCCTCGAAGACTAAATTGTCCCAAATTTAACTGCCTCAGAATGAAAGCTCCTCGTACGAGAGATAACAACACAAATGTAGATCAGAAAGATAACGGTGCCAAAATAATCATTGAAGAACATATCCATCTTACATCTTCTTAAGTGGAAGGTGAGTAGAAATGTAATTTACCAAGAAAAAGATACTCACAGCATGTTGTGCATAAATTTGCCTTCCGGAAGGTTGAATTTTTTTATATTGTCAGCCGACGCAGATGCAAAACAATTCCTGAAAACAAGAGCAAGAAATTAACGTCAAAGAAAAACTAAAAAAAAAAATGGGAGAGCATCATGAAAGAAACTATCGTATTCATAGGAACTTACTTGGTAGGATGTAGAGCCATTGCTCGCACAGATTTTTTATGGTGCGTAAGAGTTGCCGTTCTTTTAACTGCCAGACAAACAATCAATTGTCATCACTAAAAACGAAAGGGAAAAGAAACCAAGGAAAAGGAAAACAAAACCCGAAAAATTGATCACCATATCTAAGGTCCCAGAGCCTTATCGTCGTGTCATGGGAGCCAGTTATTACTTGTGGATCCTGAAAACAAACATGTTACGATGAGGATGGAATTGCAAGAAAAGGGCTTCCTTGCTAATTGCTGCAGATGGTTGTGATTATATATCTACTACACAACATCACCTTCTTCAACTTAAACATAAAATAGAACTCAAATATCTATTGGAGACCGAGCCATCTCTTTTGAAAAATCATTTTTTCCCACTGCAGAAAAGATATCTTACCGTAGGTCGAGTAAAAACTGAGCAAACTGTATTTTCATGCCCTGACAATGCATCAATTTGCACCTTGCTACGAATATCCCAGAGCTGAAAACATGATGTAACATCCAAGTATAAGAATATTATTTCCACTTTAAACACAAATTTTATATGAAATTAAAGGAGAGGTAACATTGTGATCTTTACTTTCATTTGTGAAAATGATTTCTCACCCGGCAAACAGAATCGCGACCACCTGTGAGTAGAACGTCAATAGTCGGATGAAGAGCCAAGCAATACACTCCACTTAGATGACCATGATAAGACCGGATGACCTAGAAAACAAATTAAGTTCAACCATGGTTAATACATACATAGTCATTGATATAGAAGTATGTGCATTGTATATAAAGCTCTAATCCAGGCTTATCAAGGCCAACCTTATTCTGCTCAAGATCCCAGCATTTAACTTGTTTGTCATCACCAGCAGAGAACAAATATGTGTGCTTATTGCTGACGGCAAGTCCTGCAAAGAAACATCCAACTTAACCATTTGCAATACATGATTTATGAAGTTAGTGGCAGCAGCTGTAAATGCCACAAGAAGGAACAAACCTCGTACTTGTTCAATGTGTCCAGTTAGTGTAAGCTTTAGCCTTCCAGTTCCTACATCCCATATCTTGTCACCAAAATAAAGGAGAAGCAATCGCAAAAACCTTAGATATTAATCAGAAGAATATCAACCGTCCAATGAAAGAAGCATTTGACTTCAATGAACAGCTTTTTGGGCAGAGGAGGAAAATATCGATCTGCATCTTAGTTGCACAAAGCGGGAGCGGGAGCGGGAGCGAGAGCGGGAGCGGGAGCGGGAGCGAGAGCGGGAGCGGGAGCGCGGGAGCGCGGATATGTAGAAGCTCCTAAGGTTAGGAGCGTCTTAGGAGCGTATATATAATTATTTATATAAATATATGTGAAATTATCTCATAAAAATATCTACTAATTTTACCAATTGTTATCAAACTGTAACTTTGGATGAAACTGCAAATATGCATACATGTGTGCAATATGTGTGACATTTTGTAACTTAAGGAGGCAAACTGTAATTTGGGAAAAAAGATAACGTTAATGTGTACTACTTATATACAGATTATACACTACGGTGTACTCCACAAACCCAAAAATCGTACACTGCTCACAGAACTGAAGCGGCGCCTCTCTCTCTCTCTCTCTCTCTCTCTCTCTCTCTCTCTCTCTCTCTCCTCTGTAATTTCCTCTCTCTAGTATGGGAATCTTAGACGAGAGCGTCGGAACGACGACATCGAGCGCCGATCTCAGCCTCTCCATGCGGCGCAGGCCTAGGGTGAGCACCGACAAGGCGTCGACGGAGGTGGAGGTTTCCGATATGTTTTCGTTGGAAGCCGAGATCTGTTTCCGAGTTTCCTTCCAGCGAGATCTGTTTCCGAGTTTCCTTCCAGCGAGATCTGTTTCTGAGATCTGTTTTCGAGCTTTGTAGCTGCTCATAGAACATATCAGGTGACGTTATATCCCTCTCTAAGTTCCGGTGAGATTTTTTTTTTCAAACCAGAGAGAACCAGACGCTCTGATGTCAGTTGGGAGCGCGCTCCTCTGTCGACGGGATCGCGCTCCAGTCACGAATCTGACTTTGGAGCGCAAATTCGCGCTCCTGTGTTGGGAGCGAGGCTAGGTCACACAAATCCTGCTACTAAGATCTGCATAGTGCATACTAATCCATTGACCTGAACTATTGAGGTTGGTATACTCTCATAAGAGCATCACAATGTAATAATCAAAACCAAAATGTTGCTAAAGTTAGCAATGTGTGCTCAAAAAAGTGCTCATATTGTAATAATCAAACCTAACAACCTCTTAGCAATTCATCAAATTTAAGCATTTGGTTTGAATAATCAAAACTAGCAACCTTTTCCCAATTACCAAATTTATCGGACCCCACGTCTTCCCAAACAAGTACAACGATCATGGAAAAGAGAAACTCACTCTCCATAAAGCTGGTAGGTGAAACTCACTCTCCACTTTGGCAAGTGGTTGTGCATTAAATAATATTGATCACTTCATGGATTTTAACAAATGCTCTCCACTTTCACTTATTTTACTAGAATGCCATTCAATGTAGAACATTAAATTGAGAAGAAACAAACTGACAACTGACCGTTAGATTTGAATTTTCGCCAACTCCTTTTGATTATGGGCAAAATATAAACAATGTGGGACTTGACATTGCTAACTTTAATAACCTCTAAATGGATAATCAAAATCTGATGTGGCAAGTTTTGATTATTCACTTTTGATTATTACATTGAGGATGCTCTAATGTTATTTAAAAATCTCATTCATCACAGATAATGTATTCTATCATCAGTAGAAAAACTTAGGTAGAAACCTGCAGAAAGGAAGTTCAAGAGAGAAGGTACCTTTATCGTGCGATCTGCAGAGCCAGTACAGAACCATGTGTTACTTGGATCAAATGCAATAGATCTCACCCATCCCAAGTGGCCACTTATCACCTAGCGAAGTTAAGATTTCAGAATGTCAGAGAACATAAGTGAAAGCAAAAAGAAAAATCACAGAAAGTGAAATTAATAGCAAGCAGCACATAAGGCTCAACAAGGAAAGAGGAAAAGAAAATTGGATATAATGACCGGTAATCATAAGGTTTAACCACACCTCCATAGACATATAGATAGGATATGAAAAGAACACAACTAATGCTAACTTGGTATTGAATCCCACTGTTGCTATGATGCCAATGAAGCAGATATAATATCCATCTAGGGGTTAGAAAAGCAGATACGTTGAATTCATGATCCTATAATTAGAGCAGCTACAGGTCTACGACCAACCACATCAACTAAAAGGGAAGACGGGGGATGGCAGAGTTTGCAACCACTCACACAAATTAAACTTTCAGAGTGAGTTCAGCTATGTCGCAAAGCGCATTCCTATTTTACTGATACTATGGAACACTCCTAGCTTTTCAGTTCCCTGCCAAGGAAAGATTTGTCATTCACCTTTTTTCCCCTTTTTCACAAAGACAGTATTTATAAACTCTTTGACCCTCAAAATTGGAGTATCCAACTTTCACACGATTCACGGGGTTCATTTAAACTAAGGAACAAAAGAAACCGAAATTCAGCAGATCACGAGACAGCCAAAATTGAAATCAAGTCGACAGTTAAGTTATGTATCGAAAACTTTTAATACACTTGTACTACTAGCTACTCGGTGACTTCCAATCACGGTTGCTAGGAGCAGAATCAAAGATAAAGTTTGTGAGATAGCTGATTAGCTGCACCACTGTTCCATGCTAAATATAGTTGGAGTGCAATTTTCAAATATAATTGATGAGGCAGATGCCCCAATGGTGAAATATGACAGAAAATAGGTTGCTAAATAGTCAATGCTAACTGCTGAAGTTCAAAATGATGGTCACTCAAATCAAACCCTGATTCTCTACTAATCCAATTCTGACTAGGACATTTAAAATTAGTAAATTACTGACTAATTCCCAACGTTTAAGGTAATGCTTAAAATGGCAGAGTGTTACAAAACAAGACTTCTCTTACCCTGAAGTTTTTCC
Organism: Rhododendron mucronatum var. ripense; assembly: GCA_019656295.1. Taxonomy (NCBI): domain Eukaryota; kingdom Viridiplantae; phylum Streptophyta; class Magnoliopsida; order Ericales; family Ericaceae; genus Rhododendron; species Rhododendron mucronatum. The sequence continues at coordinate 3,546,294 of BPLT01000034.1, read as the reverse complement.
ATGGTGCATGCCAAACAGGACGTGGCCATCTGCTTGGAATTCTTTCCATAATGGCTGATGTTGAGAAATTCCTGGAAGACAACAAAATAAAATTATTTCATACCACATGTTGTCAACATGTCACATCAACCATAATATTGCAATGGATGGTTGTCTACGCTGCTCATTGAGTGCAACTACAAAACTTGCAAAACCTTCCAATGAGTTTCAATCACCCAGAACCTAATGCTAGAAAAGAACTCCTAGGGGTGTCTAGCTGAGAACACTGTAGAAAGAAGCCATAATCACCAATGCAAATTAAGCGCTGTTCATGTTCAAACATACGCTATGCTATGTAGCAGGAGGTAACTGCATCTTAACAAATGCAAGTGGACACTGAACATCAAGATACATGCATAACGGTCTGAATGAAGTGAAACCTTAATGCAAGAGTCTAAAAACAGTTTGAAATTCAATCCAAAATCTTCATCCATCTAAGATATTATGAGATTGACCTAAGAAAGATTAATGTCAATGTACCAAACAAAATAAATATGGATATCTAGGGAAATAACCAATTGAAGTTCAGCTTTATGAAAATATATTCTCAATTCTTTGACAAGAATAAACACAGGTGAAAAACACGAACCTCTCCGATGAACTAGAAGCAGAAACAATGGCGACGCTTTTTTCAGAAAGACCACCATCAAGGCTGTTATACAATTTGCAAGGACCAATCAGTTCCATGCAGAAGTTTCCTTTTTGAACATATACATTACTGCATATCTCATATATAACGAACAAAAGAAAGGGAAAATGAGAAGGCCACAATATGCCTCCGATACCCAATGTTACACAGACTCTGGTGCAGATTTGTTTCTAAGTGTCCGCTTCATCCAATTTCCATGCAAAGGACTAGGGATACACAAAATTATTCAAATTTCTTAGTATATTTCTTTCATTTTCTTAGATAACTAGTGTTTTCAAAGTGCCTAAGGGCATTTCATGTATGATATAGGAGTTGCAGGCATAGTTTGTGGTAAACTCAAATTCGAAAATACACTTGCTAGGTGTATGCACTATGCCCAACTAAATGTGTCGGACATGGGTCCCACACCCTTATCTGAGTGTAGTGTCCACGACACGGGCGCCTTGTACATTTAGGAGGGATCCATGTAGCAAAGTTGAGACCCAGTGCATATTACTAACATTGTATCTACTCTCCACAGTTACATATTTCATGCAGTGTTCTATAAAAAGGAATTAAGCTGATTAATCGCTGGTGGGGCCTATCCGACTAAAACCGACTAATTGCTACACGCCAATTAATCGCCAATTACTAGGCCTTGAAGCTTGAAGGTGGCCGACCGCCCAACTAGCACCTAGCGACTTTTAGCGACCTATGTGGATAACTCACAAATCTCTACTAGGTTATATATAGTTTGGTTCAACACATTGTTTGTAGAAGAAAGTGAAGGAATGGAGTCACCAAGAAAACATTAGAGACATAACTGGCCCTGCAGACCAAATTGAGACTTCATAAATAAAGATTTTACACACCCCTTTGTTTTCACAGTTGGACCAACAATTAAATCAATTAGAGCTCCTCCATTCTGTGGATCCTTGGAATTTTCGGGACCTGCAGTCAAAAGCAAAATCCAAGACAACATTAAGAAACTTGACAACTTTTGGCACATTAGGTGAAAAAAAATCACGCATATTGTCTTCAGTCAACAAAAGGCTTTATTACTATCTTAACTCATTAAGTAGAGATAAAGCACACATGAAAGAATAACTAATGAGCAAAAGAAATGATGTGATAAATGTTTTTCTCTTACCCCTCGTCAAGTTTTTATAAAGGACCAAATAAAAGCACCAGAAAACTTAAGAAAATATGTTAGCAGATTGTTCGGCCAGTTATCTAAACTGAACAGGTGGCTCGTTCATTAAAATAGCTGCATACTTGTCAGTTCCACAACAAATTTTTGGAACCAGCACAAGGAAATTTGTTCTAAATGACAGATTGCTCGCACCTCTCTGAATAGCTGAGCTCACCATTTTCTAAAAACAAACTTTTTTGTCAATCTTTTTACCTTCGATGCTCAGAAACGGAGATTCTTAAAGCAAATTCATAGATAAACAGGCATTAAAAATCACAAATCACAGTACGTTAAATATCTGTCACTTAGTTCACCTACTACTTTGAAGAGATCGCGTTTCCAACAAACTATCAAAACATCAACCTTTGCTCTTGCACACCTCTTTGGCAAGAAATACTCAAACCACCTCTTCTTTCCAAACAACTACAAACCGAACAGTAACAAAGTATCAACATTCATATGCAATCTAAACCATTTGAACTCCTATTATTTACTTTTTCTTTCCATGCCGTAATTAATTCTTCGCTAAAGAATAAGAACAGTTCTAAAAGGAGACAAGTGCTTCAAAATGTTGTGCAAACACTAAAGAAACCCATCTCTCATAATCTAACGATTTGCATGTCAAACTCAAATAAGCTCAGAGAAAAACAGTTCAAAGTACCTGGAAGAGCTAAAGCATTTGAAGGACCAGATCCTTCTCGGGCTTGATCTTGACTACCAGACTTTGCATGAGTCAGAGGCTGACTGCTTGTGCTCTTTATCCCTCCATTCTAGGCATTGAACTTCACAAATCAAAATAGACTTAATCTAGACACCACAAATCACAAAAGCACCCAATAACAAGTGAAGGGAAGAGAAGAGAAAATTAAAAACTTCTCTCTTTCATTGTGTAGTTTAGGAAGAGACAGCGGAGAAAATAACCAAAAAAGGTATTAGGCACGGCGAAATTTTCCTCTATGTTTCCTCACATGTTCCTTCTTAGTTATTTTCTCTTCCCCTCCCACATTTTTTCCTCCAATTTCCAAACACTCTGTAAACTTTACAAAAAAATCTGTACCGGTTTCATTCTCAAAAACTGTACTAGTTTTAACCTCAAAAGATATGTAGTAGTTTGCTTAACCAAAATGCATAAGAAATTAGTCTTCATAACAAATCAAGTTAAAGTTACTAACCTTATGGCTCATCCTTATCTTCTTACTGCAAACAAAGGGAAACACAAAAACACAAATCCAGTTAGTACAAAATACTGAAGAGCGCATTTGTGAGGAAACCAAATCTAAGGAATTACTGTAATTAAAAGTGCTTCAATTAGACCATAAGCACGGCTCAACATCGATTGATCTACGCTGAAAAACGAACATTAGGGCAAGTCTCAAAGAACACCAGATAGAGAGAGAAACGTCAAATATACATCTCTCTCCATATACGCGCGTCTGTGTGTGTGAAACGAACGATATCATGTGCTTGAATTACAAAAAGTGTTACCCTAAACCGATTGAGCTATGCCGAAGAGATGAAAACTAGGGCTTAAAAAGCACCCAAGAGAAATAGAAACGAATAATACACATCACACCGTATACACAAACGCAAAACAGAAACGTAAACATCGTTCTCTCGCTATATATGTACCTATCGGGGTCGCGAAGGGGGAAGTGAGCGTGGAGAGGAGAGAAGAGATCGAGAGCGCGCTTCAATGATTTGAAGCTCAGCTTCTTGAGCGATTGCGGCTCCACCGGCTCCATCGCGCTCGTCGGTCCTGTCATCTCCTCTCTCTCTCTCTCTCTCTCTCTCTCTCTCAATTTGTGAGAAACCTCTCCCAAGGGTTTTCACTTTTCAGCCGAAAACCCAAATCGATTTTTATTCTTGTTTTAGGTTTTGCGAGTAAAAGAGTGTTTGAAGTATATAATACCCCGATTTTGGGCGCCAAAAATATTAGCTAAGGTTAGGTCGGCACTTTTTCATCCAATGGAAAAGTGGGATTTGTTCTTAGTAAGCCGGAACCGAGCCAGGCAGAGGCGGACCTATGTGGAATTGTGGACCTCATGGGGCATGGGTTCCCACTCAGTTTTATGCAATTTACACTTAGGGCTCGATTGCATACGATATGAGTTTTGAGTGTATTATTTATGAAGAGGAAATAAGATGGTATGGAGTATTAGTTAAGAATGGATAGCTCATATTTATGTGATATTTATAAATAGTGTGTTAAAAAGTAGATGGTTTGAATGATGTATTAGAGAAGGAATATAAAATAATACTTAGTTTGAATGAGGATAAAATGGGTGTATAAGGAATGGTGTATAATGTAAAATACTGTCAAATGACTAATTTGCCCTTGTACAGTGTTTATTTTGATTACTCATTACATTAAACATATAATTATGAAATCCAACTTTTGATTAATTTTTTTTTCACAAATAATCAATAATAAATTAGTTAACTAATATAATAATTAATTAAAATTCATTTTTTAGTACTTTATTAAAATATTAAAATTCATTTTTTTTTGAGTACTCTTAACAATCATTAAATTAGTTATATAATTGTAAAATCCAATAAATTTAATTCTTTTGGACAATTAAGCTATAATAATTCATTATTGCATGCGTTTATTGTTTTTTTATAAAAACATGAGTTATATTGGTCCATTCAAGAATTTCATACGAAATTCATAATCAATTCAAAGGCATGTTGCTCCATTCAAGAAATTCTTACTAACATATCATAACAAAGTAACAACTCATTTCCATTCAAGAATTCATAGAAATCCATTCAATGAAATAATATGAAATAAAATTTAACTCCCAAAAAATAACTCATGACAAATGGTTCTAACTGCCCTTAATTAAAAACATGAACGGTAATTAAAAACATGAACGGGAAAGAAATTCTTGGTCTTCCTTTGCTTCTTCTTCCCGTGGGACTTGGTGCCGGAGTGCTTGTAGACATCTCTTAAACGAGGCATCGCCATACAGATTGATCGTGTTTGTTTGGTTCCATTTCATAAACCAAGATCATGGATATTCCCATGACTAGGAAGCCACACGATAGCGATCATCATCAAATAGAGTCGCCACCTAGTTTATAAAAATTAGGAAGATTCCTTGTACGGGAGCCAAGGGTACAATAAGGGGAATGTATTAGGCACCCCTCTTTGCTCAGTCGTGAGACTGGCTCATAATCATCCTATACATGATTAGTACTTGTTTTATTTGATTCTAAACACATAAACTGATTTTTGCCTTTAACAGTTGATGTGATGAGCCAAAATAGTAATGAAAGCATACATCAGGAATTAGCAGAGGACAAATAGGCTATCCCAGAGAATGGATCCCTCGGCCCATGAATAGATGTCACAGCCGAGGAATCCTTCTGGCTTGATGTATCGGTCGTGGGAACGATGTCCCAGCCGATATTCTTCCTCACACCAGAATACGAACAGTTAATAGAAAGAACTAATTAAAAGCAATAGGCAGAAATTAAATCAAACCATAGGCCCCTGGGCCTCACCACTTTGATCCCTCAGTTCCTTGATTGCTTCGGATTAGAGGGATTGACTTATTTGCTTGTCGAAAACCCTAAGGTTAGGATTTGTACTTCGGGGTTTGATCGTTGGATTATGACTGCCTTCGGAAGTTTTGGGCTTTTGTAGGAGTATGAGAGAGTATATTTGTAGAGTTTCGTGGCTAGAGATGTTGATTTGTTATATTAATTTCGGAGCCAAAGGTTCCTTTATATGGGGCATGGGGGTGACTCACTCCAACCAATCACAATGCATGATTAAAATTGGAAGTGTAGGGCAACTCTAACTCTTCATGGTAATCTCTTTACATAGCCCGAACGCATCGGAATTTGGTTGCTAGGGTTTGGGTGATCGGATCAAACGTATGACAAAACATTCCAAAATTAGGAAAATAGACGATCTGGAGGCCGAGCAATGGATCTGAAAGTCGAAGAATGGTTCTGGCGGCCGAAAAATCGATCTGGCTGCCGAGGAATCAATCTCTCAGGGAGATTTTCAAGCAACATGTTTCACGGGTGAAAGAATGAAGTTGAGGTCGAGAGATCAATGTTATGGCTGAAAGATAGATTTTCCTAGGACTCTATATTTCTGTCTAAAAGGTTGTTTGGCTCTAGATTGGGTCCTCTAAGTGGCTAAAAGTACTCACCATAAGTCCATGGGTTCACAAGAAGTCAATCAACAATCACTGTATCCATTCTTTATCGGAATGGTCCCCAAGGTGAGACTTGAAATAATCGTTGGGCCAAATTGGGGCGTCTACAGATGCTCCTCTTTGACTGAACTTAAACGGATCACCAGACATGTTTAAGTAAGAGTCAAAGCTGTAAAACAACTTCAATTTGGTCGAACCAATATTCCAAGGGTTTTTGAAAAAGGTTTTAGTTATGGTCGGGCCGGGAGGCTGCCTATGTATTCCACGAGGGAAATTCAGACCAATTGTAGTTCGGGGGGCAATAAAAAGAAAAAAAAGTTCAGAGGGTTAGAGACAGAAGACGTACCTTCATGCTTAAAAAGCCGTAGTGCAATGTACCTGGGCCATGCCAGGATTTTGGGGAAGAGTAGTTGAAGGAGCGTGGAGCTGTCGAAATTTTTTTTGCGGAGAGCATCCTTAGTACTTCGGGGTAGATCAATACACAGCGAGTGAGTTGATTGCTTTTCATGATCATCCTTACTTTGATTGAGGGAAACTCGGTAGGATAGCCTATCCTTGCGAATGAGCTTGATGGAATTGATGTAATTGGGTGGAATCCAAACCATCTTCTGGAGACGAATTGAACACCAGTTTTGAGATATGGGGGGGGGGGGGGGGGGGGGGGGGGGGGCAAGGCCAGTAACTGGAACATGGAGCTTGAAGTGATGGAACGAGGCATAGAGCTGGTATCGATCATAGCAAGAACCTGAGGGGTCGAAGCTTTGAAGTGATGGAATCAAGGCGTAGAGCTGGTTATATGCAGGAATGACCTGTTTCATGAGTGAAAGAAAGATACAGAACACAGTATATGGTGATGGTGATGACGGTTAGATATGATGATGGTAATGCAGACTCGATGATAACAATGGTGATGCAATTGATGCTTATGTGCACTGGTCCATGCGTGTGTGTTTGTTTTAAGCGTAGAGCTTCTTTCACTACAGCATGAACAGTCTATTGCGAGGAAAACTTGTGAGGAAACTCATTTTCCTCGCAAATAGTACACATTCAGTGAGGAAAAAAAATTTCGTCGCCTTTAATAACAAAACTAGCGAGGAAAATATTTTTTGTCGCAAATTATATCCATTTAGCGAGGAAACATAAATTTCGTCGCCTATAAACCTTTTTTCGTCGCACATTATTCTCGTTTGGCGAGGAAATGTATTTTCCTCGCTATTCATGTCCAATAGGCGACAAAATGAACTTTTCCTCGCTGTTGGTATCCTATAGGCGACAAAATACAATTTTCTCGCTAATTGTATCCTATTGGCTCGCCCACTCTAGCAAGTGTAAGGCATGATTTTCCTTAATTATATCAAACTGTAATTCAATGAGGGATAATTGATACAATTAAATAGTGAATGACATCATATATTATTAAATGGACTATGAGTTGGTATGTTGAAAGATATTCAAATTTATCCTTAATTTTAGAGAGATCATTCAATCATCTTATTTTAAGAGACGTTATTCAATCTACTTATCATTTTAATAGTTTTGTTTAATAATAATATACTCATCTAATAGAATTTTTGCAATTTTGGGTGGGTAATTGTCAGTGACAAGCTACCCATAATAATACATTGAGCAACGAGGTTACTATGGGCAGCTTTATAGTTATGAATTGAAAAAATATATTTCTTAAAAATAACTACGAATCTATAATATTCTTGGTCTTTAGCGGAATAAAATTATGCCAAACTAACTATTAGTGTATTGGATGGTGATGGCTCTCATTATTCGTATTATGATATTTTTTAGATTAATTATCTGTCTTAACGAGAAGAGTTTAACAAGTACAAAATTATGGCCAAAAGAAAAAAATTCACCAAAAGACGAAAAAAATATCAAACACGTACCGGTCTTAAAAAAATATGTTGTGCTAGCCAAATATTGGACTTGCTCAAAAAAAGTTCAGAGTACAAAAACTTGAAAGATCTTAATGTTGGAATATTAATTTGAAAAGGTGGAAGACAAGATAACAACATGATATATAATAAAAAGTTCACATTGTTCCCAGAAGTGTAAAGTGGTGCAGGTGGTATGTGATGCGTGTGTGAAACGCGGAGGTCCAAGGTTCGAGGTCGAGGAGCTTCAAAGATGCGGACAGTGCATGGGTTTCTTCTTTTTGGATTCGGTGACTATTTTTTTTAGAAATAGCGAGGAAAAAATTTGTCGCCTATTGTATAAAATAGGCGAGGAAAATAACTTTCCTTGCAAATAGTTTTAGCGACAAGGTTTTAGCGAGGAAAGTGGGCGACAAAATGTTTCCTTGCAAATACCATTAGCGACAAAAATTGGTGTTTTAGCGAGGAAATAATTTCCTCACAATAGCCCACTTATGTTGTAGTGTTTCAAATTCTGGACTTGAGCATTCAGAGCGTAGAACTCGAGCATTCGGAGGGTAGAGTCCGAGCAATCAAAGTACAGGTTTTGAGTATCCAATACACAGTGGTTGGGCATTCAAACACAGGGCTTAAGCATTCAAGCGTAGAACTTGAGCATCCAATACATAGTAGTTGGGCAGAATCAAAGAGCTTCAAGCATTCAAAGTGTTGAACTTTGCGCATTCAAGCATGGAGGTTGAGAATAGATGATATCTTGGTTGTTGTTACGGCATGGAGTCAGTTGAGGAAGAGCTTGAGAATGCGAGCATAAAGCTGCTGAGTGATAGAGAGCTTAGAGTTGCTGAGTGATACACTACAAGAAATAATAGTTTTCGCGATGGGAAATTACCGTTGCAAATGGACAAATACCGTCGCAAAAAGGCTTTTGCAACGGTCCAGCGACGGGATTGGACGGTGGTAGTAAGGGGGTGGCAAATGGGTTTCCGTGTCAGAATAGCCCTGTGGGCTACCCGCCCGGATTTGAAAAATTGAAAGAGTCGCCACCCGGATTTGAGGTTTGCCACCCGAGAAACCGTTTTGATTGAAAATGATTGTTTGAAATTGAAAACCAGAGATTGTTTTTGGGTTCGAAAGCCATGTCTACTCAATATTTGTGGAGTTTTTATTTAAAATATTTTATTTCATTAAAAAATAGCTAGCACATATTTACAGGTACAACAAGTAAAAGTGTATACATGTGATTGGTGTACAGGATATAAGAATGGCTTGATATAAATTGCATGAAAACTGAAAGCGAAACAAATATTACTGAAAATACTCCCGAGTGCTTATAAATGGTCCCGAGCGCTCAGAACCACCTTTCTCCTGCAAAAAAGGACTTACTACTTTTGACAATAAACAAAATATTCAAACACAGATATATCAATTAGAATAACATTTAGGTAGGTTTGCTCAGCATTAAACTCAAACAAACAAGAACATGTTTTGAATATCCGAGTGTTGCTTCGTTGCAAATAGAAAATAATCCTGATTGGGCTCTGAATGGACCAGTACACACCCAGTATCTATTGAAATACAAGAAAAACTATATGTAGTGATAAAATAGAATTTTGGTGACAGTAGCACTCCCGAGAACTCAAGAATAGTCTTGAGCGCTCGAGAGTGAATACAGTGCCCAAAAAAGGTTTTGTTTCTTTGTGTTCTTCTTGCTTTTATTGCTTGAACTAAAATCAAATGAGCTCATAACCAGTATGAGGAACTGGTATGGACCCCTGATTCCCCTCAGAAGTAGAAAAACAATAGATTTTGAAGTATAAAGTGAGCCTTTATACCTTTGCTTGACTTGAACTTGGCGTCTTGGACTGATTTGGATGCTTGAAAATGGGTAAAAAAACACAATAAGAAAAGAGTCCTAGATGTATCTAGGACTGAAAATATTTTTGTGATTTTCTTGAAAAAATACTTGAGAAAATAATAGACTTTTAGGATATGCTTGAGAGGGTTTAAAAAGCAAGGTTTGACAGAAAAATGGGGGGAGTTAGAGAGAGATTTGTGTCCCTATAATGCAACATGAGGCTGCTATTTATAGGGAATGAGAAAATGTTTGAAATTTGAAACTAAAATTAAAATAAAATGAGAAAATAGTTTTGGGGGAAACATGGCATGCTGATATTCCTGGTGGCTCAGGCATTTGGCAAATGCAGGTTTGAACTGCAGGTTGACGTTCTGAAAAAAAACGTGGTCAAAAGGTCAAGCTCATTATCCAATAGCCTGTCAAAGCTCCCGAGCGCTCAAGATTGCCACTTCCGAGCGCTCAAGAGTGCCTGTCCAACTTCAGCGGGCCGCCATGGTCACTTCCGAACTTGGTTTTGGGTGTTTTTCGAAGCGTTAGAAAGCTGGTTGAGTTCTCTTTCTAATTCAATTGGTTTCATTCAAATGTATTTTATACACTGAAATATGTGTCAATTTTACCCTTAGGGTGTCAAGAAAAAAATGAGTTTAGTTTTGAAAAAGACCAAGAAGCATCATTCAAGCTTTAGCCGAGTCTCATTTTGATTCCGTTTCAACATCGGGGAGCCTAGAGGACACAAATTAAGGACAATTAGTAGGTCCAAATTGGGGTGTCTACAAGTCCTGTCACGAAGTATTAGCGACAGGAAATTGATCTTTTGCAACGGTAATTTACCCGAAGCAAATGAATAGGAAAAATCATATTCTGATGCCACGGTACTACATACTATGGCAAATATAATATTACCACTCACAAAAAAAAATGTAGTTTTTGCTAATACAACAATTCCCGTCGCAAATGTTTTTTTTTTAAACCGAATTTAATCCACAATATGAAGGAGCTTTTCTAGATCTATAATTAACCATTCATTCAAGCTCATATATTATAAAACTAAACAGATTTTTGTATTGAAATATCCATTCATCTATATTCAAAACCAAGATGGAAAAAATTATAATTCTAAAATTCCTAATAGCAACACAATCCATCATCTTCTTGTATCGAAATCATCCATTCATCCATATTCAAAACCAAGTTGATAAAACCATAATTCTCAAAATCCTAATAGCAACACTATCCATCATCCATCTCTTTCAACCCCATGAACAAAAATCTAAAGCACGTGGAGAGAATGAAAAACAAAACAATGTCTCTAAGAGAAAGACTATAAATTGTGAAGAACACGCTCATAGTCATTAGACTTGGCATCAAAGCCGAAGCCAATCACAATATGAGCACATACGTCCGTATTGAAGGTAACCCTAGGCTTCGGCAATCTCACTGTAACGCCCCAATTATTCGGAAACAATATAAAATAATTTCTTAAGAAAATTTTGCTAAATAAATATAATTTTTTCAAAATAAAGGTTTAGCTATTACAATCTCAAGAAAATTTATTGATTCAAAATACAATAACTTCAGAGCTGACTCCAGGCTTGACAAGAATCCCGAACATGCTCGATTTCCGTTCTTGATATTCTTTCCGTGTCGAACTACACCACCATTGAATCCCCTTCATTGAATCCTGCGTCCTCTGGCAAATTGATTGCCGAAGCAAACGATTTGCCAGGATACAGACGTATCCATGAGTGATAAATCACCCAGTAGAATAATCCAATCCAACTACCCCTCTTATTTTACAGCTAGCAAGCAAACAATATAATATCAAAGCAAGATAGTAGAACAGAATAGCACATAAACCGATTCATTACTATCAATTAACCCTACGTGAAAGCTAAGATCTCATCCACGAGATCCTTTTCTCCCATAACCACTAACTATGACCGTGTCATGAGAAATCCCCCTTTTGCTTGTCCTGCACCAGGGTCCTAAATGAATTCACCTAAGTTATGTACCTCACATAAATTCATTTAATACCATAGCAGGGGGCACGATTACCCTTTGGAACTTCCATGGCGTACCATACGTTAGGGTCACCACCATACTTAAGCCACTAACTATGACGGTGTCATGGGACAATCCCCATTGCTGGCCTTGCAAGACACAATTACCCTTTGGAACTTCCCATGGCGTACCATATATTAGGGTCACCACAATATCATCACCGGGCCCCGCATGTCACCCTTATCCATGGCCAAATTACAATCCACAATCTCACAACTTTCACACTTTACCATTTTCCCATCAACTTAGTATCGTCTAGATGAAATTTATTCGCATACCACCCCCTGTCTCTATGGTCCAATCTAGCATTCAAATCAAGTATTGGAACAATATACAATAAATCAAAATAGTAATTACAACAATAACAAGCAATGCAATCACATAACTTTTTATGAATGGGCCGTTGCCCTTAGTCTTGTATGGTCAAGATGTTAATGCAGCAAGAAACTTTTATCTTAATAAAAGTTTTAAGAGAAAATAAATAAAATAAAATTTTATGCGCGCATCAATTATTTTTAAGAAAATAGATTGATTAATAATTAATTATATACATTAAATAGGTAAAAATACTAGAGAAATTTCCATGACCTTAATACGAGTCCTAAAAGTCTTATGCAACATGTTCGAGTGTCAAAAGTTTGATTCGGAAGGTCGCAGGATTATTTTAGTATAAAGATATTAAGAAATGTTGCTGAAAGTAGAATAGATAGGTAATAAATAATTTAAATTAATAAATATGTTGAGGTTAACAAAGTTTCATCTTCGAAATGCGAGGAGTCTAGAAAAAATTACTCGGGCATTAATAACGAGGTTTATAAGGTCGTATAGAAATTTTGATTGGAAACACTTTAAAAATAATAATAAATAGTAAATTTAATAAAAAAAATATGAATTTAGTAAGATATCATATTTGAGATGCGAGAAGTCTAGAAAAAAATAGTTTGGGTGGTAAGAACATTCTTCGGAAGGTCGCAAAGATTTTTCGTTTGTAAACTTTGAATGAAAACAAGAAAAATATATAATAAATAGAGAATAAAATAAAAAAATATGATATTAACAAGTTATGATCTTTGAAGTGTGAAAAGTCTAGGAAAAATAGTCCGGGTGTCAAAAATCAAGTTTGGAAGGTTGAAAAATGCTTTCGAACCAAAACTGTGCATGCCGCAAACTTATCCCTGGTTCTTGCGGCCCGAACCTTGCGGCCGCAAGTTTGAACGCTGGATTCGGAATTTTTTTGTTTCTCTTCAGTTTTGATGCATGGGACCCTATGGGATTACAAGTTCGGTCTAAAAATACTTAAATATACTTAGAAGGGAGTTGGATAGGATTATAATACCTCGATTGGATCGAATTGATTCAAAATCGAAACTTTGGATTTTGAAGAAGGTGACAACGGTTTTGGCGATCGTCCTTGGGTTCGAATTGGATGACGTTTGGGGATGCTTAGGGTTGAGGGAAGCGATTCGAACAGTTGAATTGGTTTTCAGTTGGGTCTACGCACGAAACCCACTTTTCTCTCTCTTTCTTTCTTTCTCTCTCTAGAACTCTATGGATTGGAGCTTCGAATCCTTGAAATTTCTCTTCTATTCTGACTCAGTGGTGTGTAGGGAGATGGTGGCATGCTTGTGGGTTGGATTGGTAGAGTATTTATAGGAGAACTTTGAATAAGGTGATAAGATGGCATTTAATGGAGGTTAGGTTCATGGAACTTAAAAGGGACGAATTGGGACTGTTTTTGGGTCCAAAGGAGTGGCTGGAATTGGATAGGGGTGAATTGAATTCGGGTTTGCTCGGTGATGAAGGAATTTTTTTTTGTTTTGGGCAAAAGGGGGATGAACTTTGTTTTTCTTGGAGAGAAAGGAAATGGAGGGAGTAATTGTAGGAGAGAGATAGAGCTGTGGGAGGGAGAGACTGCAAGAGAGTGAGGTGAGGGAGGTGGGGTGGTGTGTGCATGCATTCAAGTGTGTAGGAAAACACAAAAAAAATAAAAATAAAATGCATGCATGTATATATTGCATGCATAATGAATTTAAAAAAAAAATTGTCTTAAGAAAGTAATCCTAATAATATTATTATTAATGCTAATATTAACGCTATTAAAAAAAATAGGGTTGAAAATTCGGGTCGTTACACTCACCCACTTCCGAATCATCGGGTTCCACAGAATCGTGTTGTCCATATTTGGCATATGAACGTTCGAGAGGATCCTGTTGTCCACATTTGGCATATGAACATCCGAGAGGCACAAAATCCCGTTGCAGCTTCCAACTATCTGATTGAACTTACTAGAAGCCTGATTGAAAGGGAAATGGAGCTTGGAATAGTCATTAAATGCTTCATCATCATAGTGAAGGGTCAATGGAGTAGAACTCTTTTCCATCATCGGAGGGGTTGGCCCACACAAGCAAGAGGTGGTGGGCATTGTTAAAGGCTTGAGTAGGTGGTCGATTGAGGTGGCAATCGATGAATCTAGGGCTAACAATTAGGGCTTGCCACGATTGCAGACGTAGGTGCATTGCAAGAGGGTTTTTTTTATGGGTAGTCTTGTTAAGATATGAATTTGTTTTAAAAAAAAATAAAATTTACCTACCCCAATATGTCTAGAGTAAAGTCTAACATTTGCTAATAACTACTATCAACTCCAAATCAACTCAAACAATCAAACGCACAACTAATATTAAATATCACATTTTTAACCTTTACTCTAAAAATCAAGAAACCCAACTATTATCAAATTCCTCATTTCCCAATTCTACTCTGCCATGGATACCAACAATCCAATACACGCGAGCGAGCGCGCGCACACACATATATAGTGCTTTCAAGTAAAACATACAGTATCATCCAAGTAAAACATAAATCTCATATTTAAGAGACAAACATCTGAAGTTATGACATTCTTACTGCCTCCGATCACAAACTAACCCCATAAATTTCACCGTACAGTAGAATTTCAACTTGAAATTTCGGAAATTCCGGAAAATACCGAATGTGATGGTGGTACCGGAAATTTTGGCCTGTATTTTGTTAATCTGTGACAAATCCAACCAGAAGGGTTTTACCAGTGTATCTTGGTCAGATGACAACCAGAGAGAGAGAGAGAGAGGGGACACGAGAAAGCGCTATTCTCTTACCTATTTTGCCATGGCTGAAAGAGAGAGAGACAGTCATGCAACAACTGTAGAACGGAAGTAGAAGGCGATGGCGCAGTAGTAGAGACTTCAACCCTAAAATAACACAATTACGTAATTACCCCTTACTCTTTACTTTTGAAACGGTAAATCTGTCCACACAGATAATCTGTGCACAGATTGTGTACAGATTTTATTGTGGGGCTCACCACGGGTCCCACATAAACGATCCGAAACGTTCATTAAATGTAAAACACTTTTTCAAGGGTTCTCGTAAAAAATCAGCTCAATCCAATACATATAGATGTTTGATCTAATCATTTAATTTTTCAGTACTCGAAAATTTGAATGAAAATTTAGATGATTGGATCGAGCATCTACAAGTAGTAGATTGAGCTTATTTTTTTACAAGGATCCTTGAAAAAATATTTTACATCTAATGAACGACTTGAATCATTTGTGCAGGATCTGTGGTGAACCCCGCAATAAAATATGTGCACAGATATATGTGTAGTTAGCAGGGTTCTTGCCTTTTGAAATGTTTAACAGTGAGCCATGGGGTAATATTCTTTTCAAAAAAGACAAAAGTGGTTGATTAGAAGCTTTTTTCTTTTCTTTTTTCTATTTTTGTGACCCAAAGTTGTTTATGAAATAAAGTTTGAACTATCAAGTTTTGATAATTATGAAAGTGTTTTTCCTATTTTTTTTTTTTTTGGATTTACTTGATGAGAGTTATTTAATGACAGTTTAATTTTTGGATTTACTTGATGAGAGTTATTTAATGACAGTTTAATCATTCATGAGGGAAATAATGAATTTATAACTATATATTGATAATTGCGTTAGATCCGATACGATAACCGGTATTTGATTGGTACTGGTATGTACTGTACCAATAGAAAAATTGGTACACTTATCGGTACGGTATTCGGAATCTTGATTTCAAGTTTACACAATAACATTCAACTAGGGCTCTTGCATACGACATCCACATTTGACCCATACCATCAAAAATAGAAAATTTTAACCCCCGATAAATACCATTTTAGAGTAACCAGTAAAAAAATGAAAAACCTTACTAATGGCGAGTGATCCTCCCCGAAATCTCAAAGTAACCTAACACACAAGCACAAAGCACATAAGTCAAATAATAAACACCATGCTTCCAACTCGGGATTTGATATAATCATCAATTGGAAACTCAAAAAATATGAAAGGTTCAATTCAAACGAGAATTGCATAGGTGAAATTTGGGTCATCATAAACAAAGGACCAAACCAAGGCAAATAATGGAAGTGAGAACTAAGCTAGATATTGAACTTGAAGTCGCGCTGGGCGAACGCACCTCAAATTAAACATCCAAGCTCAGTTTCTCAAAAGGTTCAAGAGTGCAGGAGAAATCACAAGGTCATTGGCCATTTGAATAAACAAGTCAAAGCTCAAAGAGGCTAGAAGGTGAACTCAATATACTTGCTCTTAAAAATCCAAAGGATCACAAGAATAGCTATGATCAGCTACGACTTTCTTAAGACTTCCAAAAGTGTCGGAATAGCAACGCTAGAGTTGATGAGAAATCAACATAATGAGACAAAGCAAAAGCAAGCAAAAGATAGCATGCCAAAACTATAAATCAATAAGACTCCTAACCATATGCATCCAAAGATGGAAAACCAGAGACTTTGGAACCAACAAGGAACCAACAACATAATCTATATACGATCACCAACAAATTAAAATCATTAAATATGACACTAAAGATTTGACTCCAACAAGTAGCAGGAGCATTACCATAACTTGATTGAAATAAAAATTTCCAGCAATAGACACCAACAACAATAATACGGACTAGATAAATGAAAACTGGCCAACAAAATTAATACCGAAGTGCAGTAGCTAAATTACAGCGAAGGGGCAGGAAGTATGAGTCAAACTAGAGCCATAAAAAGCAGTAACACACTATAAAAGCCAATCAAAATAGGACATAAATACACGTAAGGCCTCGAATCAAGGGAAGCAATTAAGACACAGAACAGAGAGAGAATAGAGTGAGCTAAGTAAAAGGTATATTACAAGGGTTATGATGGTAATCCAATATTACCTAGCTTGTAAAAGCATAACATCCAAACAGGTACTATCTTAAAAGGATAAAGTTCATTTACAAGCGAAATTCAAGGGCACATAAGTACATATATGCATAATCACATGTGTGTTCTTCCTAACCAAAGCGTTGTGAGCTGCTCCTATTGATGTTAATCTCCAATTTCCTCGATACGGTTCAACAACATAACAGTAAACAAAAACTTGATGCCACATAGATAAATGAATGTTATGCACACAAGCACACTTAGGTCATATCGAAAATGCAATAATTTTAACCTATGATACTAAGTGTCTCCCAACGGTCTGGAGATATTTTAACCTATTGCTCCGATACCAAGTTGTCACGCCTTCAATTTTAAACATAAATAATAATAACTTTACATAAATCAAGTCCTCACAATTTTACAATTCATAGCCCAAAAGAGAGTTTCATGCTACCATTTCAAGTACAAAGTTTCAAAAGAGTTACATTATGTGGCACCACGACCGAGTACTTCACAATTGCAAAATAAGAGAGGATAATTAAAAGTTTACAAGGTGTCATAGTCAAAATATTGAGATTTTATGTTACATAAAGTCTCCCCAAATGATCTTTTTACAAAAGATTCCTAGTAACTTCACCCTTAAGCCTTCAAGAGATGCTCAAAACAATGCATATCAAGCACGCCATGCTATCATCTCGGATTCGTACATGAAATATAAATGGTTGAGCTATACTAACTCAGTAAAAAAATTGACGCTATATTTATATGCAGATGAGGTGACCAAATACATAAATAACGGATGCAAGACAAGACAATGATGGAAACAAGATACTGGTAGCGAAAACAAGATGTTACTATCCATACTCAAAGGAAATAAGCCAAATTAAAGTACTTGTAGAGTCGTATCCATACCACTATTCTTCAATTCCTCAATTTCAATTTATTATAAGGCTACGTATGTTTAGGCGTAAAATATTTTTCAGTAAAATATTTTACCTAATTTCCGGTATTTGGTTGTGTAAAAATTGGGAAAATATTTTACATCAATTGGATGAAAAATATTTACTCTTAAATCTTTTGTAAGTTATTTTCTGAAATGAAACCGTTGCCTTCTAATGCAATTCTCATTGCTCAATTTCTCCGATCGTCAGTCTTGACCTATGTTCAATTCTAATATTCTCATATATCTCCACCGTTTAAGCTTCCTTTCTTTCTATAATATTTTATTGATTTCTAAAAATATTTTTAAGTACCAACTTAACACCAAAAAATAAAAATTTAAAGTTGTTTTTATAAAAAACATTTTATATCGAAAGAAACAAACGGAGCCTGATCTTTCTCTCATTTTCGTACTTCCCACTCGTAACAACCAACTTTACATTACACAACGAACCATTATGCGTTGAGGCAGGCATTCTGAAATTCTCCTAATCCCCAAAAAAAACCCTAATACAATTTGATTTGAAAAAGTAAGGTGGAGGTTCCTTTGTCCCTTCTCTTTCTCCTACTTGTTTTCAACCCATACCAGAAACCCTTTCCCAAAATTCTTCCCAACAACTTTTACAGTAGTCTGCGCACAAAATCTCGCTTCGATTCCTATTACTCGTTGTAGTTTCTTTTTGTTTCCCCTTGGTACAATTTATGCAATCCAAACGCTGCAAAATTTCTCCTACTAACGTTTTCTTACACTGACACTCGCCTTCAATTTTTTGTGCAGGATTAACAATGGCAGACGAGACGGCGATAAACGGGGTCGCACCGCGCGAGGACGACGGATCAGTGGAAGTCTTCGTGGATTTCGACGAGACCGACGCCGCCAACGCCAAGGCGGCACCATCGGGCCCGACGATGGCACAGAAGATAGAAGTCCTAGAGCAAGAGAAGCGACAACTGGTCCACGAGAACGACGTCGTGAGGGAGAGGATCGACAAGCTGAAGGAAGAGATCAAGGGTTTGGAGAGCGACAAGGCCGAGCTGAAGAGAGAGGTCGAGCAGTCCGGGGCGGACAAGCGGGCGCTGGAATCGATCTCCGCTAGGGCTTACGCGCTCGAGACCGAGGTCTCGAGGCTGCAGCACGACCTGATCACGTCGGTGAACGAGGGAGAGGAGGCGGGGAGAGAGATAGTTGAGTTGAGGAGAGAGGTTGAGGGGTTGAAGGAGCGCGCGTCGAGAGCGGAGGTGTTTGAGAAGGAGAGGGATCTTTTGCTGGAGAGAGTTGATGAGAGAGAGGATGAGGTAAGGAAAATTAGGAAGGTGGTGGAGGATAGGGAGGCGTTGGCAGCGAAAAAGGAGTTGGAGGTGGAGAGGGTGAAGAAAGAGAGGGATGAGTTGGAAGGGCTTTTGGAGGCGGCGGAGAGGAAGGGTAGGGAGATGGAGGAGAAGGTGGCGGAGTTGCGCAAGGAGTTGGAGGCGCGGGAGAAAATTATATGTGGGTTGAAGGAGAGGGCAGTTGATTTGGTTAATGGGAGCAAGGCGGTGGTTGTGGATGGGGAGTTTAGGGGGGATGGGGAGGAGAAGGGGTTGGCGGGTTTGAAGGTGCAATGGCCGGTGGTTGCAGCGGCAGCGGCTACTGGATTGGCGATTGGAGTGGGGGCTGTGTTGTGCTATGTTCGCTGTGCGAGGGAAAGGTGATTGAGTAGTTGTGGTGTGGAAGAACCTGATGAAGGTTTCAGGTTAGGATTGTGTTTCAGTTTTGTCAGCTGCTTTACTTTTGCGTGGCTTTATTACTTGAAGCCTTTAAGTAGAGATTTACTCTAAAGTTGGAATGTTTTGTTGTTTGCCAGTAACTATTTTGTTTGCTACCTTAATCGGCTCATACCGTATTGGGCATGGTGGTTATGCACATTAATTTTGGTCGAATTGTTCACAATGTTAAACATGGATACTTTTTTAACCTTGTCGTCACTTAGTTTGTAGATTTTGGCTGATTTGATTACATATCATTGCACTTTTAATACCTATCCGAAAAAGGATATAGTATATTATTGCTCTTCTAGGAAGGCCAGAATGGTTTGTTTGTCTGATCACTGGTGGTATACTTCTGTACGAGGCGGCTTCTGGTGTTCTGCAAATAAGGTTGGTCGACAGTTTTCAGGTGAAACTACGAGCTGGAAACTAATATGCCATAGCTTGTAGTTTTAAGGACTTCATATTGCTGTCTTTGCACAGTTTGCAGTACTTATATCTTCTGGTGATGATTAGTTTGGTTGGTTTTTCCTTAGATTAATTTTCTTTTCTAATGATCTAGTCAATTATAAGTACCAGATACATTGTGAAACACCCTTCAGATGACCTCCTTTCAATATGCTCAGTCACATCTTAAACATAGGATTGTTCCTTAGATTGCAAATTGAAAACGCCCCAAAAATTTATGTTCGTTGGGTAATGTGCTTATGCATGAAGTGGTTTCCCTCTGTCTTGCTTGTAAGGTTGCTTGGGATTTGCAAAGTGGAACTATGTGCTCAAATCTAACTGGCCAGAATGGTGACCTATGTAAGGATTTCATATAGCGGTGCCATTCTTTTGCATAGATGATTATTTTGGATGGTTGTCCTCAAACGTCCCTTGATTACTTCTTTAGTTCTTTTACTGGTTTGATTGGTTGAATTATAATATCCGGATACATTGTCAAGCACACTTTGGATGACCTTCTCTTCGATCATACCGGTGGAGGACATGATCTTGATCGTTTTGGAACTGGTATTTGTTGTAGTTTTTCAGCAGCTACTTAGTTGACAAAAGAAATAAGGGTACTAGATGGTGTTTGTTCAATTGCGAAAGAAGCCGGAGGACCGTCCCAGTATTTTGTTCAAATTGCTAAAAGTCACATCATAATTAGAGGATCGTTTGGTTACCATTTATACAAAGCCGTGATCTCTTAGATTCTGGACTTGATGGGCCAATTTACGTACATACAAGTATTGCTCCTCTGAGAAATTAAGGAAAAAAAATTACTCCTCTTTAAAGATGGCATAACTTGATGGTTTTTCTGAATATGACCTGTTTCTACGAGTCTTGATTGTAAATTTGGGTTGGTGTTTGATTTGCTTCTCCTTTGGATATCGGGTTCGGACCTTGGAATAGAGCTCCTCTACTTTTCCTAGAACTGCAAGACAAAAAACTTCCATCAGTAACAGCGTACCTCTCTAGGGTTTTGATCGGCACTTTATATGGAGTGATTTAACTTAGGTTCCCAGCAAGCTCGTGCTAGGCACATGCCATAACCTTTTCGTGGAGTGACGTCATGCGTGACATGAACCACGAAGTGCCACGTGACCTAACTAATCCTGCAGCAAGCACACATGGATTCTCTGGCCTGGTTTGGCCTGGCCTAGCTTTGTAGATCGAGGCACTTGTGCTTACGCGTGACCAGTGGTGGACCCATAAATCTAAGTTAGTGGGGGCACATATTACTAGCAGTGGTAAAAAAGAATTTCATGAAGGAAATAATAATGAATTTTATCCCTCGCTTTTAGTTTAGTATGTTATTGTTCTTTCAAGTGAACTTCCAAAAAAAATCTTATTAAGTGTACTGTCTCACAACAATATCTATAAGTGAAGACATTGAACATTACCATAATTTTGAAACCATTTTTGAAGGGCACTGAAGTTATTTGGAAAATTTAAACCCCAAGGATTTGGTTTGGCGGTCAAAGTCAAAGTTTGAGACTTAGATATTTGTTTTTTCCTAAGGTCTCAAGTTCAAAACAACACAGGTGCTATCAACTCTTATGAACCCAATCCACCGCTAGTGGACGGTGGAATTGGTCCCCAGAGATCAATCAAGGTGAGCGTAGGCTAGTCCGAACACTCTTGAATATGAAAAAAAATGTTATTTCAGAGAATCGGGTGGGGGCACGTGCCCCCATAGGACCCTTAATGGGTCCGCCCCTACGCGTGACCGGGCGCACCTCCGTGCCGGCCAATGCATACAGTCACATCTTAAAGACAGGATTGTTTATTACCCTTTATAAAAAGCTGTGATCTGTTAGATTCTGAACTTGTTGAGCCAATTTGCTTGTATACTAGTGTTGCCCTTCTAAGAGTAAAGAAAAAAAATACTTCTCTTTAAAGAAGGCATAAATGGTACTTGATGATATAGTTCTAGATTGAGCTTGATGGTCCCTATTGATTAAAGATTTCATATTTGCTGTACCTACGGTTTGCTGTTCTTTTTATTTTTCATTGTTGATCACTTTTGGATGGTTATCCTCAGGCCTTCATCTTTTCTTTTCCTAGTTTGATTGGTTGATTACAGTTGTCTGATACTATTAACACGCGTTAGATAACCTGCTTTTAGATCTTACAGGGGAGGAGCCGTTAGAAAGATATAATCTATGTCCTTGGTTTATTTTTCTTTGTATGATCTTAGTTTGGATTTACTTAAATAGGGTTACGATTTTATTTTTTTATTTTTTATATCTTATATTGCAAAAGAAGCTTGAGGTCCTTCCTAGTATTTTTGCTACTAGCCTCATTCACTAGAGTCCGTGAACTAGTTATTGCATTCTTGGTAGCCTCCCTTTGGAAGAAAAATTAAAGCATAGGGGGCGTTTTGGTAACCTTTTTGTTTTCAGTTTTTGGTTTTTGTTTTTACTTTTTTGAAAACTAATGAAAAAATTTGTTTGGTAACATGTTTCTAGTTTTTTTTGTTTTTCATAAACTTTTTTAGAGTTTTTGTAAATTATGAAAACTACAAAAAGGTGCTTTCCCCAGTATTTTTTTAGGAACACAAACATATCACTCCCTCCTCTCGTAACCGATTTTTCTCCCTCCCCTATCAATAATTTTCTGCCAAAACAAACTTTCCAATTCTGTGAATTCACGTTATATAATTCACACTTTTCTTTCAGTTTCTCTTGTCCCCAAATTGCACCGATCCAAATAGCCTCAGATATTTGTGTAAACATGTGCATAAATAATGGGCAGGGTTCTGAAATTTCACTTTCCAAAACAAGCATCTCAATTCTGTCTTCTGTTTGTGATAATTTGATGGCTCAATATACACATTTACCAATTCAATGACGGCATAGCTCTTTTTTCATTTTTAAAACTTTCCCCTTCTCTTTTTTTCCCTTACCCTGATTATTCTCCTCCTTCAACAAAAAAAAAAAAAAAAGATTTTATTTTTTACTGTTTAGTAAAAACATATTACCAAACATGTTTCTTGTTTATGTTTTTATAAAATCATAAACTTGATTCTACTTCTTGTTTCTTAAAAACAAAAAACTGAAAAGGTTACCAAATGTACCCTTAGGCATCGAAAACATCTTGCACTGTGAGATTGACCAGCAATGAGAGAAAAGTTTATGGGGTATTTGGAAGTTGTCTTTGTTGAAAAACCTCTTTGTTCACATGATTGTGCCCTTTGTAAGGGTATATGCTGCTAAGACTTAGCCAGTTAGCCTTGAATAAAATGGTTAGTTACTAATTAGAGGTAATTAATGAATCAATGTTTATTAAGTTGGTCACGAGTTTGCTTTATAAACTCGTTCTTTCTGTATTCTGAATTCATTCAAGATACAATGCTAGATATTTTTAATTTTTTCTCATGGCATCAGAGCGAGCGATGAAAAGTCGGTAGATCCTTGGTCTTAGTTTTTTTTTTTTTTGGTAAATACTTGGTCTTAGTTTTTATCGCCTATTCCATAGGAAGCTCCACAGCTCCACTAATGGCGCCAGCTGCAGATCCATTGAATATGACAACCTATATATCATCTTGATCTCCAAGGATGGATTCTTCCGTCCTTAATGTAACCACACCTCCGTCACTCTCGTTTCTCATTGCAAATTGTTTTCCTTTGCTGGCACAATAAAGTTGGATTCTGCAAGCTCTTCGTGCGAATTCACTCTTTGATTGCATAAGTGGATGATTTCATGTCCTCCTCTGCATGTGACTGATACATCTGCAAATCAGATTTCCATTCCAGATCATTACCTAGTTCTGTGGAAAACAACTGATGGAAGGTTGTTGTCATGTATAGCTGCTATTTTGTCTCCGTCTCTTCTTTCTCACATTGTTGGCCACACACAAGCGTATCAAGTTTGGATGACATCAGAAACAAATTAATTTTTAGCTCTCTTTCAAGTTCTTGTGTTCATGATCTGAAGAGACGTCTGTTTCGCTTGAAGAAAACCTCTTAAATGGAGGCAAATCTTGACCTATTTTTAGGGAGATTTCTCACAAACATCCTGTGTCTGGTTCACCTTTGGAAGATGAAGGTTTAGTCTTACATATCTTCATGGATTACTGGCACGGGGTTTTGTTGATTCCACTAGTCCCTCTAATGTGTCTAAAGTCAAGAAAACTCCATATGGCCTTAAACAAGCTCCTAGGACTTGGTATGGGATGTTTTCGGCATTTCTTATTGCCTATGAAGCACGGATACTCTATTTTGGCCTCTGTATCACGTATCGTATTTGTATCGGATACCGATACTCTCTGATACTCTCCGGATACGTACCTGATACACTTATTTAAAGCATCCTGCTTTTAAAATTATTTTTGGTATCCCGATACGTTTCGGATACTCGCGGATATTCTCAAATACGCTCCGGATACGGATCCGATACGTTTTGGATATGCATGGATATGTGTTGGATATGCTCGGATACGTTTTGGATGCGCGCGAGATGTTATTACTTGAAAGATATGGGTTAAAATTGCAAGTAGGACTATTTTTCTTTTTTCCCCACCAATTGACACCAGAAATACACTGACGATATCCTCTCTCTTGACAACCTTGTAAGTCTCTCTCTCTCTCTTGTTGTGAGCATGTAAATATATATTATATAGATACAGTCTATGTAGCATAGACACTTCGTCGGAGCTCATGTACTGGTGTCAGACACTTTGCGAACAGCGACACTCTCTGGACAAGTGTCCGACACTTATTCCGGAGTGTTCTGTTTTTTTCCCAATATTTGGAATCTTTCGACCCTTTCAGGACACTTTATGTACACTTCGGAGGTAAAAATGCAATTATAAGGACTTTTAGAATGGATCAAAGTGTAAATTTTAGGGACACTTCGGAGGGACACTTAGGGACACTCTCTTTGTTTGAATGAGTTCTCTCTTTCTTTTTCTCTCTGATCAAATTTAGGGCTATCTAGTTATAATATTACTAGTGCTTGCCTGTACCTACGGTATTACGCACCTTGGTTGGACTTGCCCTTGCCTACGACACTTTCTAGCTAGTAGGGTTTTGGAATTGGGAGATCAATGGCATTTATGTAATTACTATAAAAAATGTGGACACTTGCATTACATTTGCAAGTTCTTTCTCAACCCTTAGATCAAATGAATTTCAGCCCTTGGATCAACTTGTGTTTGTGTGGAGGCCCACACCCTTGTGTTTTATTAGATCGATTAAACTTTTATCTTATTTGAATAAGTACCCCACCATAGGGACATTATAAACTTTGCAGAACGTGTCCCCCAAAGTGTCGTGTCCTCCATTTTCTGAAAATTTGCGTGTCGGTGTCGTGTCCATGTCCCATGTCTGTGCTACATAGGATACAGCTATATATGTATATATATAACTATATGTAAATATATCTCTCTCGGCTTGTGAAATGGTAAACTTGTGTAATGGAAAACTTTAATCATTAATAAAATTTTAGGAATTAAAAATTATGTATAATATATTCTTTATTTACTTTTATATTCAATGTATCCCCCAATGTATCGTATACTTCTTTTTGGAAAAATCACGTATCCACGTATCTGTATCGTATCCGTATCCGTGCTTCTTAGCTTATTGCTCAACGTTCCGAAAACAGTGCGGCTGATACATCTTTATTCACCTACAAGAAAGGGTCGGATATTCTTTTTGTCTCGGACCTCTCGGTCTATGCGGATCATATTCTGTTGCTGGTACTATGAGTATGCTTTTGTGATGCTAGACTGAGGCCCTCCTGACTATTTTTGGGTTTTGAGGTGGTTTAAAACAGTTCTGCTATATTTCTGTCTTGAACTAAATGTGTTAAAGGGTTATTGGTTAGGGATGCCATGGTTGATTGCAAACCTCGGGTCTCCCCCTTCTCTCAAGACACTATTATTGGATTATGATCCTTTATTTGGCAACCCTGAGTTATAAAGGAGCGCAGGGTCTTTGCAGTATTTGACCCTTACTAGGCCAGAGTTGTCGTAGCCTGTGTGAATGCAGTCTGCCAAAACGTACATGCACCTTGCCAAATTCAATTATTTGCTGTAAGAACTAAGAAGGATCCTCGTATCCGTAAGGGGGGGTACTTCCTATGGTTTACAGTTCAAGCCTAGTTCATTAGCCCTTACTGCAAAGTAGATGCAGATTGGGAAGGGGATTCTATGTATGGATGGTCCACCTGTGGCTTCTGCATTTTGCTGGGGTATAATCTAGTTTCATTGTCGGCTAAGAAATAACTTCCTCCTGTATAGACGTCAATACTGCAGAAGATCTGGTTCATATATAAGTTGGTAATTCCTTTGCCAGCTATTCGTTCCTATGCTTTGGCGTGAGAACATCTCTGCCATTTCCTTGACTTCTAACCCCGTGTTCCCTGCTTGCACAAAGCATGCGAGGTGGATTTTCATTTTGTAAGAGATAGGGTTGCTGAGCATCGTCTTCAGGTCAGGTATACAAGTTCTTACTTCTCAGGACCAGTAGGCCGATATTAATACTAAACCATTTACTGTTATTTCCTTCAAAATTTTCAGGGCCAAATTTATGGTCAATGAATTCCCATTAGCTTGTGGGGGAGTGTAAAGATATATTCTATTAAGTAGTTAGTCTTGATTCACATAGCTAGTTAGTAATTAGGGCCATAGTTACACGAAGCAGAGTGGGGACGGGAGTGGGAGCGGATGATCATAGAAGTGTAGGAGCACCATTGGGAGCGGTTAGGAAAAATTATAAATATTATAAATATTTTTTTGAGTTTTTATTTAGTTAAAGAAACGTGGGCATAGTTGAAGCTTTCTGCAACTAAGATTAGGGCTCTGGTTAATCGTAGTTAAATGTTTGTTAAATATAAATTCAATCTCTCCGCAAGCTGAATTCATTCTAGACTCGATGCGGGATACTTTCCCTTTCTTCTCATCCTTATTACAATTAGGGGTGAGCAAAATATCCAATAACCCGCGGCTCCGACCAGACCCGAAGGGTTTCGGGCGGCTCTGAACAAGTACTAGTACTTTGGTTGGGTACGGGTTCATTTTTGTTAAAAAATTAATTTCGGTTCGGGTTTCGGGTTATTCTGCATTCTGCCCGTCGGGTCCGATCTGACCCGACCATTTTATATGCATTTTGGGAAGCTACTTTTTGGCTTTTCATTTTCTACTTTTTGGTTTTTTGTCTTTTTGAATTATGGTCAGAATGAGTTTTTGAATCTGATAGAGTGTTTGGATGATATGTGCAAAATACATTTTGTAATATGAGTAATATTTGAGAGATATGTGATGGAAATGAATTATGAGTTGATTTTTTACTATGTTGCCCCTGATTATTTATTTTTTGGTTTGAAATCCTTTTTGTTTTTACTTCACTTTTTGATACTCTCTCCGTCCTTTTTTAATTGTCTCACTTCGTAATTCCAATTTATTAAGAAAACATCATTACACTTTTTACATTCACTTTTACCTTCATTTTCTTTACTTACCCTTTATAGAGACATCATTACACTTTAATTCACTAACTTTTCAAAATGGAATATATTTTTGGGGGCAAAATGAAAAATGTACCAACTTTTACCTACTAAATTTACAAAATGGACACTTATTAAGGGACAGTTTAAAATGGAATACTGGACTTTAAAAAGGGGATGGAGGAAGTAATTGAAAGCCTCCAACAATGTTTTTATTTTTTATTAATTAACAATGACATTTTTTATTTGCTAACCCACCAAAATATTCACTATCACTCAAATCGACACTTCAATCCCTTCTTCCGTTTTTGTTTTGTTTTCATTTTTTTTTATGTAGACATCTTTTCCACTGTTTGGTACTTGGGTTGAGACATTTTTTTCTTTGCAACAAAAATGATTAAAACTGCAAACACAGGTTAGATGAGAGTCGGGCCATGTATGGCAAACTGCTAGTACAATGTTAAGAATGTAGTAATTTTTTGAAAAGAGGTAGTGGCAGTTGTCTTTTTTCCTTGCACCCAACTTTAATTGGAAAATGAGAAGTTGAAAAACTCCTACCCTTTTTTTGCGTTTCAGCTTCTAAATACAAAACTTGAGAAGTCATTTTTCTCATAATGAGATTTTTCTTTGGTTGCCAAACACCCAAAACCCAAAAAATAGAAATGGAAAAGCTGAAAATGAGGTATCCAAACAGGCATGCACATTTTGCCATAGGTATAAAAAGGGGAATACCATGCCCCATTCTCCAGATCTGCAGTAAACCCATACTCCAAAATCCCTCACGTCCAGTTCCACAGTGAGCCTCAGACGCACCACTGTCGCGTCCACAGCCCCCCTCTCTCTCTCTCTCTCTCAGATTTGAGCCTCCGCCTCCGGCCCTCCACCATGAGCCTCCCCCTCCATCATCTCTCTCTCTCTCTATTTTTTTCTGGGTTTTGCACTTTTTGCAATTTTTTTCAGTTGTGTTTGGCCAAGATTGAGTTTTGATTTGTTCCGAGTATTATGTCTTTTGAGTTCTGAGATTCGTTTGGTCTGGCGCGACGGCCCCGACCCGACCAAAATACTCGGTTTCCCTGATGGTTTTCACAATACCTCGGTTCGGTGGCGGGTCCTCAAAAGTTCTACCCGATGTAGTCAGGTCGGGTGATGGGTTTGGTGCAAACCCGTCCCGACCCATGCTCACCCCTACTTACAATTCAACTAGTGGTAGACAATGTAGCTTGTCTAACGTATGTATGGTCATCCGTTTCAAACAAATTAGACTCGCCTCAGACCTAATTTCTAGGGTCTTGATGTGTTTGTAGTGCTTGCAATTGTCTTGCATGTTGTCCTGGCTAGCGTATCCATATGAGACACGCCAGGGACACTGACATGTCGGGATACATATGGGAGCTTGTCCAATTAATACAGTAAACTTTAAGCATGACTTGGCGTGGTGTCACTTCAACGAACTTGTCACTTCCCGATCATGGTTCGTATTCATTTTTGTGCTAAGTCAATATTGGCTTGTTTGGGGTGTTTGTGGAGGCAATATTCCTTGTAATAACATCAAGTATATAAAAGACTATATGCACATTAAATTTTTGCCGTTCTTGCCTCCCCCAACCCACCCACACACACCCCCCCACCCTTTTTATTTTTTATTTTATAGAATTGCCTAGGCACGTGCCCACGTTGGTATATGTATTTGTTGTCTATGCTTAGCTAGAGTCCTTGTTAATCTGAATCCAACTAAAGATATGAAGTATCATTGTGAGTTGAAAGGCACAAACTATGTTCCTGCAATGTGACACGTTTTTTTACTCTAAGAATTCTACTGATTTAGCTGCTTAATTAGTCTGCAGCCTCTTTATTTATGAGATCCTTATTTCAATCTCTATGGTTTTGGATCATCGATCGTTCTATACTTTTTTTTGAGTCTCGTTCTATACGGTTGATATAGCTCCTACACTTTTGAATGGCTAGATCATGGACTAGTGTTGGTGCTAGGGGTTGGCAACTTTTTTCTCTTGCAAGTTTTCTTGATGTAGTGGCTCCATTCTGTGTTTGCCACTAGCCTAGCTCTGTGAAGCTTTGTTGTTATCCTTATTTCCACTTTTAACCATGCACCAATTTTAGGTTTGCTCGTGTGAACTATCTGACACGGCCAATACAATTGCTCTCTCTCTCTCTCTCTCTCTCTCTCTCTCTCTCTCTCTCTCTGTGTCGCGCGCGCGCATGGATCTTGAAGATAATCATTCTGGTTTTCTGTGTTCTTTCCTTGGATTTGAAGGGTTGTGCCGTAGCCATTCGGACCTGAAATTAATGTTACTGAAATCCAGGAAATGACAAGATAAGGCCTACATTCAAACAACAAATTTCTTTTTGCCTTGTAAAAAATTCTCAAAAATTGTGATTCCTGCTGCTCAATGGTAAGATTGACTTAGAGCATCTCCAATAGTCTCCTCAATTCCCCCTTTTCCTCTCTAGGTGAGGAAAACGGCAAAAACCATCAACCAAATAGTCTCACCTCCCACCTTGGCAAAACCCCATCTCGCCTCCCCCTCCCACCTCAGAAAAGCCCCATCTCGCCACAACAGGCGATGTACGGTACCTTTGCCCCCCCCCCCCCCCCCCCCCCCCCCCCCCCCCCCCCCCCCCCCCCCCCCCCCCCCCCGCCTTCAAACCCACTAGATCTGACCGCAAATCGCCCTAGCCGTAGTTGGCTCCGGCAAAGTTGAACAGTTGCCCTCCTCTCTCTCTCTCTCTCGGATCTGGCTGTCGTTGCCGGGATCGTCGGCCAAGGTAAGAACACTTGCTTCTGTCGAGATTTTGGTTCTCGTCGTTTTCATATTGTGGTTGCCGTCATCGGCAAACATTTTTGTTGCCGCCGATTTGAGTTTGTGGTTGCCGTTCACAAAATTAGGATTTATGTGATTGCTGTTGGCGTTTGTGTTATTTGGTGGCTAGTGGAAGTGCAAAATTTTCGGCAATTTGCCTAGAAACCAATTGAGGCTGTTAGAGATGCTCTTACAAGACAGTATGTTTGCAGAGAAACTAAATTTGAACAGGAAAATTACAAGAAAAGTATTACACACTCAAACTGTCAAATTCAAATCACAAATCATCCTCTCAAATCTGCCAAAACAAATACATGAATAGTAAATACACGCTGTATAGCGAGGGGGGGGAAAAAAAAATTACTAGAAGACACTTCACTCCACAACCACAGCAGGTTTGAGCCACCTATCTACTCTAACACTGCCTTTAGGTACAATTCCAACGCAATTCAATCATAATTCAATTCGACGAGCCTCTTAATGTAGTACATTCAAAAGAAAACAATGAAAATCCTGTATCATCACAACCTACGCTGCACACGTCCTCCAACTGCACTTCATCAACGATGCTCCTTTCCTGTACCAGAAGAAAAATCTCTTATTAAGACGTCATATTCCTTAGCTTATAAGACGCGAATGGACCTGCACTATGTAACAGAAAATCTAACACTGTAACTTCAACGGAATTTGAATGTTCCCCATTTTACAACTTATGACGGCAACATGGAGCATGAGAAGATCTAATGTTTAATGTTTCCTCGGACACACACTGTTTATCTGGCTCTCCACGAGAGCTTGCGATAACTTGTGAAACTGATTCTTAATAGTTTGGGCATTTGGGGGAGATACCTTTCTTCTAGCTTCTAAGAATTTTGTGTCATAAACAGTTCTTTGGAAGTAAAAGGTGGATGATGGAGCTAGCTAGGTATCTTGCTCAAAAGAGCAACATCAACAAGGTTTCAGCTTGCTAAGATGACTCTGATTATTTGAACTGAAATTAAAGGCAGAGAGAGTAAACTATGTTGCTTTAAACTGGAGCTGGCTTCCAGAATTAACCTCACAGAGTCAGTGGGGCGTGGAAAGCAACGTTTTAGTATGGAACGTATCCATAGCTAGAGTTCACAAATGTCAACTCAATCCAACATACTGCTCATCAAAGCTTTCATTTTTCCTCGATTTTCCTTCAAAATTTTTTGTTAAAAGCTTTTCAATTTTGAGCTCTTAATACTGAGTGTGCCCTCGCGAGTATCTTCAGGATGTCGCAGGCCAATGTCACATTTTGCGATTCTGCGGAATTCTCCTGGGGTGTGTTGTACCGGAATCCTTGTCATTATTACTGTCAAGGAATTGGTGGTTTGGGTCAACGGACCGCCACACCCGCACTCATCTATTGACTTAAGAATAGCTCTCACCCTACCCATTGACTTAAGAATAGCTCTCACCCCACCCTTCGGCTAGGCACCAACTGTTAGCAAAGAACAGAGGCCTTCATTACCAAAAAGGAAAGAAAAAAGGAAAAAGAAAGAACAGAGGCCTTGAAAGTTGAAACTGAACCGGCTGCTTTATGCAATTCTGAATTGACTAAAATATGTTTTATGCCAAACATATTTTACAATGGAGTTGAGCCAACATAAATTGTTCCTAAAATCCTCCCTCTTTGGCCTTCCCCATAACAATATATATATATACACACACAGTTCGTCTCCCATAAGGACCACCTCATTTTAATAAAATGTAGACCTCCCTTTCCTGATCGAATTTCGATGATGCGAGCCGCTCAATGTGTTCAAACGTGATTTTAAGGGTACCAGCTAGAAATCAGCAAAAAAAAAAAGAAGACCGGGAAGGGCTTCATCTGAGCAATTTTTGTTTGTTTTTTTATCGATCAGTTCAAATAAAAATTGCTCAAATCAAGCCTTTATTGGTCTTTTTTTTTTGCCGATTTCTCGTGGGTACCTTTAAAATCACGTTCTGAACACATTGAGCGGCTTGGACCATCAAAATTCAAACGGAAAATGAGAGAAATAGGGAGGTCCTTATTTTAACTAAAATAAGGACATCCTCATTTGAAAATGACTATATATATATATATATATATATATATATATATATATATATATATCCTTGAGATGACCAATAACGATGCATTGATCTCTCAAGTGATTTTCTTGTAAACAAGGACCGTGAAATCAATGAACACTAATTTGGCAACTGAACAGCTAATACTTGGAATTACTACCAGAAGTTAAACAAATGAAACTTCGAAAAAATTTAACAATAATGGTAGGGATACAACTACCGGCTGCAACCTTGATTACAACCGCCTACATAGCACTGTATGATTGGTAACACTTTGAAACTATTTTGCAACCGCCAATCATACAGTGCCACATAAGCGGTTGTCGTCGGGTTGTGGCTCCAGCATTTTATATGTAAACTAAGAAATGTGGCATCTACCGATGGCCTTACCCAAAGATTACTGATCAGAGCGCCTCATAATATGAAACAATCCACAGCAATCCCTCCACGAAGTCCGTTGCAGTGGGAGTGGAGTCACAGCTACATAACCCTGTAAAACTCAATTTAGGGGAAAACATAGCTAAGAGTCATCAAAAAAGAATTCATGTCAAAGCAATAAGAAAGAAAAGTCAATTAGTTACAAAGCAGAATTCGCCAACCTCATTTTCAGTGCTGTGAGGAACTTCAGTCACATCAGATTCTCCGACATCTACTGTCTTGGGAACTTTAGTAATCATCGAATCTGGCAACGTTGTTTCCTTCGAAGAGACCCCGTTGGTCTCGTCCAATGCCGGGTCAACTCCCTCCATTATCTGACTCGATGTCGGGTCAGAATAACCGTTACGACCCGGCACCGAATCAATCTCCTTGGACACGGAATCGATCACAGCCTCGGAAAATCCATTGGCCTCACCCAATGACTGCTCAATCTCAACTGGGTCTTCTGTAACTTGAGTGAGCTCTTCAGAAAGTGATTCCACAGTCTTGGTTGAGTCAAGAGAAGGCTCAGTTTCAGCCACTGGATCCAAACCCACGTCCAAATTTTCCGAATTCTCGTGATCCTCATCTGCAAAGTCCTCAGCAGGGTCGGTGTTCTGGTCCTTCGCACTCACCAAATCATCAACGGCTATGGACTCTGCCTCCCGGGTGGTCTCTGGTTTGTTATCTATGTCAGATGCATCCATTTTGAAGCAAGTCTAGGCCAACAAAGTGACGAAGAATCTTCTTGGGTTTTCTTGTTCTAGCAGTAGTTGGATAACAAGAATTTAGTCATACCGATGTTTTTTTTTGAGTGTGCCAGAGAGGTGTTTAGAGCAAGACAGAGCCGAGAAAGGAAAAGAAATGAGTTTGTGAAAGAGTGCTGGCAGGTACACATCAAAGAACAGAGGTGTAAAGTCGTAATGAGAGAGAGGATGGGGGCATGTGACGATAACCACGATAGTAAAGTATGAGAGAGAGAGAGAGAGAGAGAGAGAATGTTAGGTTGGGGTACTAATCATCATCATGTTAAAGTTGAAGGGTAGTTGGTTGCAGAATATGAGAAATAGCCCATGAGGTATATCTGGTGAGGAATTTGTTTACGTATTATTTTCAGGCGGCAAGACTGGTAGTTGCAATCTCACTTTCTCGCTCTGTATTTCTCTCTCTCTCTCTCTCTCTCTCTCTCTCTCTCTCGGAATTGAAAGACAAAAAGAGGTGCTGTTTGAATTTATGGATGGTCGTCCTAGAGGACATCGAATGGGGTCGGGTTTTAAAATGGAAAGAATGAATATTTAAGGAGGAGGGGGAGGGGTGCGTTCCGTCTCAACAAGATTGTTCAGTCTTTAAAAATAAAAAAAATGAAAAATAATCACTTTTGTAAGAAAAAGTCATTTTATTTTTGGCAGTTCACTCGATGTCATGAATTGTTTTCATTTATGAAAAAATTTTTTTGAAAAAAATGTATTACTTTTAAGTTATTGGTTTACCGACATATATTTTGAGACCGAAGGAATATATAGGCCCAAAACCCGCCCAACATAGCCAACCCAATCCACGTTAAGAAGGGTTTGAGATTAATAACGGACTTTCTAAATTGAGCTGAGTTGAAATAGCAAGTGTCATCAAGGTTGTGAATATTGTTTCGTACCGATCGCTATGTACCAGATTGACGAGTAAACAGTATCATGACCCTCCAATACGGTACTGGTTCCAATACCGGGCGATAGATTTCAGCCGGCATTTAGCAATGCTGAGTTATTTTGTAATAACGTCCAAATTAAGTCCTAAAACTGTATTTCCTATCAATTCGGAGTATCGACTGTATCTATCTAAGAACATGTACACAAGTCTAGGTAAATGGGGTAGATTAGGTAAAATAAAGAAGGAAACCCACAAAACCCCTCTACACCAGCATAGGCAAACACAAAGGCAAAATAGATTTGCTTCAATTGCTCGGTAATTCTACCGAGGTACTGTTCACCGGCTATTCTTTATTTTATTATTTCTCTCTTTCTGCGTCTTCCAAGCCCAAAAAATGTTCATCCCTCCACTGTCTTCTCCGGTTCCTGATCTTGGCCCAAACCAAGCAAAACGCCTTCGACGTCGATTCCGTCACCAACCGCCTCCTCAAAAACACCGGCAAGGCCGCGTGGATCGCCGACACCACCTTCCTCATCCTCGTCGTCCCCCTTATCATCGAGATGGACCGCGAGCAGCAGCCTTGAAAAATCAATTAACTCATCGAGATGGATCGGAGAGAGAGACAGTGGTCCCGTACTTCTCCCTCTTTCTTCCCCCTTTTCTTCTACCTCGATGCCTCTCTCCTTTTTCTAAATACAGTGTGAGCTCGTCAATGGCGGAAGCATGGGATTACAATCGATGGTAGTGGCGGCGGTTGAGAGAGAGAGAGAGAGAGAGAGAGAGGGAGAGAGGATGAGTTTTTGGATCCGGTGACCTCGCTCTGGACAGAGGTCTGCAATATAGGGGGATATACATATATATTATATTCTGCAATTGTATTACAGTATTTTCTAATATTTAATGGATAAATAGGAAATTATAAAGAGGTTGCTGTGGTGTGAAAGTAAACGTGGGCAGGTAAAATAGAAAAGTACTCACTCCGTCTCATAATATTTGTCCGGTCCGCAAAACGGAGACGTAAAAATAATACTATTTTTGTAAGAAAAGTTGGGAAAAAATTCAACAACTTACTAGATCTCGACGAGTTCTTTTAACTTGTGAAAAAAATTTGAATTTTTTCTTGAAAGAAATGCATTATTTTGTAGTCTCCGTTTTGCGGACCGGAAAAATATTATGGGACGGAGGGATTACCTTTTTAGAGTAGGTAAAATTGCTATTCCTGAAGTACATGCTCTAAGAGCAAGTATATCAGAGGAGCCAAATATGCATTTAAGGTATTTTAGAGAACCAAAACACAAAAATATCCTTACAGTAGGTTCTGTATATGCCAAGGTAAAAACCATTTTGCTACCGTTCTTAGTTAAAAGTGCCAAAGAACTATTCATTAGGTTTTCTATACTTTATTCTTTTTTGTCAATTCATGCACTTTCTCTCTTTTCTCTCATTGGTTCCTCTATATTTTATGTACATCTCCTACCAATAACCTAATAATATTATAATCAAGTGATAGGTAAAAAATCTTAATTGTTGGCTGTTGCAGCTTGTAGTGTAAAGTGAATAGGTAAAACTACTGTTTTAAGGCTTTTGATAGCAATTTTACCTAATTGATGTAGATGCTCTAAGAGCATCAACACCAGATGAGATAGGATGATGATATGGTGTCCTCGGTCATTTTGGGGACACCGTAATTTTTGGCAAAACTTTACCATTTGGAGTATAGCTAAAATCAATTACAAGTATAACAGAACTCAAACAAGGCATAACCAAAGAATATCTAAAAAATCAATCAAGGCGTAACTAAACCTAACCAAGGCATAACAAATAAGTTATGCTTTGCTATGGTTTTGGTTATGCCTTGCTATGATTTTATTGTACTTGTAATGAATTTTGGTTATACTCATAATGATTTTCTTATACCAAAAGTTACGGTGTCCCCAAAATGACCGGGGACACCGAAGTCATTCCTGATAAGGTATATGTATAAAATTAATTAAAGTAGAAAAGTAAAATCCAAAAACACTACTGCAACAGGTTAGCAAAACACAAATGTAAAATACATTTTCAATAGGTGGGTAGCTAAAAATAGCTACGCACTATTCAACAGGTATCTGCTTTTTTATTAGGGGGAATTGCATTTCAGCGAAGAGAGGGGTAAAAAATGGCCAACTCATGGACCACTTTTTTGGAATTGCTCAATCATGAGAAGGAAAACAAAAATTCCCAAGACATGGAATTGAAAGTCAAAAATACACCTCCCTCCTATCATGAATCAGAGACAACTTAGATTCATATACGAGGCAATTTAGATTCATATACGGGGCAACTTAGAGGGCAACTTAGGTTCATACACGAGGCAACTTAGATGACAACTTAGATTCATACATGGGGCAATTTAGATTTATATACGGGGCAACTTAGAGGGCAACTTAGGTTCATACATGGGACAATTTAGAGGGCAACTTAGGTTCATACACGGGGCAACTTAGGTTTATACACGGGGTAACTTAGAGGGCAATTTAGGTTCATACAAGGGACAACTTAGATTCATACATGAGACAATTTAGATTCATACACGCCGCAACTTAGAGGGCAACTTAGGCTCATACGCAGGGCAACTTAGATTCATACACGGCACAACTTATGTTCATACACATGGCAATTTAGATTCATACACGGGGCAACTTAGAGGACAATTTAGGTTCATACACGGGGCAACTTAGATTTATACATGGGCAACTTAAATTAACACACCTTTATAATTTCTTTCTTTATTTAATTACTTTTATTTTATTTATTTAATTTCTATAAATACACCCCATCTATATTAAAAATATAATTCAAGAATTAAGTGTTTCAATTTTCAATTCAGTTAAACCGGGGCAAAAATTGTATTTTTTTAATCATTTTATTCTAAATGGTCATAATGGATTTTTTGTTGTAAGTACTTTCAACAAACACCTTAAGACTCATTATTCAGTTTCAAGGCTCTCTTAAGATGTTCATTGAAAGGCGTTGGAGTCAAAAATTTATTACGACTATTTAGAATGAAATGATTACAAAAATAACATCTTTGCACTGATTCAAACAGATTGAAGATTGAAACACTTATTTTTTAACTATATTTTTTAATATTTATATAGGGAAAAAAAAGGAAAAAAAAAAATAGTCGAATTCATTAGAGGCAATACTTTGAGTGTTGATTCGTGTGCCAAAAATTTTATTTCTGACGGCGATAAAAGGAGGATTTTGTGTTTCAACTATATTTTTTAACTAAAAAATCGAAATACATAATTTTTAACTATATTTTTTAATATATAAATGATGTAAAAAAATAAGTGTTTCAAATTTCAATCCGTTTGAACCGGTACAAAGATATTATTTTTCTGACAATTTCATCCTAAATGGTTGTAGTATATTTTTGGCTCTAAGGCCTTTTAACGAGTATCCTAAGATTTCTTATTTAGTTTTATAGTTCTCTTAGAATGCACATTGAAAGACCTTAGAGCGAAAATTTTATTACAATAATTTTAGGATGAAATGATCAGAAAAATAATATCTTTGTACTGGTTCAAACGGATTGAAAATTGAAACACTTATTTTTGTAACTATATTTTTTAATTTGTAAAGGACAAAAAAAAGGAAAAAAAAAGTCGGATAGAAAGAGAGAAAAAGAAATAAAGAGAAAAAAAATGAAAAAAAAAGGATTCAAACCGGGAAGAAAGAAAAGAAAATAAAGAGAAAAAAAAAACGAAAAAAAAAACAGGTAAACTAGAAAGAAACGGAT
The DNA here is from genome assembly GCA_019656295.1 of Rhododendron mucronatum var. ripense. Lineage (NCBI taxonomy): Eukaryota > Viridiplantae > Streptophyta > Magnoliopsida > Ericales > Ericaceae > Rhododendron > Rhododendron mucronatum. The sequence goes on along the minus strand of BPLT01000034.1, from coordinate 3,507,877 downwards.
ATAAGCCTAAGTTGCCCCGTATATGAGCCTAAGTTGCCCTGTGTATGAATCTGAATTGCCACATGTATGAACCTAAGTTGCCCTCTACGTGGTCCTGTGTATGAACCTAAGTTGCCCTATGTATGAATCAAAATTGTCCCGTGTATAAATCTAAGTTGCCCCTGATTCATGACAGGAGGGATGAGTATTTTTGGCTTAATTCCATGTCTTGGGAATTATTGTTTTCCTTTCTATGATTGAGCAATTCCAAAAAAGTGGTCCTTGAGTTGGGCATTTTTTTACCCCTCCCTCCACTGAAATGCAATTCCCTTTTTTATTACTTTCGTGACAACTCTCTCTCTTCTCATTTGTACTTTAATAATGATAAAAAAAGAAGAAAAGAAAAAAGGAAAAAAAGTAATAATATTATTTTAATAGAGAATAGGTAAAATAAATAGTATTGACTTGATATTAAAAAAAAAAAATGTGGGTAAATAAAATGAAAAAATTACACTGTTTACTAGCACATTTTTACGTAACAGCCGGTAAACTTGCTCTAATAACCCTAAAACCCAAATCACGCAGACATCGATCCGTGAATCACGCACTCGCCATTCAGGTTCTTCCCTTTTCACCTCGTCCCCAGCTTGTCGCCGTCGAACCTTCCACGGCGGAGTCGGTGCAGCGCAGCTAGTTCCCGCCGCCCGCCGGGATCTGAGCCACCCTCAACCGAAGGTACTTCCTCCAGGCTCCAACACTCTATTTGGTCGTTGTGTACACTGTTAAACCCAGTTTGATTTTGATTTAGAACACCCAGTTTCATGTATGTATGCATTGATAATTAATATGTATGTGTTCTGCTCTTCAATTTGAACACCCCATTCAATCGGTTCTGAACACCCAATGGCCAACACATGCCGAATGTTTTCTTTTTGACAATCACATTTCATTGAAAAGCTCAAACCAACAAAACTGAAAGGGGCATACCCCAGTTTGAATCAAATTCCCCTATGAAAACAGAACCCATTGCTGGGAACAGGAAAGAAGCAAAACGAACTACAGCCTATCTAAGTATCACAACCATTTCCTACGGAAAAATGCTATCTGGAAGCCTCCAACTAGCTCCCAACGATCTGTTCAAAGATGAAGTCTTGACTCTTCTTCACTGCGACATCTCAATTTGAACACCCCATTCAATTAATATGTTATGCTCTTGGAACTTTTTCTTGTTAGTTTGAAGTCAATTATGTGGATTTTGATATCTTATGAATATTTATTTTATGATGAATTGCATGGTATGGGGAAATTTTTTGAGTTATAATTATATATAATTGTAGTGGCGGTAAATCCGAAACGGTACCCGGTATTTGACCGGTACCGGTACGTACCGTACTAGTAGGAAAACTAGTACCATGGCCGGTACGGTATTCAGAACCTTGGTACGTAGTTTACTACTTGATATTTGTTGAAATAGGCAAGCATTTGCTGCTGGAAATTCTTTCTATTCATATTGTCCGATTACAAGCGGTAGGATAATACAGTAAAAAAGTCCACAATCACAATGAGTCCAACCCGATTAATAGCCTCATGAAGGGGAGAAATAACTCCCGCAAATATGTGGGGACTAACCCAAACGTAGGTGGAGCAATTCGAACTCTTGACCGCCTTGTGAGATGCAAAAGTCCTGACAAACTGATCTAGCCCCAATTGGTTTTTCTTTTCTTCTTGATATGCTTGACTTGAAAATTCTTAGTAAGTATATGCTGAAATAAGCTTATTGGTAACTGCTACTGATATTTGGCCTTTGTTTCAGGATTTACTTGATTGTCTTATGCGAGTTACTCTATATCCTCGTATCCACCCTTTAGGTTTATCAGCAGTGAAGGTTAGGTTGATGGCGATATCAAGATCAGAAGAAATGGCCAAACTGGTCAGCCAACTTGCTCAACTTGGAGTAATTAGATTTCGGAGCTGGAGTTGCGGTTATCAGACCTTGGCGCAAATAGTCCCCAAACAAGCAGTGGGTGAAAAGCTTGTTAACATGCTTGGAATTCGGACTCGAAGTTACAGTATAACAGTGCATGCTCGTAACAACCAAAAAGATTGTACCACAGCTGTATCAATAGAGGATCAAAATAAAGCGGTGTCTCAGTTTGCAGGAAAGAATCCTGTAGGAGTTCGCAATCACGAAATTGGAGAGAATGTGTCCAGAAAAGACAAGATCAGCTTTCTTGTTGATACACTTGTCAATCTCAAGGATAGTAAAGAGGCCATTTATAGTGCACTTGATGCGTGGGTTGCATGGGAGCAGAACTTCCCTATTGTGTCCCTCAAGAGGGTATTGGCAATTCTTGAGAATGACCAACAATGGCATAGAATTGTTCAGGTTATAAAATGGATGCTAAGCAAGGGGCAGGGCAACACAATGGGAACATATGGACAACTAATTCGAGCATTAGATATGGACCACCGGGCGCAAGAAGCACACGAGGTTTGGGTGAAGAAAATTGGTTGTGACTTACATTCGGTATCTTGGCAGTTATGCAATCGCATGATATCTATTTACTATCGGAACAACATGATGGAGAATGTTGTGAAGCTTTTCAAGGGCCTGGAAGAATTTGATCGTTTACCCCCAGAGAAATCAATAGTGCAGAAAGTTGCTAATGCTTATGAGATTTTAGGCCTACTTGAAGAGCGGGATCGGGTATTGGAGAATTACAAGAGTCTATTTTCTGTGACAGGACGACCCAAGAAACCTAGAATTCTTTCCAAGAAAAAGAAGAGATAGGGTTGGACAAAATATGCGTCGAGTGCAGATGCCTTGCACAATGCTGTGGAGGGTATGTTGACAAGTAGAAGTTGTTTATAAGGTGACTCGAGTACTTGTTATGCATGTAATTCCTGTATTTATGTGCGTGCTTAATTCTTTGTAAACAAAGCTTTAATTGATTACAATTGAAAAGCTGCAGCAATTTATGGATAACCGAAGCAGTTGAGACTTGGGAGGGATTTGGGGAAAAAAGAGAGAACAGTTTTGAGGGGAGAAACATACTGATACAAACATTTGGATCTGTCTTCAAGCTCTATTCGGAGAAGAAATGAGTCAAATCCTAATGTACTCTCCCTCTGAAGAATCAGGATCATTTTCCTAGAACTGGAGCCGTCCCCTCGGGCTCCAACCAAGTTCATTACATTTCATTACATCCTCTTCTAAAGATACGAAATTGCCTTTTGAGGTTATTCTTTGTTTCTTTGGAGGATTGTTTGTTGTCCCAGAGATCCACTGGGCTCATATGTTTTAACCTTTCTTCTGATTGTTGCCTCGACGGATTGTATCTTCTAGCAGGTTCATCTAACATATATGATCTTGTCTTTTGACATACTTAATGCAGTTCATTGCTGCAATGGCGTTTTCATACGTGGACATACATACTAAAGGTAAGAACACTATTACTTGTTATAGTCTTCTGACTCGGTACATGTGTCTGGTTGGGTATATGTCTAAGCATCAGATTCGTCTCATTTCTATTTCAACGACACGGTCAGACACCAAAATAGTCAATCTGCAGCATATTTCTTTTCGTTTATTGATAAACGATGTTTAAAAGGTTTCTAAGGGCATTTCATGCATATCATAGGAGTGTTATAGTCATTGTAAACTCGAATTGTATTTCGTTCGCTTGGTTAAATGTCCGCTAAACATGTTGGATATGGATCCCAGACCCTTGTTCGAGTGTTGAATGTCCGACATGGGTACTATACACATTTTCAAAGATATATGTAACCTAAGTAATGGGGGATATTATGCGCAAGGGCCATTGAATATGGGCTTTCAGATTGGCTTGATTAAGCAATGGGTTCATTGTTTGTTGGGTGACCAAAGCTGTCAATTACATTGATTGACAGTGCTTATATGCAGAAGCTATACCTAACCTCCCTTATGTTAACTTTTAACTGGCCAATTTTGTTACACTTATGACTTAGCTAGCCTTAGCTGATACTTGTTTCTCTCGTCCACATTCATGGGAGCCACGTCCCATCAAGCTGAATCTCTATGTGGATGTGTGTGGCTGGAAGAATACCTGAGGTTGCCCTCTGGTTATATTGCGATCGCTACAAGAGTGCTCGGGAACACTGGAGGTGGAGCAGGAGAGCTCGGGGCAGCCATAGCGATTGGTCAACCAGGGAGTTAGAACTCCAGATCTGTAGGTATGTATTGTATCGGATGTTGTGTGTCTATCTGTTTGGTGGTGTATCAACCATCCTTATATGGAGGCCTCAGAGATGGGCAATTCAGAGGAATGGGCTTGCCAGGGGATGGAGAGGCAATTGATCAGCTGCTGGTGTCAGGGGTGGTTGATGTAAGTATGGTTGTGATTGTGGTTGACTGGTTGTAATGACGTTGGTTGTAGTTACGATGAAGGTGGTTGAGGTAGACGTCGACTGACGTATGCGATGCCCCTCTCTCTCTATGGTCGGTCAAGGTGGAGCACAATCCCCTTGCTCTACATGAGGCGAGCCTGGACAATCCCCTTGCTTTAGCTTCCAAGCGACATATCTCTTTAGGTCCCGAGCGGGGTACCCCAGGCCCTGCTCTCGACAGCTTCTGACCTGGGGTATGAGGAGTCATGATACCGGAGGAGCTCGCTTGCCTTACCTGTGGGGTATTGGGTCCGCTGGTAAGTGCTACATTGCGAGGCTCTTCCGGATACCCACTTTCTATAACAACTACACGAAAGGGACATGCGATATTGATAATGTCATTGGCTGCCATTAGCCTCCATTGGTTAATTTTATCGCTGTTATGCATATTATTGTGAAGTGGAACCGAATTTTGTTTATAAACAACCCCAAGACAACATCGGTTACGAATTTGAAACTCTACCTATATATCCGAGGAACCTCAACAGTAGCTTTTTTTTTTTTTTGGAACATTGGATGGTCACCTGTGAAGGCCTATATGAGATCAATACAACTTTAGCCATCACCAAGTTCTCTTAGCTTGATCTCAAAAGTTGGATCGCTCTTTGAGAAGCAAAAGTATGTTGTCAATTTTTTTCTCAACTCTAGCTAGAAGTTGCTAGGATTTGTCTCAAATATAATGATAGAAAACAGGTATCAAATTCTTCTTCTAAGTCTTCAACATCAAGGGGCCCATTATCCAATATCTTCCGCCTAATCTTCAGAAGTTTTGGAGTCACTGGTATAGAATGTTTCCTTTTCTGATGTAGGACGAGTGAGAAGAGCACTACGCGGACCAAATTGATTTAGGGAGGCATTGTGGGGGGCTCTTTTAAGGAGGTGGAAGTTCAAATGCTTGTCCTTGAGGTTTAGCTAGGCATAGAGTAATGATGGGGCTATTCTCGAGCTATGAAGGGTGTGATCAAATGATTCTTATTTGCGTGCTATGGATGTGTATCCCATAGATAAATTGATTCGTGATGCTTGATACTCGGTTAAAATAAGCTGTGCTGAGGGGTTGGTGTTTTATAACATATATTCAGCTTTTCATGGAAGTAACTTTTTTTTGGTATATTTACTTCTTACTCCGTGTTAAGCAAACAAACCACAATCAATCAGGGACTACCCATTAGGCCATTACAGTCGGGAATCAAACCAGGAACAAACCTGGTAACCAAGCGAAACAGAGCAACTGCAAGAAGCAAAAATGGATTTAGCTTTGCTTAGTGAACGATTCTATCGTTGCCTATAGGGATGGAAATTTACTCTGATCTGTCCTTGCGTCTGACATCTCTGCTCCGATCCAAGCGGGTAATCCCCGATCTGATAAGAAAATGGAGTGATGATAGTGTTTGCGTCCCCCGCCCTGGTTCACCCGAACCTGTCTGGACTGCAATAATAAACAGTTTTCTACTTACATATTTGTGTAGTTTTTATTTGTTTAAATATAATAAGAGCATAATATCAAATAATAAATAACTATTTTATTTATTTGTTTCCTTGTTTATTTGTCTTTTTAGCTCTCATTACTCATCAATATTTTGTTTTCTTGTCATAACTCTCTTAAGAGAATGAAGGTAGTACAATTGACAATGGGGAGTGGGGTCCCCATTATTCCCTGACTCACCATATACCCAATGTTCCCCGCTCCGAGTCCGCCCTGGTAAGGAACTGGGTGGAAACCGGGGACTATACATCCAATTCCAACTCGCCTCATTACCATCCCTAGCTTCACCTCTAAAGGCCATCACTTTCCTCCTTGTTGCTGTTACTTTTGGAATTTCCAACTAGTGATTTCTCCCAACTTCCATCTGAAGCTTCTGAGCATGGAGGCTATATTTCTTGAATATGGTATTTTCATTGTGGTTTCCTTCACCATTTTTTTTCCAGTAAAAATCGGGGGTAACTACGGGCTTCTTCACTTCATATTTACTACCTCTAACATGGTTGTCATTTGACTCATTTTACTTTAATATAGCAAAACTTGAAGGCTTAGGTTAATGGAAAACTTTGGATGATTAGGTAGGGAGTATCCTCCTGTATGTCAAGGTCGGATATTGATATCTGTTGCATCTTCTCCTTGTGATGTGTATGATATCTCCACGAAAGTACCAAAAGTTGAGGAGAAACTGTCTTATTGGATGGTTCGTTTTTATAAGCGATGAAGACTGTATATCCACAATAGTGACCAACAGTGGCAACTGATCACTTCAATATTGTTTGCTTGCATTCTGGAGGTAGACCCCGAGGGGACTGTTTGAAGTCAACGCAATAGTTGTAAACCATGTAATTCTTTAGTACCCATTGAAGTCTCTTTCTCCCTGAAGTAAACCGTAGGCAATGGGACCCTAGTGGTTCAAAAACGGTCTAAATACTCTTATTGGGACAGTATCCACCATAAAACTGCAAGAAGATAGTCAAAGTGTGTTAGGAAAATATGATACTGATATGGATAAAAGAATTATGGGATGGTATCAAATGGTGGATCTTTACCTGATGAGTTTAGGGTTCCAGATGATGGAATAGGTGTTGATGCAATTGTTGGATAAAATGTAGAAGTGTTGCTCCCTGTTTCCTTTTCCCTTGGGTGGAAACATTGGTGCGGACAATGTGCAAGTGTCGGATGACAACTCGACCAGTTTTCCCAAGAACTCAGAATCATTCTCTTCGGCTCTTGAGAAGATAGCTGCACAGGATACCATACTTTTTTTTGGTCAAGCGGAAAATCGCACAGGATACCATACACTTGGCTATTAAGTCAACCATTTGTTGTTACTAAATTTTGTTGTTAGTTTTAGGAGGGAACTAGGCATATGCGTAAGATATAGTGCCAGTGCTAGTGCATGCAAGCTGAGTTGCTGGGAACAAGCTTGAGTGCATGCCAATCCTCCCAATGAGGTACTTGTTCTTTGATTAAAACCAGAACCAGAGTACTTGTCCCAAGACAGAGTGTGAAGTTGGCCTGTATTATCCAACTACCAACCTCAGCTGAATGTAGTCCTAGAAATTAGAAGTCTGGCTGGGCAAAGCTGGAAATGCTCTATCACCCACACTTGGTCCGAAGCTAACACCGATGCGGATTTTCTATCTCGGGAGGCCATTTATTAGCAAAGATCTTTTTGTGGTCCTTGGTCAATCTCCACGTCATTTGCAAACAATGCTTATGATGGATGTCCAGGGAGCTATCCTTGAGTTCTCTCTTTTTAGTCTTTTGGGCTTTGGCCCCTATTTGTAGTAGGATTGGTCACCCCAAGTGATATGTAAAGACCTATAAATTTCTAGCTGAAGCAGCCCTCAGGGAAGCAATGACTAGAAATGGAAAAAGTGAGTATATAGCTAAGAGTGTAGAGATTTTGCTGTTGTTGAACATAAGTTCTGGGTTTAAGAGCAGTGGGTTTTGTGGCTTTGGAAATGTGCTTGAATAGGACTTTTAGGTGGGCTTCGAGTTGGAGAGGTAAAAGTTCAATGGTTTTGCATATGGCCCTCCCCCCTTTAGACCTACCTCATGAGAAACACTTTTGACAGTTTTTTTGAACTTTGAAACAAATGGCGGTTGACAGACATAAGTTTATGTTATAGAGGCAATGCACTGATAGTCCTTTCAGTTTTTTTTTTGTCAGTTTATACAAGCATAGTGTCGGTGCTATGCATGGAAATACCGAAATATTTATGTTATGTTTCATGTTATGTACACTTTTCGACATAGTTTTTCTCCAACCACATGCAAATATTAGATCGTACTCCAGGTTAACGTGATAAATTGTATATAAAAAAGAAATATGTTAAAAAATGATTGATTGTTGAGTCTCCAATAAAAATACAAAAGTCAAACTATCAAATTGTTGGGAAGATATATTGGTCAAGAAATGAGTGTCTTGGGGGACTGGAAGAGTGAAATTAAACACTAGTGTTCGGATCTGATACATGAAGGAAAGGAGTCTTAAAACAAACTACGTCCAAATAATTTACTACAATTGAAGCAAGAGCACAATGGCAATACTATTAATTTTGACACTCCAATGGAAGAGTCTTTGAGCAGATCCAAACTATTGATTTTTCAAATGTATGGTCCAGATTTAGATTGTTTTCTCTAGTCCAAAACTTGAACCGGAGAGGATCTGAACCCTATATTTTAGCTTTTATGTATTTACTGATTCTCTATAGAGTAGTGCACAAAAAGATCAAATTAAACACATACTCCCTTCGTCTCATAAAATTTGGCATTTTCATAAATGCGTGCCATTTTTAAATTGCATATATCTTTCCATCCATAATGTTTTAGGCGATTTTTTAAACTGTTTAATAGAACAAATTAAAATCTATCAAACAAGATTCATGTTGTTTATAAAATACATTACGGATTAAAAGATATAGTTAATTTTTTCATAGGGCTGGAATAGTGAAAGTGCCAAACTTTATGGGACGGAGGGAGTACAAAATAGAAAGACGTACTATATGCTGTTCTAAGAATTTGTTTTGTATTAGGCCCTGTTACACTACCAAAGCTGCATAATTCCAATTTGGATGTCTCCTCTAGGATACATAAGCCCGACTAATGGTTACGTGTTGGCTCGAACCACCCTGTACAAATAGGTTAGAATCCGAAACTCCACCACAAAAACACCCTTACATTTTGCCGAGTAATCTCTCAGAAAACACAATATAGAGAGTAAAGAATAGGGAGCAATAAGGGGAGAGCCTTGATCACTGCCTTAGCCCTCAATGCCTCAGGCTTGCTTCTGGTCTTCTAACCAGATGTATGTCTTACCAATTCCATTATTACTAAAACTAAAACTATAAAGGGTAAAGTACAGATTACCTCCTTATGGTTTGATTGTTTTGTAGATGACCTCCCTATGTTTTACTAATGAACAATTTGCCTCCCTATGGTTTTGGTCGCGTAAAAAAAGTATTTTTTCATATTAAAGTACTTAAAACACCAACATGATGTTTTATACTTTTTGTTCATGGGTTGAATTGGGTAAGATGGTAGTATAAATTACTTCTAACATATGGGGAAAATAAAAATCTTTGATTCTTGCTAAAAATTCCCACATGTAGCTGGCTGTAGATTTTGGCAGCTATCAAGCCAATAAAGGAAAATTAATCTTGCATTTAAATTTATCACTTGGGCATTTGGATTGAAAGAATAAAGAATATCCATGAGCTTGTAAATTCCAAATTTAGGGAGAAAATAGTCATCAAGAACACCCTCATTGTTGAAATCTAGGTTGGTTGCATTCAGGGGGAAGTCCCTGAGGAAAGCGTTCGTAGTCGGTGCAGTAATCGTAAATCATACAGGTCTGCTGAACCCACAAGAGTTTTTCTAGGTCTTCGGAGTCCAGTGATTGGGTTAGCCATGCCTCAGTACTTGTTATTGAAGTCGTAGAGTGAGAAGAACCACAGGAAGATGATCCCGATGAGTATATGCAAGCCTCTAACTCGAAATGTTCATAGGAAGCAGTGAAAGGAGCTTGCGTCCAGTCGGTCTGTATTCTCCCCCCTTCTGTCGCCCAGTCCTCTGCATCCCAGATGGTCGCGTAGACATTCATCGCTTGGCTATTTGGGAACGGGACACCTATGGCTTCGTTATTGTTGAACAACCTAATTGGAATATCATCCACCATGAGGCTGTATGTTTAAAGAATGATCGAAGTATTAATTAGAAAGTGGCTAAGAAGCTAACTGGTATTGATCAGAAAATCGTCGTTTTTTCATAAAAAAAAACCCTGTTTGTAACGATACAAATATGAAAGCAGAGGATCAGGAACATTACATGATGCGCTGAGGATTCCAAATCACTGTGTACCTGTGGAAGGCTGCGGTGGGATCGAACCAGACACGAAATTGTTGTTCCCGGTTACCGACGACTTGGGTGTAAATATTGGTATGGACAGTATATGGTAGGCCTGTGCAAAATAATCGCTCGCCTGCGGACCTGACCCGAAGGGTTTCGGGCGGGGCCGAACATGTGGTTCGGACGGGTACATGTTCAATTTCTGTTAAAAATCAGATTTTGGGTCGGGGTTTGGGGTGTTGTTTTTCTTACCCGACTCAAACCGACCAATTCATATACATTAATCCGGTTTTTGGTCGGACCCGACCCGACCCGACGAATCGGGTTTGCGGACGGTTCCTACCCCTATTCGGTTCGGTTTGCAGGTCTAAAACATTTGTTACCCGACATGTCGGGTCAGGTTCGGGACCCGACCCGTGCACACCCCTAGTATATGGCTATCCAGACAAAATTCCTAAGAACTCAACATCGATCTCATCATGTGTTAACCCTTGGGATGATAACTGCATACAGAAACAAAGTCATAATAAGTTAACGAAGCCATTTACAAGAATTCCCACACAAGAACCAAAAACAAGGACAAAGTTGTATTAGGAAGAGATAAGTGTGGTTCGGGCTTTGATCCGACATAGTGAAACGATATTTCGTACAGGCCACTCATGACTCTCTTTTAGGTGCATTGTTGATTATTGTTAACTTTGTTTTATAATAAGTGCATTGGGGGAGGCTTAGGTGCCACAGTATTTGGGATGCGTTTGCACTAGTCCCTCTAATCTATCGTATCATTTACATTTGATCAATAGAATCCTTTTTACGCCGTTCAACAAAAAGAAAAAGAAAAAGAAAGTGCATTGTGTATTTGTTGTATGACAAATAGAATCCTTTTACATTTGTTGTACATTTGATCAATAGAATCCTTTTTATGGATTGGAAACCAGAGCCAGAGTAGTTGTCTAATGACAACGTGAGAAGGTCCCTGCCATCAAGTATCACAGCGAGTTCATCGCCGAAAGTGATCTCAACATCTCTGTAGAAGTTCTCAGCTGAGGCAGCCATTAGAATGGCCATGAGAAAGCATTGCAGAGAGAGAGAGAGAGAGAGAGAGAGAGAGAGTAGTGTGCATATGTTTGATGGTTTTAAGGTTGGGGTGGTGAGGGTACACGGGAAGATAAGATCCTATTTAGCAATAGGCGTTGACCATGCAAATTAAAGGAGGAAGCATGCATCGAGAAGAGGTTGTTTTGTTTGTACAGCTGCATGGGTTGGTGTGTTGGTCATAGAATAGATCAGATAAAACTTGAGACGGGGAAACAAGTTTGCGCCTTTTTTTTTTTTTTTGCCGAGATTAGCCTTCCCTGGGTGCAATTATTCCATTTTCAAGTACTATTAGTTCTTAACAAATTACTATTTCCACTCAGCTGCAGTATGAAATAGATCTCATTAGCTAACTAAGAGCATGTTCACTCACGAGCTATTTAGACTTTCGAAGCTAAAATTTGATAGTTAAATTATGTTTGACAGTACTGGTACTCCTGTAAACTAAAGTTGCTGTTAAACCATAGCTGGTGTTGAATTCCGGAGCAACTTTAATTTTGGTAAATCTGACGTCACTTATCTCTACGAATGGTATTTGAAAACATAGGAAACAAATACTCAACTAATTGAAATAATTGAAAACCATATCTGATTCGAATAAAATCCCTAATCTATACAAAAGAATAAGGTTACTTGGTATGAGTCTTCATCCCTCCCCTAGATAAGAGGTTTAACCGGCCATGGAGAAGAAGAACGCGCTTCTCCCCTAGATAAGAGGTTTAGCCAGCCATGGAGAAGAACACCGCACTTGGAATTGAATAACACCGCACTTGGAATTGAATAACACATCAAGAATTAATGTGAAGAAATCTCTCTTAAGTTGCTCTTGCCTCTCTCTAGCTTTCTAAAACAACGTTGGGAACCCTAAAACAATGTTTGGAAGTTGTATTCATACCTATGGCCTAAAAATTACAAAAAAAAAAACAATTAAAACCGTTGAAGAAGGGGCTCGTTCGTCCAGACCAAGCTGTGGGGTGGTCTGGACTAGAGTTGCTGGTAGCTGTTGGAACGTTCCAGAGTCGCTAGTCCGGACCACCATATGTTTGGTCCGGACTAGACATGCTGGTTGCTTGGTTTTGCTCTGCTGATTGCTGGTCCAGACCAGACTTTGGGTAGTCTGGACTAGAGATGCCACGAAGGTGATTTTCATGCTATTTTGCCTCTTCTCGCGCTTTGGCTTCTCCTCTTTGCTCCCCAACATCTCTAACATTCTCCGATTGATATGTTTTCGCGCTCATTGAGTCTCAAGGCCGACTAACATCAAAACTAACAAAAAAACACATCAAATAACCTTTACCCAAAAAAAAAAACCACATCAAATAACCACGCCAAGGAACGCACAAAGCGTAAATTAAAGGGATTAGATTGGTATTTTTGAGCACCTATCACCGTACAATAGAATTGTAGCGAATAGTGAAATAGTTTCAAGCAAAAGATCTGAGGGGTTGTTTGGGAGCCGGATTGTCCAATCTGATTATCCATTTTTCAAGTTTTTCCATTTGGGAGCTCAATTGTGATCATGCATTCTCTCACGATACATTTTAAAAGCTACAATTTAGAGACACAATTTTAGAATTAGTCCCGGAGGAGCTTTTACATTCTCATTTTGGAATATTTTCCCAAATCGATCATAATCTTTTTTGAGAACTATCCTCAAAATACCCTTTCATAATCTTTTTTAAGCATTACCCACACCCTATTCCTTTGCAAAATATATTCTGCATATATCTCTCAAATACACGTACTCTACCAAATTTATAATCTATTATGGTCACAATATAAAATCAATAAATCACAATCCAAAATGCAAAAATAATTAGGCTTCCAAACGGACTCCGGATTTGAGATTGTAACGACACGACGCTGAACTGACGCAACAAGTTTTCAATTTTTTAACGCTACAAGCCAGAAATCACTTGCTCTCAAATGAAGAAAAACTGGAAAAGTGGCCCAATGTATATATCCCCCATCAAATTGAGTTCCTTTACCGGCCCCCAAACCACCCCTTAGGCCTCCTCATTGTATAAATTTATACTACCAAGATGCTAAGTAGAATTCAAATATGCAGGGATCGAGTACTATTTTGCATGTTTCCCGGAATTTTGATTTCTTGCCAATGACCTATGGGAGAACGCACATTTTTGGTATCACACCCATGTTGAGGTGTAATTTTGAGTTATGCTACTTCTACTTGAAAGTTTCTGTTTAAGAAATTATCTTAATTAATGTGTGGCGTCCTTTTAATTTTCTTACTTCTGTTTAATTTTGAGTTAATGCTACTTTGATCCTTGCTACAAATTCCCATGCGCAACACAATCTTGATACGGAATCCATCAATAAAGCCAATAATGGAAACAAAGTTTAAGCTTCGAAAAAATTGCTTCAATGATTGAAAGAATAAAAGAATATCCATCCATGAGCTTGTAATTTACAAATTGATCGAGGGAGCCAAAAATGATCGTCAAGAACACCAACCCCCTCACTGCATAAACCTAGGTTGGTTGCATTCAGGGGGAAGTCCCTGAGGAAAGCGTTCATAGTCGGTGCAGTAATTGTAAATCATACAGTTCTCCTGCACCCACAAGAGTTTGTCCTGGTCTTCGGAGTCCAATGCTTGGGTTAGCCATGCCTCAGCCCCTGTTACTGAATTGGTAGGCTCAGAAGAACCGCATGAAGATGATCCCGATGATGAGTATACGCAAGCATTTATGTCAAAATCTTTATAGGAGGCAGTGAAAGGAGCTTCTGTCCAATTAGTCTTCACTCTCCCCCCTTCCGTTGCCCAGTCTTCCGCATCCCAGATGGTTGAGTAGACCGTCATCCCTTGGCAATTGGGGAATGGGACACCGATGGCTTCGTTATTGTTGAATACCCTTATTGGAGTATCATCCACCATGAGACTGTACATTCAAAGAATAAAAGAAGTATTAAAAAGGGGCTAAGAAAGCCAAAGGCCATTGGAACAAAAAACTGATGCAGAATGACAAGGCACTGTAATATCTCAAAAGGTCAGATATAAGAAACTGGTCCAGAAACTGTAGTGGAATTTTAAAGTTTTGAGCGGAACGCGACATCATTTTGCATAAAAAAAAAAACTCTGTTTTTACACCTATGAAAGCAGAGGATTGGGTACATTACATGATGCGTTGAGGATTCCAAATCACTGTGTACATGTTGAAGGATGTGGTGGGATCGAACCAAACACGAAATTGTTGTTCCCGGTTACCTACGCCTTGGGAGTAAATATTGGTATGGATAGTATAAGGCTGTCCAGACGCATTGCCTAAGAATTCAAAGTCGATCTCATCATGGTTTGGTCCTTGGGAGGATAACTGCATGCATAGAAAAATGAAAGTCAGATGAAATTAATGAGACCATATAAGAAAGAGAGAGGTGTGCAGTTCAGGCATAGATCCGACATAGTGAAACGATAATTGATATGGGTCAACCATGAGTTAATTTTTGTGTGCGTTAGTTTTTTTGGTGCATCTATCAGTGGTGAAAATAAGGAAATTGAGTTGTGATCGATGGGGAGAAATTTGTGGCATACATAATAAGTGGTGACGGTGCCAGCGGAGTTGCCAGGAACAAGCTTGATATGCATGTCAAACCTTCCAAATAAGTAGTTGTTTTTGGATTGGTAACCGGAGCCAGAGCAATTGTCTAATGACAATGTGAGAAGTTTGCCGCCATTCAGTATATTAGCCCGTTCGTCGCCAAAATATATTTCACCAGCCCGGTGGAAGGTCTCAGCTGAGGCAGCCTTTAGAATGGCCATGAACATTGGAACCAAAAGCATTACAGAAGAGGAAGGGGAGGACATTGGAGAGAGAGAGAGAGAGAGAGAGAGAGAGAGAGTATGTGTGTTGATGGTTTGAAGGTTGGGGTTGTGGTTATATATATATATATATATATATATATATATATATATGATGAGAAGATCGAAAGCAATAGACATTTTAAGAATTCATAATCGATCTAATCATGTGTTAGCCCTTGAGATGATAACAGCTTACAAAAAGAAAGTCATAAAAAGTCAATTCTTACACAATAACCCCAAAACGGACAAAGTTGTAAGTGTGGGTTCGAAGCTTAGATCCGACATAGCGAAACTATATTTGGAACAGGGGCTCGTCTTTTAATTGCATTTTATTGTTTATTTTTTTTAATAGTAAGTGCATTGTGTATTTGGTGTATGTCACAATGGTAAAAATAAGGATATTATATTTTTGATATCAGGAAGAAGTTTGCGGCGTACATATATAGGAAGTGGCGAAAATACCAGCAAAGTTGTTAGGAACAAGCTTTTGTTTAATTTAATTTATTTTGATAAGGAAAAAATTTCATTAACTCGCGTAAATAATAATTACAACAAGTTAAAAGGGGATAGCCAAGAACATCAAAGCTGCGAAAGTATAACCCTGAAAGGTTGGCACATACCGCCGTACCAATCGGTCCAATCATATGCTAGCCAAACACCAAAACAAAGGATGGTAAGATACAAGCAGGCCAACCAAGAGAAACAAAAACATTACAAAGCATAAGGCCAACTACACCGAATGCAAAACCATCCAACAAAAAACACAGCTATAAAGCCCCTAAAAATAGAAAGTGGCGACAATACCAGCAGAGTTGTCATGAGCAAGTATCATATACATGTCAAACCTTCCGAATTATTAATAAGTAGTCTTTCATGGATTGGAAACTAGAGCCAGAGTAGTTAACAACGCGAGAAGGTCCCTGCCATCCAGTATCATAGCGCATTCATCACCGAAAGTGATTTCGACATCTCGGTAGAAGTTCTCAGCTGAGGCAGCCATTAGATAATGGTCATGAACACTAGAACCAAAAGTGTCGCAGAAGTGGTATGGGATGACATTGTAGAGAGAGAGAGAGAGAGAGAGAGAGGAGCGTATCATATTATTATAAAGTACATGGGAAGATCCTAAGCAGTAGGCGTTGACCATGCAATTAAATGAAAGGATGAAGCATCGGGACGGGGAAACAAGTATTGCGCGTTTTTGGCCGAGACTAGCCGTCCCTGGGCGCAACAATTCCATTTTGAAGTACTACTATATTTCTTAATAAATACTATTTCGACACAACTGCACTGTGAAATAGATCTCATGAGTTAAAAGTCTTTAATAACGGCCAACTCAGAGTATCTTCACTCGTGAGCTATTTAGACATTCAAACCTAAAACTTGATGGTAAAATATTTGTTTGACAGTGGTACTCCTCTCCTCAGTAAACTAAAGGTGATGTTAAACCATATTTGGTGTCAGATTCGACAGCAACTTTAGCTTTGGTAAGACTTTACTTAAGCAAAAATATAGAATTGTATTGAAGAGTAAAATAGATTCAATCTAGTAATGATTTGAATTTGAGATTGCAACAACACTACGCTCGCTAGTCTGACACAACAATTTTTCCTAGGGAATTGATATTCGCGCTCCAAGAATTACTTCAGGCGCTCCAAGCTACAGTGTTTTTCCAAAACTACCC
Organism: Rhododendron mucronatum var. ripense; assembly: GCA_019656295.1. NCBI lineage: Eukaryota > Viridiplantae > Streptophyta > Magnoliopsida > Ericales > Ericaceae > Rhododendron > Rhododendron mucronatum. The sequence continues at coordinate 3,491,038 of BPLT01000034.1, read as the reverse complement.
TTTTGCAATTTATTTGACTCTTCAGGCGCTCCCTTAAAATTACTTCAGGTGCTCTAATATTTACTTTACTCTACTCCTCTGCCTCCTCGTTAACGGAAGAAAAAAGAGGAAGACGGCACCCAACAAACCCTAGCTGTTTGCTGCTCCGATCGTCGCCGTTTGCTACTCCGACGTTTTGCTGCTACCTTCATTCTCTTTTTGAGGTATTTTTGCTTGGCCTTGTTCACCGGTTTCTCAATGACAAATTATCTGATTCCAAGCCTTCTTCACTTTCCTGGTATGTGGATAAAACCTTGATCTTCTATTCATATTCTGAAAGACTACTATCCTGGTGGTCAATCTCAGATTTCATGCGTTTGACCTCATTGTTCACCTCTTCAATGGTTTGTTTCAAACTATCACGTTGTTGCACCCGTGATTTTCCTTTTCTAACTGCCGCATTCAACTTTTCTCGTACAGAAGCAAAAGTCCAATACAACAGTGCCGATTCACCAATCTGTGGGAACTCAGTCATCACATGTGCTATGGGAGGAGATAATTTTGTTTAGGCCCACATATGTGATTTGTTCTGTAAAGAAAATATAGGAAAAAAGTCCAACACAACATTATCGATTTACCACTTTTAGTGAATCTGTGGGAACTCAGTCGCCACATGTGCTATGGGAGGAGATAATTTTGTTTAGGCCCACATATGTGATTTGTTCTGTAGTGCGATTCGCCACTTTTAGTGGGCTCTTTCCCAATTCAAAAACCAATTCACATTTGTGAAGAGAACAAAATCAGATTTGCTACGTGTGCCAGTCGGTGGATTTTGTCAATCACCACAATAAAAATACTAACGAATTTGGATTAAACAATGGATTAAGCAACTATAACTTAGCTATAATCTCTTTCATGGATTAAACAAATGGAACTTACTTTGAAATTGGGGTTAGCTACCATTAAATTAACAAATAGCTCCATTTGGTAGGCTCTGATGGAGGGTGAGACTCGAGATGTTGGTGGCTTCGAACCGGACTTTACAGATGAAGATTTTGCAGAGATAAATGCCATAATAAATCTTGCAGCCACAAGTAACTTTGAGGAAATATCAGAGTTCTACGAATCAAGTGAGGGCGTGAATTATGCATACAATGCTAGAGATTCTAGTAAGCTTCCTTCCTCACATGCTTGGGATTGTAAATCTAGGTTCTTTTTTATTGTTTATTATTATTGGTAAAGTAAAACAAATAATATGCAGTAATCATTTTGTGGGTTGATACATAACAGGTAGTGTAGAGAAAAAAATGCTTAATGATGCTCAATGTGCGTCATTGTTAGAGGAAAATTTTTCAACTCGAGATGAGCTCCTCGATAGGATTCGTAACATTTATGTCCCCACAATTAAAAAATCAAAACCGGGCTGTTATGTGATTATTGGTTGCGATAGAGGTGGGAAATATCGAGGCACCAGTGTTCCATTGAGTGAAGGGAAAAGGATGTCGGGATCTCGCCTTGTGAATTGTCCTTTTCAGATGTTGGGGAAAAAGAAAGTTGGTAATCCTTGGAACGTGGAAATAAAAGATGTCTCTCATAATCATGAACCATCAAGTGATATGTCCAGACATCCTTTTTGGCGTCGTTTTTCAAAAGAAGAGGTACTAAGTATTAAGCAAATGACCATGGCCGGTATACCACCTCGATAGATTCTTACTTCATTGAGGCAAAGTAATTCTAATTGCACAAGGACAGTTTATAATGCAAAGGCTGCCATTAAAAAAAAGTGTTAGCGGGTCGTACAATGATTGAAGCATTATTTGATGAATTAGGTCAAGGGGACTTCACTTTTGATATAAAACGGGATGGAAATGGCCATTTGCCTCATTTGTTCTTTGCACATCCTTCTTCTATTGTGTTAACCAAAAGTTATTCATATGTCTTTGTGATGGATTGTACTTATAAGACAAACAAATATAAGATGCCATTGCTTGATATAGTGGGAGTTTCAAGTTTCAATGGATCATTTTATTCTTGTTTTGCTTTCATGCAAAAAGAGGAAGAAGGAGACTATGTGTGGGCATTGGAAAGATTCAAAGCGATTTTAGGCCCTGACCAACAACCTTCTGTGATTTTATCGGATAGGGAATTAGCATTGATGAATGCCATTGAAGTTGTTTTTTCGGGAACAGCAAACATCTTATGTGTGCGGCACATTGAGAAAAATGTTCTCTCAAAATGTAAGCCTAAATTTGAAAGAGAACAAGATTGGGAGACTTTTTTGTCGGATTGGACTAATTTGGTTGAATCTCCGGATGAGAGTTGCTTTAATGAAGCTTGGCGGCGTCTTTAAGTTGATTACAAGGAAAAAGAATTTGTTTGTAATTATATTAAGAATACTTGGCTTCCTTTCAAAGAGAAATTTGTGAAGGCATGGACTGGAAATCATCTACACTTTGGAAATCGTGTCACTTCTTGGGCTGAAGGTGCACATGCAATGCTTAAGAGATACCTTACTGTTTCCACGGGAAATTTCCATGAGGTGAGAGAAAAGATTTGTCTTGCGATTGAGAATCAACACAATGAGATTAAGACGAAGATTGCTTCTGAAAAGCTTCGAGTTATTCATAAATTTCGAATTCCCATGGTCAAGGAACTTGTTACTCACGTTTCTATCTTTGCACTTAGTGAGCTTTCGAAACAATATGAATCGTCGACATCTTCTTTATTGGATCCTTGTAGAAGTCAATTTTCAAACACAATGGGTCTACCTTGTGCACACTTTATGCAAAACATGAGAGATGAACCCTTGCTACTTAGCGATATCCATCCACAATGGAGAATTGATATAAGGTCATTCAATATGGACGGTGGAGTGAATACAAATGGAAGTGACATTGAAGGTCTTCTCAAGAAATTTCATGATAAATACAAGTGTATGCCTCTTGGTCAAAGAGAAGATAGCCAAAAGCAAATTGCTCTAACTTATCAATGTTGAAATCCCATAAACTCTGGAACCAACCATTCAACCCCACAAAGGCTGACCATCAGGTTCCAAAAAAAGAGAAGGAGATAGCTCTACCACCCACGATCCTTCAGTTTTTGAGATTGTGGAAAAGGCAAGAAAATGTAGTGTTTGCCACCATGTTGGACATACTAGAAGCACTTGCCAACGATGTAAGATATTTTTGTAGTAATAACTTTTTCTCATTGTACATTTATGGTTTCAACTATTCTTTTTTATTGATATTTTCTCCCAACTATTTTTTGTATTGAAAAGTTTGGTTGATCGAGGTGTTCTTACGTGATGTACGTAGTTACTGGAAAGAGGTATGTTGTAATGTTTTGGTTCAACTATTTTGTTCTTAATTGATGTAATTAACGCGTTTCTATTTTAGTTGATAACCCTCCGTTTAGTACTGTTTAGTAGTTTGTGTAGGAGAGATATGGTAATATGCAATACACAGATATGTGTGTGTTTTGTTCTTGAAGTCAGGTTTGGAAATTGTGTGATATGCAGGAGAATCGCTTTTTTTGGTCTCATTTGAGGGGTTTTATCTTCAATTACTTGATGGAGGTTAGTCTCATCATCATGGTAAAGGAGAAGGATGTGTAATTATTGTGTAGAATCTTTATGCTGTTAAAATTAGACTGGAGCAATCATTTGAGCGGTCATCACGTATATCAATTTTTGGCACTATGAACTGGTAACCACTCTTTGTTCAGATAAAAAGAGAAAAATTGGTCCCTTTGTTGCAACAATATAGGTTTTTTCATGTTGATTAGATTGAATGTACATTTTGATGGAGACATTGTGTGAATGAATTTGAAGTAGATTTGGTTGTTTATACACCGTAGATTTGCAGCCGTTATGAAGATTTTGAGGAAAAATGCTAGATGATGAGTACGAAAGTATGAAGATCTTGTGTTGTAGCCGCTATGAAGATTTTGCAGCATCAATATTTTCAATTGTATGCTGTTTTTTGTTTTTGAAAGGCAGTCGTGTGCTATTTTTTTTTTGGGGAGAATTCTAGCAATGTTTATTTTCACAGTAGTTAGTGGCTGCTATTCTAGCAATTTTTTTTGGAGAATACTAGTTATGTATGAAGATCTTTTGTCCAGATTTCTGTTTGGTTTTGTGGAGTATTTATGTTTGGAGTGCCTCAGTAAATGAAGAGATAATTTGAGGGTGGAGTGCCTCTAGTAATTTTTGTATCTTGAAAAGGGTAGTGTTGTAACTTCATTAAATTTTGGAGTGCTTGCATCAAAAAAGGGAGTCCCAAAATCAGCCCCCTTTTTCCTATTTTTTAACACTGTAAGTCAGAAATCACTTGATCCTCAAATGAAGGAATACTGGAAAATTGGCCCAATGTGTAAGTATTTAGTCGAGTGGCTATTTCCACTAACCAACAAGTTGTGGAATGTCTCTTATAGACATTCATTAGGAAAGTAATGTCTCTTTTAGGCACCCTTAATTCCTGGAGGGTCCTGGCATTTGTAGACACCAACTAGGATGGGTCATGCATGCCTCATCTACACATCCTTACACTTCACATTGATCCTTTCCGAACAAACACATCATCCCAATTTACCAAGTGTTATACCTATTCACATCCTTCCCGTAAAGACACAATTCATGTGAAAATGTGTTACAACCTCTGACAAAAGTCAGTCTTCCCTCCCAATTTAAGATCAGGAGACATTTCTAAGGACCAAATTCCGGAGTCTTTGTGTATTGGTAATTCCATATGACAAAACACATATTTATATCAAGTTGTAATATTATTATTTTTTATAAGCTAGCGAGTCTGCATAGGATTAGAGTGGAAGGAATCATTTATTTGTAATTGAGAGTGAGCGTGCTGGATAAAAGAGGAGGTCGGCTTCAGCGACAAATTTTGTCAAAGACGGATTGATGGAAGGATTGATCTTGTTATCTATTGGAACATCTTGTCCGTTTAATTGGGAAGATACAAGCAAATACAAAAGGTTCAATAAAAGTCTATTTATAGACTTGTTTCTTTACCTCCTAGGTTTGGTCCAAAGCCTTATAAAAGGAAAGGCACGGCAAGGAAAAGGTGTGCCCTATATTCTACACATACAGTGACGTTGTGTGGCGGCAGTAAGGAGAAAAGGAAGACGCAACTGGTTTCTTTGGAGACCAATTCATAAGGGAGATTTTAGTTAGTTTTCGGAGGGCTTGTGGACTCAAGGCCGTTGGCGATCAAGATCACTGGGTGCAGTGTACGTGTGACTCAGCAGGTAGTACTTAGAACATTGTGAGGATTTACGATGTTTGAATAGGTATATCTGTAACTGTACAATGATTATAGTGGTTTGATTCCTTCCCATGGTTTTTACCCAATCTGGGGTTTTTCACGTATATTTCTGCATTGTGCGATTGATTGCTTGCGTAGTTTTTACTGATAATTTTACTTAGTGATTCGCGTTCATATTGTTAGAGTTTTTTTACAGATTATTAGGGAACCTGATTTTTCAGTAATCAAGTTATTCCCTTCTTCCATCTCCCAAGAATATAGCAGCCTCCTCTCCTGAGTTGTAAATTCCAAGCCTCATCGAAGCCTTGCCATGCACCTACCACTGAAATATCTCTATTGCTGTAGATTTTGGAAATCCCAGGGAATAAGAAGCTGGAAACTTCTGATCACAACCATTTGTCGAACAAGAATTGTGTACCACTTCCATCCTCATAGAGTAATGATTGTGTTGTTCGTGAATTCATGTTGAAAATCTGTTCATTTCTCGCATTGACTTGCACCGTATCCTTCCATACACTAGACCATCTTCTTTTTGCCTCAGCGCGCTTAAGGAAACCTAGCATGCATTCTCTTCATTCTTGCATTTACTGCAAATAACCTTTCTCCAAAGAGCCTTTTTTTCCACCCCAAAACTCCACCACCAGTTCAGGAAGAGTCATTCATCAACCTGAGTTTCTTTACCGGCCCCCAAACCACCCCTTTAGGCCTCATTGTGTAAAAAAGTAAGAAAAATTCTAAGTAGAATTCAAATGTGCATAGATCTATTTCCATGCTTCCCAGTATTATGATTTCTTGCCAATGACCGATGGGAGAACATTTTCGGTATCTCATCCATGTTGAGGTGTAATATTGAGTAATGCTACTTGAAAGTTTCTGTTTAATGAATTATCATGATGGGTGGTGTCCTTTTAATTTTCTTACTTCTGTTTAATTTTAAGTTATGCTACTTTGATTCTTGTTACAAATTCACATGCACAACACACTCTTGATATGGAAGCTGTCAATTAAGCCAATAAGGAAAACAAAGTTAATCGTCGAAAAAATTGCTTCAATCTTGCATTTGTGCTTATTACATGGGCATTTGAATTGAAAGAATAAAGAATATCAATGAGCTTGTAATTTAAAGATCTAGCGAACACAAATGATCGTCAAGAACACCCACTCACTGCAAATAGTAGGGTTGGTTGCATTCAGGGGGAAGTCCCTGAGGAAAGCGTTCGTAGTCGGTGCAGTAATTGTAAATCATACAGTTCTCCTGCACCCACAAGAGTTTTTCCTGCTCTTCGGAGTCCAATGATTGGGTTAGCGATGCCTCAGTTACTGAATTGGTAGTCTCAGAAGAACCACATGATGATGATCCTGATGAGTATTCGCAAGCATTTATGACAAAACTTTCATAGGAAGCGGTGAAAGGAGCTTGTGTCCAATCAGTCGGTATTCTCCCCCCTTCTGTGGCCCAAGTCTCCCCATCCCATATGGTCGCGTAGACCCTCATCGCTTGGCTATTTGGGAATGGGACACCGATGGCTTCGTTATTATTGAATACCCTTATTGGAGTATCATCCACCATGAGCCTGTTCGTTTAGAGAATAAAAGAAGTATTAGATAGCGGCAAATTTAAAGAAGCTAAAGTCTATTGGAAACAAATTCCATGGCACTGTGATAAGAATCTAAAGTCTATGGCACTGTGATATCTCAAAGGGACAAAGATCAGAAACTGTAGCGGAATTTTTGAAGGTTTTGGCGGAATGCCACATCGTTTTGCATTAAAAACTCTGTTTGTACACTTATGAAAGCAGAGGATAGGGTACATTACATGATGAGTTGGGGATTCCAAATCACTGTGTACTTGTGGAATGCTGCGGTGAGATCGAACCAGGCATGAAATTGTTGTTCCCGGTTACCGACGCCTTGGGAGTAAATGTTGGTATGGATAGTATATGGCTGTCCAGACGCATTGCCTAAGAATTCAAAGTCGATCTCATCATGGTTTGCTCCTTGGGAGGATAACTGCATGCATACAAAAAAGAAAATCAGATGAAGTTAATAAGACCATATAATTCTTGTATCCCCCAAAAAAAAAAAAAAAACAAAAACAGAGAAGAAGAGATAAATGTATAAAAAAAGAGATAGGTGTAGCTCAGGGGTAGATGAGACATATAGTGAAACAATCGTTGGTATATATATATGGGTCACTATGACTTTATTTTTTGGTTTGTTTACTATTTTTGCTTTATATATGTATCATTTGTATAAATAAGGAAATGGAATTGTGATTGGAGGGGAGAGGTTTGTGCCAGCGGAGTTGCCAGGAACAAGCTTGATATTCATGTCGAACCTTCCAAATAAGTAGTTGTTTGTGGATTGGTAACCGGAGCCAGTAGAATTGTCTAATGACAACGTGAGAAGTTTACCGCCGTTGAGTATATTAGCCAGTTCGTTGCCAAAAGATATTTGACCAGCTCGGTGGAAGGTCTCAGCTGAGGCAGCCTTTAGAAGGGCCATCAACATTAGAACCAAAAGCGTTACAGAAGAGGAAGGGGAGGACATTGGAGAGAGAGAGAGAGAGAGAGAGAGAGAGAGAGAGAGAGAGAGAGAGAGCAGTTGAGTTTATGTTTGTTTGATGGTTTGAAGGTTGTGGTGAGGGATACATATATATATGCCAAGATCCAAAGCAAATAAGCAATAGCCGTTTTGACATGAATGCTAAGGAGGAAGCATCATAGAGAGGTAAGTTTAGTCAGACTACAACTGCAACAACCATACGCGTTGGGTGCCGCTTAGCCTTCCCTGGGTGCAAAAATTCCATATTGTATCAGGTACTGTTTTTATGAATTGCTATATGAAATCCGTATGTCAAATTATGAATCTCATGGGGAAGGTACACAAGGGGAAAGGGCAACTCACAAAACTATTGGTATGCCTATTAACACATGCACACTTTTTTCGCATATTAATGAAGTTGTGTCCGGCTTGATAAATTATATTTCGATATTATTTTTGACATAATTAATGTTCTTGATCAACAGAGTTGAAGATGAAAAATCACCTTTTGGATGAAGGGCCAGTGATAGCATATGGAAAAGCGGATTCATGTAGCTAACCATGCACGATTGGGACTTTAAATTAAGCTCAATTTGGATTGGTTTAGTTATTTGAGGAAGCTTTTTGTTGATGTGAAATTTTGGCAAGTATTGATATATCTAATCCAATTTGTGGAATGGAAGCTCTTTAATGAACTGTACCGAAATTGAGTGGACCACCACTGCTAACTAGATAGGGCCGGCTCTGAGCTAAGGTGGACAAGACAACGGATTTAAGTTCCAAAATTTTTGCTCAAAACTAGGGCCCTAGATAAGTATAAACAAGTATATATGTAATATATATTTAATTTAACGTTTGTATAACAAATGAGCTAGCTAGCCTATCGGAAAAGTTTAGTTCTGCTATCTAATTGGTACATGGTTCAAGTTCTAAGGGCCTCGCTTTTCCTCCCAAAAGAATATTTTAGAGGAAAGTCCACTTTCACCCCCTGTGGTTATCGCCATGTGCGGATAACCCCCTTGTGGTTTAAAACTGACCACATAACCTACCTGTGGTTTTGAAAATGTGCGGATAGACCCCCTGCCGTCATGTTTTCCATCCATATTAACGGAGGTGTATCTCACACATCTCTAGAATGTAATCTGAGTCGTTTATAATGTATTAAATAAAGAATAGAGTATCTCTGTAAAAAATCATCTCGATCAGGCATCAATAACCCAGTGATCTAATTTTTAGTAAATTCAAATTTGAAATTTTAATTTCATAACAAAATCGATTTGACCATGATCTTTTCATTTTTTGATTGGCTTGAATTTTGGCATAGACGTAGTACTCGTTAAAATTTACAATATCAACGGTTTGGATTCAATTTTTGGTATACAGGATGGCGTGATTAGATTTAAAAAAGAAAAAGAATCAAGGGACGCGATGGAGGTATAATGGTCTTTTAATGTTGTGTCCGTTAATATGGATGGAAAACATGACGGCATGGGGTCTATCCGCACATTTTCAAAACCACAGGTAGGTTATGTGGTCAGTTTTAAACCACAAGGGGGGTATCCGCACATGGCGATAACCACAGGGGGTGAAAGTGGACTTTCCTCAATATTTTACCCCTTCACAAGTTTGTTTTAGGCCCTGAGACTATAAATAGAAGGTCATATATGTAGCTTAACATGATCAAGAACTTAATATATTACCAGTTTACCAAAGAACGACAAAAATGAATTAATTACACAATTAGTATAGATTTTCACCAAACAAGATCTGGGGGTGCACGCAGAGAGTTTAATAGTATGACACAATTGTTCCTGTTAATGAAGAATCTGTTGAACCATATGAAAGGAATCATTAAAAGAGGGCGGGCGGACAGCCCCCACCCCCCACAAAAAGTGTTAGTAATATAATGAAGTTGACTATTAGCTAGGAACAGGTAGATACCTGTCAATTAAGGTTTATAAACCCAAGAGCTCTGCACTGCAGTATTCTATTGCCGACGGAACTGCAAATCCGCGTCGGGTGATATCTACGAGTAACAACTGGGTGGCTTTGGGGTTCCGTTCACATATAGTGTTCTGATATCTCTGCGCAAAGAGTTCATGAGTTGTGGCAGTGTCCCAAGATCATCCTTAATAAATTTCTGATATCTATTGCCATCATTGTATTTGAGAGTTGTTCCATCAGGTCGACCGAAATGAAGGCTTGGACATTTGATTTTTCATCTACGCTATCTAGTAAAGCAACGATATTCTTCGTGAATGTCTTTTTTTTTTTTTTTTTAAAGGACTTTCCAACTGAGAGTTTTTGATTTTTGTAAGAACGATGTACTTTTGATTCCTATATATTTTCCCCTGTCCAAACAGATCATTTGTTTATATTGAAGAGGAATGACTTGTTTGCAACCCCTAAAAAAAAATGATATCTCCTATTCATAAACCTTTAAAAAGTTGTACCCTAAATTTTATCATCCGGTGTGAAATCTTTTTTTTTTTTTTTGACCGGCATCTGGTGTAAAATCTTTATATCCAATTCAAAACGAATTGACAAAGAATGGAAAGGTCCAATCATTATATTAAGTGATTACTCATTTCACTCCCAAACAATGTGAACCTATATTTCCTTAACATGCCCCCTCATGTGCAGCCACGTTTCAGGTTTATCATCGTGCAATCTTTTTTCCTTAATTACCTTTTTTGCAAAACCCTCACCAAGCCTTCCATCGAATGGAGCAATGCTCCAACTAATTTCTTTTACCTATAGGCCATTGTGTAATGACTCATTAAGACTGAAGGCCGCCATTGGGTTTGAATCCCTCTAGATGGCCCAATATCACCAATAGGCCCAAATAACAGCTTTGATTGGGTGTTGCATATGCCCATTTCCCATGCTAGGATTGACTCTTCTACTTCCCACCACAGATTTTGAAATGCCCGAAGAACTCGTCAAGTCCCTCACCCCAGCCTTGTAATTATGAATGTTGCTTTTGTCTGCTTCAATTTCTTCTTCGTTGCCACCAATTTTCCGCATCCGAATATCAACATCACATAACGTGGCTCATTTCTTATCTTCCATGTTCCAACTACCCATAAAAGTGATTAATAATGTCCATACTGCTTAATTTGTCACTACGTAAATGATTAGGTATACCCAGGCCAGGCTCTGGTCATAAGCCCACCAGAATGCCGCATAGGGCCACCAGTTTTAGGCCCAATATTAGGGCCCCCAAATTTTGGTAAATATTAAATATATGTAAAGAATAGAACAAGAAGACAAGTGTATTACAGTGGAAACATTTACTGTTTTCTAACGTTCAAGTCATGAGTTCAACTCTTGACCTCTGTGTTTTTAACGCGTACATATTTTCCAACTCATACAGAAAAAAGGTAGCTACAAACGGCATGAATCGAATTCCCAACCAAACGGAACAAACCAATGTCACAAACGATCAACCACTGCACCACAAGGCACTCTTGCTCATCCTGTTGAAACGAGTAATATATACATACAACATTGAGAGGTCCCCACTTTACAATTTTGCCTAGGGCCCCAAAAATCTCAGGATTGAACCTGGGAATACTACTACGTGGGTAACATCCACATGAAACTCCAGAAACACACTCTGGTGTTTCTGCTACATTTATGGGGTTATTTTATACATATCCTAAGGCTATTTCGCTTGCTGCAATTACGAGTCTCGTGCAACACCTCCACTCCTTGTGGGGATTTCACAGCATTGGGATTCAAATTCAAATGGTTATCTCTGGTGCTGCTGTGCTATGAAGTTTTTGACTTAATCGCAAGTTTAGGTGATGGTAATCCGGGTGCTGAATTTAGGCTGGGTTGGGGATTTGAATTCTAAAAGCAAAAGAGTGTCTCCAATTGCATAACCAAAAACAAAAGATTTCCAAAGTTAGCAATATTGGTTTAAAATATGACTCACAATAGTACGATCAAACTTTGGAGTTATTTTGGTCTTTGGATAAGTAAAACTAACAACATTTTCACTTTGCACGACCAAATTGAGGGATGCTAATACACTACATTGTTCCATTACATAATTACATTACATTTCATGTGGGGCCTATTATGGGTCCCACAAAATTCCAAAAAAATGCTCATAAATTTTTAAAATATTATTTTATGCAAATTTAATTGGAACCACGCATTCTCTTTTTCCTTTATCTCTCTTTCTCTCTCCTCCCATCATTATCACTGTACCCATTCACTTGCATTTACGCCCAACTCTCTATCTCTTTGTACTAAAATTGGATTTTTCATTATGGATTAAAAATGACTATTATGGGATTTCACAGTATTAATCTTAGAAACCCCTTAAATGAATAACTAAAAAATAAGGTGTCAAATTTTAGTTATGCCATTGGAGATACCCAAGAATCATTTCTTTGGGATTGGGTTGGTAGAGTGGGAGTATTATCAATACCTTATTTGGTTTCTCAAAAATGGTCCAGACTATCAATCCGGTGGGATTGCTAATACCCCAACTTAGGGGTATTGCTAATACAATCTTGGAGATAATATTAATAATCAAATCCCAACCTCTCCTCATTATCAATCCCTTCATTGAATCTCATCCCAAATAAACATACTCATTATCAATCCCTTCTTATTACCAATCCCTTTTCATTACTAATCCCAATTTTAATCTCATCTCCTTATGAATCCCATCCATCTATCACCGTTATCAAACGAGGCTTTAAAGTCAACAAAATCCTTTCCTATACAAATATTTTTAATTTGGTTTACCAAAGAAAGCATGTGTTTTAATTAAAAATAATATTTTTCGAATTAAGGGTAATGTATTCTGAGAGAATGACATGTCTCTTAAAACGAAAATAAGTAATTTAAAAAATAAGAACTTTAGCGAAATAAGGCTTACCTTGCTAACTAATTGATTTTGATTAGTGGCTTAATTTACCTTTTTATTTTTTATTTTTTATCCTCGCTTAATTTACCTTGATTGATTTGTTTCTATCAGGCTGTTATGGTTAGAACATGTTTGATGTAATTTCTTTATTTTACTGGATGTTTTTTTTTTGAATCGTCAATTCATTCATCACAAGCCTATCGGGCAAATAGATTTCAGAACAGATACAGGAAAGAACTAAAGTAACCTAAAAGTCGATCTCAGGCACCTACTGCCGAAGCAGGCCCCGCGATAACGCCGGTACATAAGAACCAATCTCGGTCTAGGTAACAGAGGATCTGAAGAGATCCACAGCTCAAACCCTAAACAATTAAGCCTAGCTGAAATCTGAAGGCAAAACAACAGTAATAAATCAACTAACAGCTAACGGGGTCTCATGGACAAAACCCCAAAGGTCACCGGCCAGAACATGATGAGAATCGAACACCGCTGGACCACAGCGCCTGAAGACCAGAAAACTTCCAGCCGAAACTGCTGAACCGCCCAAACACACACCACCGGACCACCACCAAACCAACCAGCCCAAAACAAACATCCAGAGACACAAAAAACCACCAACACTGGACCAAACCTCAATAGGCGCCGGGTTATTCACCCACCACCAACACCCACCAGATCTGGAACGACCAAACTGCTACAAAACCGGACAGGGGAAACCCGTGTTTGTCTGGTATCTTGCTAAACGTTTCTTTTTGTTAATTTAATTTGTTTTGGTTCTAGGTGGCAAATGTTAATTAGTTTGTTGGTGCCAACTTAATTGTGATGCTCATTTTTGTGTGTTCCCGCCATGCTTATAGTTCGTTTAATCGTGGTAATTGTCTTTCGAATTAAAAGATTAATAAATTCCTTTTTTGCCATTTATAAAAAAAGAAAAAAAAGAAAAGCCAAAGGTCGACGTAGTTAATTAAGCAATTAAATTTAACAATAAAAATAGTTGAAATTATGAGCCAAATGGGATCCAGATTGCAAAAATAGTTGGAATTTACGAGGGAAAACGGGAGATCATGAATAATCGTGTCAGATGGACATATTCATTTATCTGAATTCTTCAAGTATCTTCACATGTGGTAGTGGAATTAAGAGTTTTTGGTCGGATGGATTGGAGATTTGGATCGTGCAAAAATGGAGCACCAAATTAAATTAAAGAAAACTGGAAAAGTCAACTGTTTTGAAGTGTACAACTCGAATTTTCTTCTTTTTTTAAAATTAAAAATCCAACCAGAGTAACATGTATGTGAATCACCAAATCTAATAACAATTTATTTGCATGTGAGTCAGTGATTCAAATTTTATTATTGTTATTAATGGTTGGATTGGCTCAGGCTAAATACGCTCGGTCTAATATTCTTGATTTCATTTAGTAATTAGAAGTTTTTAACTTGACATTCCAAACAATGTAATGAATTGATGAAATCAATATTGAAAAAAGAAATTGAAAGCAGTGAAATTCTTTTTAAATTTTTTTAATCACTTTTTCAACTTTCAAATACATTACAGTACTATCTATTTATTATGGATACTTCTATAAACTTATAAAATATTTGCTTTGGCATTTCGAAATGAAAATGCATCATGAGATCGACTTTCGGAAATAAAATACTATTACTGGACCAGCAATAATATTAGACAGTGGGAGAACATTAGATTAGTTGATAGTTTAATTCTCAACCAACTAATGTCAACCAGATTTAAGCATAATAGAAAAACTATTTGTTCCATTCTATTAGATCTAAAATATACTCCTATGAATTTTTATTTTGATAGTTCTCCAAATAAGCGAACAAAAAGATCATATTAACCACAAAAACAAAAATATTTCGGCTTTGTTCGGTTGCCTTTTCTGTTTAGTTTTAGTTTTGAAAATCAATCATTACCCTACTTCTTTTCCCAATCATTACCCTATTTTTTCAATTATTACTTTCTCATCTCTCTCCAATCATTACCCCTATTTTCAATCATTACTCTATTTCTCTCTCCACCCACTACCAAAACTAAACTAAACTAAACTAAACTAAACTAAACTCTCAACCAAATACAACCTTCAAGATTTTATTTTCAATTTGTACAATCACATTCTTCGTGGTTCTCCAAACCACTTTAAACTTGTCACAGTGACTAACCATTCATGAAATGATTCGGCTTGTGCGTCTATTTTGAACCATATGCAGGGTTTGAGGGGGTTAAAGTGAACCCCTTGGGTTCAAAAAATGTATTGAAATTTTGTATTATTTTGCGCATAATTTGATATTTCTTTTCTATTGTTGGCAACAGGACGATTATTTCGTATTCCCAAGAAATCGTTGAAACTTTCAAGTCCCCCCTCATTACTGGCTCCCATACGGCACGTCTAACATTGTGGTCCTTACCACTTGTAGGTCACATCAAGCTAAACACAGATAGATGCTGGTAGGAGGTCAATGGAAGAGGACGATTTGGAGGCCTGTTCAGAGACCACAAGGGAGATTGGATTATGGGGTTCTATGGCATGAAGTATTTCACCTCGAGCTTGGAAGCGGAGCTATGGAGTATTCACAAGGGATTGGAGATCATTCTGGAGAGGAAGCTGACTAACGTATCAATCGAATCAGACTCTCTTACAGCAGTTAACTTGATCGCGGAAGGCAACTCAAATCACCACCCCTAAAGTGTGTTGATCAATGAGGCCCATTACCTCTTGGCCCAGACTAACACCATGCTTGGTCACATCTACGGCTCGGCCATCTCGCCAAATTAGGAAGTGAACATACTGATAATCTTGTATTTGTCATGGATATACCCATTGCTATGAGAGAGTTTGTGATACGTGATAGCTTGAATATCAAGCAAGTGCTAGGCTAAGATTAGGTTTTCTCCTGTTTTTTGTAAGACTTAATCTTATGTGTGTACTCTTAATGTGGTAGGAGTACTTTCTTTTGTAATTGTGAATGAATTTCCGTTTGACCGAAAATTTTTTTGTACAAAGCAGAATAAAGGAAAATTTATTGACATTTATGAGTAAATAGATCATATAGCTCAAAAAAAATAAAATAAATTAGATTCAATATATCTTTAAGCAAAATAAATATAGTTATCTTATATCTTGTATGCTAATTTTTTTGTATACATATTTGTCACTACTGAGTTAAAATTCTGCAAGCACCACTGACTCCATGACTTTAAAGTTTTCCATTTAACTCGCATATTTCCGGATTGTGTCATTTTGATTTTCTTATTTTTGCAAGAAATAACTACATCCATCCAACCTTCTAACTTTTTTTTTTTAATGGGCAAAAACTTTGCAGGGTGAAGATGTTGAATCTGCTATTCGAATAAGGAAGACAAAATTGAAAAATTCAGATTAAAAATTGCTGCAATATTGCCTTTGGTAATTGTACATTAGCACTTTAATTGAAAGAACAAGGATTAATACACATGAGCTTATTATTTACCCAAAAACAAAAAATACCAATGATCTTGTTGCGCCAGTTTACAAAATTACGACGGAAGAATAGATAATCGAGAACCAAAAGATCACTTCGATTAAAATCAAGAAACGAAAACGCGCTCTCATTGGTAAAACTGTGGACGATAGCGCTCTCATTGGTAAAACTGTGGACGATAGCATTCGGCGGGAAATCCCTGGGGAAATCGCCCGTAGTCGGTGCAGTAATTGTAAATCATATGCTTGTTCTGCGCCCGGGCGAGTTGTTTCTTGATTGTGTCGGTTAACGTTACGGGTTGCCATAACGGAGCGCTGGAGCCACACGAAGTTGATCCGTACGAGACTTTACATGCATTCGCTTTCAAATTCCTGAAGGAAGCAATGAAAGGAGCGTCTGCCCAATTGGTCTTTATTCTCCCGCCTTGCGTTGCCCAACTATCCCCGCACCAGATGCTCGAGTAGACGTTCATCGCTTGCGAATTCGGGAAGGAAACGCCGATGGCTTCGTTATTGTTGAAAATCCTTACCGGGAAATCATCCACCAACCAACTGCACGTACAAAGCATTGTAGAAGTATTAGAAAGTGGCTAAGACCGGCCAGTGAAAACAACAAATCAATGCAGAACGAGTTGAGGAAAGATCTAAATGAAAGAGTTGAGGAAAAGCCGCGTTACAGGATGCATTGGGGATTCCAAATGAAGGAGTACTTGTGGAATTTTAACGTGGGATCGAACCACAGATAAAATTGTTGTTCCCGGCCGCCTACGCCGTTGGAGAAAATATTGGTGTGAAGTATATATGGTTGTCCAGTCACATTGCCTAAAAACTCCATATCGACCTCATCATGATATGGTCCTGAAGAGGATATCTGCATAGAAAGAAGAAATTCAGATTAAGTACATTACGTTAGTCTTATGTGGGGGAAAAAAAAGTTACGGATCTAACTGAATTTTCTTTTCTTTGTTTCTTTCAGCAGCTTTGCTATGAAATAGAAAGGAGCTGAAATTGATAGTGGCGGGGGGGAATGTGGAGCTTACATAGTACGTGGTGACGGTGCCGGCGGAGTTACCAGGAACAAGCTTGATACGCACGTCGAACCTTCCGAATAGAAACCCATCGTAGGATTGGAAACCACAGCCAGAGGAGTTGTATAAAGACAACGTGCAAGCTTTGCCGCTTTGCACATTAGCGAATTGACTGCCCCAATAGTATTGGACATGTTTGTCGAATCTCAAAGCTGTGGCAGCCATTAGACTTGTCATGAACATTAGAACCAAAAGCAATGCAGAAGAAAAAAGGGACGACATTGGAGAGAGAGAGAGAGAGAGAGAGAGAGAAAGAGGGGAATGTAGTACTTGTGTTTGATGGGTTTGAAGGTAGGGGTTTTATACATATGCGAGCGGAGGCTAATGATTGAGTCGGTGAGTATGTTATGCTCAGGAGGAAGCATCCTAAAGACGTGCGCACGCATACCTTCTGATCGAACTTGTAACTTCCAATATTTTTCAGATTTATCTTTCATGGCAAGAGCCAAAGACATTAAAGGGGGGACAAACATCATGTCGATCTATAAAAAAATAATTGCACTGTACAAAGATGCTATTTTCAGATCGGCATCATTAATTATAATCTCGATCATCATCTATTTCATCCGGCGAGAACACGCGGTTAGAGGAATAGAAGAATCATTCTCAGCTGAGGCTCAAGCCGTATGGGACATTGATCATAAGATGCTAGGCCTCAATTATGACGGTGACAATGGGGAAGGGATTAGTATGATTGCTTAATCCGAGGAAATCAACGAAGTGAGATACAGAGCTGTGTTGGTTGATAATAGAGGTGTCAAACGCGTGTGTCATGCCGTACCGTGCTGTGCCATTCAACTTCCGTGCCAACCGTGTTGCGTGTCGTGTTGTGCCGTGCCCATTTACTTAAATCGTGTCGTGTCATGCCATGCCATTTTCAATCGTGTCGTGCCGTGCCGTGCCCATTTACTTAAATCATGTCGTGTCGTGCCGTGCCGTTTTTCAATCGTGTCGTGTCGGGCCGGACCCATTTACTTAAATCGTGTCGTGCCGTGCTAGCTCGTTTTTTAATCATGTCGTGTCTTACCGGTCCATTTGCTTGATCATGTCGTGCGGTTTTTCAATTGTGTAGAGCCGTGCCAGGCCCATTTACTTAAATCGTGTCGTGCCGTGCCAACCCGTTTACTTGATCGTGTCGTGTCGTACCATTTTTCAAAATGAACAGTATGGATCGTCATAATTGTATCGCAATCGTGTGGCTAGCATATATTGGACTATAGCAGAATATATTGATTTAGAACCAGATAAGTTGGTTGTATAGATTTGAAAGGTAGCTGCAAACTCATTTTTTCGAATGTTCGATCTAAACCGTTACGATTTAAGATCTTATCAAATTTATCAATCTCCCCTAAATAGGTGATAATCGGATGTCGTAAATCATGTGATCGGAACATATTCGGTGCTTTCAAATGTGCTCAAGTCCTATAATGCACCACTTGAGGGCCGCCCGAGCTGGTTTTTGAAAATCGGAACCGTCTACCTTTTATGTGGGAGTGATTATATCATTTGTGCAAAAAATAAAGTAAATTGGTTATCGTTATATACTTGATCGCACATAACAAAAATATTTCTATTAATGAATCTACGTCCCGATTAAAGGGCTTCCAAAACTCAAAAGATCCGAAAATTTTCAAGAGTGATTAAATACCAAGAATAACAAAATGTATGGATCGTCATAATTGTGTTGCAATTGTGTGGCTCCTGTACAAGAGGCCCGTTTTTAGAGAATAGAATTATAATTTATATATTAGTTGTTCCAATTATAAGCACATCAAGATTGTTGGTCTTGGTGGTTTGAAATGTGTCATGTTAGGGACTTGGGTTCAAACCCCGTAGAGATTATTTTTTTAAAACCAATTTTGTTTATTATTTATTATTAGTTGTTCCAAGTAAAAACATAACATTACTAATGGCCTTTGTGGTTTGTGATGTGTGACAATATCCATATGACTTGGGTTCGACCGTTCGAATCACAGAGGTTTTTTCTTTAAAATTAGTTTTTTCTCCTTATTTATTGTTGGTTGTTCCAATTTAAAAGCTTATTTTTTTTTATAAATTATGAAACTAAAATGCCTTGTTTTGTAATTAAAATTATTGTTAATTAATCACATTATATTTTTGAGTCACAAGTCAAATTATTTAATAATATTTTTTTCTATGCCTTAAGTTGTGCCCTTTCGTGCGCATCAACCCGTGCTGTGCCCGACTAGAACGGTATCGTGCCGTGCCGTGCCTATTCAACTATCGTGTCATGCCGTGCCTATTCAACTACCGTGTCATGCCCGTGCCCGACTAAACCGTGCCGTGCCGTGTCAGGCCAACTTTCGTGCCGTGCCCGTGTCGTGCACGCTCACTTTCGTGCCCCGTGCCAATCCACGTGCCTACTAAAACCGTGTCGTGTCGTGCCGTGCCTAGCCAAGACCGTGCCCGTGCCCATCCACGTGCTTTCTAAGACCGTGCCGTGTCGTGCCAGGGAATGACGGTGCCCATGCCCGTGCCGTGCCACATTTAAACGTGTCATGCTCGTGCCATGCTGTGCCAGCCCGGCCCGTTTGACACCCTTAGTTGATAACAAGCGTACTACCCATGCTATATGCACGGAAGTGAAAAAAAAATTCTATTATATCGTTTACCATGCATTATTTATGATTGATCTTCGATGTAAAAGTTTTAATGAAGAATGTTTAAGCATGAAACGAAGTTTTTTATTAATAAAATGGAGAAGAGTACAAAAGTGAAAACTAACAAAAAGGCAAAATGAACATCACAAGCATAGAAGATACATCCCAACGAGATTGACACCCATCCAAGCGCCAATCATCTGCCTGAGAGACCAAATGGTTGATAAGAAGTCAATCGAAAATAGCATAAAACGAAGTTTGAAAGCTTTTTTTTTTTTTTTTTTCAATTTTTTATATTTAACTTTTGATATTTTGCAAAGTGTATGACAAAAGAAAAAAATAACTTTATTTTAGAAGAATGCCACATAAGAGAGAGAATGAAGGAGAACGCTCGAATTTTTTTTTTTTTTTGAAAACTACATTTGCTTAGTATGTAGTAATATACATTCCATTCCATTCCATTCCATTTCATTTTTGGCTTAAATCTCATTGCAAATCCCCTTTTTCCCATACGTTGGGTATCCCGTAGTCCATCATCTTCCCGTTTGGGTGTGGGACCGTGTGGCTTAGTTGCAGCAAACATCGTTTCCAATCTAATCCCACTTTAAACAATCTGGATTCTAGATTTTTTATCCCGCAAGATGTGCTGGCCCGTGCCACCGAATGGTTCTTCACTGTGCCAAGTCTGCCCAAGGGAACGGTGAAATGTTGATTGGGTGGGATCCCCTACTCGTCGAATCAGTTAAGGTTAACACGGATGGAGGAGTTGATTGTCACAGTTCTGCAGTAGCTGGGGGTCTAATTAGAGATCATAACGGGAATTTTCTGGCAGATTTTCAACAACATATTGGCTTGTGCTCCGCTCTGGAAACAGAGTTATGGGGTGTGATAGGATGGATTAACTCTAGCCAAAGAACAAAATTTGTCCCCGATCGAAATAAGTTTGGATAACACTTACGTTGTTAAAATTCTTAAGGGTCAACAAAACTGCTATTCATATCTGATGAAGCAACTTTGATGACAGCACCGACCCGAACCTGCAAAACAAAGCTAACAACCTGAGTCATCGGTATGGTGGCGTGCCAACCACCCTCCAATGCCTAAGTCAGTAGAATACTTGTCATGAAAGGGTAGTGAGTTTCTCTGCTAGAGTTGTGTACCTTGTTTTGGCATTCTACCGTTGTATTTATAGGCGTTCCCATCGGAGTTTGAGTCCTTGTTGGACTATACCTCGTAGGTTCCGGATCTCCTCTTTGAGGAGTGTGGAGTCCTGCCTTAGCTAGGAGTCATGGGATTCTTGTCAGGCTTAGGAATCCCATCTTCGACTCTAGTTATGTATATCTCTGGGGATTTTAGACTTATCCCAGCCTTCCCTTATCCCTTAGGATTATCGTTCCAGCTGTGGCATCTTTATCCGAATTGGTGTATTCTTTATGTGATATCATAGGAATTATGCTCTTCAGGAGAGCTAGGGGTCGGAGCTGGTCCTTGGACTTTCTTGGAGCTCCGTCATCAAGACGGAGCTGGGAGATCATTGCTTTGTTTCTTTAAGCCCTTTATATGGGGCTAAAAGGGGGTATAGCTCCTACTCCCCAGGTCCGTAGGCCCGGTAGTGCTGAGCTCTTCTAAGTATATTCTACTTATCAGGTACTCCCCTGTTCCTAAGCTCCAGGTTTGATCCTGAGGTTGGGAACATTGGAAGAGCTTAAATGGCGGTTACCGCTTTTTCTATTTTTCAGAAGGTTTTAAACACATGGGTCCTTTCGTGGGACAACTGTCGAGGTTTCTTACTGCTTCGGTTTCAAGGGGTGGACGATGAAGATTCAGGAGCCATTCTCGGGACCAGTGCTGATCTTTTAGCTTCTCCCTCTCTTTTGTTCTGCATTCGAATCTTTTCAAGGGATTTCGTCGTGAGGTTTTCCCCGTCGTTCTTCTTCGTCACCCGCTAGAGCTCTCCCCTTGCAGGTATGCTTCATCTTTCTTCGCTGTTTCTTCTCCGTTTTTACGCTGGATCCTTCTTCCAGTACAGAAATTACTAACCCGAAGTGGGTTATCCCTGGGGAGTTTATTTGTGCTAGATTGATTGGTTTTTCGTGCATCAACTAGCACTCTCCCATTATAGAGGATTTCGCGCCTTACTCCCTTGTTCTACAAAATAGGGTTTTTCGTGACCTCTTATACCTATCTGCTTCGTTATACCCAAAATTTGCTGTTGGTAGCTTAATGGCGGAGGGTTTTATTAATTTCTCGTCGATTCTTAACGCTGAAGAGTCGACCATTGAAGAGGAGGTTTCGATGCATCGTCGCGGTAGTATTAGGGTTTCGCCTTCTCCTGACATGAGCCAGTCTAGCCATGTCAGACATTCGCCACCCCCTGTTTCTGTGTCAAGGGGCTCTTGCAGGATTCCTGCTTTCTCTGCTTCTAACATTCCCTCCACTATTACTAATGAAGAGTTGGCTGCTCTTAGGGTTAGGTATTCTATTCTAGAATCTGTTTCCCTTAGGAAACCCTCTGGGTTAGAACGAGCTTGTTCTTTTGTTAAGAACGGGACTTGCCTTTACGTAGGTTCGTTAGAAGGGGGGTTGCGTTTGCCTTTACCCACCGTGGTGAGAGACATTCTGAGTTTTCTTGGGTTGGCGCTCGGCCAGATTGTTCCCAAAACTTGGCGCCTTTTGATAGGCTGTGCCGCGTTATGGGGAGCAATGTCTGACGGGCAGGTTTCTTTAACCAAAGGGCATTTCTTGAACCAGTTTTCTGTTAAGAGGCCCCCGGAGGTTCTGGGTGGTTTTACTTTGCTGAGAGGCCTGGTGGAGGGGAGCTAATCACTGAGCTTCCTACTGTAAGTAAGAATTGGAAGGATAAATTCTTTTTTGTCGGCGGTGATGGTTGGGAGCTTCCTAATTGGGAGATTGGAACATATGCTCCTCGGATTCCCAGTAGATGGGGAATTCCTGTTACAAATTGTAAGCCACTGCTTTTTTATGAATTATTGCTTCCACAGTTTGATCTATATAGTTACGATCGCTTTTGTTTTGGCAGCGAGAGTACCATTTCCTTTGAGCCTTTCTTTGGAGGCAGAGTTACAGCAAGCCAGGGGCTATTCTGTTCATAGTTGGGAGCTGCTTGTGACTTCGGAGTCATTAGTTGCATACTTGCTGGGCCCAGAGACCACTCGTGAGGCATTAGCACTTTCTAGAGGTAGTTTCTTTTTTGGTTTATTTCCACGCTTCTAGCTAATTTTCATATTGCTTTTATTTGTCTTCTTTTCAGAGGAAGAAAGTGAAATCCAGGTAATGGCACCTAAAATGGATAAAGCCCTTTTGGCCCAGTTAAAAGCTGAGAGGTCCAAGCAATCACCTGGGGTCGTGGCTCCAAAAAGGAAGAGCTCTCGCCTTCAGAAAGAGTTGAACGTTGACAGTTTCCTGGATGCTGACCTTTTTGCCAATTCTACTCCTGACGTGGTAACGGAGCAGCCTATTGACGTTGATGTTGAGAAATCAAAAAGAAAAGCGAAGGCTGTGGTCATAGATGGTGCTCCTTCGACCAAGAAGTCGAGGATTTCCATTGGTGTTTCTGTCTTGGGTAACCATTAGGAAGCTCTCGATCGTTTTTCTAAGCTGCTTCATGCGACTGATGAGGAGCTAATGGGGGAGATGTCTTTACAGGCTGTTGGGGAGCAGATGTTAGTCGAACTAGCTATGGTATGTTTCCTTCTCTTGCCTTGTCATCTAATGATCTGTTGCTCTGTTTTCTAACTCTTTCTTTTTGATGGCAGGCCGCTGTTCGTGGTCGATATCTGACCTCTCAGAGCCACAGCTTGGGCAAGCAAGTGATTACTCTTACGGAGGCCAACTTAAAACTCACAAAACAGGGTACTTCCATGACTATGGAGCTTCAGAAGGCTACGACCGAGAGAGATGCTGCTTTGAAGCAAAAAGGAGAGCTAGAGGTGGAGAGGGATACTGCCGTGGCAGTTGCTCGAGGTTTGGAGCGAAAGATTTCTGAATGGGACGTGGAGATGGAAAAATACAGAGTTATGAGTCAGGGGATGCTTGAGAAGGTAAAGAATGCTTGAAGGGAGGCCATCGAACTCTTCCTACAGTCCCCAGAGTACTGTCAAGACATAACCCAGCAGTACTTTGATGGGTTTGAAGCCATGAGGAGCCAGGCAGCCATAGCTTTTCCAAATTTGGACTTTTCCAAGTTTGAAGTTGACGATGAATAGGGGCCCTCTGGCTTTGACGTGGGACAAAGGGAGGAAGAGGAAGGTGACGATGCGGCATCCAAAGATACCTCCATTCCAAGTTCAGCAATTGTATCTCTTCTCCAGTCTCCGGAAAAAGTTTCTCGTCCTCTTGATTCTCCAATTTCATCAGTAACACCTCCTAGCCCGTCATCTGGTGATGGGCAGGCTATTTGATAGTCCTAACTTGGGACGTTGAAACTTTGAACTTGTTTGGGTCTGTACTTCTGAATACTTTTCTTTTTGCTATGTTTCTTTTGGAGTGGCTGTGGTTTGGCCTTAACTCTTGAAATGGCCGTGCTTTGGCCTTTAACTCTTTGACTTTGTGATCTTCTATGTGATCACTTGGGAGCCTAGTGAAGGCTGTTTGAATGATAAATGCTGATGGGATGAAAGAATATTTCCATCATTATGGGAATTCCATGTGATTTCTTTGTGCTCTTGCAGATTTATGTTTCTGCTTCTGCTAGGCTGGGCATTCTGATGGTTTGGTGTTCAGATATTTTTGCTATTTTTTACATAGATATACTATGCTGTACTCCCCTAAGTGTGTTTGCTGTTTGTATTCAAACAACGGAGACACTTATATGTTCTTCTCGTAGTTATTCATCGAATGATTTATAAAGTAAATAGCTGCGATACGTCTGTGAGCTTGGAAATTATTCCTGAGCTCTTCAATTTGCATAGCTGTGCTACGTCTGTGAGCTTGGAAATCATTCCTGAGCTCTTTTATTTGCATAGCTGTGCTACGTCTGTGAGCTTGGATCTCATTACTTAGCTCTTTTATTTGCATAGTTGTGCTACATCTGTGAGCTTGGATCTCATTCCTTAGCTCTTCAATTTGCATAGCTGTGCTACGTCTGTGAGCTTGGAAATCATTCCTGAGCTCTTTTATTTGCATAGCTGTGCTACGTCTTTGAGTTTGGATCTCATTCCTTAGCTCTTTAATTTGCGTAGCGGTGCTACGTCTGTGAGCTTGTATCTCATTCCTTAGCTCTTTTATTTGCATAGCTGTGCTAGGTCTGTGAGCTTGGATCTCATTCCTTAGCTCTTTAATTTGCATAGCTGTGCTACGTCTGTGAGCTTGGAAATCATTCCTTAGCTCTTTTATTTGTATAGCTGTGCTACGTCTGTGAGCTTAGATCTCATTCCTTAGCTGTTTAATTTGCATAGCTGTGTTACGTCTGTGAACTTGGATCTCATTCCTTAGCTCTTTAATTTGCATAGTTGTGCTACGTCTGTGAGCTTGGATCTCATTCCTTAGCTCTTTTATTTGCATAGCTGTGCTACGTTTGTGACTGTTCTTGGGGTTTTAAACTTGCCTTTATTTGGAAGCAGTCGTTTCGAATGCCCAATGTAGGCGGATATTTAACTTCCCATTATTCTAAGCAGTTTAAAGTGGCGGTTTTACCCACAGCTTTGATTGTGATCGTGCTAATTGGTTTAGCAAGCGGTTATTGAACCGTCTAGTTTTGCTATAAATACCAACGAGTTTCTGAAGTTTTATTTCTCATCTTTTAATCACTTTTTACTTTGTGATGGCGAATGAAGAGCAAACCTTTGATTTGCGTCAAGAGTTGCAGAACTTGAAGACAGCCATTGATGGGCTGGCTTCAAAGATGGAGGCCACGGCGGAATCTATTTCTGTCATGGAGAAGACGGTCCGCATGATACTGATAGCCAACTGGGACCAGTTGGAGGCTTTTTGAGGGCAGCCGGCACCCCCTGTTCCTTCCCCTCCAAAGGAGGGGGCGTAGTGTGTAGGCTGTTATCTTTGTGGGTTCACCCACAAAGTTATTTATGTAAAAAGCTGTCCACACCCCTTAGGGTGTGGATTTATTAAGAAAAATTTGAGTTTTTATCTTTCTGTCTTCGCTTCTTTTTTCTAACCATGTGTTTAGGAAAAAACAAACGACTGTCCCTCGTGGGGATTTTTATTGGCCTTACAGGCTTGCGAATAAACCAAGTGGTCCTAAAACATTCTGCTGCTAAAGCCTTATTGAAAACTGGAAATCTCCTAAAAAACAGAAATGAAACTAAAAAGCAGACATTAACTTCCATTGTAAACACCTACTTGTAGTATTTCTTGAGATGCTCCGCATTCCACGAATTTGGTAGCTCTTTACCCCTTAGGGTTGCGAGTCGGTATGCACCAGCTTTGACATGGTGTATAACCTGGTAGGGGCCTTCCCAGTTTGGGCCTAGCTTGCCTACTTTCTTCCCGGTGGGATCTACCTTCCGTAGAACTAGATCACCAGCACGAAAGCTTCTTGGCCTAACTTGTGCTTCATGGTACTTGACCATTCTTTGCTGGTAAACGGCTATTTTGGCCAATGCTGTTTCCCTTGTTTCTTCCAAGAGATCTAGCTCAGCCCTGAGATCCTCCTGGTTTTCTTGGTGATCGATGCTTGCGGTCTTGTAATTGAGGAGTTCCACTTTAATGGGGACTACTGCTTCTGCCCCGAATGCAAGAGAGTGTGGTGTTTCTCCTGTCGCAGTTCGGGGTGTTGTTCGATATGCCCATAGCACATTATAAAGCTCGTCTGGCCAAGTTCCTTTGGCCTCTCGTAGCCTTTTCTTAATCCCTTTTTTGATGGTTCGGTTTGTGACCTCGACCTGCCTATTAGCTTTTGGATGAGCCTTAGAGGCGAAGTGCACATGTATTCCTTTAGAAATATAGTACGCTTTAAACTGAGCGTTGTCAAATTGTTTCCCTCTATCCGTAATGATTACGCGTGGCAACCCAAAACGGCTGATGATTAGTTTCCATAGGAAATTAATCGTAATTTTTGTTGTAGTTGTGGCCAATGCCTTAGCTTCAACCCACTTCATAAAGTAGTCCATAGCTATTATAGAATGCTGGACCTGGCCCGCAGCCATGGGAAGCGGGCCAATCAGGTCTAATCCCCATTGGGCGAATGGCCAAGGTCCTCTCATAGGGGTTAACACCGTTGGTGATTCATGAATGATATTTGCAAAGCGTTGACATTTTTCACATCTCTGTACCAAAGAGTTACAATCCTTTTGCATGCTGGGCCAGTCCTACCCTAACCTGAGGAGTTTGTAAGCTAACATGCGGCCACCTTGGTGATCCCCACATATTCCTTGGTGGACCTCTTTCATAGCTTGCATTGATTCCGTTGTGGTGAGACACCTTAGGTAGGGTAATGAGAAACTCCTTCTATACAGCACATCTCCCATCATTAAGTACTTCGCAGCTCTGATCTTGAGCTGTCTAGCTTTGATCTTGTTTTCTGGTAATGTTCCATTAGTTATGTAATCAACTATGGAACCAATCCACGAGTCACTGTAATTGATGGCCTGAACTTGTATAACCGAGGAGGCGATACTTTGCGACTTTAAATATCTCACAGGTGTATTCTGTGGAATAGCATCCTTTCTAGCCGTGGCTAGCTTTGCCAAATAATCTGCTTCACTGTTTTCCTCTCTTGGGATCCTAACGATATCGAAGCTTTGCAACTTCGCAATTTGAGCCTTTACTTTATCCGCATACTTTTGCATTACTTCTTCCTTGATGGTGTATTCTCCAAGGACTTGCCAACAACCAACTGTGAATCACTTTTAGCCAGCACATGGCTAGCCCCTACGGCCTTTGCTAGTTCCAATCCAACCACTAAGGCTTCGAATTCGGCCTCATTGTTGGTTGTTTTGAACTCAAACCTAAGCGCGTAGCTGAGGCGTTGTCCTTTTGGAGATGTTAAAATTAAGCTTGCTCCACTTGCGTCCTTTGTTGTTGATCCGTCAACCTGAAGAACCCAAGGTGTGGCTTTTTCCTTGGGGAGCTCTTCCAGCTCCGGATATGCGTATTCTGCAAGGAAATCTACCAACACTTGTGCCTTAATGGCAATTCGAGGTTTATATTCTATATCAAATTCACCAAGCTCTATTGACCATTGAATTAGTCGGCCTGATGTTTCCGGGGAGTGGAGGATTCTTCGAAGCGGCTGGTCCGTTAGCACTTTGATTGGGTGAGCTTGGAAATATGGCCATAGCCTTCTAGCTGCCATCACCATTGCAAAAGCTATCTTTTCAGCTCTGGGGTATCTTAATTCAGCTCTTCGTAGTGCTCTGCTGATATAGTATACTGGGAGTTGGGTTCCCTGTTCTTCCCGAACCAAAACTGTGCTGACGGCATGAGGAGAAACAGCTAGGTACAGGAACAGATTTTCTCCATCTTGTGTCCTACTCAGCAGTGGTGGTGATGCTAGATACTCCTTTAGTTGAGTAAAAGCTACCTCCTCCGTATTTGTCCATTCAAAAGCTTTTTTCAAAACCTTAAAGAATGTTTGGCACCTATTGGTTGCTCGTGAGATGAATCTGCTCAAAGCTGCAACTCGTCCTGTGAGTTTTTGGATTTCTTTGATGTTCCGCGGTGAGCGCATGGTGAGTATAGCCTGAATCTTTTCAGGGTTTGCCTCAATTCCTCGTTGGGACACCATGAAGCCTAAGACCTTCCCTGACGAGATTCCAAAAGCACATTTTGTTGAGTTGAGCTTCATTTGGTACTTTCTGAGAACCTGGAATGTTTCTTCCAGATCAGCAACATGGTTATGCGCCTTAGCACTTTTGACGAGCATGTCGTCCACGTATACTTCTACGTTGCGCCTAATTTGTTGCTTGAACATTTTGTTGACCAACCTCTGGTATGTCGCTCCTGCATTCTTAAGACCGAAGGGCATTACTTTATAGCAATATAATCCCCTATCGGTAATGAATGAGGTTTTTTCTTGATCTCCTCCATGCATCTAGATTTGATTGTATCCTGAAAATGCATCCATAAAGCTAAGGAGCTCATGTCCGGCAATAGAATCTACCAGGGAGTCAATCCTTGGCAGAGGGAAGCTGTCCTTTGGACATGCTTTATTGAGGTCGGTGAAATCTACGCACATTCTCCATTTGCCATTAGCTTTCTTTACCACGACTACGTTGGCTAACCAGTCGGGATAAAGAACTTCACGGATGGATTCTGCTTGAATGAGTTTATCCACTTCCTTTGCTGCTGCCTCATTTCGTTCTGGGGCTATGGCTCTTTTCTTTAGCTTAACAGGGTGTACAGTGGGATCAACGTTTAGCCTGTGAGTTATGACCCGTGGGTCAATTCAAGGGATGTCTTTGTGGGACCACGCAAAGACGTCCTTGTTCTTTCTTAGGAATTGTAGCAGCTCTGATTTTGCAGCCGCGCTTAATCGTGTTCCAATCCTTACTGTCTTTCCTGGTTGTCGTGGCTCCATAGGCTCTTCCATAAGCTCTTCCACGGGTTTCCCATGTTGGAGCTTCTCATCATCTCGAGTGTCTAGACTCTCTACATTCATGGTGATGTTAGCTCCTCGTAGTGAAGTAACGTAACATTCCTGTGCTACTTTTTGATCGCCTCTGATACAGGCAACTCCATCAATGGTTGGGAATTTTATCATCAAATGGTAGGTGGAGATTATTGCCGCGATCTTGTTCAAAGTCGTCCTTCCCAGGATTGCATTATATGCTGAGGGGCAATCGACAACTATGAAATCAATCATGCGTGTAATCTGATTGCTTTCTTCTCCCATGGTAATAGGTAGTGCTGTCTGTCCAGCTGGGTCAACTGGCGTACCTGCAAATCCAACTAGCGGTGAGACCACAGGCCTTAGCCTTTCTCGTCCAACCTGCAGCTGGTCATACGCATGGAGATAGAGTATATCAACTGAGCTTCCACTGTCGATCAATACTTTTCGTTTGAGGTAATTTGTTACGACAATGGTTATGACCAGAGGGTCATCATGAGGGATTTGGACTCCTTTGAGATCTTCTTCTGAGAAAATTATTGTTATCTCCTGCTTTCTCTGGATTTTGCTTGGACGGTCAATTGTGTTGATCTCCAAATACTCCTCCGTTCGCAATTTTCTAAGATGAGCCTTTCTTGCGTTGCTCGATTCTCCTCCTCCAGCAAATCCCCCATGGATGACCTTGATCTCTCCAATTGGACCTGATCGTGGTGTTGTATCGTCCCTACGTTCCTTGTTTGGATCTTCCTTTCTAGGTGGCTTCTGGTGTTTCTTTATTACGAAACGCTGAAGTCTCCCTCTTTGGATTAGATCCTCGATTTGCTGCTTTAAGTCGATGCAATCATCTGTGTTGTGCCCGTGGTCTCGGTGAAACCTGCAGTATTTGTCCTTAGATCTTCTGCTAGGATCAGTTCTCAATTTTCCGGGCCACTTGAGGTCTGGATCATCTTGTAGATTGCTGAGAATTTGCTCTGCCGTGGCTATGAGTAAACTGCTTATATTTTCCTTGGGGAGGTCCTCCAGCTGTTCCTTGCTTTGGGGATGATCTTGAGTCCACCCTTTTATTTTTGGGTTCTCCCCCCGTTTTGCGGGCAGCTTCTCTTCTTCTTTTGTCGGTTGGAAGGAATTCACTAACTTGTGTTGGTCCTGCTTGAGGATCGAAACCATCACGTGTACGCTTTGCATAGACAGCTTCCTCTGCGTTATATGCTTTTGAGCCCTAAGCATGAGCTCCGCAATGGTCTTTGGTGGTTCTTGAGATACAAGGTAAAGGAATTGCCCTGAATATAACCCAGCAATATATGCAGTAATGCTCACGTTGTCATCAGCTTCATCCACTTGGATCACCTCTTTATTAAACCTGGTAGTGTATTCTCCTAACGATTCCCATCTTCCTTGTTTTACCGTTAAGAGATGCGTTGCTGGCTTGCCGTAGCGTTGGCCAGCAATGAAGTAACTTACAAAGCTCGTGCTGAGCTCTTTAAAGCTACATATACTTCCAGGTGGGAGCTTGTTGAACCATGCTCGAGCACTTCCCTTCAGTGTAATGGGGAATGCCCGACACATTACCTCGTCTGGCACTGCTTGTAGATGCATCAAGGATTTATACGTCTCAAGATGATCCAACGGGTCCGTAGAACAGTTGAATGTTTCCAGTTGGGGCATCTTAAACTTCCTTGGAAGGGGCGCCCAATAACTTTAGGT
Source organism: Rhododendron mucronatum var. ripense (assembly GCA_019656295.1). NCBI lineage: Eukaryota > Viridiplantae > Streptophyta > Magnoliopsida > Ericales > Ericaceae > Rhododendron > Rhododendron mucronatum. The sequence goes on along the minus strand of BPLT01000034.1, from coordinate 3,459,937 downwards.
GTAAAAGGAGAATCCGTATTTTGCACCAACTCCTCTACTGTGGCAGGGGTTTCTGCTTTTACGTGTTTCATTAATCCTTCGATCTGGTTTTGCATCTTGAGCATCATCCCCTACCCATGAGATGACCTTTCTAGGGGTGGCCTACTATATTTTCTTTGGTTTTGGCTTTCCTTTTCACTGGAGTCGCCTTCTTCTATCTCCTCGTCATCTTCATGGCGACTGTTTTGCAGTCTTGGGATGCTCGACTCGGAGATTTGTTTTCGTAAGTTAGCGTTTTCTTGCCTTGCAATCTGTAACCCTTGGGTTAAAGTTTTTATCTGCTCTTGCATATCGGTGAACGCTTCTGGGGTCATCTGAATTCTTCCCGCTAGGTTGGCTGCGGCGGCCTTGGCTGCTTCCGCCATTTTGGCGGCCTTTTCGGCGATGGCAGCGGCCTTGGCGGCTTTTGCAGCCCTAGCCACCTCAGATGCTCTGGCGGTTTTGGTAGCAGCGGCAGTCTTTGCGGCGTCGTCGATACCCGTTCGTTCGGGATCTGAAGCCATTGTTGTTTTGCTTGATCGGGTTTCCACCATACAAAGTCATTCACCGTAAGGAAAAGAGGCTTCCCACAGACGGCGCCAACTGAAGAAGCAACTTTGATGACAGCACCGACCCAAACCTGCAAAACAAAGCTAACAACCTGAGTCACCGGTATGGTGGCGTGCCAACCACCCTCCGATGCCTAAGTCAGTAGAATACTTGTCATGAAAGGGTAGTGAGTTTCTCTGCTAGAGTTGTGTACCTTGTATTGGCATTCTACCGTTGTATTTATAGGCGTTCCCATCGGAGTTTGAGTCCTTGTTGGACTATACCTCGTAGGTTCCAGATGTCCTCTTTGAGGAGTGTGGAGTCCTGCCTTAGCTAGGAGTCCATGGGATTCCTGTCAGGCTTAGGAATCCCACCTTCGACTATAGTTATGTATATCTCTAGGGATTTTAGACTTATCCTAGCCTTCTCTTATTCCTTAGGATTATCGTTCCAGCTGTGGCATCTTTATCCGAATTGGTGTATTCTTTATGTGATATCATAGGAATTATGCTCTTCAGGAGAGCTAGGGGCCAGAGCTGGTCCTTGGACTTTCTTGGAGCTCCGTCATCAAGACGGAGCTGGGAGATCATTGCTTTGTTTCTTTAAGCCCTTTATACGGGGCTAAAAGGGGGTATAGCTCCTACTCCCCAGGTCTGTAGGCCCGATAGTGCTGAGCTCTTCTAAGTATATGCTACTTATCAATATCCTTAGCACAACTTGATTGGTGAATGCATGTGGCTCCTACCACAATTCCAGTTGGTGGAGCTGAGGTCTGATCTACGAGAAGCGAACAAAGGTGCGGACTTGTTGGCAAAAGAAGTTCTAAATATGGTTGTTGGGTTTATTTTAATTTCTTTCTCTATTGCCCCCGTTGTATTGTTATTTCGATTACAAGAAGATTTTGTATGGGTTATCTTACCCACTTATTTTTTACTTCGTAATAGAAATAGAAATCGTATTGTTTGCACCCAAAAAACAAAGAAGAGTGTCTCTTCTCCCAAGCATTGGCAAATCCCATCATTCAGTGCAGCAATTATCTCCTGGTCTAAACGAAGATTTTGTCTGTATTCGGAGCCCTATATGAGAAACCGTTCGAAGAAGGTTTTTGATTCCCTGCTCCAGTTCGAGATAAAAGAAAGATCGAGCTTAATTAGGCACAGAACAATGGGTTTGGGTAAGCGACAAGGGCCTGTCCGTGGCAGCCTACGACATTTCATTCCAGATCCAGCCAGCCACACCGCGGCAAATGCATGTGCCACAGCGCCATACATATAAATTTTCTTTTTTTCTTTTTTGGTACGTACACATAAACTATAATTGGTATTGTATTCTACTACTATAAATATTCTACTCTATATGCGTACTAAATAGTAGTATTGTACTAAGTAATTAATATCTAAGTTGAAATTAGACATAGGAAATATGGCAACGTGGGGAAGTTCCCCAGGCGGAAAAAAAAAAAAAAAAAAAAGAGCCATAGCGTGCTCTCTCATCCCGACCAAGTTTAAAAAAGCCCTAAAGCCTTTGAGCCTCTTTCTCTCCTCGTTCCTTCAACAACCCAGACCGTAGGTAAGAAATCTAATTTTGATTTATAAAATCGACGATCGATAAGTTTAAAGTTAAACTATCCATAACCGAGTATTTTATAAATCAAAATTCAATTTTTGATTTACCTGTCAATGTCAAATTAACCGCATTTGTTGCGTGGATGTGCTAACCTGCAAGCCATACAATTGAAACGGTTTAGATTAGTATCGAAAAAAATACAGTGATAATCTGCACATCCTCCTTATATCCCAAGAAATAATCTTCGTACGTGGTAGTTCAAATGGCACTAATTAAATAACAGGACATTAATTTCAGAAAATGCTATTGAACCAGTATCTATCACAGCAGCTTGATAGAGTCTTTGTTCCTCCAAATCTAACCGGATAAACCTGTTCAGGATTCCATCATTTTCATGATAGTGCACTCCCACAATTTCGCTCACCGCCACGGGATTAAATAACCAATTCCTTGATTATAAAACCATTTCTTATATATAGCTATATCTTCATTGAACACTGAGGCAAAGTGTGGTTACTGCATTCTTATAAACGCTGCTGCATGCAAAAGAGGATCCTCAAATCTATCATCAAGTTCAGCACCAGCTTCAATCGAGTCATAGAGGTCTATCAATTCGTTTTTTTCTCTAACTTCCTTGGGAGCTATTTAGTTTTTTTTTTGGGTCAAACGGAAATAATATAAAACTAGCGAATCCGAGTCATAAGGTAAGGTACCATAGTATAAACTAGCGAATCCGAGTCATAAGGTAAGGTACCATAGTATAGACCATCCTAAAAAGCGGGAATACAAGAACCATAACTAAGTTCTAAGATGGCCAACCCCCATGGCATCCGCCAGAACGAACTCCCTGGCCGTGAATGGAACATCTCTAATGACAATCAACTCCTCCTCTTGCTGTGAGCCCAGTCGAGCTAGACAATCTGGTACCTGGATTGCTTGACAGAAAATTTGATTAATGGTAGAATTAGTCCTACCCGCAATCCTCGTAGATTCTTCAACTATATAACGATATATGTGCATGATGTAGGGGGCACATTCGTTACATAGTTTAACTGCGGCTGGAATCAGATTCTATGTTAATATTATACATCCCTTTTTCAAGCATGATAGATAGGCCTGTATAGATTGCCCAGATTTCCACTTCCAGGCTAGAAGTGCAGTCAGCTTTCCCATAGTACCCAAGAATCTAGCTGCCCTTGTGATCTATAAATGTCCCTCCCATCCCAGTCTTGTTGTTGAACTCGTAGAAGCATCCATCCATACGTGTTAAGCTTAACACTACCTATAGGAGGAAGACACCAAAATATTAAACGCCCATAGGGGACCCCACTGGTAATTTGAGACTGACAAGCAATTGTAACATCCTTAGCATACTTCAGAATATTCTTGGTGCTCACAGTAGTTGTGGAAACATTATAAATTTTGATTTTTCCAAATTTGCAAAGTGTAACCACAAAGACTGTGCTCCAAGTTTGAGTCTTATTCAAATGGAAAGGATATCCTGCTTTGGAACTGATTTCAATCCATTACAAAATAGGATTGTTCAATCTCGAACTCAGCCAGTGGGTACTACGAAAGATAGCCCAAATATCCTTGGATTCATAGCAACCACCAAAAATGTGGTTGATATCCTCGGGGGTTTCGTCACACCGAGGGCAGAAGCTCATAGCTATCATGCCTCTATGAGCTCTTAGAGAGTTGGCGGGTAAAGAATTATGAAAGATCAGCCACAAGAAAAATTGAAGTTTGGCAGGTATTTTTAACTTCCATAACCATTTCCAGTCAGCAGAATAATGGTCCCAAGGATTAACAATGTTAAAAGCAGCAGTAGAAGAAAAAGTACCATTGGGAGTATCCACCCTGGTGGGATCGATGGTCAAGAAACCCATGAACATTAGGGATATTAACAGCAAGTATATCTGCCAAAGTCTGATCATTAACAATACGTGCTATAGGAGAGAGATCCCATCTAGCATTGTTATCAATAATACTGTTAAGTTTCACATTGAGATGGCCATGGTTACCTGGATACTAGGAGCTATTTAGTTATGGCTAGCATATATTAAAAATATTCTCAAAAGAGTCTGGTCGACCTACTAGCCAATCATGAGTCCACCTAAATGTTTGGGAATCAGTTTGTAGGCCCATATTAGCTAATAACTCCTAGCTTAGCCCGAATCACATTATCAAGATTAGGTGATTCAAAACATAGACTCTTCTATTTCCCCATAATGACCTCCAAAGAAAGAGCCTGCCCGGCCCCTAGAAAGTTGCACTGACCTGATTAAGGCCCCTTTCATTTAAAGCAGGAGCTTCTCCACCCTTCTCTTTATGGACCAATTGGGCATTCACTATAAGTTTATAACCAATACCGAAGGTTCTTTATCCATGTCATCAGGCTTGTCAACATCTTCTCATTTTTGGTTTACGCAGACTTAGGGTGATTATTGTTAACAGAACAACTTTGCCCAAACATTTCCTTGATTTCTTTCAATTCTCATTGGAAGGGGCGCCATTGCACTCTTCTTCCAAACCTTCACTCGATGACACCCCTTACTATAATGCTTATCCATTCATCTATTCTTTTTTTCACTATCCGCGCGTATCGCTATCACCATTCTGCCAACATCTAGGCTAGGGATAATGCAAGCAGCGTTCTTCATTAAGAGCAATGGAACCACTAGTAGATTCCTCAATCCTTTTGAAAGTAGATTGACACAACACCTTAAGAGATGCGCGCCCCTGTATTTTAGCCGGATCTATCTTGAAGGTGAGAGCTGCTTCGCTATTCCAATGCTTAAGTGAGTACTGAACCACCCTTTAGCCAGATGATTAGCTATTTCTGCATTCCGGTCTTCCTTAAATCATAAATAAACCTCCCATAATGCTAGGTGACTCCTTGGAAGTTAGCCTCAGAAAAGGCCTTTTAAATTGGCTTACTCTTTTGTTATTTGTTTCCTAGTTGGTCTAGGGTCTCTTTGGCACTATTAGTACGTAGAATTGTAAGCCTTAGGAAAATTAATGTCGGTGGTTGTTTTGCTTGAACAACCCTTTAAAAATTAGTAAAGCAGTCCATGCTTACGTTATATGATCAGAGCAAAGATTTAGATGTATTTGTGAAAAAAAAAGGGAAAAAATATTTGTTACTCAGGTGAAAGAAGAATAGTACTCCACCAATTACTTTTGTGTTCTGTTGCGATTGCTGGGGTTTGTTTCTTCTTCACTTGTTTTGCTGAGGTTGTTTTGTTTTGGTGGCTGTTTTTAGGTTTAGTGGCTGTTTAGGGTGTTTTTTAGGGTTTGGGCTTGGCATTTTTTGTTTGGTCGATCTCTTGCAAATGTTTTGGGTCTCGGGTAGCTTTAGATTAGTAATTTTTCCTTTGGATGTCATTGTCCTTTTAAACTTTGTATCTTTTCAGAGGTTAATAAATTTATTTTGTTGAGAAAAAAAAAACTGAGGAAAACTTAATTTATATCTATAAAAAAATAAATTTTGTAGTGCTTTTTTTGAACCTCGAGGCTGGGTTACTCGTGGAGCCGCCCCTGGTAAAGCTTTTGAATCGCTGCCAACAAGAATTTGTGGTACGTTTGCTTATCCTTGTGCATGTTTGTGTCTTTATTATATGATCGTTTCTGACTTTCTTATGAGTTTGTTGTTGCCATTAAAATTAGTTTATGAATTGTGTGGTCCAGCGTATAAATGCCTGTGGTTAAATATAGCTTAACATGATCAATAACTTAAGATATTCCAAGTTTGTAACCAAGGAAATAAAGAAGGAATAGTTACACAATTACAATTACATTTAATTTGATTATGTTATAACGATATCAAACTAGATCTGGGTTCACAAATATCAAAGATTTAAAAATATGGCACAATTGTTCCTGTCAATGAAGAATCTATTACACCATATAAAACGAATCATGCATTAAGAGGGTGAAAACGCCCCAGGAAACAAGATGCATCTTTCATACGAGAGATTACAAATACAAGATGGTTCGCAAGGTCCTTTAATTGTAATGTTGCTTTCGGGGGATTTCAATCAAGTAGTGTCGAGAGACTGGCGTCCAATGCAAACTGTAAACACTGTAGTGAGGGCGAAATCTATGTTAAGTATTGTTTACACCATATATTCACAGCTTGTCGATAATTGACCAAAATGTGGCGATTATGAGAATGCAACCTATTTTATTATTATTCAGTATTCGTATTAATGTTAGAACTAGTATTAGTATTTCTTTTATTATTGTTATTTGCATGTAGGACATTTGGCATGCTCCTATACACTTTGAAGTTGAAGGGAAGTTATTTGGACACTTGGAAGCAAAAGAAAAGAATGAAGAGTAGTGAGAAGTTATGAAGTTTTTTCCTGCACAACATTGTTTTCCTATAAATAGCCTTTTTAGGCCTCATTTTAAACTCTCCAACAAATCAAAGTCTTATCTTTGTTCTTAATTTGTGTCTTACTAACCCACTTCTGAGTTATAATTAGGAGTAGGAGTAGAATTTTATATTCTAAACTTAACTTAGGATCTTCGGTATGTCGCTTATGGCGATAGATCGATTGTTGAAGATTAATGGAAAAATCTCTTTCATTCTTCTTCTTTCTTATCATCAATTTCACATTTGATTCGTCATTTCTTTTCTAGTGACGTCCTGGAATACGGCGTGGAACCACTGATCTGTCTTGTGGAGACATGGCCGCATTGCTCTTATTTTTGTTGTTGGCATTGTTTCCTAAAATCTCTGTCAATTTTGATCGAAGGAAAAATCGTAAACAAGTACAGAGTGCAACACTCGCCTCGAACACCGTTTTGTTTCATTCTTTTCTAGGTTTTGCATTATGATCGATGTAATTGCATTTTGGTATTATTCGGTTCATCACACATAAACTTTCAAACAAATAGTGTAAAGGATTATATATCGATCATACGCATAAGGTGATGTTATTTTATTTTTTACCAAGAAAGACCGCATCAAATGTAATTAAAGGAAAATCGCATACCAACTAGCTAGGTTGCACCCGACCGACCCTAATCACAAAGCACATGCGACCAATTAAGCATCTTGCACCTATTCGTAATTAACCAGCGCTTGCCCAGAGGCCAACTATATATATACACTAATCCAGAAACTTATCCAAAAAAACTACACAAGCAAAAACCACAATAAAATTTTAAATAAATCAAACAACCTCGAGGATTCTAGCTAGGGAGACTGTATAGCAAATGTCGACTTTGTTAAATATATTTAATAATCAAAACCCATATTAATTCGAGCCTTAAGGCTCTGCTGGTTTGGGCGTGAAATATTTTTCAGAAAATATTTTACTTATTTTTTAATGTTTAGCTGTGCAAAAGACTGAAAAACATTTTACCAGTTAGTAAAACATTTTTACTTCATATGGTTGACAATGTTTTTAGCTTGAAAAGGTCATAAATTATTTTTCGAACTTTCGCTACGCTGGTCGACTAATAATTATGTTACTTTAGAGAGCTCTCCCACAGTCCTAATTTTATTTGCCTATGATCTAACCTTATGCTTTACACCAAAGACGACAAATTTTGTATGTACTATACATGTATGTATGAGCGTATAGAGAGAGAGAGAGAGAGAGAGAGAGTTTACAACCATTTTATTTGCATTAATCTAAACAAGAACTCTGATTTATAGAGTTTGTTCTAGAAAACTTTCTATGTAGAACAACTATCAATCAAACACTAAAACATAAAAACGAAACTTTTATTTTATGCAAAATCGTTTGAGAATTTATTTCTACACTCCCTTTTTTGATAACCACACTCCCTTTTTTGGATTTCAGAATTGAAAGTGTATATGCTTTTTTTGCTAAAAGATAAAAAATGGAGTGTATATATATATATATCAAAAAAGGGAGTGTAAAATTCAATTCCCAATCGTTTTACATGAAATGAATTTTACAAGCAAAAATATTTTACTTTGAAACAAATGAAACCTAAGTGAATTCCGAAAGAATATTAGACTTCAAATTGGTACGGTGAAGTGGTGATCATATTAGGTTGAATATATCGTTGAAATCATGAGTGAAAATGTGAAAACTGCTTAAAAAAATCATGTCAGATCTACTTATTTGTTTATCTGAATTCTTCGAGTTTCTTCATTCGATGCCACTTAATTTAATTCGAATGTGAAAAATGGAGCACCAAAGGAAAAGTCAACTGTTTCGAAGTATACAACTCGAATTTTCCTCTATTTAATTAATTAAAAGTCCAAATAGGGTAACATGTATATGTGCAATTCACCAAATTCAATACGAATTTTTTGGCATGTGATTTAAAGATATTAATGGGGTTGGTTTGGTTCAGGCTAACGAACTTTTCTGGTACAATATTTTTCCATGGAAAAAAGTTAAAGTACCATATAAAAACGGCTAATTAAATGCCATACATGTTCTAAATGGTCAAAATACCATTTCAAAAGACAAGAATGCACCTGCAGGTCGAATGAATATACCTCCACATTTTGAAATTACCAAACACGACTTTATATACAAAATTAATGAACAAAATTCCTGCATTTATTAAATGGTTAGCAAAACCCTGCAATAATTTTGTAGAAATTCCAACAAAATAGTGAAAGCAATTAGGGTGGGCATGCAATTGGTACAGCGCCAATTTGTATTCGTGTCCTCTAACTAAAGATCTTGGGAAAATGACGGCCCATGACGTATTTTGATAATTAATACATTTTAAGGACATATTAAGAACATTTGTTAATGAACAAAATATCCTTGACGAATATTAATTATCAAAACACGTCCTTGACCGTCATTTTTCAAAGAACTTTGTTGGGTAGCAGTTTTGGAGGATTTTCCGCTGGCATTTGCTGGGTAGTAGCTCCGGTTGCTTATCTGCTAGCATGTAGATCGAGGTTGTTTGGTGTAGGGTCTAGTTTGTGGACTGTTTCCCCACTATCATGGTTTCTTGTTCCATTATTTTGGGACGAGTCCTATCCTTGATGTAATGATTTTTTGGTGATTTATAATATAAATTGTTATCGCTGTGGCAAAAAAAAAAACTACAGAATTGTCTTCGAATTATCTCAACGCTAGTTAAACTATTGTGTTTCAATTACCCATATTAAAAAAAAAACAAACTATTGTGTGTTCGGAGACATAAATCATTTTTCTTTATCAATTTAAAATTTATCCAACAAATTTCAACCAGATTTAAGCATAATAGGGAAATATATAACACTAATCCATTTTATTAAATAAGAAAAATATCCTGAATCTTATTTTGGTAGTTCTCAAAATTAGTGAACAAAAATATCATAATAACCACAAAAACAAAACAATAGTCTATGCTGTTCAAGATGTGATTTATAATTTGTACAATAACTCAATTCGTTGAAAAGTTCTCATACCGCACTTTAATTAAACTTTTCACCGTGACTACCCATTCATAAAATGGTTTGACGCATCCATTTTGAACTATGCTGATTTGTTGTACATGATTGCCTTATGATGTTTGCCCTCTTTTTTATGACGTACCTTTATCAAGTTTTTAATAAAATTCTTTTGTTGATTAAAAAAAACAAAAAACTATGCGACTTTAAAAATTTCCATTTAACTCCCATATTTCAGTTATGTTATGAATTTCCAATTTACCAAAAAAAAAAAAAAAACCTCCCATATTTCCAGATTGTCATTTTGTTTTTCTTAATTGGTGCAAGAAAAAACTGCGCCGAACCGTCTAACTTAGCATGGCGAAGATGTTGAAGCTGCTACTTCAATAAGGAAGAAAAAATTAACTATTGAAACAATTGTATCAAAATCTTGCATTTGGGATTACTAAAATACTAATAGCTACGTATCACTTGAAGTCTTTAATTGAAAAGAATAAAGAATACCCATGAGCTTATAATTTACAAAATTACAACGCAAGAAAAGAAAAATTAAGAACGCATCCTCAGTTTGATTGAAGTCAGGGAAGGTCGACACAATCAAGCTCATTGCATAAACCTTGGCTGATAGCATTCTGGGGGAAATCCTTGAGGAAACCGTTCGTAATCGGTGCAGTAACGGTAGATCATATAGTTATCCTCCACCCAAGCGAGTTCCTGCAGGATTTCGGTGTCCAACTCTTCGGCTCCCAATGCCTCAATGCTGGTTATTGAACTGTCCGAACTGGAGGAACCACATGAAGTTAATCCGGACGAGTCTTCACATGAATTTACTATAAAATTCTTGAAGGAAGCGACGAAAGGAGCGTCTGCCCAATCGATCTTCACTCTCCCACCTTCCGTTGCCCAACTATCCCCATCCCAAATGCTCGAGTAGATATTCATCGGTTGGCTATTCGGGAATGGAACACCTATGGCTTCGTTATTGTTGAACACTCTTATTGGGATTTCATTAACCATCAAACTGGACATAAAAAAGCATCGTAAAATTATTAGAAAAAGTGGCTAAGAAGCTAAGACCAGTGAAAACAACAAATCAATGCATAATGATGTGGAGCATATTATATCGAATTCGAAGGTCATAGATGTAATGTTTACACATATGAGAGGTGAGAATAGGCTGCATTACATGATGCGCAGGGGATTCCAAACGACAGAGAACTTGTGGTAATCTGTTGTGGGATCGAACCAGAGATAAAACTGTTGTTCCCGGCCGCCTGTGCCATTGGCGATAATATTGGTATGACATATGTATGGTTGTCCAGTCACATTGCCTAAAAATTCAAAATCGATCTCATCATGATATGGTCCTTGAGAGGATAACTGCATAGAAAGAAGAAAGTCGCAATAGGTACATTTCATTGTTCAAGCTTGCGGGAAAGATAGGTTTGCAATTTAGGCTTAGATCTAATATGCAAAGCTACAGTACTTGGTAGAAGATTTGGAGCTTACATAGGATGTGGTGACAGTGCCGGCGGAGTTGTTAGGAACAAGCATGATATGCATGTCGAATCTTCCGAATAAATACGTGTTGTAGGATTGGAAACCACAGCCAGAGGAGTTGTATAAAGACATCGTGAGATTTTTGCCGCCGTCGGATACATTAGCGTTTTGATTGCCCCAATAGAATTCGACATCTTGGTAGAAGTTCACAGTTGAGTCAGCCATTAAACTTGCCGTGAACATCAGAACAAGAAGCAATACAGAAGAGGAAAGAGAGGACATTGGAGAGAGAGAGAGAGAGAGAGAGAGAGAGAGAGAGAGAGAGAGAGAGAGAGAGCAGTGGAGTGTATGTGTGTTTGAGAGAGAGAGAAAGCAGTGGAGTGTATGTGTGTTTGATGCTTTGAGTCGGTGACTATGCCAAGGAGGAAGCATACTGAAGACGTTGACGTACAGTTATATATATAGACCAGACTATGGTCGAGCACTCCTTCGCACGTTGCTTTAACCTGCCTTCCTTGCTCTGGTTGCCTTAAGGCTTGTCTTTCTTTTTTTGCTCGGCAAATGAAACTTTTTATAAAACTCGAAAAGGGTACAACGAGGAGAATATTAAAAGCACACAATGCTTACAAGGTTGAACAAAAGAAGAACAAAACAAACATCCATCCAACAAAGAGTTGGATGGAACCTCTCCTCAGTCATACACTACACTTTCACCTTTCTAATTCCATCAAGGAAGCCCTTAAAATCTTCCACTGTGTATACCTTAATATCGAATTTCACCTTAATCCACATTGCAACTCTGGTTTTTATCAGCTCACCTACTTGCCCTACTTCTGTCAAAACATTATTGAACACAAAGTCATTCCTCACCAACCACAAGGACCACATTGTAGCAAAGAAAGTCGCTTCCCATAAATGATTCTCCAAATTGTTGAATCTATTATCAAACCACCAGGTAAAGAGATCTACCAAAGATTCAGGACACACCCATTTCACATGCCACCAATCTAAAATCAAAGACCAAACCTCCCATGAGAACCGACAGTGTAAAAAGAGATGTCGGGGCGTTTCCAAAAGAAGAGAACACAGCGGGCAGAGTACTGAATCACCTTCAAGGATCAAGTTTCTACTTTGAAGCACAGATCTAGTAGCCACCCTTTCCTGAAGGGCCATCCACGCAAAAATCTCCACCTTAGGGGGGCTAAGATTTTTCCAAATTGCTCCCAATACCAAATTTTTTTCATTTCTAGACTGTTCCCATTTGTTGTACACTGATTTCACTGAGAAACAATCATCAGCGGTCCAACTCCACTTCAGCATATCACGTTTAGACTGATCCAAGATTACTCCTTGAAGTCTTTGAAGTAAATCCTCCTTTTGCTGAGTTTCCCATACACGCAGACTTCTTCGAAACAACAGATTCCAACTTCCCACTTCACTACCACCTTTCACAACACTAATCATCTCATCGTTTTGTAATGAAAGAAGGTAAAGACGAGGGAACTCTTCTTTAATAGTAGTATCCCCCAGCCACAAATGGTGCCAAAAGGAAATCTCCCTTCCGGAATGAACTTGCAATTTAAAACCTTCCCGGATTATAGTGCCAATACCTGAAGATGCCTCCCCTATCGAACAAATAGCTCTCCAAATATTCGAAACCACTCCAGACACCGGCAAACGGGGTAACCAACAGCCTTGCTCCAGATTGTATTTACCTTTAATAACCTTTACCCAAAGGGAGTCATTGTCTTTATTGAACCTCCACCACCACTTGGCCAAAAGAGCAAGATTTTGAATCATCAAATTCTTCACTCCTAGCCCGCCATATTCCTTCTTTTTAGAAATCATCTCCCATTTAACCACATGAAGCTTTTTCTTACCAACTGTATCACCCCAAAAAAATTGTCTTTGGATTTTCTCTAACCTCTTTGCTACCGAAACTGGCATCTTGAAAAGAGACATGAAGTAGATGGGTAAGCTGCTGAGGGACGAATTAATTAAAGTAAGTTTACCTCCAAAAGAATTATATCTACTACGCCACACATTCAATCGCTTTTCCATTCTAGCAACCACGGGATCCCAAGTTTTGATTCTGTTAGGATTAGCACCTAAAGGCAACTCCAGATATTTGATTGGCAAGTGATCAACTTTACACTCCATAATTCGAGCAAGGGAAATCATATCCTGTTGAGGAATATTCACTCCACACAAAGAACTTTTGGAAAAGTTTATCTTGAGACCAGACATGAGTTGGAAACATCTAAGAATTCTTTTGATATTCGCCATCTCTTCCCTGTCATTGTTGCAAAACAAAATTGTATCATCAGCAAATTGAAGGTGTGAAACTATTGCCCCATTAGCTCCAATTCTTGCTCCTTTAATGATATTCAGCTCCCTAGCCCTTTCCAACAAAATGTTAAGCCCTTCAACAACTATGTTGAAAAGAAAAGGGGATAAAGGATCCCCTTGACGAAGGCCTTTTTGAATCTGAAACTCTCTTGATGCTGAGCCATTGATCAAAACTGACATGGAGACCGTAGACACACACTCTCTCATCCAACCACACCATTTTTCCCCAAATCCCATTTTTGTAAGAAGGTCCAAAAGAAATCCACAATTGACACAATCATAAGCTCTTTCGAAGTCAATTTTGAGAATAAGACCCCCTTGAGAGCTATTTTTCCAGCTATGAATAACCTCGTTTGCGATAAGTACTCCGTCCAAAATTTGTTTACCGCCTATGAAAGCTGCTTGGGACTCCCCAATCACAGAACGTAAGTGAGTCTTTAATCTATTCGCCAAGACTTTCGATAACACCTTATAGACCCATCCCACCATGCTAATGGGTAACACCTTAAGGCTTGTCTTTCTTTCAAAACCTTGTTACTTTTTGTCTTCTCCAAAAGCTCCTCTACAAGGGGAAGGTGTATTCTGGACATATAGTTTAAAAACCCAGGGTGGGTGCGGTGCACTTGTGCACAGCTTGCGTGTTTTAAATAGTAGACTGCATAGCAGTATAAGTGTGGCGGTAGCTAGAATATTATTGAATTGAGGCTTAGTGGGAATCGGGTGCAGTGGTCGTGAATTTTTTAAAATCATATTTGGCTCCAAAGCATTTGTACTGATTGTCGTGGTTGTATAGTAGATAAAAAAAATTGGACACAAAGCGATACGTAGTAGGAACCGGCTGAAACGGGGTGCGAATTTTGGGTAGTACTACTATAGCGGTACTATCTAAAATATCGCTACGTAGCGGCTGGTTTTTAAAACTATAGTTGGACATGTTTTAATTGTTAGGAGCAAATGGCTGGTATGGTTAGAAATTATGGAATAGTGGAATATTTATTGGGTTTGTCCAAGTTCCTTAGCAGAGGTAGCACTTTGGTGGTTTGGGAATAAATTTTGAAACTTGAAGAAACATATCTGGGAGATATATTTTTTGCAACGATCTGGTCTATTTGGTTAACGAGAAATGGTTATATCTTCAACGGTGCAACAATAAGGGCTTCGAAAGTGGTGGATTTAATCAAAACCAGAGTAGCCATGTGGATGAAGGCTAAGTTTGACATCAAGATCTACAAAATGGAGGATTTCAAAGGGAATTTGGATGAGATTTGAAAAGTGAAGTTGTGAAGTGAGCAAGTAAGGAAGTGAGGTGTTCTTATCCAATCTTGGTTGGATATTGTGCTAGAGTGTAGCTCTCTGTAATAGCTGCGTTTCAAGGTCAAGGTTGTAATCGATGTACCCTTTTGAATTCAATAAAAAGTTTCGTTTGCTGACAAAAAAAAAAGTTGGTGGTTAATTTAGGGACGCCGCCGCCGCCACTTGGTGCAGCAGTACTCTTTTCAACCACATTCTTTTTTGTATTCAGCACTTCATACAGGGACACAGAAATGTATGATGGAGAGTAGTGTGAAGACACCACTACGTGACGGTGCCTAAGACGATCGAAAAAGTTTTCATTTGTTTGAGAAAACTTGAAACAAAACAAGTTTACGCATTTCATGCGGCGCATAGCATTCCCTGGTGTAAGTTTATTCTATTATATTTTATGTAACATTTAAGAGAATCTCCATTGGTTTTCCGAATTTACGTGCAAAAATAGTGTTAGCATTAAAATAAAAAAGGGTCTCAGTGGTTTCCGTAAATTTATGAGCTAACAATAATTGTTCGTTAAATTGTGAATTAAAAAAAAAAAGGATTTTGATTTTCACGCTCTACTTTTTGCTGATGGCGTTTTACTTTGTTTATGAAGTTATTAGTAACTTCACGTTAAAAGTAGAGCGCCATCAGTAAAAATTGGAGCGCAAAAATAAGTTTCCTTAAAAGAAAAAAGTCTTATATTTATTTTGTTAATGTATCGATAACTAGTTTTTTTCTTTTTCTGTTTTTGATAGCCAGGTATTCGAATGGTGTGTTATTTTTTTCTTCAATTTCAAAGAAACCTTTCTGAAATTAATGTCAAAATTGAAAAGAGAGACATTTACACTTTCTTAAGAGTTGAAATTGAGTTAAAATAGATGGTATCCACTTATTAGTTATTATCTATATGGCCAAAGTTACCAGAAAATATAATAAAAAGTAAAATAGCATATTAGATGACTAGTTAAGAAAATATTAGAGAGCAACTAGCTATGAAATTTGGTGAATATTTCTTCGGGTGCATGAAGAACTAATGGGATTTTTAATGTATAAGGATTGATTAATTACAGTTGAATGAATTCATTGTTCAGGCTATTCAATGTTGAGGAAGCAACTAATGTTGCAGGAATGGGAGCTGCTCTTGCGAGCGACTCAGCTGCAATTGGAATGCTTTCAATGGCTAGAAAGCCTACAAGGTGCGTGCGAAGCGAGTCCCCGGAAGTGACCGATCGAGGGATTCTGTGTTAAGCCCTGTTGCCAAACCCAGTTAGCTCGAGTCGAGGGACCTCCCCGCTTCTACTTCTACAGATATTTCTTTCCTGGCGAACTCTGCCCCGATTCGACCATTGGATTTGCCCCACTTTCTATCTGTTGAAGATGTTACAAAAGGTCGATCAATGAAGGAGCTTAAAACCTAGCATTGCTTGCAAAATGGTGGTGGAGGTTCAGCAACGACAAGGATTCATTATGAGTGAAGGTTATTCGCAGGAAGTACAATCTATATCTGGACCAGGGATGTTGGCTTCCCCATCTCCCTGTTTCTGGACAGATTTCGAGTATATGGAGTGATATTTGCTCCATAGGGAATGCTTCTTCATCTATTGGTCCAATAATCCAAGAGGGATTTAAAGTACAAGTGGGCTCTGGACAGGAAACTTTGTTTTGGGAAGTCGGTTGGCTTGGAGGTGTACCACTCAAGGAAGTATACCCCAGGCTGTATTTGATTTCTACTCAAAAAGGGCAAGTGGTCGGAAATATGAAGGAAGAAGGTGGAGTTGGCAGATGGAATTTAACTTTTGGGAGACGGTTGTATGATTGGGAAAAACGCCAAGAGGAGGAGTTGCTCCAAAGGCTGCATAATATAGTATTGGACCCGTCTAAACAAGACTCGTTACAGTGGAAATGGGCGGCAAATAAATGTTTCTCGGTAAAATTTGTGTATGGTCAATGGGAGCAAGAAGTACATGTTGGTGACGAGGTGTTGGGGTCTCTATGGAAGAACCTAAGCCCACCAAAGGTGGAAATTTTCTCTTGGCTGGCTTTGCAAGGTGGAGTGGCTACTAGATCAGTCCTTGCTCGCAGGAATATGATCCAAGAGGGTCAATTGCCTCTTTGCCCTCATTGTGCTCTCTGTGAGGAAACCCCTGAACATTTGTTTTTGTTATGTTTGTCTTCCTGGCTCATATGGTCGATCATCATGCAATGGTAGCAGTTGGTATGGGTTTGCCCTTCTTCCTTGGCAGGATTAGCAAATTGGTGGTTTGGCAATAGTTTTCGATCTTTGGAAAGGAATATTTGGGAGGTGACGATCTTTGCTACTTTGTGGTCTATATGGCTTGCAAGGAATGACCTCATATTCAACAATGTTATAAGGTCCGCAAGTGAGGTTGGGGATCTCGTCAAGACAAGGGTGGCGATGTGGATGAAAGCAAAGTATGATATCAATGTTTATTCGGTGGAGGATTTTAGGAGCTTTCTAGGTGGAATCCGTAAGTTGAAACTCTAAGGTTGGCTTGAGGTGTTGTCTCATCCAACTTTCGGTTGGATGCTTTTTTCTTGTTTTTCTATGTTGTGTGGTGTAAAGTGTTCACTCACTCTTGTTTTCCCCTCGATGTACCCCTTTCGAGCTAATAAAATCTTTCGTTTGCCGAGAAAAAAAAATGAAGGAGCTTAAAAGATGCAAATTAATTTGACTATAGTCACGGGCTAATGGCTGACTCAGCTGCCAACTTCTACCGAGATGTCGAATTTGACTATAGCATTATGCTTACAAGGAAGAAGCATCCTTGTAATTAAAAGACGTTGACGTACAGCTATATATGTAGACTAGACCGAGTTAGCGATTGCATGGGTTGGCCTCCGTTGGATATGCTCCAAAATCTTCTTTTTTAAAAAGAAGATAATTTCAAATATAATGAAAATAAAAAACAAATTTTCAATTTTTTTACACCGTTTAAATGATCTCTATGAGATTTATCAAACAAGATCCATATTGATAGAAAAATTATTTGTGTCAACACATAATTTTTGATTTTGAAATTATCTTCTTTTTTCCAAAACCTTCTTTTTTAAAAAATGGAATGCCACCTTAGTTTCATTGGTTACAAGTAATTAGGGAAAATTTACTGTAAACCCTTGAACTTTAAGCCGATTTGGAAAAAAATACCTAAATTTTAACTAAGGACAAAAATACACTTTAACTTACCATTCCGTTAACAATTTGGCCCCCGTCGTCTGATTCTGTCAATTTGTAACGGATGGAGATAACGAAAGGCGTTAACCTTTTTTTTATATTTTCCCCCATTTTACTTCCAAAAATTAGAGTTCAAATTAATTTTAAAAAGATGGTATCCACTTATTGCTTATTATCTATACAGCCAAACTTACCTGAAAACTTGATAAAAAGTAAAACTATCATATTAGATAGCGCACTCTTTGGTAAGTTTGGTAGTTACTAACATTTTTTTTTATCAGCAAAAGTAACATTTTATCAAGGAAAAATGGGAGGGGAATCTAACAAAAAATTGGATAAAATAGCCTGTTGGGTCAAGCCCAAACACAACTAAAGGGCCAAAGCCCTATACACTCGAGGGCCTAAAATGCCCAAATACAACAGTAAAAGCTCTAAACATCAAAGGGCCAAAAATACCCAAATTCAACAATGAAAGCTCAGCCTGAGAAACCCTAAACCTAAACCTAGTTTTCCTGTGCAACTTTAACCCGCCACTGCCCAGCCGGTTCAGACAGCACCCACCAGCAAACAACATCGAATCTCTTCCTCCAAGCGGCGCCACGACACCACTGACAAACCCCTTGGAGAAGAAAGATGCGACAAATGGCGCCCACCCACTGCCATGGAAGCTCACCATTGCCATTAGGCAAGAACCGCAGAAGCCCAACAGCAAACACGGCGGGAGACCAACGCCATCTAGCCTTCCACCACTGCAAGAATTAGTTAAGAAAAACATTACAAAGAAACTAGCTAAGAATTTGGTCATGACTTTTTTGTGGGATTGAGTGAACTAATGAAATTTCTGACTCTACATTGTTGATGATGGAGCTTAATTACATTTGTATGAATAAACAATTGTACTAATTCATTATTGGTTTGGTCATCTCTTTGTTCGTTGTGTTGCCTCGTACTTAATTAGTGTCCGTTTAATCTTTGTAACTTGTTTCCATCGACTAATGAAATATTTTTTGCTCTTAAAAAAAAAAATGAAACCATTATTGGAGTGTCTTGGTGTTTAAGTGGAGTCTCGAGGTGTTTTATTCCTTGGTATGCAGATTGGAATAAACTATTGTATGAACAGGGAATTGCCGACCAAAAAAAACAGAAGAAAGAAAGTGGAATCTGGTTGTGTGTGAATCTAGGTTTTTCTTGGTGTTCCCTCACTAGTTTATTGGAGGGTAGTTAAGATATTTGAAGAAAAAAAAGTCGTAGTTTATGAAATACAGGAGTACTGTTTTAATAAATGTATTTAATAGAGACATTAGAGGAAGTGCCAATACAAAGAAAGAGGAATCCAAAAATCACTCTCCAACCAAAAGTGTATGCTGATTTCGAGATTGATTTTTAATTTGAACAATCACCCAATGTTTTGCCGTTTTCATACCACTTTCAACTTGTTAGAGTGACTACTCAATCTTAAAATGGTTCGGCGACTCATTGAATTAGAAGAAATTAAATATACATCATATTTTGAAGACTTATTTAGATATCCATCCGAGAGGAAGATTTGACAGATAGGAGAGAGAAATTGAGAGAAATTATGAAAATTTGGAGAAAGAAATATTTAGAAAATTACGGTAGATAAAGGATGATTTGGGATTTATTTGAAATGGAGGATGCAAACTTAATCATTTAAACCAATTAGGGAGGAGACTTAAGTAGGAGACAGGACCCCTATTTAAGTCCCCATTTGAATTATGCAACTTTAAAGTTTTCTATTTTTTTAACAGCAAAAAAAGGATTTTATTAATCTCATATTATGATGGATGTGACTTTTAAAGTTTAGCCAAAAAAAAGGACTTTAAAGTTGTCCATTCAACTCTCATATTTCCGGATTGTCCTTTTGATTTTCTTATTTGTGCTATAAATAACTACACCTAACCTTCTACTTAGCATGGTAAAGATGCTGAAGCAGCTATCCCAATAAGGAAGAGAAATTTAATTATTGAAAAAATTGCTGCAACATCTTGCATTTGCAATTAGTATAACATCACTTTAATTGAAAAGAATAAAGAATAATGAAGAACACACTGCATCGTTGGTTGAAATCAAGAATCAAAGGTCGATTGACACACAGGCTCATTGCAGAAACCTTGGCTGATTGCATTCAGCGGGACATCCATGGGGAAAGCGTTTGTAGTCGGTACAGTAATTGTAGATCATGAAGTTGTTCTGCACTGACGACAGCTGTGCCTGTAATCCGACGTCTAACTGTTGGGTTAGCCATGGGGCAGTGCTAGAGGAACCAGAACATGATGAGTCTTGACATGAATATACTTCCAAATTCCCGTAGGAAGCAGTGAATGGAGCGTAAGCCCAATTGGTCTTCACGCTCCCACCTTGCGTTGCCCAACTATCGCCACACCAAATGCTCGAGTAGACATTCATCGCTTGGGTATTTGGGAATGGAACACCGATGGCCTCGTTATTGTTGAATACCCTTATTGGAGTTTCATCAACCATCAAACTGGACATACAAAGCATCATCGTACAAGTATTAGAAAGTGGCTAATTAGCTATGACCAGTGAAAACAAGAAGTCAATGCAGAATGGTCGAGAAAACGCACAGTGGAGTTCTTAGTATTTTTAGATTAGAGAATGCCACATTATTCTGCATAGAAACTTTTATTGTTCGTAATGTTTACACGTATGAGAGGTGAGGATAGGCTACGTTACATGATGAGTCGGGGATTCCAAATGATTGTGTACTTGTGGTAATCTGCTGTGGGATCGAACCATAGATAAAACTGTTGTTCCCGGCTGCCTTGGCCTTTGGCGAAAATATTGGTATGAAGTATGTATGGTTGTCCAGACACATTGCCTAGAAATTCAAAATCGACCTCATCATGATATTGTCCTTGAGAGGATATCTGCATAGAAAGAAGAAAGTCATAAATAAAACAAAAAGTAAAAAGAAAGGAACTCAAATTGATAGTAACGGGGAAATGGGCAGCTTACATAGTATGTGGTGACAGTGCCGGCGGAGTTGCCAGGAACAAGCTTGATATTCATGTCGAACCTTCCATACAAATACCCGTTTTTGGATTGGAAACCACAGCCCGAGGCATTTACTAACGACATCGTGAGAGATGTGCCGCCATTGAGTACATTAGCGAGCTGATTGCCCCAGTAGAAGACCACATCTTGGTAGAAGTTCAGAGCTGATGAGTCAGCCGTTACACTTGCCGTGATCATTAGAACCAGAAGCAATACAGAAGAGAAAAAGGAAGACATTGGAGAGAGAGAGAGAGAGAGAGAGAGAGAGAGAGGATTGAATGTCTGTTTGATGGTCTAAAGGTTGGGGTTTTATACATATACGAGACGATGGTAATGATTGAGCCGGTGAGTAGATTATGCTGAGGAGGAAGCATCGTAAAGACGTTGCGACTTGCGAGTACAGGTAGACTAGAGCGTGTCGGGATTGCATTAATTGTTTTGTGCGTTGGACTTGGTAAGTTTAATTTAGTCAGAACTCAGAAGTAAGTATTCAGTGGCATCAGAGCAACACACGTGATGTCGCAACCCTCTTTTTATCGCACGTTTTTGTGGGGTCTAAGCACTTTGGATCGAACCCACAAAAACACGTGGTGCAGAAAGGTATCGAGACGCTATGTAACAGTGCCCTATGACCACCGAATAATTTTTCCAGTCAAACCTGAGACGAAACAAGTTTACGCGTTGTGTGGGGCGTATAACGTTTCCTGGTGCTACTATCCTATTTAATTTAATTTTTAATTCAGCATTTGATCGAGAGAATCTCCAGTGGTTTTCCGAAATTTACGTGCTAAAATAAGAGTTAGTTAAACTGTGCATTAAAATATACTTATGACTCGGTGGTTTTCATAATTGTTAGTCAAACTGTGCATTAAAATAAAAAACGGGTCTCAATATTATTTTGTTCAAAAATGCTACCGGCATATCAAATTGACACACATTTTGCCACACTAGTTAATTAAGCTGGCGCTCAACCATTTAAAAAAAACAAAAAAAAAAAACTCAAAACAAAAGCAATCGACTTCATCTTTCTCTCCCACCCAAACCCAAAGAGAGGGAGAGAGAAGACCGAGCACACCACCAAACCCTAACTGGCTAACACCACCACCACCGGCGACCCCGCCACCATCAGCTCCTCCCCCAGCACTGGCGTTGACTGGTGGTGAAGAGAGTATGAGTGGAGAGGATATGAGGTGGCTGATTATACATCGAATCAGAGAAGGAAATGATGCAAGAAGAAGTAGAAGCAACATTTTGAGATGAGCTTTTGAGGTTTGGGGCAAAAGAAGTGGTGGAGGCAAGGACGATATTTATAGGCGTAGGCGTGCATGGGTGAATGGTGATCAGTTAGACTTAACTTCCCCCAGAGGTTTGGATTTAATCACGCACGGTTCTCCCTTGTACTCCACGCACACATGAAACTGTTTTGCACACAATATTCACTATAAGAAAAATCACAATAGCTGACGAAAAAATGGTGACGAAATTTAATTTTTATTATAGGTGATAAAACAATACGATTTTTGTCACCAAAAGTTACTATAGTTGACGGAAAACAAGATTTTTGTCACCAAAAATGACTTTTCTCTTTTCGCCACCGATAGGTTGTCTCCGAAAGTCACTTTTTCGTTACCTATAATATGTTTTCGTCACCTATAGTAATTTTTGCTAACGAATGTTTTTTTGTTTCGTCAAGTATTGTGATTTTTTTTGTAGTGATTTATGTCTAAGATACATGTACGATGATTCTTTTTCTGAGAGATGCAGTAGTAATGCTAAGCATGGTCCAAATTAAAGTACAGAAGATATCTTCATCATATGCAGAGGTCTGTTGTTCATCACAATTGAGAAAAGTGTGGGTGGGGAGGAGATGAGGTGGCAGACTCTACATTGAGTCAGAGAAGAAATACTAGCAACATTTTGAACAGTTTTGAGGTTTGGGGCAGAAGAAATGGTGGAGGCAAGGATGGTATTTATAGACGTAGCCACACGTATGGGTGAATGGTGATCAGTTAGACTTAACTTCACCTAAGGGTTTGGGTTTAATCTCGGTTCTCCCTTGGACCCCACACACACATGAAACTATTTTGCTAAGTGGTCCAAAGTGCAGAAGATATCTCCATCAATTGCAGAGAGATAGTATATATATGCCCCACTGTGACGGAAACGAATCCGGTCGGGCTTCGGTCGATCAGTCGTCTAGCTCGAACAAGGAGAGGGGAAAGAGGAGAGAAACTGGAACTCAAAAGGAACTGAAGCCGAAGAGCGGATTTGCTACATCAAGATTCGATCACCACGTATCCATCACCCAATTAATTCCCACATTTTGATGAATTTTTGAGCTTTGTGGCAAAAGAAATGAAGGAGGCAAGAGTAGTATTTATAGGCGCAGGTGTGCATGGGTGAATGGTGATCAATTAAACTTAAGCTGACCCCTTGGCAAGGAGATTGTCTCCGTCCCTGCTAAAAGCTAGTGTATATTCACCCTTTGACTAGTTAAGCACCGTAGGCATGTAAAAATTCTAGCCCATCACAAATCGCCACGTGTTGCTAGGGCATACAAAATGGCCAATCAAATGTTGCCAAGTGCCTAAAGTCAAAGTCGAAGTTTCATGGACGGGCCAATCAAGTGATGCCAAGTGTCCGTGGTGAAAAGTCAGAGACATGTAAATGGACTAATCAAATGGTGCCACGTGTCAAAATTACATAGTTATTATTTTATCAAATCCGACCAATCAAATTAGGCCAATTGGTGAATAATAATATATCGATCTCTTTATATATAATTACCTTTTCTAAAAAGGAAAGGTAATTATCAAATAATTTTTATTTCTTTTAAATTCAATAAAGAAAATAATTAAAGAGATCAATATGGAAGGTTAGGGTTGGAGTCTCCATCCCACATCCTTAGAAATAGAGGTGTTCCCTCTCATATTTTTCCCATCAGCACATTGAAGCATACAGACCCCAGAGCTTTGAAGATCAAAACCCTCAAACCCTTCAGAATTCTTCAAGTCTACATCCAACAACAAGGTTCTTCAGATCAAAGTTTCAAAGCTCCGAAGAACATTCAAGTCAGGTCCACACCAAACAAGAAGGTTCTTCAGATCAAAACTTCAAAGCTCCAAAGAACATTCAAGTCAAATCTCCAAGCTTGTGGAATTCTGAAGATCAAAACTGTGATGGCCCTTCAAAATCTTTCAAGTCCACATCAAGCCAGACGCTCTTCAGTTCAAAGCATCCAAGCCCTGAAGAACGTTCAATTCAAGTCCACCAATCATTAGTCTCCTTCAACCAAATCGAATAAGATCTCAAATACCGATTTGAGACCAAGCACTAAAGCCCTCAAATCAACATCTGTAAATCCGCATCTCCTTCAACCAAATCGAAAAAGATGTCAAATACCGACTTGAAAAGAAGCTCCAAAGTCCTCAAGTCAATATCTATATATCCGTCATCTTTTTCACCTAAATTGGAGAAGATCAAGCAATTCAAATAAATTGGGAAGAAGCTTCAACGCCCTTAAGTCAAAACCCGTCAAATTCGCTGTCATCATCGCAAAGACGTAGAAGATATCGCCGTTCAAATCGAGATCAAGTTGTCAAGCCCACATTTTAACAACCGAAGAGAAGAATCAGAGGATTAATTTTCTTTGAAAATTGCATTAGAGATTGTAACCCTAAATTTCTCAAATTAATAAAACCGACTTATTCAACATCTTTCCATCTTTTTTGTAGACTTGAATTTTGCGTGATACAAGCACCTAAGCCGCCACGCTTCTCAATAAATACTATACATTAATTCTTTAGCTCCACCATTTCCACCAGTTAAGCTCAAGAAACTCAAAATGCTGCTATTCTTACTTCTATTAGCCTTACCTTCTCTCATAGTTTGTAGAGACCTCAAAAGCTACATGATCTTCACACTAGCCACTCTTTTCACGCCATCGGCCACCGAAAACTGCCATCTTACCACCACCGGCACCAACCACTTCCTTCACACCACTGAAGACTCTTTTCTTACCACCATCGTGGCCATTGTTGCCACCAAAGCCCGACATGTCAGTCATCGATCGTTCGCCGCCACCCCCTATTCCTCAGTGTTGTGTACTGGTTAGCACACACTCCCTTGATGCTATATAGGTTGGTCACGAGTTGTTTTAGGAGGATTAGCATCGGGGTTATCATTTTTGTGGCCGGGTACATTTTCTACATGGCCTAAAAACGGCTAGGCTCTCACTGTTGCCCTCACTCTAGGTCTGGACCAATAAGGTTTAATGTCCTTGCCCTTATTGTACCTTGTTGGTCCAAATAGCAACCCGAGAGGGGGGGGGGGGGGGGGGGGGTGAATTGGGTATCTCAAATATAACACGGAATTTTAAAAACTAATTTTAATCTATTCAACCACAATTCCAATTTCAATGATATACTATTCTACTCATGCAATATTGATATGCAAAACTGAAAATAAAGAGAGTAGGGAAGAGAGAATCAAACGCAAGGATTTATAGTGGTTCGGTCCGCAACTTCACGGCCTAGTCCACTCCCCAAGTGTCCAACTTGGGATTTGCTGCACTATCTCCAATAGTTACAATCTTCTAGCTTCGCGGGTGCTAGACAACCTTTACAACGAGCAATCTATCCCCAATTGCTCCGACTAATTTTGACTCCGGTGCTAGTCACACCTAACCCAACTAGTTTTGACTCCGGTGCTAGTAACACCTAACTCCAAGTGATTTTCTCTCCAAGACCACTCACAAAAAGTAATCACGCACAATAGTATGAATAAGGGTGTACAATCCCTTTTTACAATAAAGATCAAAATAAGAGCTCTCTCACACAAGTGTAAAATAATCAAGTTGAAGAATAGAGTATGAAGAGATTGATGTATTCTTTTAAATGTTTCTCCGAAGCTCTCTGCTTGTCCTTACTTCCCTTTTATATACTCCAAGAATGCAACCAGCACATCAATTGCTTCCATCCTAATTCCACTAGCCGTTAGGACAATCTTCCAGTCACAAATAATGTAGCCAGTCAATTGCTTGTTTCCATTTCTTTTCTGCAGTAGCCGTTGGAGATAATTAAGCTCCCAAGTAATCTTCAATCTTTCTCATTGATTAGCATTTTGCTTTCCATAAAATTCCTTGTAGCCAATTAAAAAATAGGAGAAGATTTGTCCTTAATCTTCCTCCTTTCAATTTATCTTGACCATTGAAGATAGTGATTTGGTGTAGCAATCTTTCCATGTGCACTTCAACCAAATCCTACAAAATAAACATTAAGGTATTCCAAAAATCACAATATTAATTATATTTCTTTTCAATAAAAATATATTTTGTTATCATCAAAATCAATAAGGTATTCTATAGAAACCTTTGGGCTAACAATCTCCCCCTTTTTGATGATGACAAACCATTAATGATTTTAGTCAAATAAAATTTAGAAATATAATTAGTGCAAAAGAAATAAGATACTCCCCCTCAATTTTTGCAATCTTTTGCTTGAGCTTTTTCTCCCCCTTTGTCTTTCACAATATTTCTCCCCCTTTGTCATCAACAAAAAGAGCACGGGAGAATCAATAGGATCATCTTCTTTTCGCTTTCATAACACATTTTTTTGTGTCTGTGTTTTTTTTGGGCCCGTGCTTTTTCCTTGCTTTTTTGTGCCCGTGCTTTTTTTGTGTTGTTGCCGTGCTCATGACACGTTTTTTGAATAACACACCAACCATACCCACCTAGAGTCATTGGCGACACGATTTCTTCACTGACTTGATTGATTATTCACCAACATATAGATCGAAGGGTTAGAGAAAGAGAGGATTAGTTTCAGTAGTTGCCCCAACCAAACGCCTTAATCTCGTTTCATTGGAATCTTATTGTCTTTCTTTTTTAGATGCAAACGTGTAGTAGGAGTGTTTATCATAAAAATTATAATTTCTCCTTTTCATAGCTAAGGGTTTTGAACTTGGAAGCCATTGAAAATACGTGCATGAACGGTACTAATATACCAAGTGATCACTTGTTCCAAATGCAGTTGAGATTTTTTTTTATTGATCAGTGCTCTTTTTTATTTTGATACCACCCACTCTCTCCTTACCACCAGACACTCTATCCATACCACCACCACCACAGCCCTTGTCGCCGTAGTTTCTGGACATGCCGGTGACTGCTTGTTCTCCACCCCCCCATTCCTCAGTGTTGTTGTGTACTGGTTGTTTTGCCATCGCCAGGGGACTCAATGTCGATTCTACATCGCTTGTTCGTGAGTACCTTTGGTCGTATTTGCATCGGTGTGATCATTTTTGGGGCGATCTACGTTGTGTATTTGGCTTTTTGCCGACGTCGGCGTGATCCATCGCCTTGCTGGCCCCAGGTTCCAGAGGCCCGCTGTTCTACCCTCATTCCGTGTCCATCTCCGAAGGCTAGACACCGGACCAGTCACCTCCCCGACACCACAGCATTACCCCTTCGACATCGATCGGTACTGATCCTGGTTTGGGAGATTTCATCCCCAATGATTTTGGCTTTGGGGTTTAGTCACCTCCACCGACACCACTGCATTACCCCTTCGACATCGGTACTGATCCTGGTTTGGGAGATTTCATCCCCAATGGCTTTGGCTTTTGGTTTTGATCAGGTAATGAAAAAGTCATTTATTTTTCATGTTAACAATGAACTTAATTTGTAGTTTTTGAGACATTGGGTTTTTTTCCTGTTCACGCAGGAGTTGGTCGTCCACTGGTAATTAGGAGAGAGGGAGCGAGATGCAAGTAGAGAGTGGTGATGTTATGTCAATTACATGCGTCAATTAAGGAATTTAACCTCTCGTCTTTTCCCTAATCTTAAAATACCAATGTGAGGAACACTTTGACATACACTTCGCAAACAATTTCACATGGGATGGCACTACAAGAAAAATGAAAATTAGTGACGAAAAAGTGGTGACAAAATTTAATTCGTCACTAAATGAGTATATTTGGCGATAAAAAAATAAATTCGTCACTGTTTTGACAACTTCTGTGACGAAATAATTTCGTCACCAATTATACCTTAGAGACGAAAAAAATATTTTCGTCACCAAAGGTACCACGCGATTTGGCAACAAGATACATTTTTCATTGCCAAAAGCTTAAAAAAGGTGACGAAATTATTTTTTGTCACCAAAGATAATCATTTGGTGACAAAAAATATATTTCGTCGCCAAATGAGACCAATTTAGTAACGAAATATTTTTTTCGTACCAAATGCTTAATTTTGGTGACAAAAAATAATTTCGTCACCATTTTAACGCTTTCAGCAATAAAAAATATATTTCGTTGTCAAATGGGTACCTTTCGTGACAAAATTTATGAATTGCGCTTTATCACTAAATGTATTTCGGACATAACTCTTTACTAAAAACTCTGATTGAGATAATTCAAATTGGGTTTAAACAATAACTCAATTGCCTACAACTTTCATGTTTATCAAAATTGCTAATTTTAATATTTAAAGGTTCAAAATTACAGTCGAAATGCATTTTCATGTTAAACACATATGTTACGTACATATTAGATATTTCAAATATTTACTGAAAAGTGTGTGTGGTGCAGTTAGTCGGAGCTTGCGTGGAGAATTCAAGGGACTTCAAAAAGCACAATAAACGAGGAAAAAAATTTCATCACCAATTATTCACTTTTTGGTGACAGAAGACACTATAGGTGGCGAAAAATAGATTTCGTCACCAGGTAGGAATCCTCGACAATCTTTAGTCGACAAATTTTTTTTCGTCACCTATATTATTTGTGACGAAAAACATACAATTTGTGACGATTTTCATTCGTCACCCAATGTAATTTTTCTTGTTGTGTGGAATCTCAATTAAATGATAAAATAAATTGTCAATTAATGTTGAAGTCCTGCAAAAACATGAGACATTCCATCCTTTTCATACACCGATTTGTTTTCGTCCAATTTTATAGTTAGCTAGTTGTTCAGTGGGTTTCCGTCGATGAACTTTCTCATTTAGTTGAATGGGCGTGAAAATTACAGACTACCTAAATTATTCCTCAATTTTCAACATAAATAAAAATCCTCACATTCACTTACATAATACCCCTAAAGAGTTTATAACTCATTCACCAAACCTAAGTTTCAAAAATTACACTTTATGGCACCATGGCCCGATATCACATAATAATAAGTAGGAAAGGAGAATTAAGTGTTTACAGATACTCATCGTCTATTAAGTTTACATTACATCCCCAAAATATGATGTACCAAGATGCCAATGTCACTCTACTAAATCTGCTTTCAAAAAAGATGCACTTGTATGTATGCACACCACTCCATGCTACTACTTCGGAATCGCACTTGAAAATGAAGAGTTGAGCTACACTAGCTTGGTAGATAAATTCACACAATTATTATATGTAAATGAGATGATAGGTAGAATGAATAATGAAAGTAGGTATGGTATCTCAAATGTGAAACAAAACATGACTGGTAATTATTCCATCGTCGATTACAAAGTTTAAGTACAATGACCATGCTCTAAGATTTTTGTCTAACCATGAAGATTTGCTATCCATACGACTTACTCACCAAAACCTTGACTCCTTATCCTATTCCGCATAACCTATCCGATATCTCTTTTCAATCTTGCATTTGTGATATTGCTTAAGATTTTGAATGTAGAGAATAGAGAATTTCCAATGAGCTTGTTCTTACAAAATGAGGGGGGAAAAGGATCATCAAGAACACATGCTCACTGCAGAAACCTTGGACGTTTGCATTCAGGGGGAAGTCCTTGACTAAACCGTTTGATGTCGGTGCAGTAATCGTAAACCATAAAACGCTTCTGCACCCAGCGGAGTTTTTTCCGGGCTTCGTTGTCCAATTCTTCGGTTTGCCATGCTTGAGTGGTACTTGTACTTAGTGAATTGGTAGACTCAGAAGTACCATGTGAAGATGATCCAGACGAGTCTATGCAAGCATTTGCGTAGAATCTCCTGAAGGAAGCAGTGAAAGGAGCTTCCGTCCAATTGGTCTTCACGCTCCCACCTTCTGTTGCCCACGCATCTGCATTCCAGATCGTCGAGTAGACTCTCATCGCTTGGCTATTTGGGAATGGAACCCCGATCGCTTCGTTGTTGTTGAATAACCTTATTGGAGTATCATCCACCATGAGACTGGATTTACAAGAATCGATCCCAGAAGTATATGTTAGGAAGCGGTTAAGAAGCTAACGCAATTGGAAACGAAAAATCAATCAGGGATCGATGATATGGCAAATATCTGAGGAGATTAAAGATCAAAAGCTGGTCCAGAAACTAAAGTGGAATTTTTAAAAGCTTTTAGACGCCACATTGTTCTGCATAAAACTGTTTCATCAGTACCATTGCACATTTGAGAGCTGAGGATAGATATGTTACATGATGCGTTGAGAATTCCAAACGAAGGTGTACTTGTGAAAGGATGTCGTGGGATCAAACCAGAGATAAAACTGTTGTTCCCGGCCGCCTTGGCCTTTGGCGAAGATATTTGTATGAAGTAGATATGGTTGTCCGGTCAGATTGCCTAAAAATTCAAAGTCAATCTCGTCGTGTCTTCGTCCGTGTGAGGATATCTGGTCAGAAGTAAGAAAGTTATATGTAGTTAACAGCAGCATATAATTCTCGGAGAAGAAAAACCGAATTTAAGATATATCGGTCTTTTCTGTAAACAAATTTTGTGTGTATATATAGTAAAAGAAAAAAAAGAAAGAAAAGGAAACTGAATTGTGATAGGCTGATAACAGGGCTAAAATACGGGGCTTACATAGAAAGTGGTGACAGTGCCAGCAGAATTGCCACGGACAAGCTTGATATGCATTTCGAACTTGCCATACAAGTACTTACTTTTGGAACGAAAGCCCGAGCCAGAGCAGTTATCTAACGACAACTTGATCATGTTGCCTCCATCGAGTATCTTAGCAAGGTTTTTCCCGAAAAAGATTTCAACATCTCGGTGGAAGTTATCAGCTGAGGCAGCCATTAGACTGGTGATGGACATTAGACCCAAAAGCAATACAGAGGAGGAAAGGGAGGACATTTTAATTAGTGATAGAGATGTAGAAGAAAGAGAGGCCAGATTGTATATATGTGCGTTTGATGGGTTGAAAGTTGGGGTTTCGAGGATGGGGTTGGAGTAGAAAAGAAGTGTAAAGGGGAAGGTTGGAGTAGAAAAGAAGTTTACACGTTGTGTGTAGCTTCAATTGGTAGTTCAGCTAATTAGCCTTCCCGGTGTGCACGTACATATATGTTGAAACTGTTAACTCACATTTATGTTTCACAATTTGCATGTGGAAGTGGCCGGGCGGGGTGAAACAGTGGAAATATAATTCGAGAACATCTTAAACTATTAAAATTTGAGAGATCAAGGTTTAAAAACTAGCGAAAATTGAGACGGAGGAAGAGGATCGTCTACTCATCTTACTGGAAAAATATGTAACTAAGGGTGCCAAATATGTGCATGGCACCCTGCAGGCTGCACGTATATACACCAATTTCAGTACTTAATCGCACTCGGTTAGTACGTTTCCTTGGGCCATGTTGAAATATTGTCAAGTGAAGTAACCACGAAGTGTTATTGTTTGGAAAGTGATGCATAATATGAGATTTTTTTTTTTATTGTTTCTTACATGAGTTTGCGGTAATAGCATGTGTTCATACATGAGGCTTACCATGTCCTATCAGTAATGCATGTAATCCGCCGTGACACATAAAAATTCACATGAGAATTAATACGAACACAGCTAAGTTATATGAAAATATGAAAAAGTGGGAGAAGATATGCGAAAATTACTAGGGAGTCCAAGGGTGAAAAACAAGGTTCCCAAATAATTCTTAAAAAATCCCACAGTATGACTGTGAATCACTAATTAATACTATTAATAAAAAATTACGCTAGCAATCAATCATATAAAGCAAAAAGATACGTGGAAAATCTCAGAATGAGTAAAAACCATAGGAATGAATTAAATTACTATAATCATTGTGCAGTTACAGATATATCTATCCAAACGTAATAAATTCTAACAACGTTCTAAGTACTACCTGCCGAATCGCACGTTCATCGCATTCAGTGATCTTGATTGTTAACGGCCTTGAGTCCACCAACCTTCTGAAAACTTGGCGAAAATCTTCTTTGGAATAGCAAACAAAACGTTGCTTTAATGTCATCACCTCCAACCGCCACATATATATAACCTTGTATATAGTCTGTAGTCCCGTCTATTTTTCTTGCCGTGCCTTTTCTTTTATAAGGCTGCACTTTTTTTAACCTAGGCACAGAAACTAACAAGTCCATATATGGATATCTTTGTCACGTTGCTTTTGATTTAAAATAACAGGAGGCTAGGTGCCGAGTGATAATCGGATTGATCCGTTCATCGATCCATCTTCGCTAAGATTCGTCTCGTTGAAGCCGACTTTCTTTTCATCCAAAACGCACACTCTCGATTACAAAATAATAATAATTCCTTCTACTCTAATCTTATACAAACTCACTAGCATATAAAACGTAACAAAATTACAACTCGATATAAAATATGTGTTTTGTCGTACGGAATTGCCAATACAATTAAGACTACGGAATTTGGTCCTTACAAGGGGCACCCAACACATCTAGAGGTGACAAATGGGTCGTGTTGCGTCGTGTAAGCAAATTAATTACTTCCTTACCTAGCTAACATACTTCGTGTCTTGTCGTATCGTGATACTACAAATATTTTTTTTTTATAACTAGGTGTTCGGATCAACTTACGTGCATCTCCACAAAATCTACCTTTCACTAGTGAGGGCTCTACTTGAAGCCGGAGCAAATGCTTCATATGGATTACCCTCAAATGAATTGATAGCATCTTAGCGGTTTCGAACCAAAGACTTTAGGATCGAACAAACTTCTAAGTCCCTGAAATTGACCACTAGACCAACCCATTGGTGTTTCAATCTATACACATTAGCTATGCAAAAATCCAATATACTTTAGCTAGTGTATTTGTCAGAAACCTTAGGGCAAGTCGGTTTAATTTACCCTATTTTTAGGGAAATTTAGAGGCAGGTCCTATAGATGTGATCCATCCCTCATGGGGTCCTGGCGCATTAAGATCACAAAATCAATACTGCATGGGGTCGTCCCCCATTGTTGATTGTGAATTTAAATGAAAATTAATACTATTAATTGTTAATTTAATATTGTTAGTTATTACTCTCTCCATCCCAATTTAAATGTCCACTACAGTTCTGCGTGTCATTTTCAATTACTTATATCTCTCAATGTATATTGTTAAAAATATGGAATATGGAATTTATTTGATAGAATTCAAATATTTCTATAAAACAATGATTTTAAAAATATAGAACATAATATATGGAGAGATATAAGCTATTGAAAATGACACTTAGAACCGTAGTGGACACTTAAATTGGGACAAAGGAAGTAATTAAGACAGAAATTAACAATGTTAATTGTGAATTTAAGCTATTAATTTTTTAAAATTTTCAATTAACAGTGTTAAATTATCAATCAACAGATTAAAATTGACAATTCACGGGTCTAAATTCATTAGAGTTAACAATGTTCAATTAACAATTGGTTTACACGAAATGTACCCATAGCAGGGATCTTTAACAGTATTCAAAATCGTAAGACATTCTTGATTGTATAAGGTTTTATTGGAAGATCTGCATGTGATTTTCGAATGGTATGAGTTACTTATTTAATTTTATTGACTATGTTGTTTAGAGTTGCATCAAGGAGAGGAGTTTTTCTAACTTGAAGTTGATAAAACTTACATTCAGACTATATAACATGTCACAAAATAAATTAAGTAGATTGACTATGATTTCAACTGAAAATGAGTACTTTGATAAGTTAAAGTACGATGATTTAATTTTTATCTTCAAAAAATGTTAGGAGAAATTGTTTTCTTTGAATCAGATCATTCTAATTAGCACTATAACTGGGATTACGTTTTGATTTAATTTATTTTTATTTAATTGAAGCTAAAAGCACAACGTAATGTTAATTTTTATTTTTTCTTCTTTGACTTGCATGTATTTTAATTTTTTATGACTTACTAATAATAATCGGTCAATAAAATTTGAAGCCAAGCTTGAACAACCCAAATATTGAAGTTGGCATTGAGTTACAAAAACGATAGAAACTACGACAAATAATAGGTGGGAACTAAGACCCATATATGGGACCCCTAAATACGCATACATCGCTGCAAGTGGATCTTATGGATGGAGAGTAACTATATTTATGGCGGAGCTGTAAACAAGTTTTTCGTAGATTGGTGCAATCGTAGACAACCATTTCCGCAATTAATGATTGAAATTGCTTTTCATTGTTATTGGTCACAATTGAGTTTCAATCCGAACTGTTCAAAAGTACTTTAGACTTGCGCTATTGAGCTTGGGCTCCTTAAACCCATTTTCACGAGGCCAGCCGTTTTAAAGATATTCTCCTTATAGATGTCACCTGAATCACATTTGAACAGTAGAAAACCCAAGAAATTCCTCAGTGCTTCCCGCTGCATGCATGTTATTCCATTCTTATTGGTTTATACACATCCACACCTTTATTTTATGCGAGTTCATCTCCACTCTGTACTGTTGTCAACCTTGCATTAATTAACAAACATCTTTTGCATGGGTTCCTCCATCATTAATTCTTTTTTCGAGGTAAATTATTTACTGAAGTACCGAACGTTGTGTTCTACTCCACTAGACCCCAAATAAGAGTATAATATTTTACAGTATTTTGGGATATTCATCCGAGAAAAAATTATATACAACGGCAGTGTAAACATTTATTTTTTTCCAAAGCATTACGTCATGTCGTCAAAATAGTTGTCCCAATTAATAGAATATTGCGACGTGGAGCAATGTAATTTGGAGGAAACAAATATTTATACCGGCGATGTAAATAATTTAATCTCTATCCATTAATAAGTGTCAATTTGAAATTTTTTTTTTTTTTTTGTCGCTCGATAGATGTCTAGCTTACTCCTAAGGAGATGAAGAATGGGTATCGTTATGCGGCACCATACGGTTGGGGTAAGTCCAAAAGACATTAACCATCATACAAAGCACTCACTCTTTTGGCGAGAATCAAACTCGGATCACCTTCCATGTCACAGAGGTGAGCTAGGAAGTGTTATTGGACCACAAGCTCGTTGGTGTCTATTTTGAAAAGTTAATAGGTAAATATTTGTACAATTGTCATTTTTTCGTTTTGGAAAATTAATGGGTAAATAAGTAATGGGTAAAAGTGGAGGATAATTTTGAAAAGTAGAGGTAAAAGTTGATGTGAAATGTGCAAAAATGATGTATCCTTAATAAGTTGAAATTACGAAGCTGGACACGTAACAACACATGAATGAAGTGTGTGTGTGTATATATATATATACACACACACACACACACACACACACAAAACTTCAAGCAAAGGCGCCCATACAGTATTAAGTTAAGGGCGTCCCTTTCCCGACCAATTTGCGATGATCTAAGCCGCTCAATATGTTCAGAACGTAATTTTAAGTGTACTCGTGAAAAATAAGCAAAAACTAAAGACAGGAAAGGACTTGATCTAAGCAGTTTTTGTTTGTATTTCATCAAACGGTTCAAATAAAAACTGCTCAAATCAAGCCCTTCCCGATCTTTTTTTTTGCTGATTTCTTTTGAGTACCCTTAAAATCACGTTCTGACACATTGAGCGGTTCGGATCATCGAAATTTGATAAATAAAAAAAAAAAAAAGAGGAGAAAATGGGACGTCCGCATTTTATTTAAAATGATAACGTCTTTATCTGGAGGAGACTCATATATATATATATATATATATATATATATATATATATATATTATTTAGCTCTTCAATGGATCCCATTCCTTCTAAGTTACTCTCTCCCTCTGAATTCACTCTTTATGTATATTTTTACCTGTTTGAAAATATATTTTCTTCTTTAATGATGAGCCGCACTTTATGTAACTTATCTTTTGCCCCTTTTATAGGTAAAAATAACATTAGTGAATTGC
The DNA here is from genome assembly GCA_019656295.1 of Rhododendron mucronatum var. ripense. Lineage (NCBI taxonomy): Eukaryota > Viridiplantae > Streptophyta > Magnoliopsida > Ericales > Ericaceae > Rhododendron > Rhododendron mucronatum. The sequence goes on along the minus strand of BPLT01000034.1, from coordinate 3,423,990 downwards.
CGGAGGGTGCTGATGATAAAAAAAAATGCCGGAGGGTATTGATGATTAAAAAAAATGCCGGATGGTATTGTTAGAGAATAGTCCCACATTGCTTGAGTATGTAATGAAAGATTATTTCTAACATGTGAATCAATCATCAAGAGTTATGTTAGTTCGAATATTCCGCCTTTTGATATCGAAGTTTTGGTTCATGATTGTTTATCTCTTAAGAAGTTTTTTATTGTATGTGAGTTTAGTTTTGTCAAACGAGACAGTAATAGGGCCGCACATGTTTGTGCTAAAAAAGCCATTTCTTGTGGTTTGTCCAACATGTGGACTTCCATCTTGCCTACATGGGATTCATCACTTTCTGATGAATAGGCATTTCTGATTGTTGAATTAATAAAATCTTCTCACATTTGTCAAAAAAAAATGACATGAGAGATCTCTTCAATTATTGCCAATTAGTTTCGGGCTACATATAAAGTTATCCCAAGTATTTCTTATAAGAATATATGTTCCTTAATTTTCAAAATTTTGAGAGTTAATTTGTACCTAGACTCTGCCAAACAGTTACCAACCAGTGTAATATTGATGACCCTTTGTTTTTCCCCTTTGTTAAACTTGAATTATATCATCGATAATTCTAGAGATATAAGTACTACCGGCTACAATTCCAACCACAACCTCCTACTTGCGTAGGATTATTGGTATATTATGTTACTATCCTATTGCTTTTCCTTTATCCTATTACCTGCGTATATTGTTGGAGTATTTTCTAAACGAAAAATAAAACAAAATAACCATTTCATTAAATACAAAGTATCAATAGTACCGAGAAATATTTAGCTTGTTATTTTGGTCACATTCATGTTAATGTTTTAACTTTTAATAGTGATGGCTTTACCGTTTCGAACAATGATGGTTTTGGTAGTTATTGTCACGTCGCTTTTGACATTTGTGGTGGTGATTAAAAAAAAAAATGCAAATAAAATAAATATCAACTTTTTTTTGAAAAGAAATAAATATCAACTTCGAACTTCCCAAATCACAAATAATAAATTGTTCAAGCGGTGATATAGGATCGATCGTAGAAAGTTTGATAAAGTGGCCAATATAGAAAGGCTGCAAGGTTCCCTTTGACAGTAATCCTCCTTCTAGTCTTAACTTATTGCCCAGGTCGGTGGAGTTCAACTCATTTCGTTTGAATGCACATAAGGTCAACTTTTCCCAATTTCCAGCATTTGGCGGTTTTGGGGCACCGCCACGTGTGTCTTAACACTTTTATCCATCACACAATTTTGTAGGAATCTGTCAAAACTCGTGTCAGTTGACCTGTTAAATCTTTAGCCTAATCACATAGCTCAAAAGATTAATCTCAAGTTATTCAGTAGCTGCTTTCAAATCCTTATACACCCATTCATTTTCCTTTCCTTTTCCAATGTGGGATATTATAATCTCCCCCACTTAGGACGCAATGTTCTCATTGCGCCCTGTGGTCCATCACCTCCACTCACCAAGCTATGGGAGACAAGTATCTACTAAAGCAACTCAAACTCCTTCCTTGTATCATGTGGGACCCGCCCAAGCACGATAAACATCTCAAGCTCCACATTTGTCGGGCGCACCCAAGCACGTCTCCTCGTGGGACCCGTCCTATATTTTCGGTTTGTGCAAACTCTGATGCCGCATGTCAAGACGCAGCTGAATCACGTGGCTCAAAAGATTAACCTCAAATTATATAGTAACTGCTTACATATACGAATAGGGACTGAACCAAGATTTTTTCAAAGCGGGGGCTAAACTATGAACAATAACTTTTGAAATTTCAAGATTCGAAAATCTAATAGTTTACTTGATTTGGGTTTTGAGGAGATTTTTTGGGTAATGAGTGCAGAGAGATAAAAAAAATGAGAGAAATAATTAAAGGGAAAACTGATTGGAGACCATGGGGAAGAACAGAGGTTGGATTTTGAGACCTAAAACGAACAAGTTTAAAGCATTTAAATGTTTAAATAACACTCAATACAAAAAAAAACAATATATAATGGCTCTTAACAAACAAAAAAAAACTAATCTTAATATTTTAAAAAGAAGTAGAATGAAGTGCAAGTGGTGCACCCCTTATACTCCCATGCAAATAAGAAAAGTGCAATTTCCAAAAGCACCAATCTCCTTCTCCAAATTCCCTAGGATAGAGTGAATCGACTAGGTTTAACGAATAACAAGAAAATTATTTTAAATAAATATATATTTAAATATTTTTTTAAAAAAATATGTCCAAAACTACGCGGGGGCTGTGGGCCCCATATATAAGCCCTTATATAGTTCTATCTCTGCATATGAATCCTTATATACCAATTCATTTTCCTTTCCTTTTCCAATGTGGGATGTTATAGAACCGCTGAACCACATTCAACCATAGCCACCCACACATTTCTGTGCTCCACGAAAATGTGTGATGCATAAGGGTGTTGGGCGCCGTAACCTCTGAATAATTACCAGAGTAGATTGATACCATCTTCCAATCTCCGGACCGGCATGGTAACATGCAGTGTAGAGACCCGTGTTTAATTCAATTGATTTTAATGTTTATAAATGAAGAAATATGAAATAATTTGTGTTTATATGATTTGGGGCTAATGCGATAAGATGATTAGTTGAAGGATACAATGTGTAATTAGCATATTTATGGGTATATATAGAAGGGTGAGAGAGCATGGAATCATTTTTCTCCCCCACCCTCTCACCGGCTCTCTCTCTATCTCTCGGCTCTCTTCCTCTCTCTTGCTCTCTCAAGAAATTTCACCAAAATAACTCAAAACCCACTCAATACAACCTTCAATCCTTCACCCTCTACGCGTATTGTGGTCCGTATTTCACCGGTTGGAGCTCGGTGGAGTCGTATCGCTCTCGGTTTCGATTTCGGAAAGCTAGGGCTATTATTTTCATGGGTTTCGTTCTTCGGCCTCGAGGTAGGGATTCTACCTCTCAATATATGTGATAGAAGTGTTCTCCTTGCTTGAAATCGTGTCCTTGATTGTTGTGGTTGTTGTTGTTGTGGAAATCGTCGAAATCTGCAGAAAATCTGGGCGAACACCCACCTGTATCGATACTGCTCTGCTCAGTATCGATACAGGAATCTCTGGAACGCTCTTAGCTACTGTTGTATCGATACTTATTTAGATTAAATCAGTATCGATACAATACTCTCTGGAGTGTTTTTAGCCCCTGTTGTATAGATACTGAAATTCGCAGTATCCATACAACAGTACCTTAGCCAAGCTTTTGTTCTTCGCTTCGAACCCCATTGTTTTGGCTCCCGATCATTTCTAACTTGTTCCAGACATCATCAAATCACTCCATAATATTGTTAATCTTATTCCTTGAGTTCGTTGTGTATCCTTTGCATCCATTGCCCTTGTTCGATAAATTTTGATATCGATTAACGTATGAACTTCGCTTGAATTGAGTTGAATTGAAATGACACCTTATGTGAGTACGAGATTCTAGGACATTTACCGACACAACGTGAACATTCGGGGCCCATCGACGGGTGGGTGCCTGGCAGGGGATATCAGGGTCCCATAATTAGCCTGGCAGGAGCTTATGCTCATATTGAACACTCAAGGCCTAACCTTCCAGGTGGGTGCTTGGCAAGGGATATCGGGATCCCATAATTAGCCCGGCAGGAGCTTCAGCTCATGACACATAACGCGAGGTGACATTGGACACATGGGAAATTGATATGATTGGAGGTTGAGGTGTTTACCAAATTTAGTATCGAGTATATTGGATTGTTAAACCTTGGTTATTGCTTATCGTGTGGTCTATATCCCGTTCTTGCCTGGTGATCGTTCTTGCATTTCTCTTGCATATAATGTTAGCGTAGAATTTCCTACTGGGCTAGTGTAGATCAAACCTATTATCATTTTCAGGTACCAACGCAGGACAATAGCATGCATGCTCAGAGTGCTTGGATGTGATCTTTATTTTGAAAGCTAACGATTGAAGAGTTACTTAGGCATCTTTGTAAATCTCTTTTGAAGATGTATTAGTAACTCGATCTGTAAATCTTTTGACGATGGAATATTGTAATGCTTAACTCTTGAATATTCAGTACTTATGTTAATTTGGGCCTCGGAGCCAAAGATGTAATATTTTGGGAACACTACATTACTCCAGTTATCGTACGGATTCTGGCAAGGATTTATCTACGAAAATCGTTTATATTTATGATGAAAATCGAGGGTGTGACATGCAGTATCCAATGGAACAGCCCGCGGCCCGCCTGGCCCATCGGGTTTTTCCCCGGTCCGAGCCCGTGAAACGGGAGGGCCGGCCCGTAGTTTGTAATGGGTAGGCTTGGGCCTATGAATTGTTACTTGGCCCACCTGTGAGCCCGCCCGTGGTATCCGTCCAATAGCCCGCCCATAGGCCCACCCATTAGCCCAAAATCCCACAAAATCCTTTCTTTTTTCCCTTGCCCAAGAAAATTTAAGCCCGCCCATTAGCCCGCCCGGCTTTTGGCCCGCTATCCCGTCAATTAGGCTAGCCCGTGGGCCAGGCTTGGGCTTCAATTTATGGTAGGTAGCCCCGGCCCGTAAAAAAGTAAAAACCCGATCGGCCCGGCCCGTGACTGACTTGGGTAGTGACTTGCCGGCCCGGCCCGATTATGACCCTTAGGAACAGGTCGAATATGCAAGCATGAAATGGCGGCTGTGGTCACCCTTTCAAAATTTCAATAACCTCAGATATATTACTCCCCCTCCGTCTAAATTTAATTCTTCTTTTTGAGAGTTCGTGCCACTTTTCAATTGTATATATTTTGTAATTTATAATATTTTATGTGGTATTGTATTATAGAATATAAAACTCATTACCGATTTAGAGATATAACTAGTTTTTTATCTTGTTAGAATAGAATTAGAGACAATTAAATTAGAACGGAGGGAGTAGTAATTTGAATTATTTGTCCTTCTCACACAACCAAAATTCGAATATTCTAAGAGGTCCCCCCTCAGAAGATTGGATTTTGGATCCCTTGCCAACCGATCGAATAGTTAATTCTCACTTATGGCATTCCTATTGGTACGATCAACCCATCAACAAAGTCAAATATTGGGAAAATCGATTCTGGTTCAAAATTCAGAGCCAAAAAACCCTCAACATCCTCATCAATGCCGTTGATGGATTACAAAGATGAAAATGTCCCTTAGCATGAGAGAATCACAACGGGACACAAAGATCCTGACAAACATGGCACCTCGCACCCCGATAATCATATGTGATGCACTTTGAACATGGACCCAACAAAACAATAACCAAACTATTACACGATTGACAAGTTACCAACCCAAGCACATGCACAAGCGGAACACCAAAAAACTTCAACTCCCCACAGCAAATGCAACCACCAACGAGCCCAAAACCATAGCAGCAGCCACAAACCTTGGACCAAAAGCCAAAACAATAGCATCATTAATAGAGACAAAACTATGCGGAAAGCTCAGGCACCCCAGGCTTCAACCCCAACAGAAACTCCACACCAAAATCTGTGGCCAGCAAGCAACAAAAATAAAACCAGCTCTAGCAGACCAACAACTAAGCACGACAAAACAAACCCCACCATGAAGCGGCTTCAATATAATCAGACTCATGAAGCAAGGGAACGAAAGGATTGAAAAGGCACCAATATAATCAGACTCAAAACACAGCAATGCACCAAGAGAGACCAAAGCCCCTTCTCTTGAAATCAAAATAGCCGCAACGGCCCGGCAACCTCAGCGGCAAAAACCAAAAACAGATCGAGCCAGCAACAGCAACCCTCTAGCACACAACCTTCTAGCACAAAATTAACCTTAAACACTGAGATCATCAACAAAACACCAACCCAGAAGCCAAAAGATATATAAAAACCCACCAACAAAAAAAAAGACCGAATCCGCTTCAAAACCTTAAGCCACTTAAACACCCCTTTGGCCATACAAAAGCACAAAACCAACCCACCTAAACAACACACACAACCTCACACCAACAGGACCCGAAAGCAGCAGAAGCAAAGAGCCTACAAACACATCCTCAAGATCCACATTAGAAACCAAAAACCCCTCCTATCAGTTAGAAATTGACTAAATTCTGCTAACGGTACATGCCTCTGTTCCTCTAACTCTTACTGGAAAAAGTCTACATGACAATAACTTCATCACTCTCATGGAAATGTACTCCCAAACGTTTACTCTTAACCGCAACATCTGTAAGATTATGGAGGCAATAGAGTCAATAGCGGTACGTGAGTCCCAAATCATCAGCGTTTCTTCTTCTCAATGTCTTCAAAGTCCAAAGATGTTGCATGGTTTCTCACTTAACCAAGCTGAAATTTGGACTGCGAGGGACACTAGGACACCATCCCCTCCAGAATTAACTCCTCGTGGAAGCTTGCTGTGATTCTTTTTTGTCCTACACCCCCACATTTACCATGTTGATCTAGGCCGACATCGAAATTAGTTTTAACCCATGCATCTTGAGGGCATTGCCATCTAACCTGCTCTTGAACTATGCCAGCCCGCACCAAATTGCCCCCTAAAATCATTCTTCTCCACTGCCTTCAAATAATCACTAACAGAATTGTGTTTAAATCTTGTGTCAACAGAAATATGTGTAATAATCTTGCTGCCAAACATTTGATCATAGGAACATATGCCAAGCATGTTAGAGTTGTCTAACCATCTGATCCAGGCGGCCCATGGTAGAAATTGCAATAACTTTTCAATTAACTAACAAATTACATCAGAAAGCCAAAACAAAATTTTCTCAGGGCTCAAACTTGATCGATACAAGCTATGAAAACAAAGAAGAATACAAATTAAATTGCTCCAGACAAAATGCTTCTTGAAATTGATTGGTAGACTTTTATTTGAATTGAAAGGATACAAATACCCAAAAGCTTGTAATCTATAAATTGGGTGAAAAATTTGATCATCAAGAACGCATGCTCACTACATATTCGTTGAATGCGTGCACTCAAGGGGATATCCTTCGGGAAACCGTTTCTTGTCAGTGCAGTAATTGTAACCCATATTTTTCTTCTGCACCGACCGGAGTTTGTTTAGATCTTCGGGTCCCAATTCTTGGGTTTGCCATGCCTCGGTAGATGCTATTGAGTTGGTGGACATAGAAGAACCACATGAAGATGATCCAAACGAAACTACACAAGCATTTACTTTGAAATTTCTGTAGGCAGCAGTAAAAGGACCCAACTTCCAATTGGTCTTCACTCTCCCGCCTTGCGTTGCCCATTCTTCCCCACACCAGATGGTAGAGAAGACCTTCATCGGCTGGCTGGTTGGGAATGGCACACCGATGGCTTCAAGGTTTTCGAATACCCTTATTGGCGTATTATCCACCAGCCAACTGTCAATGAACAAGATGTGTTGTAGTTATTGGATAGATGTGTTGCGAGAATTTGATTTCGCAAGCAAAAAAGATCATGTAACAAAATGTGTTTTGTGTAGAGTTGTGAAATTGAAAATTAAGGATAGTCAACATTACATGATTATTTTAGGGTTCCAAACAACCGAGTAGGTGTGGAATGATGTTGTGGGATCGAACCAGAGAGAGAACTGTTGTTCCCGCCCCCCTTTCCCTTGGGAAAAGATATTGGTGTGGACTATATATGGCTGTCCGGACACATTGCCTAAGAATTCAAAGTCGATCTCATCGTGTTTCGATCCTTCAGAAGATAACTGCATTGAAAGAAGATAATCGAAACCAGTAGTGAGACCACAAAGCTCTTGATTCAAAACTAGTAGTGAGAATCACGAAAAAAACCAATTACCCATAAAACTCAAAGTGTAGATCGATGAGGAAAAAATATCCCTCTATCTATATTATATTCTCATCCGAATTACACGTTCTTCTGCATTGAGAATTATATTGACATTGAAAATGATATCTGCATTGAAATGATGTGGTCCTCTATACCACCTTCTAATCTGAGTTACGATATGTTGAATGATTTGAAAATACACATACATTTCTCAGTGCATTTTTTTTTGTACATTATAGGGTAAAAGACATAGATTTCTCAGTGCTTGAGTTTACTTGTATTATTTGGGTTGTATATTTTGTTGTAACGTTGTTCAGTTAAAGAGGAAAGAACAGGACGAGACGAGAAAATTTACACGGTAGAGGCCACAGGGGATGGGGGTAATAGTCGGGGCAGCCCAACCTTATTAGAGGCCCACAAGATCGAGATTGAAGCCATTAAATATTGGGAAAATGACGGCCCAGGACATGTTTTAATAATTAATACTCGCCAAGAACAAGCTAAGAACATTTGTTAATACTAAAAATGTCATTGGCGGGTATTAATTATCAAAACATGTCATTGACCGTCATTTTCCCTTAAATTAAATATTTCAATAACAAATTAGTTATGTATTGTCTAATTTATGTTTCATTGAAGTTTGGAAATTATATTTTTTGTTTTTTGAGATGCAAATTTATTGCTGAAGAAAACCCAATCCTTGCCGTTTACGATTATAGAACTCTATATTTCATTAGGAGGTCTGGTCTTGCGAGGGTGTGTATCTACTAGATAGAGCCTATGTTACGGCAGGGAGGGAGAAAATTGGGACTTACATAATATGTAGTGACAGTACCAGCAGAGTTGCCACCGACAAGCTTTATTTCCATGTCGATCCTTCCAAATAAGTATTCCTTTCTGGATCGGAAGCCGGAGCCAGTTATGTTGTCTAGAGACAAGGTGAGATATTGGCCGCCTTCGAGTATCTTAGCCCGTGCGCCTCCGTAATACAAGTCAACATCTACGTGGAAATTACCCGTCGAGCCAGCCTTTGGCCCAGCCTTGGAGTCTCTAGAGGTTTGGTCGGTCGTTGACTTTTCAGGCGCGACATAAGTCGAGGAGGGCGCAACCGACCCGGAGTCCAGGTGATCAAAAAAAAAAAAAAAAACTAGACTGGTCATGAACATCATGACCACTATCATTAAAAGCATCCTGGAATTGCCTCTTGAAGAGGCAAAGGACGACATTGTAGACACAGACACACGCAGAGAGAGAGAGAGAGAGAGAGAGAGAGAGAGAGAGAGAGGATTGATGGTTTGTATGACTATGTGTGAAGGCTGGGTGGGAGGGGAGTGCATATATATGAGGTGATCATGATTAAGAAATAGCCGTTGACCCTTGTAGAAGGGAAAGCATCGTGGAGAGATGAGGGGGGGACAGCCAGAACGTGGAGAGACGGTCAATTAGTTTGGTGATCGAGGTCGAAATGGTGTCAACTCTCCTCCCCATCACCGACGATTTAAACTGCTATGCGTCCTACAGAGACGAACATGCATGCTATAAATCAAATAATTCTATTTTAAATTATTTGACATTTGCTGTAATCTCAACGAATTAAAAATTAGATATTTTTATTTATATCCGATTGAGTTGATATTTTACAAAGATTTTTCTCCGAGATATACGAGATCAAGAATTTAGATATTCATCGATGTGAACCTAAAATGGAGCCCTCATGCAGAGGGTGAGAATAGAGGAACATGACAGATGGGGCGGGCTATAGGGGAGAGCTGAACCCAAATGAAAGTAGTGTGTTTAGGTCAGAAATTTGAGAGATAAATCTTCAATCTCCAAAAAGTTATGGGTACCGATGATAAGTGTTGGGATATTGTACAGACGGTATGTAGAGTTTACTATTAGTCTCAAACAAATGATTCAAACCGTTCACTTTTAAATAAAAAATATTAAGAATTGTATTAAGCAGTTACAAATATTCAACAAAACTGCGTACTAATCAAAAAGAAAATTAATCAACAGAATTAAAGAATTGGATTAAACAGTTACAACTATTCAATAGAACTGACTTATTACAACTCCACTCAAAAACATATTTCAAAATTAATGAACGAATCGAATCTTTTATCTGACCGTCTACAGTACACTTATCGTCGGTACAAAGAGTCTCTCTCCAAAAATTTAAGCGTGAGGTGCGGCTTCAGGTCATCATGAGGTCTAGCTGTCTTCCCAGAGAGGAGGAGACTATTGTATTACTAGTAATAATAATTAATACTCCCTCCGTCCCATAATATTTGTCCGGTCCGCAAAACGGAGACTACAAAATAATGCATTTCTTTCAAGAAAAAATTCAAATTTTTTTCACAAGTTAAAAGAACTCGTCGAGATCTAGTAAGTTGTTGAATTTTTTCCCAACTTTTCTTACAAAAATAGAATTATTTTTACGTCTCCGTTTTGCGGACCGGACAAATATTATGGGACGGAGGGAGTACTCCATATTATACTTATCATCCAAGTGGAAACAGCTCGAAGAACAAGGACAGCGTTTAATTGTGAAAATCAACGATTCACCATTCAAAAAACGAGGACAGCGCGATTTGACTCTCAATTGGTTAAATTATACTACTGTATAGGGGTGCTTATAGGCATCACCGGGCACACAATTCAATTTCGGGATTTAAATTAAAACCTAAGTGAATCCTAAGTAGCTTCCCTTTTCCATTATGGCATCAATGCCAATATAGTTTACGTTTGTTTAGTTTACAAGTGGTATAAAATAATGGAAGTGCTCTTTTACATGTACTTGAATCTCCGCATTGTACATCGGCAAAAAAGTCTACCACTACCTATATGTTTTATGAGAGCTGCTACTACCACCCCCCCCCTCCCCCCGACACACCCCCCGCGGGCCCCACCTCCCATTTCCAATATTACCCCGCCCCCCCTCTCTCTCTCTCTCTCTCTCTCTCTCTCTCTCTCCCTTTTCTTTCTTTCTTTTCCGACAGTTTGCTTCTTCTTTTTTTTCTTTTTTGTCCAGTTTAGTTTTTTTTTTCATTTTATTTCATTTTCTTTCTTTCCGGTTTGAATTTTTTTCCTTTAATAAAAGGTTCAAGTCTAATTCTAGGCTTTGTAAAGTAATTGAGAGAAAAAAAATGTTTCAATTGATCATGTTTATCCGACTGTTTTATTTTTCTTTTTTTGTCCTTTATAGATTAAAAAATATAGTTACGAAAATAAGTGTTTCAATTTTCAATCCGTTTGAACCAGTACAAAAATATTATTTTTTGATCATTTCATCCTAAATGGTCGTAATAAATTTTTTGCTTCAAGGCCTTTCAATGGACACCTTAAGAGAGTCTTGAAACTAAATAATGAGTTTTAGGGTGTTTGTTGAAAGACCTTAAACCAAAAAATTCATTATGACCATTTAAAATAAAATAATAAAAAAAATGATCTTTGCTCTGATTTAACTGAATTGCAAATTAAAGCACTTAATTCTTGAATTATATTTTTAGATATACAAATGGTGTATTTATAGGAATTAAATAAATAAGATATAACTAATTAAATAAAATAAATAAATTAAAAAGTAGGGGGACCCAAGGGCTCTGCTCCCCCAATTGGCACAGTAGCCCCTAAAACGTTTCCGTTTTAGTTAAAAAAAATAGAAACCAGCCATTTGTAATCCTATGGAGTAGAAACATGATTTGAAGCAACATACTACTGAATCAGTTAAGAGGATCTATGCTAAATAATGGTTAACAAATATATTAAATTGTACTATAGTTAAAAAAAAGTAATCCTAAATATAACATTTGTATTCTGGATTAGTATGTCGTTTGCAAAATACATTTCGTAATTAGTTCCTGAACTAATTGTAATCTTAATGAATTTTTTGTTTTACGGCCTTTCAACGAGCACTCTAAGACTTATTATTTAGTTTCAGGACTCTCTTAGGGTGTTCATTGAAAGGCCTTGGAGCAAAAAATTTATTATGACCATTTAGGATGAAATGATCAAAAAAATAACATCTTTTCACTGGTTCAAACGGATTGAAAATTGAAACACTTTTTTGCATAACTATATTTTTTAATCTATAAAGGACAAAAAAAAGAAAAATAAAACAGTCGGATAAACATGATCAATTGAAACACTTTTTTTTTCTCAATTACTTTACAAAGCCTAGAATTAGACTTGAATCTATTATTAAAGAGAAAAAAATTCAAACTGGAAAAAAAGAAAAGGAAATAAAATGAAAAAAAAAGGCCCAAACCGGAAAGAAAAGGACAAAAAAAAAGTAAACAGTAAAGAAAGAGAAGGGAGAGAGAGAGAGAGAGAGAGAGAGAGAGAGAGGGGGGGAGGGGGGAGGGGGGTAGTCCCGGAAATGGAGGTGGGGCCAGGGAGGGGGGGTGTGTCAGGGGAGGGGAGGGGAGGGGAGGGGGGGGGGGGGGGGGGGGGGGGGGGGGGGGGGGGGGGGGGGGGGGGTGGGGATTAGCAATTTACATGTTTTATCGGTCATTCCACTGTAATGCTCAATCTTACCGTCCATCTAAAAGACTTTTGGACGGTGAGATTGAGAGCGGGGAAGATAGACTTTTTGGTGCATTCAGGATGTATGACGGGCACTATTTGAATCACTTTTGAATTTATAATACTCAAATATAAATTCACATTATCAACTTGTACACCAACTCATAACAAAGATTGGATCCATATTGGTTTAATGTGACAAATGTTGGGCTCAAATTTTGGCCCGGATTATGTGAACATGTTTATGATTTCATTGGCGATCCAATTATTAATTTCTGTAGACGTTTAATGTGTGGTGCAAATAAATCAAGTAAAGCTAACACAGTTGGTCAGAACTCTTGCATATCATTAGGAGGTTAGAAAATTCGAATCTTCTCAGCTGCGTTCTTCCCTTAGAGGGTTTTTTAATTTCTTTCCTACAATGGGCACATTTCTAATATCGATTGAGTTGTTGGGCTTGATTATCCCGTGGACTCTCATATTTGATCCAATGTCCCGTGTTTGTTCTTTGTAAATCATTTATGCTGTAAATGATCCTATTGATTGACAAAAAAAAAAAACATGTGTTGTAAATATGGCACTTTTCCCTGATTTACAATTGAAATTGGCAATTGATAACCACATTCCACAGTTTTTTTTTTTTTTTTTCCCAACCGATAACAGTTTACCAAATGCACTTCTTTATTCTTTCCTGTACTCATATGATGAGTGAAAAAATGGACTAAGATCCTCTCATGTGATGATTTCTAGTTCATGTAAAAATAAACCTAAAAGGATTAAATCTGATGATTTGAACCATTTATTTTTGTAGGTCTTGATTTGTTTTACGTCTATGCCCAAAATCAAATTGATCGGATAAACATAAAAGTTTGTGATGAATGATTAAATTAAGTTGGATCATACATTTCTCTTCTAACAAATATGATTCGCTCAAATAGATACCAGTATCTGATGAATTTGATTTATCCCATGGACGGTAATAAGCATAGTGAGACATACAAAATAAATGGTTCGGTTGTCAAAGGAAGCCTTAGTGGGTCCTATTTGACATCACAGGAGGAATTATATGAGTGATCAATACATAAAAGGAACTTGATTCGAAAAGTGAACTAATGAAGGCTTAACATGACAAATTCACATGAATACAGGAACAAAACTTGAGCAGAGAGATCTCATTTACACAATACCTATTCTGCCAAGACAATAAAAGAACTCCCAAAACTTAAAGAAGGAATAGAAACCCAAATCATCTGTCCCCTCTCCTCCATAATCTTGTACAGTAGTATTTATCACATCTAGTACTCAGTTCAGAATGGATAAATATCAAAATTTGAAACAATGAGGTTTGTGAATTCAAAATTTGAATTTAGATATTGTTTTTATCTTTTGGTGGAGTGCTAGCTTCAAGTTATAAACGATATTTCCTCCATTTCATAAAATTTATTAAATCATTTTACAATTTTAAAGTCAATCTATCAACTAATGACATTCGGCATGCTCATACCATTTTTCACTAACATACCCTTTTACATAATATATGAACGTTGTGCCCGTTTGATACAAATTCTCGTAATAAATGGAGCTGGACTTCATACTTAAAATTCTGTGGACAAATCCTCGTAGCAAATGGAGCTGAACTTCGTACTAAAAAATTGTAGAGGTAGATTGTAACCATGAAAAAAGATCATTGAACCCATCAATACGGGAAGGCAAGAATATGTGAATTGGGGTAACTGTTATTTTTTTCCACCGATTATTTTCAAATGGGCAACGTGGGGGAAGACTGTGGAGAGATGGCAACGTGAGCGAAGACTGGGGACTCTCTCTCTCTCTCTCTCTCTCTCTCTCTCTCTCTCTCTCTCTCTCTCTCAAAATTCCCAACCCACGTTCCTCTCCTTTTTTTTTTCTCTCCCCCCACTCTAAATTTTAAAAATAACAAAAAACAAAATTTTAAGAATTTAGCATTTGGGGACTTTTGAGTCTAACTGCGTTTGCATAGGATATTGATTCATTTATAGCATATATGGATAGATTATACATAACATGTGCATGTGATGGAGAGGATTCAAACCTCTAATTAATATAATTTCAATTGTCAAAATTTATGATATGCACGATAATTTAAACTTGTGCTATGTACAATAAAATAAATTTTACAGAATTTATTGATTTCTTTGTTAAGCTGAGACTTCTTGTTATCTTGTCATTTTCATAGTCAACTATTCTCACATAGTGTCAAGATGTATAAAATCACAACAAAGATATTAACATGCACTTGAAATCTAAAATGAAAACATATTTAAATTTTAGGAGGATGACATGGAACTCTCACAATGCTCTTCATCCTAAAGGACTCTTTGATTTTACACACAAACCCACACACACCAAGCTTTTAATGAGGGATTCCTCATTTAGCTTAAGTGAGGACCTTCCATTTCCAGATCAAATTTTGATTATCCAAACCATTCAATGTGATCAAAACTTGATTTTAAGGGCCCTCATGTAAAATCGGCAAAAAAAAAAAAAAAGAGAGACTGGGAAGTGCTTCATCCGAGCAGTTTTTATTGAATAGTTCAATAAAAAACTACTCGAATGGAGTACTTCTTGCTCATTTTTTTAGCTTATATCTCGCGAGGACCCATAAAATCATGTTCTTAATACTTTGAAAGATTCGGATCATTGAAATCTTATCAAAAAAGGGGAGATCCGCACTTAAGCTAAGTAAGGGATCCCTCATTAGAAGGGGATTGTGTGTGTATATAGTCCCTCTCCGCACCGTTCGCACCTCCCCTTTCCCGATCAAATTTCGATAATCAAAACCGCTCAATGTGATCAAAATGTGATTTTAAAGAAAGCCCTGAGAAATCAGCAAAAAAAAAAGATTGGGAAGGGATTCATCCGTACAATTTTTATTGAACGGTTCACTAAAAAACTGCTCAAATCAAGCCCTTCTCGGTCATTTTTTTGGCCGATTCGCTGGTAGTCTTAAAATCATGTTCTGAATACATTGAGTGGCTCGGATCGTCGCAATTCAATCGGGAAAGGGAATGTGTGGATTTTGTTTAACATCAGGGATCCCTGATAGAAAATTTTCTGTATATATGTATTATTAGTAGCATGTAATGAAGAGGATTCAAATCCCTAACTAATATATATATATATATATATATATATATATATATATATATATATATAGATTTTGTAACGACCCTGATTTTTGGTAAATAAAAATTTTATTTAAATATTTGAATTTTATTTAAATCTGTCATAATTAGATTTAGTCTTAAAAATTATATTTCTTGGCTAGAGATCCTACTTGGCCAATGTAGTTAGCTTCTAACCGATTAGTTGGAGGAAACCAAACTACCAATTCACCTAGTTATAATTCCCTAACCCTAGATGAACCTTTACCCATTGAATAATAAAAGTTAGGAAAACTTTTATCCATTGGACAATAGGAAACCTAGATTTTCTATCAAATATATCTTGTACTAGATTTGATAAAGTACTCATTTATAGTTATATATAGGCTTATATTCTAATGCTTAAAGGACATTTGGGTATTTTAAATATTATTCAAATATATATATATATATATATATATATCTTTAAACCTTTTATCCTTTGGTCAATAACTACTAGGGAAAATATTATCTATTGGATAATAGAGTCAATCTTCCAACTAGTACTAAGGTTTATTTAAATAATCACTTCCTAGATTTTCCCATGTGTTCATATGCATTAAAAATATAGGTATATCTAACTTCCTAGATTTCTAAATACACTAATAAATATATAAGTATTAGTACTTTTTGAATTATTTTAATAGGAAAAATATTGGCAATATATTTTATTTGATATTTGAAAATCTTGATAAATCATATGGTACCTAATAGTATCTACTTATATATTTGAATACTTGGACATGTGTATATATATCATATAATATAAATACCCTAGGATTTTCTAAGTACATAATCTAGTAGTTTAATGGAAACATGTGCCAAATTGGAATACTTTAATAGGGAATTTTGATTTGAAAATCTAGTTAAAGATCACCTAGTACCTTATACCATTATAATTGGTCATACTTTTATATATATATATATATATAGATATAGATATATATATTACTTTATTTCTCTTATCCATTGGTCAATACATACTAAGGTAAACTTTACCCCTTGGATAATAAGGTTATTCTACCAATAAGTATTAGAATTTTATTAAATAGTCATTTCCTAGATTTTCCATGTGAGTTTATTTATAGAAAAATATGTATATGTACCTTATAAATTTATTGCTCTAGATTTTATGAAGATTTTGTTATATAAAAATATGTGTACTAAAGTACTCTAATATAATAATATAATAGGAACATGTGCTTATTAGATTAGTTTATTAGGAAATTTTGATCTTATATTTTTTTTATTAGATACTTGAAAATCTCAAAAAGATTATATAGTACCTTGTAAGTATTTTACCAGATTTTTATACAACTATATTTATATATGGATACTTGTACTTTTTGGCCTATTATTTTTCTAGGAAAATCTTTACCCATTGGATAATAATTGCTAGGAAAAATTTTATTCATTGGGTAATAACCAAGACTTTTGCTATAAATAGCACCTCATTCTTGCCATTTAACTCACACCTTCCAATCTTTCAACTTCTTTCTTTAGAAAGCTTGTGTTTTGTTCTTGTTCTTTCTTATTCTTGGAGTTCTTGAGTTCTCATTGTGTTCTTCAAGAAACTCAACCAAGACCGCCACTCAACCACCCTCTCGATCCAAAAAGCTTAAGTAGTTTAGTCATGACTTAGTTTCGAGAGAAATCTTTCTCTTTCGAAGCTACCGTAAGCATTCCGTAGGAAGTTACTCTGCCCGACGTACTTTCCATAGCCGCCCTACCGCCAAAAAGAACAGTAGAATACTTCTAACCACTTTCTCTAAGTATAAAATTCGTATAAGTAGATTATCCTTGCACTCTAACTCTAAGTATAAGTACAATGTCCCTAAAAGTTTTCTTAAAGTATATACGATTATCTGTCGCCTATAAGTATATAAGGTTATCTGTCGCTTATAAGGTTTGGAATGCATGATAGTTAACAAACTTATTTTCGCTAATGGAAGTATGAAAATGTTGGAATAATCCACTTTTAATCAATAAACATATGTTCTGAACTTCCCACAAAAGAGGAAAAAAACGGATTTGGAAAGATAGAAACTTATCGCTTGTTTAGAAGTATTCGTATTTTGATCTTTATGATGGTTATGAGCGTGTATACATGAATTGCTTGCATTACTTATTTTGTTGGAAAGCAAAAGTGATTTTTCACTCCAAATACGTCCATACATGTGGTGTTATGTTTTAAATTGTGATTTGAGCATGCTAAATAACATAGAGTTGGATGATCTTGCTAGTTTAGTTTCAAGATTACAATGAATGATTTATGTATATGTGAAAAGTCCTACCGCGGAGTCTATGCATGTGACGAGACACAAAAATCAAGGAAGATAGAAATATGACACCTAGGCAGTGTTAATGACAAGGTGTGTTTTGAAATCGCAATATGGCCGGACTTGCCCATTGTGGGAATGTGTGTGTGTGTTCCAATGGGAATCCAAAATAGCGGAACCATTGTGAGGTTTGTGTGTGTTCCAATGGAAATCTGGATCAGCAAAACCTTTGTGAGATTATGTGTGTTCCCATGGGAACCCGGAGCGGCGGAACCATGGTGAGGAATGCTTGGTTATCCGCGGAGAGGAGCCAATGCAATTGTGTCCCAATGGGAACCCGGTGCAGCGGAACCATTGTGAGGATACTCAGGAGACCGGAACGGCGGAACCGAGGTTGGGTGTGTTAAAAATGATTTTGGAAATGTTGATTTGGTATATGAAAATGATTACACAATCTACGATGAGTCGCGTATGAGAAACACAGAAAATCATGGACACAAATGTTAGTTTGGATAGTGAACATGGATGTGTTATTATTAGCTGTTTTGTTAATTATGCATGTGCTTTGCGAAAATCGTTAACTATATGATCTATTGTTTGTAAGTTAAGAATTAGTAGGTATGGATTATTCTATTGAGCTCCTGTAGCTCCTGGTGTTACTTTTGGTGACTCTGACACATTATATCGGTGGCGACACTGGTATAATGTGTCAGACTTTGTAGATGATCAGGGTAAGCTGTACACCTTGGAGGCTTTCGAAGCCGAAGAGCTGGCAAGGATGGAGGAGCAGGCGGAGCTGTAGTTAGGAACTTTAGTTTCTCTCCCTTGTGTAATAAAAGTACTCTTGTGAGAGTTATGATGTAATAACGAGCCAGACTCTATTTAGTTGTTCAATAAAATTGCCTAATTAACGTTCCCAAAATTAGGGGCGTTACAGATTTTCAATTTTAAAAGCTCATGATATGAACGATAATTTGAACTAGTGCAATGCAAAATAACTTAAATTTACAGAATGGCTTTCTTTATTAACATGCATTTTTTGTTGTGATCTTCTCATTTTCATAGTCAATGATTGAGACGTACCATCTAAATGCATGAAATCACACAACACACACACACACACACACACACACATAACATGTAATGTAGAGGATTCAATTCTCTATATAATTAATCTATTTTCAATTTTAAAAACTTACGCTATGCACAATAATTTAAAATCGTGCAACACACATGAGTCCTCTTTTACAGAATTGATTTCTTTGTTTAGCTGTGATTTCTTGTTGCTATCTAGTCATTTTCCATAGTCAACTATTGCAATGTATTAAAAAGAAGTATAAAATCACAACAAATAAATTAAAAATTGCTATATAAAATGAAAAAATTAAAATTTCAAGATGATGATGTGGTGCTCTCACAAGGCTCCTACTTCAAAAAGAAATCTTTTCTTTAACATATATAGTATGTAGATTGGTAGTGTAATACCTTGTATTTTTTAATTGAAAAATCGAAATATATGGAAAAGGTTTTGAAATATCGGTGCATGTATTATTTGTTACCGACATTGTATGGTAGGCAAAGAAGGTTACTAATCGCTCCCCCCCCCCCCCCGGTCACCCCTCTCCTGTCTCTGACCCTTTTACCCCCCACCTACGTGCTCTCTCTCTCTCTCTCTCTCTTTTGATTTTTTTTATAAAATTTTAATTGTTAATAACTCTTTTTTCAAGTATTTTTTTAAAAAAATTAAATATTTTTGAAATCTACTCAACAAAACCTATCAAACGAGCCTAATATTGATGGAGAAATAATGTAAAACGGAAAAATTATATTTTTTCGTAGTTTAAACTGTCTAACAAGGTTAAAAAATGTGTTTCAAATTTAAATCCGTTTGAACCGGTGGAAAGAGAAAAAAATTTCTGATCATTTTAGTTATAACCATTTAGGAAGTAATCTTTTTGTTTATAACTTTTGATAGGAAAATCCAATAACGTTCATTCTTGTTGGAAAAGTTTTATTTTTTCTTATATTTTCTGAATATGTAATAATTTCGGAACTTTCCGACATTGGTTTTTTTCCCTTTTCCTAGTAGGGTTAGGGTTTGCATTCAATTTAAGGAGTTATAAGCCTGAGAGCTGGACAATTTTTGATTATTATTGATTGACAAAGTGTCTAGATAGAGTTTCATAAAAGAACATTATGGATCAGTACAATTTTTTATTTTCGGATAATTGGTCAGTTGGGAACGATATTTCGAATGATATTCCTTGTGGGGAGAGTAGCTCCTACGTTGGGCGTGATTAGACAGCGAAATTTACGACTGACCAGGTTAGTTATTACTGTTGTTATTATATATATTTGTTACTTAATTTTGTTAATCTTATATGCATCTCGACATAAAACATCGATCGGAAGCCCCCAAGCTACGTAGCACGCAGACATGACAAGTGGACCCATCCAGTTTTAAAATGCAGGTGTGGGCTCCCTGTACCGGCGCGCATCCAAAGAAGAGTCGCCACCTGGATTTTTGAGATGGATGATCCGAGAAACCAAGAGCTTGATTTAAAAAGAAAGGCTTTTGATCTTGCGAAAACGTTGATATTTTGGATTCGGGAGCCACGTTACGAACAGGGAATGTTTTATTTGAAAAGCACTTCGCTCGCCCGATAAAAACCGGTCTCTACTTAGCATTTTAAATGGGGGATTTAATATCATTTGCAAAACTTAACTTTGACTAAAACATGTACGGGAAAGAGACATGGGATTTAATATAACATATTGGCGTGCTTGTGGTGCAAACTGTACAGTATGAAATGGATGAATCATGTACAGAAAATGAAATAACAGCATTACGGCAGTCTGCCAATATCATGTGAAACACCGTCCGACGGACCGGATGCATCGCACGGTGTAACTAAAACGCCGTGCGGTACACCTGTCTTCGCATTCCAGAATTAGTTCGCTTTTACATGATAATGTAGACATCCCATTCTGGACTGTCCGGATTGGTCTTTTTACTTTCTTCGTTGACCCGATGATGATAAGCGGTCGAGAACATTTCAAAGTCGATGGAAGGATTTGAGCTTTGAGCGTTGAACGTTCCCTCTTTCAAACCATTTCAAACCCCTTCAAAACCCTTCAAGCCCAGAGCCAAATAAGCCTCAGCAAAACCAGCCCTGCTTACGCCAACTCCTGCTTGGCGTGCGCCAGGAAATTGCCACGTGTCGGACATCGACCGTTGACTGAGTTTGACCTGGCGCACGGTATGGTACAGGTGGCGTACGCATGGTCAAGGCCGGTTAAATCACCGCTTTTCTGTCACGTGCTCGAAACTTTGTAACTGCCAGAGTACACTGCAGAGCCCCCTGATCATTGCATTCTGCAGGGGACGTCCCCCTCTCTCTCCTACACAACCCATCACCTAGTCCCATGCATTTAATGCATGGGAGCTCCCTTCCTAACCTAACCAAACCCCTAACCCCAGCTGATCACCCCTGGACTCAGCCTCTCTCCTCTATAAATGCAAGCCCTTGCATTCATTTGCAAGGGTTAACCTCATTCATTAACTCAAGCTCTCCCTCTCTTTTCTCTTGTTCTCTCTTCTCCATTGAAAGAGTAAGAGTAAGAGGAGTACCTCACACCCCACACCACTGTCCAGTCACTGCACAGCCTCCATCTTCAACCCCCAAAGCTCAATCCATCCTTCCATCTCTTCCAACCAAAGGTATACCACATTTGTGTTGCTTTCTGTTTTCAATTCCTGAGGGGAACCAGAAAGGTTCTGGCTAGTAACTGATACTAGTCCAGGCCCTTCTCTGGTAAAATAAATCAGTCGTAGAGGACACACCATGGCGCACGCCAGCTTCATCAAGCAGTACGCCACCTTTGGTAGTATGTGCACTGCTGGCGTGGGGATCATGAAGTGTCCATTTATTGCTTACTTCCTTTCTGTCATCACCTTGAGCATGCTAATAACCAGTTTACTGCTTTCTGTACTTTAGAACAGTTTAACTGTAATTTTCAATACCTGCACCTTTCTTGCTTTATAAGGCCTCTGGGGTGCTTCTGGTCATGTTCCAGAACCCAAATCATGTAAAGCCAAGCACTGGATAGGAAGGCGAGCATGGCGTACGGTCCCATAGTGGTGGCGTACGGCATGTAGGCCATGGTTCAGTGCCTGGCCCTTACATTGCAGTTCAATCCTGGCCTCTTGTTCTTCCCCACTCTGTTTATGGGGTTTGCTTTGCTGATTTCCTGGCTCTTAGCCATCTCTCATGTCTGTATATGTACATAAACTATGTTATCAACTGCGTGGTTTGTCCTGGGTGTGCACTGGTCCATTCCAGAGCCCAGAGGGTTGAGAGCAAAAGCTGTAAGAAATCAGTAGGGTAGTGTACGCCAGCTTTTAGGTGGCGTGCGCAGGGTGTGTTGGCGTGCAGTGGCTTGGCTATTGCGTGCCAGCATGTTGCCTGCTCACGCACCCGACAAGCAGCGTATATCATCCCGTTGAACTCTTTGCAGTGCTTGTTCTCAATCTATATTCTTACGTTCATTCAATTCAAGCAAGCAACTCATCATCCATAAACATTTTGTCATATAAACTGCAACTTGTTACAGCTTTTAACCCCTATTAACTGTTCCCCCGCCCTAACTGGCTAAAAAATGATCAAATGAGAGAAAAATGCAAATGTTTTAATAGGATGCCCGAGTAGAGACCGATCTCCGGATTGGGCGAGAGGGGTGCCATAAAACCCTTCCCCTCTCGTAACCTGGCTCCCGAACCTCAGATATCGACGGTGACGACGAACCAGTCTACGCCTTTTCAAATCAAATCAAATCTTTTTCAAAACAAAAGCAAAACGTAGCAAGCGTTCTCGAGTTCGGTTCCTTGGGTGTTCTTCCGCCAAAACCCGAGTGGCGACTCTGAATCGAAGCGTTTCGCCGCGCTATTTTCAAACAGGGCCGCTCCCAATAAATTTTACAACTGAAATCCGGGATTTTTAGGGGCGTGTGCCCACAGATAAAGCAAACCATAGATCCACAAAATAGTTTTTTAGATTTTTTCGGATCTCTAAAAAGAAAAATGATTCACGAGATCATTTTGTTTATCTCATCATGTAAAGCAATGTTAAAAGCTTTTGAAGTGTTAAAGAATTTAATAAAGTCAAAAAGATGACTTTTAACATGAAACTTGATTCTGAAATGTGCCACGCGCAAAAAAAGTAATGAACAGACTAAACAAAATAACATGAGAAAGAGTATGTACAAGAAATGAAATAAAGCATGGTATAATACACTACGCCGTGCGGTGTCGTAAAACGCCGCACGATGTAATGTATCAAGTGCAGAAACTATTTTTTGTGCTTTTTGAATATAAAACTCGTTTGAGACCCAAACTCAGTATAGAAAGACTGAGAAGGGCCTCGATCGGCTCCCCTCAAAGCCAAACGTGGTTTAGCCCAAGGAATATGTTTATACCTTTTGATCGAAGCTTGGATGTGCTTGAAGATGGAGAAATGGAGGTTGATCTGGATTGAAAACTTCTTTGATCGAAGCTTGAATGTGCTTGAAAATAGAGAGTGAAGGTTGATTTGGGTTGAGGTTTGAGAGACTTGAGAGCAAATGAGTGGAGAGAGAGAGAGAGAGAGAGAGAGAAATCAATTTGAGATTGATTTTTCAATAGCCCAACTTGTGGGTTGATGTAGAGAGAGAAAGAGGAGTATGGTAATGGGTCTAAGGAGTTGTACAGAGAGAATCAAGAGGGGTCCCTTTTCTCTAAGAGGAGGGGTGTATTTATAGGCAAAAATATGCTTGGAGTGCACCCAAAGCCGAAAAATGTGAAAAACGTGCTCAAAACAATCTGCAAAGGAATCTGTCAGACGCCCCTCCTGTCAGAAGTTTAAATTTCAAAATGCCGAACGGCGTATTGAAATCCCGTGCGGTTGAGTGAATTTTTTGGAATTTTCTGAAATGCCGTGCTGCGTTTCTAAAATGCCGTGCTGCGTTTTGAAATGCCGCGCGGTTTTTCGAGACAGCTCAGCACACCAAACTTCACGGGAGTGCCCCGGACACTCCCAAACTCGGATTTGGGAGTTTTTCAAAGTATTAGAAAGCTTGTCGAGTCCTCTTTCTAACCCAATTGGTTTCATTTAAAGAAGTTTTATGCATTGAAATGTGTGACCATTTTACCATTAATGTGTCATGAAAAAAAGTTATTTTTGACCAAAAAAACATGTTTTTCACTTTGTAATTGAACCGGGGGCCACCCTACTTGTTTGGAAAGGGGTTTTCTTGAGGTTTAGAGAAGGAGCAGTGAAGGAGCAACAATCCAAGTCTTAAAGGTATATTTTTCGTTATTTCATCATTGGGGAACTTAAAGACTATTCAGAGGCCCAGGTTGAGGTGTCTACAGTATTACGGCAGTCTGCCAATATCAAGTGAAATACCGCGCGATAGACCGGATGCATCGCACAGTGTAACTAAAACGCTGTGCAGTGCATCTGTCCACGCATTCAGAATCAGTTCGCTTTTACATGACAAAACAAAACATAGATCCACAAAATAGTTTTTTATATTTTCCCAAATCTCTGGAAAAAAAATGATTGACGAGACCATTTTGTTCATCTTATCATGTAAAGCAATGTTAAAAACTTTTTAAAATGTTAAAAGATTTAATAGAATAAAAAAGAAAAGGCTTTTAACATGAAACTGATTCTGGAATGTATCCGCACAGAAAAGTAATAAATAGACTAAATAAAATAACATAAGAAGGAGTAAGTAAAAGAAATAAAATATCACACGGCGTAATGCACTACGCCGTGCAGAGTTGTAAAACGCCGCACGATGTAGCGTATTCGGTATAGAAACTATTTTTTGTGCTTTTTGAATATAAAGCTCATTTGAGACCCAAACTCAGTATAGAAAGACTGAGAAGGGCCTCGATCGGCTCCCCTCAAAGCTAAACGTAGTTTAGCCAAAGGAATATGTTTATACCTTTTGATCGAAACTTAGATGCGCTTGAAGATGGAGGAATGGAAGTTGATTTGGACTTGAAAACTCCTTTGATTGAAACGTGAATGTACTTGAAAATGGAGAGTGAATGTTGATTTGGATTGAATTTTGATAGAGTTATGAGCAAATGAGTGTAGAGAGAGAGATGTATATTGTAATGGGTGTAAGAAGTTGTAGAGAGAGAATCAAGAGGGGTCCTTTTTCTCTAAGAGGAGGGGTGTATTTATAGGAAAAAAATGCTTGGAGTGCACCTAAAGGCGAAAAATGTGAAAAACGTGCTCAAAACAATCTGTAAGGGAATCTGCCAGACGCTCCTCTTGTCAGAGTTTCAAATTTCAAAATGCCGGGCGGCGTATTGAAATCCCGCGCGGTGGAGTGATTTTTTTGAATTTTTTTAGTATGCCGTGCTACGTTTCTGAATTGCCGCGCGGTTTTTCGAGACAGCACACCAAACTTCGCGGAGGCGCCCCGGACACTATCGAACTCGGATTTGAGCGTTTTTCAAAGCGTTGGAAAGCTCATTAAA
The DNA here is from genome assembly GCA_019656295.1 of Rhododendron mucronatum var. ripense. Taxonomy (NCBI): domain Eukaryota; kingdom Viridiplantae; phylum Streptophyta; class Magnoliopsida; order Ericales; family Ericaceae; genus Rhododendron; species Rhododendron mucronatum. The sequence continues at coordinate 3,398,664 of BPLT01000034.1, read as the reverse complement.
TCCTCTTTCTAACCCAATTGGTTTCATTCAAAGAAGTTTTATACATTAAAATGTGTGCCCATTTTACCATCAGTTTGTCATGGAAAAAGTTGTTTTTGATCAAGCAAACACATTTTTCTCTTTGCAATGAACCGGGTGCCACCCTACATGTTTGGGAAGGGGTTTCTTTGAGGTTTAGAGAAGGAGTAACAAAAGAGCAACAATCTAAGCCTTGAAGGTATATTTTTCCTTCTTTCATCATCGGGGAACTTAAAGATTATTCGGAGGCCTAGATTGGGGTGTCTACAAAAGGCCTAAAAACTAGGATGCATTGATGCTACGTGGTAGCAAGACTTATGGGTTTGTAATACGATTTGTAGTCTAAACACATGGGTTGTGCAGGAATCACGAAATTGAGCTTGGCTACTTTTGCATTGGATCAAGACAGATAGTTGTGTTGCGTAATGTATTGTGCATATATTGTTGAAGCTTTGAATTGGTGTCTCAGTCAACTATAGGCAGTTACATGATTCACATGTGCTGGCCACCTTGGCTTTGCCTGAAGTGTTTTGGCTTAATTTCATAGTCATTCAAAGATGTTTAGGGCTGTTTCAGAGTTGTTTAAAACTGTTTGAAGATTTTTGAAATTGTCAGAATTTTTGGCCCGGGCAAAAATTTCCCTGCCCGTGCGGCCCATTTTGCCTGCGATCAGTCTAGCTCTTTGAAGCTTTCGCACGAGCGACCCTCAATTCCGCCCGGGCAGTCAGGCGTGGAACAGATTGGTATTTAAGCCGTTTTTAGGACTTCAACTTATAGTATTGCATTCACAATAGCTTTTCTGTGAGAGACAAGAGAGAAAATCTGAGAGATCTCATTTGTAGTCCTTTGGGCATCCATTTACTTCTGTATAGTGAAACCCTCGATCGTCTAACTGCCCGTGGAGTAGGTATTCATCATTGAACCATGTATATTTCTATGTTCTCTGTGATTGCGCGCGCTCTCTCTCTCTCTCTCTCTATGGTTTTGTTCAATTGCATAGCAAATAATCACATTTGTTTACGTGTTTATTAAAGCTTCCGCACAAGATTGCCCACCACAACCTCAGGATGGTTAGTGGTGTCAACTACAAGGTATGTGTCATGTCCAGATATTCCATGTATTGTGGTGTGCTTTTTCATTGTAGTCTATATATTGAGGATGGCTACGAGTTCAAATTCAGTGAAAGTGTGTTGTCTACAACCTCCTAGGCTTTCCTTCAAAATGCTTGGTCTCCTTTGGGTGTTCTAAACGTTGGCTAAACTTTGTCTGTGCATGTATGTTACTAGCTTGCCTGAAATGAGTTGTGTATGGATCACGGACATCAAGGTTGAGTTTTCTCAATCCGACCACGTACATATATTCTTTCTCATGATTACAAAGCTCCCAATGAAATTTTAAGTCAATCGGACTTCATTAGTTCTTCAACCGGTCTACAACAATTCTATAAGTGCCCCCACAAACTTATTCTGCACGTTCAACTAATTCGTGCTCTGAAAAAAGTGGGACCGTCTTTGTCTAATTTGTGCACCGCAAAAAACAAAAAAATTGAGCACCTCCATGATAATGAGTGCGGCTATTATGTCTAACACGGTGGCAAACACTACATTTTTGGGTCTTTTCTGCAATCTCAAAAGCTTAAGGATGACGAGTAATAGAGCAATCTCCCTTCCTTTTCTTTGAGTCATCCTTTGTGGGGTTGAATGTTAAGTTCAAGAGTCAACAGAATTTCAACGTCAATAAGTTGAGCAATTCACCTGTACATGGCAATCTTCCTTTTGAGCAAGAGGCATGTGTTTGTATTTTTCATGGAAATTCTCAGAGAATACTTTCAATTTCACTCCTATTTCTGTCTACTCCACCATCCCTATCAGTAAGCGATCTTCTATCAATTATCCATTGTGGATGTATATAACCAAGTAGCAAAGTTCCATCTTTCTCATCTCTCATCATGTGTGCACAAGGTAGACCCATAGTTCTTGACAGACTGGCTAGTATAAAGACCCAAGACATAATCTATCCGAGCCAATTCACATTGCTTGAAAAGGTCTCAAAGTTCAAAGATGGAAACATGAGTAACAAGTCTCTTTAACATGAGAATCTGAAATTTATGGGTAACTCAAAGCTTTTCACTAACAATCTTTGTCTAGATTTCATTGTATTGATTGTCGATTGCAAGACAAAAAAATTTCTCTGACCTCGCAGAAATTACCCGTGAAAATTTTCAAATATTTCTTGAGCGTCGAATGTGCACTTTCAACCCTTGAAGTGACACGATACCCAAAGTGTGGATGTATTTCTTGTCCATGCGTTTACAAATCTCTCTTTGAAAGGGAGGCAAGTATTCTTGAGATAATTGATAACATATTCATTTTCCTTGTATTTAACTTCAAGCAAATGCCAAGCTTCATTAAGGAAGATTCATCAAGAGACTCAATCAAATGTCCAAGTCGATAAAAAAAACAGTCTCCCAATCTTCTCCTTTTTCAAATTGTGACTTACATTTCGATAGAAATTTTTTCTCAATGTGCCACACACATAAAACATGAGCAGTAACTAGGAAAACAAATTGAATAGCATTCATTAGTTCTAATCCTTTATCTGATAGAATCACCAAAGGTTGTTGGTCATGACTAGGCCTATCAATGGACCGGATTCGATCTGGATCCGATCCAAAAATTCGATTCCGATAACGTCGATCCGAAATCCGAATCCGGTAATTCAAATACGGATCGGATCGGATTAAATCTGTTATCAATCCAAATCCGAACTTTATTTTTTAAATTTTTTTTAAAAAAAGTAAATTTTTTATTTTGAAAAAAAAAAGTTTAAGAAGTTGTATTTTTATTTTTAAATTTTTTTTCAGAAAATATTTTTTTTAAAAAAATTGTATTTTTTTGAAAAAATATATTTTTTTTTTGCTAAAATTTTTGAAGTAAAAAGGTTTTCGGATCGGATTCGGATTTTCGGATCGGATCCGAATTACCACTATCGGATTCGAGTCTTATCGAATTCGGATTGGATTTGGGTCTTATTGGATTCGGATCGGATCCGGATCAGTCGGATTCGGATCGGATCCGGATCAGTCGGATCCGGATCGCATCAGGCCCATTGACAGGCCTAGTCATGACCCAATTTTTTTTTGAATCTTACCAATGCCCTCACATAGTCTCCTTCTTCCTCTCTGTCACATTCTATGTCGAAAGAAAAATCCCCTTTACCCAATTCATCAAATAATGCTTGAACCATTGTACGACCCGCTAAAACTTCTTTTGTGATGGCATTTTTTTTTGCACATACACTATTCTTGCTATTGCTTTTCAACTTGGATCACTCAGTCGCAATGAGGAAATAACTTTTCGAGGTGGTATACTGGCCAACGTCATTTTTCTTATGCTTAATATCTCTTCTTGTGAAAAACGACGGCAATAGGGATGCCGAGCAAAAAAAAAATAGGGATGTCTAGACATATCACTTGAGAGTTCATGATTATGAGATGCATTTTTAATCACCACTTTTCAACTCTCACCAACTTTCTTTTTTCCCTTTATCCGGAAAGGACAGTCTATACGGTGAGATGCCGATATATTTTTCCTTTCATCCAATGAAACACTAGTGCCACGATATTTTCCACCTCTATCACAACCAATAATAACATAACAACCCGCTTTCAATCTCTGAATTGTTGTGACATAGCCTTCCATTAATCCCACCTTGCGGACCCTATCAAGGAGCTCTTCTTGAGTTGAAAAATTCTCGATTATCAATGATTTTAGCCCATTAGACTTGACATTGTCCACTTTGGTCACTTCATTTTCTATGTCACCACCTGTTAAGTATGAAACCACAAAGTGGTTATTCAATTTTTATAAATGAGGGGAGGGGTCCTTATATTAGGTACTCCAAAACAAAACCAAGTCAGTAGGTGGGGACCAAACCAGTCGTATAAATGAGGTGCAACAACCCATATTGTTTCCAGAAAGTAGAAGAACCCAGAATCAGTTCTAAATACGAAATTTGGGAAAACATCACAAGTAAAATTTCTCTATTATCGCATAAGTCAAAAAAGAATAACTTCCAAAAACAAAAAAAAAACAACCTAGATCTAGAACTCAAGCATAAATGAAGGGGTAATACAAAAATCATTTGTAGAGTTGAATGATTTCTACAGCTATGATAATTCTTCGATGTTTCTTGTGACTGTGAGATTTATTATGGCTCCGTTCCGCTTTCTCCAAAAATCTTTTTTTTTTTAAATTATGTAATTTCAAACTTAAATATAACGAAAATGAAAAATAATTTTTCAATTTTTTTTGCACCGTTTAAAAGATCTCAATGAGATCTATCAAATAAGATCTATATTGGTAAGAAAATTATTTGCGTAAATATATGATTTTTAACCTTGAAATTTATCTTCTTTTTCAAAAAGTTACTTTTGAAAAAGTGAAACGACCTCTATATCATTCAGCTGAGAGAAATCTTCATGTGTAAATTCCATGGTTGGTTGCAAGTCATAGAGATGTTCACCATCAGCATCCATTGTTGAACTTGTAAATAAGAAAAGTGACTTAAGAAAGAGAATAGGCAAATAAATTCGAAGGGGATGAAGGAAAATGGTGAGATGAATTGGAACTAACTGGTAGAATAAGGAAGATGAACGTTGGAGAGAAGGGGCAACTCAGTCATTTTGAAAGCAAAAAAAAAAATGACATCATAAAGTACAATGGTGTTTTAGTAATCACATAATAGAGATAAAGGGCGGCTGATTTTGCAACTTCATTTTTTGTTAACGTCACTCCTCAATAAGTGTATTTTTGATGCAAAAATAAATTTACAAGGGAGTTGTGTTAACAAAAAATGGAATGGCAAAATCATTTCCCAAAAGAAAGTGTTGTCAACAAAAAAAACAAAGAGTGCCAAAATCTTTTTTTTTTTTTTTTTTGGAATAGCATTGGCCAGTTGGGTTCTATGAAACAGCACTAAAATTAATTAAAGATGCGATAGGGCTTGAAACTATGCACTCCACCTCGGCTGCCCCATGCCCATGGCAAGTATGCTATTACCCCATCCCTAACCGCTACCAATTCCATCAACAATCTCCTCATCTCTCTACCAAAACAACTACCCCCATTTCTTCACCTCTAAATTGCCAGACCCACTTTAGAAATAACCCTTTCCTCACTCTCCCCTCAACAAACAGTTGCATTAGTGATCAACACCGAAAGAATCCAGATGACAAGCGTGAATTTCCGCAAGATTTTTCTTCTTCGATCGATGAAAACAGTGAAATAAACAAAACCCAGAAAAGGAAGAGTCCAGAAGGTAAAGAAGAAGCGGAGAGAGAAGCCAAGGGCAGGTCGAGCCTTTCGACAAACATGTGGTGGGCAGACTTCAAAGGAGCGTTGGGGCAGAGGATTAACCTGAAAGGCATCGTTAGTTCGGTGTCGGTGCTGGCGAGGGACCGGCACCTGGCGCTGCCGCACGTGTCGGTACCGGATATAAGGTACATTGATTGGGATGAGCTGAGGAGCAAGGGTTTTCGAGCTGTTGTGTTTGACAAGGACAACACTATTACTGTTCCTTACTCTTTGAGGTTGTGGGGGCCTCTTGGATCCTCTATGGAACGGTGTAAATCGGTTTTCGGTGATGATATCGCCGTGTTCAGCAACTCTGCTGGTAATTCTGTTCTAACCCATTTGCAGTTCTTTTTGTCTTTGTTGTTGAGGTTGGGTGGGTTGGGTTTATGAAGCCTGATTCGGTATTAGTTTGTCACTTTGCCAACTATGTCGGGTTCAACGTGATTGCTGCGGTGGCTGGCCCAATTATCCAGTTGGGTAACCATGTGAAAGTCTCTTTATTGCGTTTTTCTCTTGGCATTCTTTGGAATTCTTTTTGTTGTTCTTGTTGTTGTGGTCGTTGGTTGTGTTGGGTTTATGAAGCCTGATTTAGAATTAGTTTTCAATTTGTTGACTATATCGGTATTGACGTGACTGTTGTCATGACGTAAATTACCCAGTAGGGAAACCACGTGAAAATACCTTTTATCATGTTTTTCTCTTGGCACTCTGTGCTTTATTTATTCTTCGTGCGATTGTGTTTGTTGGCTTGGGTGATTCCACAAAGTGTTGTGATCTTGTGGATTCGTACTGAGTATTTTTCTGATGTCATTGGTTAGGGTTATATGAGTTTGATCCTGATGGGAGGAAAGCTAGAGCTGTTGAGTACGCTATTGGCATTAAAGTAATAAGGCATGGTGAGTATTTTTGCTTCTATAATTCTGATGGAAAGGCTGATGCATTCCTGTATTGTCTATTCAACGTGGTTCATTATGTTTTTTGTGGCTGAATTGGATGAACCAATCAAGATTCAATTTTAGCTTGTATTTGAACTGTATATTCTATCTTTTTCTCTTATCGAGTTGTACTTTAGTGCTGGAATGATTTTTAATATTGCGTATTTGACTCTAGGGGTAAAGAAGCCTGGCGGAACAGCTGAAGAGATCGAAAAACACTTTGGTTGTGAATCGTCACGAATTATCATGGTAGGACAAGAACTTGTGAAAATGGTAAAATGATTTGTTAGGTTTCTTAGAACGGTAGCTATGCATCTGGCAGGTTGGTGATCGTCCCTTCACGGATGTTGTTTACGGGAACAGAAATGGGTTTTTGACTATTTTGACTGAACCATTGAGTCTTGCAGAGGAGCCTTTCATCGTTAAGCAGGTTGGTATTGCCTTGACATTATTCCTTTTGATTCAGCGCAGGTACTTTCTTAGTAGAGAAATTTAATAATCGTATTTGAGGAATATAATTTGCATAAACTAGAGTTTAGCATTTACAAAACTCGAAATTTGACAAATGGACAAGTACCTATCACCCACATCCAGAGAGAGAGAGAGAGGGAGAGAGATCGAAAAAGGGACAGAGTCGTACTTATCACTCCCCATCCCCACGTAGGCAAATAGCAAAAGTCGTACTTATCACCCCCCATCCCCACGTAGGCAAATAGCAAACCTCGCGTGATGCGTCTCTACAAGCCTTCCCAATAAGTTTCTCTATCATTCTTGGATATCCATACCATAAATGATCTTTCTCTTTAGCATAGCTCCAAAATTGCTTATCCAGTAAAACTTGATTAAGCACTCCCTTCAATATAAACCGTCATCAATGGTTGTACACAGCACATCCCAACTGACCTGGTGATACTTAAGTTCTTTCCCCTCCCTCCTAGGGAAGATCCCTTGGCAATGTCTCAAAGTTTTTTGTTAGAAGGGATGTTAACGAGAACAGAAATGGGTTTTCCACTATTTTGGCTGAACCATTGAATGTTGCAGAGGAGCCTTTCATCCTTAAACAGATTGCTTTTGCCTTGAGATTATTCCCTTAGATGCAACATATGTACTTTTTACTAGAGAATTTAGTAATCATATCTAAGCAATATGTTTCTGCATAAACTTGAGGCAAAGATCGATGAAACTCGAAAATTGAGTATATATCACTATATCAGAGCCATACCCACATCCCCACCGAGGCACAAAATGAATCTCTCATAATACCTCTCTATAAGGCCCGTTAAGGTTCTCTAACCTCGCTGCAGGTCCATCTAACAAAATAATCTTCCTCTTTAGCATCGCTCCAAAACCACTTACCCCGTGGAACTTGATTGATTACGAGAAGCCCTTCCAAAAACTTGCTAAGTAGTGCACTCCCTTCAGTGTTCTCATGATCTTTCTTGCTTGTGTTCATGAACCTGGCATTTTGGGTAGCAAGACGATTTTGAACCAAGAAGCCCTTCCAAAACTAGAAAGTTTCCATTTTACCGGGAATTGTCGAAGCAATGACATTTTCCCTCTATCTACTGCCATCAAAGGATCAGTCCTGAATGGGTTTACACAATGTCTCGCAACTGAACAGGTGATTCTCTTGTTCTTTCCCCACACTTCCCTCGGAAAATTCCTTGTCAATGTCTCAAACAAATTTTGTTTTCAATTGAATCAAGCATGGTGAAGAGAGACATCAGCGGATTGCTCAAGTACTTTTTATCAGATTAACTTGACCTCCCTTAGAGTGGCATTGTCCTTTCCATCCCACAAATGTCTTCTCAATTCTTTCGACACCACAACCCAAAGCTTTATGGAACATGGGCTTAAGTGATTGTCCTATAGGAAAGCCAAAATAGTTTGAAGGGCGGTACATCTACATCGAGTTGTAGATGTGATCTGATATTAATTGTCCTGTTCCAGTAATATATGCCACCTTAAACCCATTGGGTAGCCAGCTGCCAGCACTTACTATTGGGATAATTTTGCTATTCTCTATCCCATATGTTCTGTGTTTGCCTTCAGCCCATATCAAGACACTCTACAAGAGCCTCAACTGCTTTTGTTTTTCCTCAAAGAACATGGTGGTATTATCAAGGAAGAGAAGGTGACATACATCCAGTACTAACCTCCCTCTGGCACTCTCCTCAAACACTTGTCATTTCCTCTGGGACTGCATGGTTCATCATTATGCTCAGTTGTGCCATTAACATAGTAGAGAGGATAAAAGGATGACGCATCGTGAAGAACAACCATGAAATAATTGTGGAGATAAACCATCTAATCTACTTCAGCCATTTCAAACCCAGTTGCTCAAAAGTCGCATCTTAGTAGGGAACTGTTGAAAGTACGTCTATCCCATAAAGCATTCTGACTCTCTGAGATTCAGAGATCACAGTGCAGACTACCTTCCTTACGTGAAGGGCTAAAACAAAGATTGAGCCTCCCTCTCGCTGTTTAAACAAGAAAGATTAAGATTTCTTTGTAAAGTAGTAGCCAAGAAGGGCCAAAAAAATGGGAAAGGAGTACAAGTCGGGGGGATTTCTCTTGCGTTAGTAGAATCTTACTTCAACTAATAAAAACGAATCTAACAAACAGGGTCGGGCCTTGCACACGCATTTTCTACTACTCCCTCTGTCCCGTTTTGTTTGTCCAGTAATTTATTTTGGGATGTCTCAAAGTGTTTGTCTTGTTTCAAAAGTCAAAGAAGAAAGTGTACAAAATGATTAAAAAAAGTTTTTAAAGGTGGAGAGCAAGGGGTAATTTTGAACATCTCATTAAACTTTTAAGGAGACATGCATTAGTTACATGGCCCCTTAAGAAGTTGAGTTCCCAGTGTGGGATGGAGGGAGTAGTAATTGGAGTTAATTTTGGTCATCTTATGTGAGAAATGTAAATAGTCAATCATTTCTAATTATGTGTTACTGGAATCGATGTAAGTCGCTGAACGTGCAAGGAAGTACCATGTTAACCGTCATCATGACCATGCTACATGACCATGCTACATGATAGCTAAAGCGCCACCGGGTCCTTTTAAATTTGGAAGGGGTCTTTCGAGAACTTGGATGTTAATGTGCTGCATGCATTTTGAACTTTTGGACTTTGAAGATTAAAATGCAGACATTTGCCTGAAATGCAACCATATCTACCTGAATCTAGCTTATTAATTTCTCTTACAGCTTTGTTGGATAATATAGATATGGCAACTTTATCAATTGTTAGGAAATTAGATATCGATTTTCCCTAAGAAAGAAATGTTGGGGCAAAATGCAAAAGTACTTGAGATATTTTATTTGGGTTTGAAGTGTGTAACATTTCATCTTAGAAGTCTGACTGAGAAACTACATGTTTGCAGGTTAGGAAACTTGAAGTTGCTCTTGTGAACCGGTGGTCTAAGAGAGGGTTGAAGCCTACAAGTCATGGGCTCCTCCCAGATGCTGGCTGCTGTGTGAAAGATCCACCACCTTTGTAAGAAATGTTGGGTAGTGAAAACTTATGTGTTTTGTAGCTATTGACAATCTTTTTTGATGTACCACCATTATATTGTGTATGGGACTCCATGAAAGTCGTTTTCGTTGAGTGCTTAATCAACATTGGCCAACCACAGTTGGAATTTTTGAGAGAAAGGTGGCGAATGGAAAATCCTTGCTAAGAATGTCAGACTCAACTATTCGTCCTTTATCAGTCGATAACTCTTGCAAATAGTACTCGTGCAGTGATGAGTTTTATGAATAGAAGGATAATGGGTGTGCGGACATAATTAATGTCTCAGCATTGAGTAATTGGTTTCCTGTGCTGTATATCTCTCTTTGTTGTCTTATTAGAGTTCCGCTGCCTTCTCTTTTTTCGGTACTTCCATGTAGTGATATCGGCCATGATATCATGGGGAGGAAGTTTTTGACAAGGCAATACTCTGAAATCTTCACTACCTCATGAAGAGTGAATGGTCACTAGAGTACAGTAAAAAGGACAACTCAATTGTCACGGGTGAGGATAGTTTGTGAGAATTACTTTATGCCGTCTCAGTGCATTGCCATTCAAACCCTTGTTTTCTGTCATTCTTTGTAATGATTGCTGATTACGTTAACAAGCGTAGCCTGAGTTGCTTGAATCGTTCATAAGGTTTTAAATGTCGGCCGATATTTATGCATCGAATTTTGGACATTTGATACAGTGAGATGATATTTGCTAATATGATTTGTGTCCACCGTAAGTGACAGTTCCTTGACAAAGTATATTTGAACTCTGATCGTTAGTGTAGAAGAGAGTTTTCATGCTGTAGCAGTTTAGAAATTCATTTCTACTGCATAACTGATATTCTCTGTATGGGAGACAGAATTACCACAAATTACACAACCTCCTGTGGCTAGCTTTACAACTTTTTGGGATAAATGTTTATGGGCATTCCATGGGACGGAAATGGAAGGGGATCCATGGTGATGGGCTCGTCCGGATATTGGAGTGACCAATTGTAACGGGTTACAATGAAATGAACGAAGATGAGGATGTTTAACCTAGCCAATTGGTACCCTGCGCACATTCTTGGCCCTCCGCCAAATGGTAGAAAAACGTAGGGCTGTATCGGTTCCTCAAAGCGACTTGGATTGAAAGCAATGTGGTCTGGGAAGTAGTCCTCATTGTAGTGTGTAGCATAAGTAGTCCACAGAACCTGCATGAAGCCACATAGGGAAAGCCTTAGCAGATCATAATCATGTTGAATAGGTTGAGTGATCCAATCTTGTGTACTGCAATCAACAATCCAAATCTTGTTGAACAACCGCAATGGTCGTGTTGTAACTGTATCAACATTATCCAGTTATGCGTGTTAGGAACCGGAACAAGTATTTAGCGCATTGTCATGGTGTCTTGGACCAATAAAACTTCCAAAGTGGGATTTGGTAGGACACTCTTTATCTTCCATAATCCAAACATCCTATAGTGTATACCGCAATTTAAAACTTCATGTTTTAGCTTCTCAAATTGTTTCCTTGTCTCTTCATGTTAGAATAGACTGATTTAGGAGAATAACTTTTTTGAAGTGACTGTCAGATGGTGAATCTGCTGTGATCTGGTAGCTAATCGCTAATTAAACGACGTGCCAGAAATTTCCATTCGCAGTGGCGTGCTTGGATTTTGGTAAAGATCAATTCTGGCCGATATTAGAACTTGGTTTTTTGACATTTTGAAATTATTGATCAGGGCAAAGCTTCCTGGGTAAGTGAAAATTATTCAGCCTCTTGGAGCATTGCTCTGCTCTCTGGTCTCTTCCGACTGCGCATTGGTGTACACATTCACCATAAAATATGTATGGGAAGGGATTAGTAGTAATAGGTTTTGTTAGGGTGACATAAAATGTAGATTAAGGAAAGTGAATTACTTATTACCCTCGCATGATGAGGGAATCTAGTCAACTGGTATTAGTTAGTAGCTCATATGGGGGACTATTTAATAAAAGCTTGGAGTTCAGAGGCATCTGTGGATTTTAACTCAGCGGTGACAAAAATGTGCATAAAAAATATTGCATACAAAGCACTAGTACTATAATATAACAATATTTATTTTGGTTGACAACTTATCGGGCCTAGTTTATTTTATTTTGTTGAGTTATATGATATACTTAGAAATATGAGTGAAATTTTATATACTTTGGCTTGGTTCGACCGATCCAATGCAGACAATATGAAACAAATACTCTGAAATTATACACAAAAATATACAAAAATTTAATGTATTTTTTGAGCCCAAAGAGTTCGCTTGAACCCCCTAGAACCTTAGCAGAGCCGACCCTGCTGGAGTTATTCAATCCCTCACTTAATTGTTATACTTGTAACAATTGATTAGAACACACAAGAAAGATCTTTGATCGAGATTCTAAGGCATATAATTAGTAAAAGCAAGAAGGAAATGATATTTGAAAGAATATATAGCACCTTCCATCCTTTAGGGATGATAAATCCTTCATGTTCAATGTCAGCGATGGCTTTTCTGAATGAACCAAATATGGGAGGGAACAGACGCATGCTCTCTCGAACTACTTGCCAGGTATACTTCATCTTCTTTGTGTCTTCCATTGTCAGATACTCACCTGCTCTTTTGTTGCTTAATATATCTGCATGTTCTGGCAACAGATCACATGGAAAATTTGAATCACAACTTTGATCTTAAATACTATGAAATGTAAGGTGCGGATTCAAACTTAGTCCAGCATAGGGCGTTCCTCGTCGACTTGGTTACTTAAGATTAATAGCACAACGTATCTAGCTACGAAGAAGAAGATGTGCATTTGAAAATGCGCAAACCTAACGAAACGCGTGGCTCATATTTCATTCTGCAGGCCCGCAAACCAGGTGAGATTCGAATCTGGACCGCTTTGACTTCATTTTCTATACGTGGTTTTTTCTGTTTTTGTAACTTTTAGTGATGTTTTAATTTGGTGATGAGGAGGCAAGCGGTTGCAATACCTTGAAGGAGAAGAGAGAAGCAATTTGGGTGGTGAGCCAGCATCCTAAATGTCATGGCAATGGCAAAAGAGGTAGTGTCGTGGGCTGCAAAAACAAGCAACGCCACATTGTCAACCACTTCTTCCTCCCTAATCTCCCCTCTCATCATCCCGGCCACCATCCGAGAAAATAACGTCTCTTCTCTCGCTCCTCCTCCTCCTTCCATCTCCTTCTTCTCCCGCACTACATTGATCAACACCCTTTCTATCTCCTGCCTTGCTTTCTTAGCCCTAGAAAACTTAGAACCAAGAACCCGAAGAGGAGGAGCAAAAACACGTTCCAACACTCTCTCAAATATCCCCAACATTTGTGGCTCCACATTGATCCCTAGCAAGCACTCAAACAAAATTGTAAACGTCAAAATCTTAGTCATACGGTATAAACTAATTTTGTCTTTGTTTTTCCAAAATTTATTCAAGTGTGACTCAACTGAGTCACATATCTTGGGCACCATAGCCTCAAGCCCTGCACAACTAAGGCTTGAGGCTATGATCCCGCGAAGGATCCGGTGTTGCTCCCCTTGTTTTTCCATGATTGAATCCTTTCCCATTAGCTGAACTGATGACGAAGGCCAGGAGCTTATCACCAACTTGAACTCGTTCAATAGGAAGAACTTATTAGCGTCTGTTCCATTGACTACAACTGTTGGCGATCCCATAAGCCTCGATTTGAAGATTTTCCCATACTTTTGAATCCGGGGTTGAACAAACTCCTCGAATAATTTGTTTGTTCGTTGTGCTTTGTAAAACTCCATTGTTTCACCTATCCATGGAAGCCCCATATCGCCCGGTGGAAGTTTCTTCTTGCTTTCCTTCTCATTGTTTTTCTTCTTGACAAAAATTATCACACAGACTATTGCACCCAAGAGAGAAAATATACAAGTGAGATAAATGCTAATGTTTGAATCCATTGATGAAAACATGGACAAGTTTTAGGTTTCAGTTTGCATTGAGGGGGCATTTGGATCACTGTTTGATTTATATAGCCATGCGTGAAGGTGATGTGTCGTTAACAGGAAGAAAATCACTAAAGTCAAACCCAATTGTTTTTTTAACTGGAAAGTCAAACCCATTAACCCATTTGATCATCATATCAAAGTCAATCAATTTTAGGTCTGAACCACTCATGGTATTATATGTTGGATTTTATCAATCATTAAACCTATCAATAATCTTCTGAGTAAGTTGGCTTGCGTTGTGTTTGGTGGCAAAAGAATTTATGTAGGGAAAAGGAACCAAAAAAAAATGTTATCAAAGACCTTAAATTTCCCCCGAACAAGCCACGAGGCCTTTGGCCCACCGGTACAAAGGGTGCAACTCCTCTTTCATTGTGGTAATCTAACTATTTGAACACTACTGACTTTTGCCGGAAAAAGAAAATATTCGCCCCCTCACAAATGCAAGTTCGATCATAAACTTGTCGAGAAATCTTAGGGAAAAAAGTTAATTAAGGAGATATTGAAGTTTTCATAAAAAAAGTCTAACGTTTCGTCCTTGACGTTAATTTTGTTGGATCAGTCTATACAGGGCTTTGTCCCGATTTTAACCGCCTCCTTACTAGTGAATGAGGGAATTGATCCGCAAATAATAGTTGAGAGATATGCGTAGACTAAATCAAATAAAAAAAAATTATGAAAGGCTGATGGCATTGATATGGAGGTCATATACATTGCATGTGCATATTATGTTAAACAATCCTTGAGAACTACTACTAATCATCACCACAATATATTTGAAAGATCCATTGGAAGACTTGTAAATTGGAAAAAAAATAAATGCTTGTTAGTCAATCTTTTTCTGAACAGCGCCGTTCATTAGTCAATGATCATAGGGGTTAATCACCAGAGTATCCCTAAATATCTGCTAGGCCCAGATACTCTTTCTTCTTCTAGTTGAAAAATGGAATACTCCCGCCGCCCATCATATGATTGCTCAATTCAATGAGGGAATTTTGTTTCAAAAAAAATAAAAAAATTCAATGGGGGAATGAACCATTTACTAGGAGCTCTGGTAAATAATACTCCCCTAAAAATTGGGATGTGATTGACTAAAATTGAATTTAATATACGTGTAATTTTAGTCAAGAAGAAGAAATATCAGGAAATTAATTTGTACAAAATTATGAGCTTCATTATCGGGCCTATATAGAGGCTGGTTCCTCTATATTGGAGTTCCACGCAAATGATCGGAACAGTTCAAGTTTCTTAGAACACATTTTTAAGAGTTTCCGTGAAAAATCAACTCATTTTGATATCGGTAAGTGCTTGATCAGTTCATTCAGTTGATTCCTTTTAATGAACTAATCCCGTCCTTACCGATATCGGAATGAGTTGATTTTTTACGGGAACTCTTAAACCCATATTTTAAAGGAATTGAACGGCTCCGATCATTTACGTGAAACTCCGAATAGTTTTGTGTCAACTTTTATGTGAGGGAAACCGACCGGTCCGACCCCATATATATCAACTCTACAAAAACTGCCGCATTATTCTATTCTGAGGTGTTTGGGAGCAAATTAGGGACCTGTTTGGTTCCAGAGGTTTTGCATTCTGCATTTTACAAATTTAAATTCATTTTGGTAAATGAATTGGGGAATGCAAAATTGAAACCGGTGGATAAGCGTTTTAGATTCTCGAATTCGCGCACTATTGTTATGAAAAATCCATTTGCACATTTCATCCAAATATTTTCACATATTCTTAGTTTAGTGGCAATTTGCAGCCAATGCGGTTTGGGTGAGATATTCCAATATCCAGTGATGACGTCGTGTTGGTGTACATAATACTGCTCTCTGGTACAATTATTAAAAGAAATTGCTCCACTTGCCGGTGGGATGTTAAGATGACACAAAAATAAATCAAAGCCCTCCTTAGACCCCATTCCGCTAATAACTTTTTCTTTTAGAACATTTCATTTTTATTATATAAAAAAATCGCGATTGTTCGTTTTACGCCAAATTTTTTTGAAATATTGATTCGTCTCGACAAGATGAATCGAAAAAGTAAAAAAAAATTACTTTTACCCAAATATTTTGAGAAATAACTATTTTTAAGTTTAAAAAAGAGTTGAATTAAAGTAAAAAACAATACTTTTCCGATTCGAATCAAAAAGTCAAGAAAATTTGGCACAAAACTAATAAACGAAAAAAATTCAAATAAGAACAAATAAAAATAGTCCTAAAAGTCCTTTTAGCAGTAATTGAGGTTCAGTCTTGCTATTGTTAGCCTATTAGGCTAACGATAAGCACACTAGAAGGCAAGAAAAATATGTATTTATGTTTATTTTTCACACCCTTTAATTCACATTCACACATTTACTATTGTCAGCCCTTAGAATTTTCCATTATATTTGAGGTTTAGAGATGACAAAACTCAGTCCGAGAGGTTTATTGCCGATTGGATGTTGTGTGACCTTCAAATTGTTGGAGCGTCATCGTAAACGAGGGATCATTGGTATCTGACCAACTCCTATACATTTGGAGGAACTAAGCGAATTCCAAACACGGGGCTTTATCTATCTTTATTGGTAAATCAAAAATAAATCATCGAGAACATATATACATATATAAATATACAGTCCGAATTCAATGAAGGATCCCGCACGATAGCTCCGGATCCAATGAGGGATCTTGCATGGTGCTACCGTGCAGGACTCTCCTTTTCCGATCTAATTGCGACGATCCGAGCCACTCAAAGTGATCAGAACGTGATTTTAAGGGTACCCGCAAGAAATCAACAAAAAAAATGATCGGAAAGGGCTTGATCCGAACAATTTTTTATTGAACGGTTTAGTAAAAAACTACTCGGATCAAGTCCTTCCCGATCATTTTTTTTTGCTGATTTCTAGCGGGTAACCTTAAAATCATGTTCTGCACACTTTGAGCGAATCAGATCATCGCAATTCAATCGGGAAAGGGAAATCCTGCACCATAAGGCCGTAAGGGATTCCTTATTAGATCCGGACTGTATAAATATATAAATATATATATATATATCCGTATGTATACATGACATGGGAAATATAAAAGTAACCATGAAAGAGAACTGACGGCTCTAATTCACACTTTTAGGCAATTCATTTGTGGCGCTTGGTAGGATTCATGACATAGAAAACATAAAAGTGTCTATGAAAAAGAATGAACGACTCGAATTCACTTTTATGTTTTCCTTTTCATGTATCATAGCATTTCTCTTCATTCATAATATGTACTATACAAACCCGGCAATGCTCTGCTTATACTACTCCTTGATTATTATTATTATTATTATTATTATTATTGCTATAAGGATAACTAGTACCATTGATAATCATCGGAAAAAACAAACAAAGCACATCCATCCTTTAACAAAGGCGTGGATAGCCACAACAACGGATAAGCTTTCCAAGTAGAAACACATATCCTCCAAAATCTTTACAAACCAAGTAATGAATTGCACCATTACCAACACATTTGACAAACTAAATTCACACACACAAAAAAAATAACATGTCAATCCACCATCAAAAAACACCCACAAAGGGGAAAAAAACAAAACACTCTACAAGGGAGATCACAATGAACCATCGCCAAAGAGAAAAGAAGAATAAAAAGAAAACTAGAGAAATAAAACTTCCGGCCACCGTCAATATTGTCGCTGGAACTCGCCACCTAGGATCGAGCAACTTATTCGCCGGAGAAGGGAGCCACCCTTGCTTGATCTCATACTCGGAGCGGAGGCTGTGGATTAGAGGAGGTGGGCCGAATGGGGGTTTGGGGAGGAGAAAGATGGGAGGTGATGGAGATCTAGGAGGGGAAGGGAAAAACTAGGGGTGCTCGCGGTCCGGTTCGGTTCGGATTTCTAAGAATCCGAGGACCGAACCACTAGTCACGGTTTTTACAAAATGAAATCCGTGTCCGGACCAAAAGTCCTACGGTTCGGTTCCAATCCAATCCGTAACTCACGGATCGGTTACGGTTTTATCCACGGATTTTAGCAAAAATAAAGTTCAAACTTATATCTCACACTAAAAGTAAAGAAGGTTACATTCAGAATTAAATTTAACACCGGCCACGAGAAAGTACTTGTTACTTTGAAGAAACGGAGAGAGAGGAGAGGAGAAGGAGGAAGATGTGAAGAAGTAAGAATGATGCGGTGGTGACTACGGTCGGCGGCGACTAGAACAAGAAATGGAAATTAGGAAAACTGAAAAAGAAACGAACTAGTGAAACTAAATTAGGATTACCCGTAACTTATATAAAAAAAAACACAACGATTTACCCCATATATTTTATACATCTACACTATATCCTATTATTAAGATAAAATACTAAAATTGGTAGAAAAAAGTTTTAACATTACTAACAATTAATTATATAAATACACACATATATTTATATATTTATTTATTATTTATATAAAATAAATATCTCACGGTCCGGTTCGGTTAATCCACGGTTTCTTAATGAAAATCCGTGGACCGAACCGCGAGTCACGGTTTTCTAATTTTTCAATCCGTGTCCGGACCATTAATCCACGGACAAAATCCAAAAGGTACGGATCGGTTCGGTCCGGACCGGTTTCACGGTTCACCGGATTTTTTGAGCAGCCCTAGGAAAAACCCTCGAGGGGGAGAAATCCCTCCCCTCCCGCCACCCTATTAAGGTGGGGGGGGGGGGGGGGGGGCAGCATAACACAACGACAAAAATTTAAAATTTTAATGTTCAGGAGTTTATAAAAAGTTTAATGTTAAATACTAGGTAGACATAGAAATTGAGGTAATTGGTGAGTTTTTTTTTTTTTTTTTAATAGTATGAGAAAGATGAGTGGTGGGCTTGTCGCATGCTAAGGAAGAAGCAAAGTGTGAGAAAGTGATCCAAGTTTGTAAAATCCTATAAGAGTTCTTTTGTATATGACAAATTATACAGCTAGAAAAAATGTTAATTATTGTATATAAAAAAATTTGAGATAAGTATAGAATTTTCCCAATTGGGAGAGGCCATGTGATCTTGGCCTGGGATTTGAAAGTTTGTTCCTTCAAAAGGTTTCAGATTCGATTCTCCTTACCAATAATTTTTGAAACTACCTCACCACCATGTATAAGTGTGTAAAACGACTGTGGAAAGAGCTGTAGAAATTCGTCTGAGCTACGTGCAAACTTGCCCGAAACAACTTCCATTACCAAAAAAAGGGAGTGAAAATAGACGCATTGGGTTGTGTAAAATATGTGGAAGTCGGTTATTTTTACGGTTAATTACACTTATAGTGCCTGCACTTTACTTTTTGTGTAAATTTAGTCCTTTTAATTTGAATTGGCCATATTTTTATCCTAAATTTGGATATATTGTGTCCGACTAGCCCTATAGACGAATGAAGTTTTTAATTTTTTTTTAACAGAATCACGGGTAAAATGGAAAAGTCAACCATTTCAAGGCTAAGGAGTATAGTCAAATCTATTAACGTGCTCCATAAATTAGGCCTTTTGTGGCTATTGTACGCTTTCTGCCCAAAAACAGATGCCCATTACCAATTGGTCTAACTAGAGATAAACTGTAACGTATAAGGTTAAAATCGAGTCAATTGAAATTGGGGGGACTAGAATGACAACGAATACAGTTCATGGAACGTTAGTTTAATGTACCCCTATTTTGTCTCAGTTGACCTCTCAAAGTGATTTGCCGCCCAAGTAACGAGTCGACTCCAGCCGTTGATTTTATTAACTGAAACAGCAAGAACAAAGAGCCAGAGAGAGACAGAGCATATAATCACCTGCCCTACTTAAATTTTCTAAGGCGTGTTTTCTCTAAAAAGTTCTTTTATATTTACGAGAATTTTAGACAAATTATTTCTGCCCGTTGAACTTTTAGTTGATGTGAGAAGAATGATGTGTCTTGAAATTTGTGTTTTCATGGGCTTTAACTCATTTAGTCCATGTAGACAATAGGGAACCCAGCCTAAATCTCCATCTCCATTGACAGAATCACCTATAGTGGACGGTGGGACTGGCGGGGACAACTGAATTTCAAAACAGAGTCTTGTTAATCTCCACCCGAGTCACCCGACAGATAATGGATTATATGCATACATGCAAAATTAGTTTGAATTTCAATGCACATCTTGCGGTTTTTTTTTTTTAAAGACTTTTACTGATAACAAAACAATTTTCTTGAATACCAATACATCTTTTTACACATCATTTATCACCCTAAGCAGTGGTGGAATCAGGATTTTAATCTCAGGGGATGATTTAGTAGACATATATTTTTTATCGGAACGTATACTTATTATATCGTAAGGTTTTGGTTTTCAATTTATTACATGTACATTGAAAGATGGCCGGCCCCGGGGTAAGCCCCGCAAGCCCTCGGTCTCGGGCAACTCCCAGGCTGTAGCAACCCAAAAAAAAAAAAAAATTTAAGTTGCATACTAGTACAAAAAAGTTTTCTAAAATTACACAAACGGCTGCTTGGTTTGGCGAGGCAGCGAGCTGTTATACTCCCGGGAGAACCGAGTTTGATTCCCGGAACACCCTCGCGTCCCATCCTTTTTATCCACTTTTGTTCTACTTCTACTACTAGCGCCTTTTGTTTTCGAAAATTTTCAAAAACGCCCTTGAATTTGTCACGAATTCTCGATCAAAACAACACATGACCTTTAACTAATAACAAAAAGGCACATGAACTTGTTATTTCTGTAACAATTCGGCCCACGTCGTCTCATTTCGTCAATTTGTAACGGATGGAGCTAACGGAAGGTGACACATTCCCTTTTCTTTTTAATTTTTACTTCCAAAAATTACTTTCAATTCTTTCTTTCTTTTAGTAGTAAATAAATATGCAATAAAGTTCTTTGAAATTTTTCCATTTATTTTCCTCCCAATGCACAATATTATGAAAATTAAATATTTTTATTGAAATTTTTTGATTTAACAAACACAAAAATAATGTATAAGTGATATGGTCTTACATTTGATTAAAAAAAGTCATAACTAAAATAAATCGAGCGAGCTAACATGGATTTTATTTTTACATTCGAACTATCATTTCACAAGAGAGAGACATTGGCTATGATCTTAATTGAAAATGAGGTGCTATTCCACTAGGAGCATTTTTGGACATTTGGGACTTTTTTAACTTTTTATGCTTTTCGAGACAGGTCATTCATCTCACATATAGCAACTAAAAAGCCCCATAACAAAAAATTAGTGGAATGGCCCCAAGTTCTTGGATAAATAAAGTACAACGACTCAATTAAAAATTTTGCTTCAAAAAATGTGAGTAGAATTTATTTTATTTGAATCGGATTGTGCTAATCACAAAGCACTATAACCGGGGTTTATATTTTGATGTTATTCAAGCTAAAATAACAATAATGTAATATTGATTTTTTTGTACTTGTATATTTCTTTATTTTGTATGAAGTAATTGAAAGTGGGCAACAAAGCATGATTTGGGTTAGGGCAACCCAAATGTCGGGGCCGGCACTGCATTGAAATGATTCTTTAGGCTACATCAACTATCACGTGCTTATTTTTTATTTATGAAAAAATTGAGAAATGAGAATGTAAAATAACTAGTTTTTTATCAAATCGATCCAAAATTATTGAGATTATAAGTAGCAAAACACGAATAATTATCAATAATATTTAAAATCATATATATACAAAATAAAAATTTTAAAACTCAAACGCTTGGGGAGCTGGGACCGGGCCCCTGGGCCCAACATAGCTCCGCCCCTGGCCCTAAGGAATGTGGTTAACGTATTCCATAAAAACATAGAAGAAAACTCCTTTAACGAAATCAAAACACATGATGGTGAGGGCGCAAATTACGAGGAAGAATGTTATACCAATATCTCACAATGAAAGATTAAGTGCATGCATGTGACTAAATTAATTACATTAATAACTTCAAAATTGCTAATATTTACTCGTATTAATTAATTATCCAAATTTCTGTTTTTTCATCACTGGTTAAAAGTAATCAAACAATTATAATAATGTTTTCATGGTTTAATTAAGGAGGCCAGGTGCAGGCTTTAGAGAAAGCAGTCTAAAGAAGAGAATAGTTTTTTCACCCTCCCTAAACTGGAGGTGAACAATAGCAAACTCTTTCAATTAAGCTGTTGTACGTTGATTCGGTTGGATAATTTCTTCTGTTTTTCCTTTCTGTAGCAGCTTAGCTCTTCTTGCTATATATATTTTGATCTCTTCACAATGTACTAGTCCTTTTGAGTTTTTATAAAAAGTTTCATTTGTCGAGAAAAAATAATAATAAAAAGATAGAATTCATCGATCTTCAACTGTTTAGGTATTTTATGTTCCTTTTAATTCTTATCTTGTAACCTATTTATGCTCGAGCCAAAGATCAATATCTATCAGTAGAGAAGAGAAAATATTCCTTCAGTGAGAACTCTATCACATGTACACAACATCCTCATTCTTAATCATGGAGAAATATATGTCTCACCAAAAAGTAATTTCATCTTTACCAAAAGAGTAATCATTACTCAAATTCCACACAATCTCAAATCAATGAGAGAGAGAGAGAGAGAGAGAGAGAGAGAGAGAGAGAGAGAGAGAGAGAGAATTGTTCGCATTCTCTAACACAAAAAAATAAGTTGATACAGCATTACAAGTTGAAGTTTTTAACTTCTCTTTTATTTTTTGAATATTTAGATCATACAGTAATTTAAAGTTTTATGAATTTTTATGTCGAGAGGAGTAGGAGAAGTCAAGTTTTTTTCATTGACGAAAGGCTAAGAAAATGAAAAATAAGAAAATTATCACAAAAATAAGATAATCCAAATAATATGAATTTTTAATTTTTTTTAACAATGAAAAATAAAATTTAAAAACAACTAATTGAGAGCAGCTTACTGAACTATTTGAATGGATAACTCGTAGCGATCGGAACAACTTTATTAATTTAAAGATTCACCCAAACAATGTGCAACATAATTTTGAAAGTATAAACCCAAAACAACTAGCTCACTGAGCTGTTATTACGATTGAAAAAGTGTAATGAAATTCATGAAAAACATATGAAAGTTTGCTAGTGTATGGAGAAATGTAAAAGTGTATTGAAAGTTGTGTTTTCTTGTCATTTTATTTAGCTTATAAACAATCCAGTGAGTTGTAAAAGTACCTATACATATAATGAATATTAGGTGTTGTTAATGCCAAAATTATTTTTGTTTATGTCAAAACTGTAATGCATAAAAACCTTATAGGAATCTCATTCAGTAAGATATGGTAGATTAAAATGCGATATTCCAAAAGATTTGATGGCTGAGCCGTATGTGGTAGAAAACTCTCAAGTAAAGTTCTAAGGAAAGGGATTGATTGGCCTATTCCGCCTGGGGGAATAGGCCATTCGATTAGGAGATTCTAAAATTGCAAAGGCTTGATTCGATCAAGCAGCGAAGTATTGGAAACGGCTATATGGAAGCACATAATTGGTTAAAGATTACTAGACGCTTTGAATAAATATAAACAAGACTCTGTTTACTTAACATTTTTTTTGTTCGAATTAATTGTTTATTAACTCTATCGATCAAATAAAAGGGGTTTTATACAAGGCTTTTATACACTACCGTTTGAGCACAAATAAAAATAATTTTGACATTATCATTTCCCTAAACATTTATGTGCAATAACTAAATTCACCATCCACACTCATCTAAACAGTGAGGCCAAAGCTGTAATGTCAGAGTGACCTAGCTGTCTCCCTCAGCAGATGAACTGAAATCCCCTGTGCCACTTTTTCGATGAATTGCCATATGTAGTAGTATTTGATTTTTGGTCCCTGATTAAATATAGGAGTATTAATCAAGCTTTTAAGATATTAGATTGAGCTGATTTGTCGATAGGATTCATAAAAGATATAATTTAAACAAAATAAAACAATTTCGATTATTTGTGTGAAATCCCCGGATGGATCCCATAAAGTGTGGCGTACAGCAAGTAATGTAGCTAGATCTTTCTTTTCTTTCTTTCCTTCTTTTGTTTTTTTTTGATAGTTTAGGTGGTCAAATGAGAGTGTGGTAGAAATTAAAGCAGGCCCCCCAATTACAATAATAAACCACGTAAAAGGTGCCTTAGTCACTGCTGCAATTGAATGGCTACTCTCTTTAATATGTGTTGTGTTTCCTCACCCACTTCACTGTCACAGCCATTAAAGTGTGAGAAAACAACACATCTCTTGTTTCCAGGCTTCCAGCACTGTGGGGCCATATATCATTCATTTGATCTCTACCCATTTCTCTCATCATCAATCATAATGATCCTCTTCGTAATATGTTTTGGATCAACTTGCATGTAATGTCCGAATCGGAATCTACAAATGTTTAAATCAAGCCCCTCTTAAAACGTTGAAACTGGATTCTCTTCGGTCCATCAAATATGGACTAGAGAGGTTCAATTAAACCTAACTTAATTTCGGTGTTTTCGGGATTCAATTCGATCGATGACGAGGATTGTTCATTTTTTATGTATGCCGAAAACAAAACCTAGTTGTATATATGTCTTCCCCCTACTCAGGGAAAACGTGTTGTATGTCTTCTCTTTCTGGACTGAAGAGGATCTTGTTCCTTCTCATTTTTATGGTTTTATGAACTTTCTGAATTTACATGGTTTTGGTTGGCATGTACAAGCTAGTGTAATTTTGCTATTTGATTACAGCTGGAACACAAAGAAAGAGGGGGAAGGGGAAGGGGAAGATCGATGTGTTCTATAAGAAGAACGTTGATACCCTTATTTCATGTAACTCAGGGTGTGTTACACTAATTTTAATTTATTGGTTAAATAAGTATTTATTTTTTGAATTAAATGTGATATATTGTGAGAAAATAACATGTCTTATAAAGCGGAAAATAAATACTTAAAAATAAGAACTTTAGCATAACAAGGCCTTAGTATCTAACCCAATGGATCTGTCAACCTAGGAGACCACCCGTTCGTTTTGGGATTTTGAATTTGAATTTGTAGGTAATCATGAGTGTAGAGAGAAATAGAGTAATGATTGAAAATACGAGTAATGATTGGAGAAAGATAGAAAGAAAAATGATTAGAGAGAAAAATGATTGGAGAGAAATATGAAATATATATGTACCCATTATGTGGGAAAATGGTAATGAAAAACATTATCGAGGGCGGTGCAGTTTAGTCCCGTGCTGTGTACAGCAAATCGCCACCTCTCCGGTCTCACTTTGATGATCGAAATCATTCATTTCGTAGAGCTCATCGAGTAAAACAAGTGTACCAAAAATCAACTTGATCAGATATGTTAATTGCCTCATTCAAACATTATTATCTTGAAATGAATGGATCCGAAACACTAGATAAAATCCACTACTTTTTACACTTAATAGTTTCAAGATAATAATATTCGGATGAGAAACTTAACAATATCCGATTGAGTTGATTTTTGATGCACTTATTATACTCAACGAGCTTTACGAAGTGAACGTTTTCGATCATCGAAGAAAGAACGAAGTGGCAATGACTTGTCATGCGTAGCACGGGGCTGGCCAGCACCACCCTCTAGTCCACTTTTAATACAACATTTGAGACTTTTAGATGTGGGACACGCGCGAGTAAATGTGAAGTAGAAGGACCAAACGATATTTTAATCAACACTATTAAAGAAAATTCATGTCTAGAAGGTTTATTTTCATAGAAGCATTGCACATCATAATATCATAATTATGAATAACCAAGGGTAATATGGTACAAAACCAACTTCCATAGTTATGAATAGTCTATTTGATGATTCTACTTTCAAACATTACTTTGTAAAATCGATTTTGAAAAAATATCGTCCAAACACTTTATAGATTCATAATATATTCTGAATATAATTCAAAACCTAAATTTACGATCTAAAATTCAAAATGCCAAAAAAATTGGCTCCCAAACGCTTATATGAATCGGCTGAACATAGGAATAGATTTATACTCTTTTTAATGAAGTTGCAATTAGAATAGTACTACTCCATTATGTAACATATGAGGAAAAAACAACAAAATACCCCAAAAGCCAAAACCAATATGAAGAAGCAAAAATTATTGCGCAATTTTTCTATGATGCCCCAATGTGGTATTGGGGCATGATACCCTATTTAATATTTGCTAACTTCTTAAGTGCAACAAGTCTAAAGTTTTG
The DNA here is from genome assembly GCA_019656295.1 of Rhododendron mucronatum var. ripense. Classification (NCBI taxonomy): domain Eukaryota; kingdom Viridiplantae; phylum Streptophyta; class Magnoliopsida; order Ericales; family Ericaceae; genus Rhododendron; species Rhododendron mucronatum. The sequence goes on along the minus strand of BPLT01000034.1, from coordinate 3,372,691 downwards.
CTTACCTATCCTACATTGCGCCATTAGATCATCAAATAAGTTGGCAATTTCAAGTAAAAGATCATCCCAATTATCTAAGGCTTATTGATATTTTTGGCTCCCAACGTATTACTCGGGTGTCGTTTTGGTCACCAACATACCAATTGTAACAATTTCGTCCCCAACGTTTCAATTTTGTTCTAAAAAGGTCCTTGCGGCTGACGCCGTCGCCTCTTTCTGTTAAATTGGTTGGATAAATTATAAATATCACCCTTAAGGTTTATATTTGTATTAGAGTAAAGCCCCTACTTAATTTCTACGAGGTTTATATTTGCATTTCTTTAATTTCACTCAACTTTTTTTTGAATGATTGATTCATCTCGACAAGAGGAATCCAAAGGTGAAAAATCACTATTGAAATTAATTTTTTTTAATAAATTACAAATATCACCTAGCAAAACGTGAATGCCCGCAAAACCACCTCCAATTTTTTTTTCCCTTTGAACATTATCGACCTACAAGTACTTGTTGTTTTCCTATTGAGATGATTTTTCATGAGGCGACTAGATTTTTTTTGAAATTAATAAATAATTCGGATCACTTGTGTGGAACGCGAAAGTGGGCCTCATGGTCTGATGGCCAATACCCGTGGACGAGTTCATCCCAAATTATATTTGGAATAGAGGCAGAGAAATTGAATTGATTATGATTAATACGAAGACCTACATGACAAAATCACTGTTTTTTTCTTCACAATTTTTTTTTTTTACTTCTCCATAAAAAATTGCATTTGTTGGTTTTGCAACAAAAAAAAAAAATTGCATCCTTTTACAACATATACAAACGTACACACTGACACACACAAAGAAAGACTTTATATGAGGAAGGCAAACATGGAGATGGAGGGTTCTAGGTCTATGAGGTGGTGAGTTGAATGGGCGGCTATGGTGGGTTGAAGTGGTGGACTATAAAAAAAATTACAATTTTTTTTTTTACTTCTCCATAAAAAATTGGAGGTGGTTTTGCCAAGCATTTTTGTTTTGCCAGGTGATATTTGTAATTTATTCAAAAAAATAGTTTCGATAGTGATTTTTCACCTTTTGAATTTCTCTCATCGAGATGAATCAATAATCCAAAAAAAGTTGACAGAAATCAAAGAAATGCAAATATAAACCTTAAGGGTGATATTTGTAATTTATCCAACCAATTTAAAGGAAAGAGGCGATGGCATCAGCCGCAAGGACCTTTTAAACACAAATTGAAACTTTGGGGACGAAATTGTTACAATTATGTTGGGGACCAAAACGGCATGCGAATAATACATTGGGGACTAGAAATATCAATAAGCCAATTATCTAATTGATACGTTTTTAGTTTGTTTAGGTCACGTTTGACATGGTAGGTGTAGCATCTATAGAGGAGAAGTTGAAGTAAAATACGCTAAGGTGATTTGGGTATGTCTACCTTAGACTTGGAGATGCAGTAGTTAAGAGAGCAGATATGATAGCTTAAGGTAGCAACGCTGCGACGAGGGGAAGACCAAAATTGACATTAGATGCTATTGTGTGCAAAGATATGAGTCTAATAGGTTTGAGTGAACAGGTAGCCATTGGCAGAGCTCAATGGAAAAAAAGAATTCATGTAGCTGACCCAATTGATTGACACATAAGACTCGATTGGGTTTGGTTTGGTTTGATTTAGTCATGTTTGAGTCTGTCAAATGCAAGCGAAATTAATGATCTTAAAACCATTTTACAGTTTGTTATGGTTACGCTTACGATATTGTATGATACTATATACCAATATTTAGGGAATAATTAAGAAAAATAAACCAAAAAGATTGAAGATAACCAAAATTTAGGTCAAGGGCGGCCTGACTCTTTCGTGTGACTTTAGCGCGCACTCCATAAAAGTCCGTTCAAATAAAGCAAATCACGTAGTATTTATTTTTATTTTATTAAACTTGTGTCTTCCTCTTCGAAAAAATAAGAAGAAAAATTTCTGGTTGCAACAGTAACAAAAAAGGGGAAAAGAAATAGGGGGGGAAAAAAAACATTAGCAGGTGCACGTTTTTTTCCCCCTTGAAGGGGAGCAGGTGCACTCTTGGAGTCCTTGAAGAGTTTTTTCATTTGGAAATTAATATTCATATTCCCTTTTTTGTTATTCACACTTTCTTTTATGTCTTTTAGCAAAAAAAAAATACATATACTTTCAACACTAAAAAACAAAATAGAAAGTGTTGATAACAAAAAAAGGTGTGTGAATATCAATTCCTTTTTCGTTTTTGTCTTTATCAGTGAATTTAAGCCCTTCGAGGTTATGGAAACTGGAAAGAGTGTTGAGAGTTTTCCTTGATTGGCTATACCGGTTTCTTCCATTTTCAATTCAACGGTAGAGATGAAATTTTAATGATTCAAGGACTGTTAGTAACACAGTACAACAACTTGGGGGCATGATGCCCCAATACCAGATTGGGACATGGTAGCTGGACGCGTTATTGCGAGGTAACCATCTGCCACATGATGCGCTTACTACCAGGTATGGAAAATTAAGATTCGAAACGTAGGAAAGGCATTATATACACATAAGAAAATAAAACTGAGAAAATTTTGTAGGACTCGGAAACCTTATTGTGCAACAGTACAAATCATAGCCGTCTAAGAGTGTTTTCAACAATTTAGATTTAAAATAAACTCTTCTAGCGAAGAGTTTATATTTAAATCCGAATAGTTGAAAGCACGTTTGGATGGTCGTAATGTGCACTACATGGTGCCCTGCAAGATCTCTAGGTCCAATTTTGTACACCATTGCAAGAAATCTTTAATGCTTCAAAAGTTAAACTGAGTTTTTTCTAGTTTGGTTAGAGTTGTAGGCCTGTTTTGGGAAAAATTTCTTTTATATCCCTTCGACTTTGATTAAAAATTCATTTTAATCCTTTACCTTTCAATTTCGACGTAAAAATAGTTTTAACTTTTCAATTTTTTTCAATGTCATTCTTTACAAGGAATCCATTTTCTTTGAGTCCTGCTATAGAGACCAACGGCTGCGCCAGGCCGTTTCCGGCCCCCGGACGGCAGATCTGAGTCGTCCAAAAATTTTATAAAAAAAATGAGGGGGTCTACGCGGGATCTAATGTGTGTAGGGTGCTTGATCCAAACACTATATTTTTCATGTATATATGTATATATCCCTAAAGGATGACGTTGAAAGAAATTGGAAAGTCAAAGTATTTTTATGCTAAAATTGAAAGGTGAAGGACCAAAATGAATTTTTGGTCAAAGTCGATGGGATATAAAAGAAATTTTCTCCCTGTTTTTGCTAAATAAACCACTTTTTTTTTTTTAGTGTTTTTATTCAAAAACAATTTCTTTTGTGGCAATTTTTTTTTAGATTACTGGTTAGTCTCAATGAGACGAATCGAAAAAGAAAAAAATTTGTGATCCAGAATCAAATGTTTTTTAATAAAGCTGAAAAATCTTATTTAATCGGATTTTTGTCTTTATTCAAAAAAACTTAAGTTTGGACCATAATTTTTTACTTTTCCGATTCTTCTTGTTGAAACGAACCAATAAATTGCAAAAATTTGACGCGAAAAAAAATTAAATAAAGACAAAAATAAGCCCAGTGCCTTATTTATAATCTTGTACTCCATCCGTTCCTTTTTTAGAGTCTAATATTTCATTTTGGGTTGTCCCTTAATAAGTGTCCATTTTGTAAAATTAGTAGGTAAAAATTGGTACATTTCCCATTTTACTCCTAAAAATAAATTTCATTTTGAAAAATTAGTGAATAAAAATGTAATGATGATGCCTCCATAGAGGGTAAGCAGGAAAAATGGAGGTAAAAGTTGATGTGAAAGGTGTAATGGTAAATTATCTCCTTAATAAGTTGAAATTACGGACACTAAAAAGGGACGGAGGGAGTACGTTTCTGTTTCATGCCTGGTTAGGCTGAGGTTATATGACCTCTGCTCCATGAGATTGGAATTATTTTCCTTATCACTCATCATCGTATCTTTTTATTTTTGGGTTGTTTCAATGAGTGAGTGACAATTTGCACACAGCAAGAGAATTATAGTATAACTTTTTATCACACTATACCCAGTGGCATGGGGGTGCATAAAACAATGAGAAAATCTGATTTATTTAGCCCAAAAAAAAAAAGAAAAAGAAAAAGAAAAGAAAGGTGCAATGAATGAGGGATATAGTCTCTAATTTAAAGATCAAAAGCTTCAATCCAAATTGCAATAAACCATATACAAAATTAATCAGGCACAAGTGACCCCACATGTCCTACGATATGGATTTGTCCCTTATCATTAGCTTAGCAAATCAAGCCATAACCATAACTCAAAAAGAGAGAAGGAATTAAGTTTAGGGATGCAACCCTGGTGGGTAAGCGATTCGACCAAGCCCAACCCTAATTGTGCTCGAGATACTTCATCCCAAGCTCAACTTCGGGTCCCGTTAAAATGAACCCCTAATTATTTTGAAACACTTTTGGAGTTGAATCATTTCTGGTGTGGCACCAATTAATTAATTGAGATAACCCCCTAACAGAATCTCTTACAAAAGAGGCACGTGACATTTAGGCATGCTCATGAATGGTCTTATACTCTATGAACTTCGGGTTATATAGTTCACCTAGCTAGGGTATGATGGTGGTTAGATTTTGAAAGAAAATGCTGGAAAAGGTTTGGCCTGGACTTATCGTTTGTGCATTCAAATTCCAAGCTATCCAACATAAATGCAAAAGCTAAAGGGTAACCAAGCCATGAATGGCCTCAATTAAATGCACCTGCAAAACAACAACTAACCCACATACTTCTTCACCTGCTTATATTTACTTCACTCTCCAGTCCTTTCTTTATATTCATCGCTCCCTTTGCCAAGCATTTTGCTCCACCATCTTCTCTTTCACTCTTTTTTTTTTTTTCCTTCTTTGCCTCAAAGCTCCTTTTGTTTCTGTAGCTAGGAAAGAGCAGAAGACAGAAATGGAGAGGGAGAGAAACAAACAGGTTTCTCTGCTACTGCTGACTTTGGTTGCTGGGTTGCTGTCTCAGAACTTGCTCATTCCTGTCATGTCCATTACTAGTGTGGATGATCAAAAGAACTATTACGTCCCAGACCCACATGCAGGAAGCCCCCCAACCCCTACAAGTCTCTCTCTCTCTCTCTCTCTCTCTCTCTCTCTCTCTCTCTCTCTCTCTCTCTCTCACACACACACACACACACACACACAAAACTCTGTGGTTTCTCTGGTTTTATTGTGTTGTTATAGCATGCCTAATGGTACAGGGGAAACTTTGCAACGTCCACAACCTCAAGAGGTTTTATTCAAGGACATCCCTTTCACATGAGTAGGCCCTACAGAGCGTGTGAGGGTGGAGACTTCTGAATATATTTATAACAATCGTGCGTATTATTAGTACTGATTTAATAATTGGACATAAACACACGAGGACGGGAAGGGGGCAACAGTCTCTCACCAAAATCCAATTTCTTTCTTTCCCCTTCTCTTCACGTCTTCCCTTCTTTGCCAAAACTTTGTTTCACCTCGTACAGTTTGCTCAATTGCACGAAGGAGCAGCAGTGGCGGCAGCGGTGTTTTCTTTTTGTTTCTTTGAAATTATGGGAACAAAAACCAAGTCATTAGATCTACACTGCATTTTTTCCACATATAACATCTAGGGGCTTATTGAATGGTTTTGCTGGTTGCAGGTTCACACGGGAGTCCACCACATGGCTCAGGAGGAACACCACCCTATCATGGGACCCCATCACATGGCGGCGGAGGTAGCCACGGAACTCCGCCTTCTAACTGTGGAACCCCACCAAGCGGAGGTCATCATACCCCAACTCCATCCCCTCCTACCGGGGGCAGCAGTTACTCACCTCCAACTTACAGTTACTCACCTCCAACTTATAGCACCCCGCCTACACCTTTCGTCAGAACTCCACCTTCCACCGGAACTCCACCAGTCACCCTAACCCCACCAACCATTGACCCTGGCGTCCCCACCACTCCCACTCCCGGCATCTCGTTTCCCACCCCACCATTTGCCTTTCCCTCCCCGCCATTTGCTTTTGATCCTAACTCACCACCTTTTTCATGCAAGTAAGTTATACTATCTCCATTTTCCAAAATAAAAAAAATAAAAAAAGGGGAAAAATTTCTTAACTCCCATTCTCGTGCATAATGTCCACCAAAAGGAGAATGCTACCATTTAGTACAGATTGATAGGCTCACGTACAACTCTGTATTTTCGACATTGTTTACGATGTCATAAAATTTGTATACCATGTAGCATATGCAGGCATAACCCGTGTCTAAAGGCACTACTGACACTGGTGCTGTGTATCAAAGCAATCTCAGTCATCCTACTAGAATGGGTAGAGTTCAAAAAGTAGTGGATGTTAAAACTTTTCATCTTCCATAAATGCAGTTACTGGAGGACTCACCCAACGCTGATATGGGGTGTGTTGGGCTTTTGGGGGACGTTGGGCGGTACACTCGGTGTCACAAGCGTTCCAGGGTTCGGATCAAGCATGAGCTTGCAACAAGCACTCTCCAATAGCCGCACTGATGGGTTTGGGGCGCTCTATCGAGAAGGCACGGCCTCTTTCTTGAACTCCATGGTTGATAGGAGGTTCCCTTTCACTACTCAGCAAGTCAGAGACAACTTTGTCGGAGCAATTGGATCAAACAAGGCCGCGGGGGCTCAGGCCCGTGTCTTCAAGCTTGCCAATGAGGGTCGGCTGAAGCCCAGAAACTGAAAAAAAAAAAATGCCACTTTTAGTTGACTTAATTGCTCAGTATCCAGTATTTCCATGTTTGATTTTGGGATGTACTTGCTTTCAGGTGGTGTCTTTATCTATTTGTTGGGATTTTGTGCTTCTTAATTGAGTATGATGTTATAGTACTATTTTAAGATGGATACCAACTTTATGTTTCAATTATCAGTTATAAAATAATATTAGGGGTTTGGGTTGTGCTAAGTAATTTATACAGACTGCACTAGAAATAAAGGTAACTACAAGGACATAAACACAAGCTTCATGGACAAAAGTAAAGTAATGTTTTAAAGGGCCATTGCAAAACTTTAGGATCCGGGCTGGAATCCTCTGTCCCTTGTTTCATGCAATCACAACCACACGATCTGATTTTCATCAAATTTTAAAAGGGATGTTGTTGCTCTGGATGCCAGTATGTTTACTGAGACCAATGAATGAACAATGAACAAGGTATGTCCTTTGCAATAATTACAGGTTTGACCAAGATGTGCTTGTCCTAGGACACAAATGGAGGATGAGAGATTCAACAATTTCACTATATAGAAACGCTTATGACATTCAGGGCAGTCAGCTCGGCCTTGGGATCCTTGGATCTGCCTTGAGCGACCGTGTATGAATGGGTCGGTGACATCATTTTACCGTGCTATGTAGTGTCCTCGTTTCATAAAATATGATCTAGAATAATAACAAAGAAGAGTACGATTTAGAAGATATAATAGGACTATAGGACATGCAGCCTCAACATCTCTGGGTCAACGTAATTTAAAAAAGAGAATAGCAGATTCCTATGTATCTTATATGGGTTTTCTAATTATACTTTGGCTGATCAAACGTAGGTCAAATAATTTCCTGCACAATTCATGGCTATTGCTTCACCTGGTAGCGCTACCTGGTTATGCTGGCAGCTACTATGCCCCCATGGAGGATAGATTCGCGATTACTTTGAGGCAATGAAATGTAACAAATTCCTTGTCCACATTCATCAACGGGGTCAATCGACAAGTCCAGGTAAGAAGGTGACATCAGCTTTACTGATGTATAGGAAGGACTAGGTTCTAGAAGTCAAAACAGTAAATCCAAAGCAACACTTCTGAGTCCATTTTAACTAGTGCACTCAGTCCTAACGTAAAATGCAGCAGCAAATGATAGGAAATGCCCTGTATAGAGATTTGACTTCAACTTGCATTAATAATAGTAAGATACTAATTTCATTGCTGAGATTCTCAATGGGAGGAATAACTGATTGCAAGTGGGCATACCAACGATGTGGCATTCGAGTTGGCAAAAGTGTGGGGTGAAACTCCCAGCCTCTCCACGCGGTTGCAAGTTTGAGCGAGACTTAACTGGGCTATGGCAACTAGCTGTCTCGGAAGGGACAATGATCACCTCCCAACAGCACCTACCGACTGCCTCTGTAGCATGTATACAGACACGAAACGGGATATGAAGTTTCTAAAAGACGGGGACACAAACTCGGCAGACATAATTATATGTAGAAGCATGAAGAGTCAATATGTATCAGTAAGCACCATTATACATCATATTATACTTTTAACCCAAATTATTTGAAATAATATGCATTTAACCTCTTGTGTCTCTGCCGTGTCCCTCCTGTGTTCCCTGAAGGAACTTAATTAAAATTATTGGACGCACCGCGTTGCGTGTCCCATAAGTTTTTTCCCGTATCCCCGACATGTCCCCATGTCCTCCGTGTGGGACACAGATGCAACAAGCTATTGGGAGTGTTGGTGGTTCATAGCCAACCGCACAAGCCAGAAAGATTAGGAACTCTATGGTCACGGTCCGAGGGAGTCACTATGCTGGTCACTCAACTTTTTCATTGAGGGGAAAAAAAGTTTGCTAATGGTCATAGAAGAACATGGATCCCATGTCCCAATTCATCCAAGTCCCAGATATATATAGCTTTTCTGAATGCATACAAACATTAACGAAAAAATAAATACTGATGTTTCAATGTGTGTGTGTGTATCTGTTTATGCATGTAACACTACATCCCTATTTCGAGGATGCTTCATCTTCTTTTCTTTCTTTTTTAATCATCAGGATGCTTCATTCTTACTTTTTTTTAGTAGAGGGAATTCCATTTAACCACTCAGGATGCTCCATCCAAACAGGGAAGAAAACAGTGAAACACCACAGGATAGCCAGGCAAATGATGGAAAGGATCCAGAATGAAATGAAAGGGTGTCAACTGCCAAGGTGTCAGAAATTTCCATTCCTTCATAATTTTCGTACTGATTACTGTTAACTTTTTCCTGCTCCAGCTCTTCCATTTTCACTGATTGATCACTTGTACAGTTGCAATTTTCTTGTCATAAAATGAAAATAAGTTATTGTCTGATACTCCACCTTCTCCATCTCTTTTACACTGATTGAGCACTAATAGAAAATTGAAAACAACATAAAGATGACCATTAAGTTCTTGTTCGAAGGAAGAGCCATTATATAGACAAAGTAGGATACGTTTGTTATCCATTTAAAGGAGGTCATAACATAACCATGTCAATTTCATGCATTCAAGTTCCAATGAATAAGACAGAAAAATCTTCTAAAAGAATAGTTGGTTTTAGTGGTCCAAGTCTTTTGTTTGGACAACAGTTTCTTATTTTAAGCAACATATCATCTCTATCTTCTACGAGGAAGGCGACAGCTGTATGTAAGAAACCTATTTAAATGAAATCTATACCTAACCCCATTAGATTTCTAGTCCGTCATACGGCATGCATTCAAAACAAAGTAAAATCTATTTACCCATCAAATAAATGCACACCAACCAAACCAAAGAAAACAAAGGAAATGAGTACCTTAGAACATGAGTGACTGAAGTATAAGTTCTGTTAGTGGTAAGCAACTAACGAAAGGATTGTTTCGGGGGATTGTGAAATGAACTCTTGATCAAAACTCCAGCATCCTTCTGTTGTCCCCATTCATGCCAGTCCAAGAAGGTAACAATTAAAAAAAGCTAACATTATAATTCAATTGCTTGTTAGAATTTCAATATATTTAGGTCGGCCTGAACAAGAAATTGAATTACAAAGTCAGCTTTTTTAATCAAAAGGAAACAAATTTATAGAAACATTAGGTATTTAGGTCTGAAGTAGGTGTCTACAGGACATGGTTTTTAATATCGTCGTTACGTATCATATCAGCTGTTATGTAACGGGACTTCGGACCTCCGGTACCGATATTTGCTTATGAATCGATATCGGCCAATAAATGGCCGTTACGTTTCTCGACAACACGGTTTGAAGCCCTGCTGCAGAACCACTTTTTTGTGATTTGCCAATTGCCAGAGAAACAAGGGCTACAATAAGCCTAAGGAGTAGCCCTACACCTAACGTAATTTGACTAACAATCAAACACTGTACAGAAGATGTCTAGCATGCTTGCTACATCTTTAGTTGCAGTGTGTTTATGTACCATGAATAATGCACGGCCTGACATCCATAACTCAAAAATAAAGATAGTAAACAGAGAACAGCTGTGGGGTTTCATGCCCCAATAAATCAGCTTATGCAAAGCTGCGGACAGGGAGAGCATTGGATCCTATTTCATGCAAATAATGCTATAACCATGGAAGGTAAAACCAAGGACAGACAACCTTTTCCTGCAAAAAAATAGGTTGCATTTGGATGTATAAATTTGCAACGCTGGGATTCAATGTTAAGATAAACGAAAATGGAAAATAAAAATAGGAGGACCAGCTACTAGTGATACATTGGAAGACCCAAGTCAGAGGATTGACTAGAGGTTGAACACAGATTTTCATAAGGAAACTTCTGTGACTATACATGAGAGGACCAGCTACCAGTGTTATATTGAAAAACCCAAGTCAGTGGATTGACTAGTGGTTGAAGACAGATTTTCATGTGGAAAGAGGGTGTCAAATGACTTACTTTTTTTCTGCAATGACTTGAAATCTTATATAAAGCTGTTCATTACATACATATTTATAGCTTTACATAGCTGGAACATGGGTCTAAATTACACTGTAGATACCTAATTTATTTATCTTCTAGCATGTTACTTTTCATCTACATCAAGTGTAAACACTTTCAATTGAACAGCATCAAAGTCTAATGCTTATGAATCCGCAAAACCACATACCACCATGGTTTTATCATGTACGATCAGAATGAGGGAAATTGGGCAGTAGATGTTTCAAGGTTTTCTAGTGAGTGAAAAGAGCAACATCACTCAATTGCTCTTCAAGATTTCAACTACCTTTGTGATGAATTACATTATAATAAGGAAAAAAAATAGCTCCTCAATAATAATAGACTAGGACGATCCATTGTAGGGTGGAAATAAATCAACATGTATCATTGAGAAACAATACATTTGCGGTTTAAATATGGTTACAAAAAGAATGCGGTTAAGTCGAACAGGTGGTTAGGTTAAAGGAAAAACTACCATAGAGATAGCGAACAAACTAAAAACATGAATATCACAGTACTCAAGTTTCCCTAACCAATGAAGCCTGATAATAAAATAGAGGAAAAAATTAAACCAGTAGCCAAATAACTTATGAGATAAAAAATGAGAGTTGAGGTAAAGAATTCAGAAGGTTCCAAACAGGCCCCAAGTCAAATGGAAATAATTGACCTCGAGTTTCCAATTCCAAACTGAGAAAAAAACCAAATACAGGCTAAAGTTTTGGAACAGAACTTACACAAGTAATCATTTGAAAAAAAGAAGGGAAAACCAAAGAGTTCATCGTTTCCATCATATCCTCTAATTAACTAAGAATAACAAAATCAACATAACAATCATGTGCCATTGCATACATCATACGAGTATTTCCTTATTTTCGTAAAGCAAAAAATAATAAAAAAATTTTGTGGGCATCCTCTTGTTTTATCCTTAGACTTCCAAGGATTAAAACTGCTAGGGCTCTTTTCTCGCTTCTACAAGTACCACAATAGTCTTGATCTATGTTTTTCTTATCTAACATTCTATCTTAGCTAATTAGCATGTTTATCAACAAAAAGGAAAGTTCAAGATGTTTATGGACGAATGTCAAATTGTCGCCCCTTTCTTATTAGGCATTTGCTACTGTGTCCAATCTAGTTTCAAGACATGCATTTCAATCCAAAGTCTAAAAGCAGTCTCGATTTCAATGGTGTAAACTGTGTAATCAATCATATGTGCATCGTTAAACTCTTGCATCATAATCTGGTTTCTTAACCAGATTAGGAAAGGTAGTATAGTGCCACCTAGATATTGTGGTGGGAATGGTTAGAAAAAGTATGTGATTCTAGGGTTATGAAGGCAAGAATGAAGGGTCTAGGATTTCTAGACTAAACTTTTTTATCATCCTCTAGCCTAACTTGTAAAAGACAATATTGAACTCATCAGTCACTGGATACACGACAGTCATGTAGAATTCAACCATCACTATAATGTAACAAAGAAGTAGCATATGGTTTTCATTTCACCAATATGAACAAATACCGTTTAAGTTCCCGAAAAGAAAATGAGCACAAATTATATAGAGAGTATGTTAATATAGCCCATACACATGTTATAAACTCACAAAACTCCTGCTCGAGTTACGGTACTGCCCTAGATTCATAGACATAACATATAAGGCCAGATTATTTGACCAGATATGAGAGTGGAATCGGACTATTTACCCAAGAGGGCTAAACATCCAGTGTTTGGTACAATTTTTACGGTTCAACCCTAACGTATCGCATTCACAATCCAACAAAGTGTGGGATACACAATACCATGGGGGATAGCATTACATATCACATGAGGTTATATCTATCCACTTCAAGTACCGTCAAATAAATGGGCCCTTAGGGCTCGCTAACGGTACAAATTTAGTTACATTCAGTACGCATTGTAGCATTTCAAGCTCCCATAGCAGGAGTCAAAAGTCTTTAATCTATGACTCTTGGTTGGCTTAATTCAAGCCCAAGTCCCTAAAAAAACAGAAACCAGCAGAGGGGATGCATATAAATCGAAAACAAACTTAAATAGTAAAGGGTGACTCCTTGGGCAGTCCTGGGCTTAACTTTTTGGATTTGTCACCTTGGGCAGGCCTGGGCTCAGCTATTTGGATCAAGTCCCAAATAATTAGGCAGCTGTTGCAGGAAGTAAATTATACTCATTCCGCTCCTAAAGCCCATCATTGTCTGTAATTAATCAATAAACCAAATCATTTTTACCACAGATGTAGAATTTGTTGTCAGGTAAATGTTTTCAAATCAAGATACGTATCGTGTATCGTTTTTTCACTTGCATAGTTCGTATCGAGATACGTATCGTGTATCTTGAGATACGTTTGCTGGAAGAGTAGAGTTTCTATTGTGTCGTTGAACAATATTTTTGGGAGAAGGAGGATACTAAAGACAAGGGTAGGGAATGAGAATATTTGTATTGCACTTGAACTAAAACATTTTTTTTTGGCTTGGTACAAAATGGTTAGAACCCATCTCTATTTGTACTACTTCATGTAAGACTCTAGTACAAAGATATTTTCATACAAGATAAATTTGAGGTAATTCTAGAATTACACATGAGACTAATTCTCACAAAAAAAAAAAACTCTAGATATTTCACAAGGATATTCTAGAGTTTCTAACGCTGGATATTTTAGAGTTTTTAAAAACTAAATATTTATATCTTTTTTGATAATATCTATCATATTTGGGTTTTGTCAATTGGAGCTTTGCCAAAATACTAAATTTATTTTATGTTTCAACAACGTTAATCATAATTAAAATATAATTAAGAAGTAGATACACTCATACACATAATAAAACCAACAAAGTATGCTTACATTTAAAAACAATTTAAGATGCAAAATTTCAAGTCACTCAACTAAGGCCTATTACATTAAGGCTTTATGTTCCCTTTGTTAGGAAAAGAAAAGTAAGACAAACTACAGTCGAAGTATGGTTCTTTCTTTAATACAAGACAACATTGAGGTTGAATTTCTATCAAAGGGTTTGAAAGATGCCATAATTAGATCAAACGGCTTAGATTAATGCATTTGGGGTTCCACTTTTTGAAATAAGGTCCGACTTTTTTTCGAATAATTAATCGTAGGATACGCGATCGTATCGTAGGATTTTTGTACAAAAAGGATACATGATGAGATACATATCATTCCCCGAAGGAGATGATACAAATCGTAAGATACGTATCGTGTATAGTAAGTTTTTAACAACTATGCCTGTAACCAACGGTTTTAGTCAATATATACAATGCATTACGTCAAGAACACATAAACTAGTTCATTCAACTCTTAACAATACACCAGAGGGTATCAAACATAGCATCAAGTATCCAAAGTCACCAATAATCATCTCATATTGCTGTAAAAATTGATCGAATATGGTCCATATGGAAATCAAAACATGTTTATTAGCTCTCCCAAATCTCGAGCTAAGTAGCACAGTAACATAGACACATTTACATGTTTACTTACAAAAATGTAGGGCACAACACACCTGTGACACGTTAACAATTTTGATACATTAACTTATTATATGACGTGTATCGTCAATGGTGTATCTGTTTCCCTAAAATATGCAACACAAAGCAAGGATTGAAATCCATCCATTTAGTATTACATAGATATCGACATACAATTCAACGCACAATAGCATTCTAAAGCATGCATGCAATTGTGTGTCTTCCTATACACTTTTTAAATCATATCTTGAGCACATACGTTGCACTAAAAGAATACAAAACATTGTTATTGAGAAGATATTTCATCACATAAAATGATTCAGATTTCAGAAGGTTCAAGAAGTGTCACTGAAGTGTCCCATATCCCTAATACGAATCTAATTGTTTAATTATTAGGACACTTGAAAGAGTGTCGAACATGCTTTTGGAAGTGTTCGATGAGTGCAGGTATTCGACACCAGTGTCCAAAAACACCACTCATCTGTAGAAGTTTTCGTGATGCTTACCTCTTAATGTCAGTTTTTTTTTTTTGAAAATTCTGCCCTCTCGTATTTTCTTAACGACGTGCTTATTTTTCCATCCCCATGCATATTAATGTACAGGGCACAACATTTTGAAGTCCATTCTAGAGTCATTTGTTACATAGCGGTACGTAGTCCCAGTTTCTAAAATGACACGCTTTCTTCGTGTATGTATCCGTGGTTCTTACCTCTTGAGCCATCGATTTTGTTTCAACATTCATGCTACTCATCTTTTCTCGATACACTTATTTTTTCATCCTCTCGCATACCAACATAAATGGCACGATTTCTAAAGTACGTAGCAAAAAGACACAATTGACCCAATGTATAGTGGTCATTTTCTATAAAGGTGTTTAGCATAAAAGCTTTCAATTTAATACTCCCTGCATCCCAAAACTTTGGACCCTTTTCAGTAATCATAATTACTCTCTAAAATTAATGGTTTGACATTGCAATGGTGAATTACTGAATTAGCAACAAGAACAAAAAGTCCAGCAATTGAAAGTTGTGTAGGACAGTTTTGGCGCTAAATGGTGTGCAAGTTGGAATTGAGTGTTTTGGCTCCAAATTTAAAGTAATTTAACTGCCCACCATAGTTACTCTCCCAACGACAGTTCTGACGCTAATGCAATTTTTTCCCTTTTTTGATTGTAAAATGAGTATGGGGAGGAAGGGCAAAAATGGAAATTTCTCAATTTTCCCTCTTTGACTATAGTCAAATCGGACAATTATTTTGGACGCCAAAACTTAAAACATGGACCACAATTTTGGGACGGAGTGAGTAATGATTTCGTAAACGGAATTCCACATGGCCTTTTCTTAAACTATATAAGCATGTTCAAAAACATGTTAACCTTGAGTTATCAAAAACATATCCAAATCCAGATGTGTGAGTCGGTAACTTATAAAATGAAACAAATAACAAGGTACGTTACCAAAAGAGTGCAAGATATCCATTTCACTACTCTCTACTCCTAAGCACTTTCAAACTGACACAATCAACAAGCTCTTTCTACCTTTCATTAGAAGATTCACAAGGACATCAACTCCTGGGCAATCAGGTCAAAAACCTGAAAGTTGGCCTATAAAACTGGTCACTCGGTCAATTTGCAATTGAAAATAAGTAAAACTTAAAAGCTGGTAACACAAGACATAGTCACTCAAAGTGATCAATCAGCTTAAGTAGCATAGAAACCAGGAGTTATATTGCATTGGTTAGTATACCTCGTAGAGATCAAACTCATATGGGAACAAATACAAAAGAAGATATAGGCATAATGATTTCTACAAAGAGTAACCACTGTGTCTTCCTTAGGAGCCGAATTGAACAAGGGAATGGATTTCATACACAAAAATGTAATCTTCAGGATGCTATGTTACTAAAACTCAAGAAATGTGACGCGGATCATCACTGCAAATAATGTGCACACTTTCTCCTTTATCTAACTCGTTTGGTAAACATGCCATGTCATTTTCCTTTTGCAGTACTCACAAGAGTTCACACAGTTCATAAAAATTAACTTTTGCAACTAGTATTCCCTCTAATTTCCCAATTGAGTTGCTTTAGAGCACTCTAGTTATACAATGATCTAAGTTACTGTCCATATTTCAAACTCACCATGACCAACATGCTGTCACAGATGCAGTTTAACAGCGATAAGGAACAAAGAATCTTACACGTTAGAGTCTTGATAACCTCATGTGTGATTCAAACCAGTCAAATATTTGCTGAGACTGCAAGCTAGTCATTTCATGATAAGCAAATGCAAGATTCAGTTCCTCCTCAATGTGATGGACTAAATCCAAATCAGGCAGAACAATTTTACTCTCCCTGAGAGCTGCTTTCAAGGGTAAAGCACGCCCATCAGCTCTCATAAAACCATTCTTGTCAATAAAGCCCTTGTCCCGGAACAGATCAAACAACTCCATTGAAGTGGTCTCACCAAGTGCTGGAATCCTATCAGATAAGAAATTTGGCGACAAGGGAAACTCCATGCACTTAATTTCTGCAGCGTCAACACCTTCATCCTTCAAAATCCTAAGAAAATAATCTATCCTCCGCTTCCTAGCTTCATCTTTGGGCATGTGCACAAATATAGTAGGTGGGTAGTCCTTCATGATATCTATTTGATCAAATACACCTTCTGCAATCATTACTGCAATGCTACTAAACTTCACATCAGTCGCAAGCATAGAAACAAAGTACCCACCAGAAGAAGCCCCTAGAGCCACAAGAGGAAGATTTTCAAGCTTGTGTTTCTCAACCCACCACGTGATAATTCCTTTGACGATCATTCTTTCCTCCCTAAGTGACCAGCACCTCCCTGCACTTGAAATGGTAAGAACTGAAAACTTGCGAGCAAGGGCGTGAAGGACAATTAGCCTTTCCTCGGGCAAGCCAACACAGTTCGGACACCTAGGAGACATGTCCCAAAAATTAACAGCTCGGCCATTACAACCATGAGCTAAAAAGAGAACTGCCTTTGGCGAATCAGGTACTTGCCATATGATATCTGTTCCATTCCTGAATTCGATAGTCTGGTTAAATTGAGCAAAAGAGTCAAAACTATTCCACTTCTGCTTTACTATGCCAGTCGAAGAACCGGGTTTCTCCCCATCATGTAGAAGCAACATTATCAAAGCCAAGAATACTAGAGTCAGACATGTAAACAAAACCGGCACCCGGCGTCCCTCAATGCCACTCCATGACCTTGATGATTTGTTTCCACACTTAAACATTGCTGGGAAAAAGAAAAAAAAAAAAGAAGAGGAAATTACTATAATGAGTCGTGCTAATCAGCGGGTAAGGTTCACATAATGGCAAAAAAATTGAAATTTTGATACGCTTTCTCATAGTTATGTACATTGATTACCCATTGTAACATACTTTGTACACCTTAACCACTCCAAATGGTATGTGGTTTGCATTTCCCTACTATAATTTTTCTCAAATCCCTTACCTGAAAAAATTATGAAACAAAAAATCATATGAAATGCAGTTCTTAATTTTCATCATGGAGGACAAACTGTATATGGTGCAGGGCTACAGTGCAATTGGATGGAGAGACTAAGTGTGATCTCTGACATTTTAGTGAGATTTGATGAGAAAGGCAAAGGAACCAATCAAAAAATATCATTTCGTACATTTCTCACCATTTCTGTCCAAATCACGCAACCCAAATGAGCGATTTGGTGAGAAACTCTAACCGTTTTTTTCTTACCAAATCATTCAATCCAAAGGGGCCGTAAGTCAACCAAATAACGCACCTCATGATCTTGAAAGCATTTTGAATCCAATTGAACTAATCCTCCATTTCACTAATAAATCAAGTTACATGATCAAAGCAAAGAGTCAAAATCATCACCCTTTCTCAACTGTGGGAAAATGCATACACATGGAAATCAGAATGCGCGCTGATATGAAAATTATAGTAGTTTCTCTGTGCATACGTATGTTTCAGATTCCAAAGAAAGCGAATAAAGGAGATACCTGATAGCTTTGATGAGGAAGAGAATTCGAAAACCCTATACCCAGATCAGATGCTACACCGGGTTTCTCATTTGTTTCTTTCCCAAGATTTAAATGTAGGGAAAGGGTAAATTACCCACAGGCGGTGTTGACTGGAAATAACCAGCAGCCGATGGTCTCAACTCTCAAAATCACCACTCTCATGATATGAGGGGAAATATTCACCAAAACATGGTATGCCTAGTTGAATTGACAATTATACCCTCCTCTATTTATGTATCTGTAAAAACCCAAAGCCCTAATGCTCTACTCATTCCCTGTAGAGACCCGTATATTTTTTCTTTTTTAGGCTATATATATATATATTCTTTTGTTAATGTACGGCCCGTCGAGATAGACGGTACGAATATTCGGTGTGACGTTTTCGTGGGAGGATATAAGGGTAATTGTGCGAGAGGTGCACGTGTGTGTGTGTGGGGTGGGGCATGGGATTACTCCCCATGTTAATAACTTCCCCAGGAGACTACTTCCTCCCTTCTCTCTTTTTCTCACTCTCTCGGCAGCCTCTCTCTCCTCTTCTCCTCCGAAAATTTTCTCCTCTTCTCTCCTCGATTTCATCTACTTCGAGCGTGATTCCGAGCAAAGTTCAAGAATTAAAGTTGTTCTACGGCGCGTGGGCTTTCCGAATATCCAAGAAAAATCATGATCGGACCGCGTGGGAGCTCGGTTGACTTGGTCAAAGGGCCGGGTTTTGTTCAAAACCCATGAGGTAGGGATTTCTTACTCTTGTTATGCGTTTATGCGGTGTTTATGTACCTAGATCGTGCTTTGTTTCGTTGTTTGAGGTTGTCTATTCCATTTCCCAAAATCTGAAGAACAGGGCCTCTGTTTTTGGGGTTTTACGCCTTCTTAAACTCATGATTGAATTTTGGTTCCTTCAAATGAAATAGAGTAAACTTAGAGCCCGTTCTAATGCCGCTGGAATCACTCGAAACCGTTGAAAATTGAATTTATGGTGACTTTTAGAAAACTGGTCTGTAATCTGCCTCGTTTTCTGGGTTTCAGCCCACTTCGAACAGCCATAACTTCCTCGTCCGAAGTCCGTTTTATGAAAACTTTATCTCGATTCGAAGGTCTTGAAGTTAGCTTTCGTTTGCCACTGGAATCGCCTTAAAAACCTTAGTACACAGAAAGTTGTGACTGTTGGAATAAAGGTGTGTCAGTCTGCCAACTTCAAAGGTTGTTCTCGTTCCGTCGTAATGGCTCCCTAGGTAAATAGAACATGTTTAAGTCACTTTCGGACATGATTTCTCTTGTCCTAGTAACTCGTTGTTTGACCTTATCCCTTGACACTCATTAGTGTATAATATTAATGTCGTTTGAGTAGGAAATGTACCGTAAGATTAATAGGAGTGCCGTAGCCTATATGGGTGCCATGGTGAGTATTACGGGTAAATGTGAGGATGCCTAGCAGGACCATCTGTCCTCTTGATTCGTTAAACAATTAGTTTCCAATGGTGTTGTCTTTTGACGTTTAAATGTCGATACTAGTGGGTGGAAGGTTATAGAGTTACTAACGGGTAAGATTGTCGTGTAAGATATGGTGAGTGTTGTGGGTAAAATGTCATTAAGACGTTTATGGGTTAAGGTGTTGTATAGGGCGTAGCGTTATGTTCAAGGAACGATATGGACACATGTGATAATTGATAAATGTTTTAGTTGACTGTCGATTATGAAAACGGGAGTACTAATGATTGTATTAAAAATGGGACGGTGAGAATATGAATGGTTATTGTGACATAAATGGAATGAGATTGATTTACGAATAGACTGATGATAAAATTGATTATGAAAGTGTGAGATGTGACCCAAGTGGTTGTTATTGAGGGAAAAGACTTGGGGTGACCCTGCGCTCGAGGGAACTAGACCCGAGGTGACCCAAACTGTTATTATTATTGAGGGAATAGACTCGGGGTGACCCTGCGCTCGAGGGAACTAGACCCGAGGTGACCCCACTGATTACTATTATTGAGGGAATAGACTCGGGGTGACCCTACGCTCGAGGGAACTAGACCCGAGGTGACCCTAGTGACTATTGATGGGAAGCACTTGATTAAAAGAAAGGAAAAGTTTTGAAATAAAGAGATTCGATAATGAAACGAGAAATGGAAAGATTGCGATAAATTGAATGAAATGTGATAGTATGGTATCAAAGCCGTTTCTGACTTATTAGGTATAGTGATGTGGAGGCGTTACTAGTTCTCGTGTGGGTTATATTCAGTCGGGTAGTGCATATCGAATTGCTTAAGATCCTTTGGCCATAGTGAGATACCTGTCGATAGTCATAAATTCTGGGAGCATACCTATCTATACTCATTCACTCTAGTAGCATACTCATTGCATTTTTCTCATAACCGGTGTATAGATTTCTCTACTGGGCACGTGTTTGCTCAACCTACCATTTCAGGTTCATTGCAGGTCATGGTCATGGAGTACTAGGAGTGCATGCTGACGTTATCAAGTAAAGCTATTTTGGGAAGCACTTTATATTTCTTGTAGAACTAATCGTTTGTCATGAAACTCCTATTTTGTAAAGTTGTAATTGTAGGTCAGTTTGTGTATATTTGGGAACTGTATTGTATTTTGGGGGTAATGTACGTATGATTGTGAGGACTCTGTATTTTAAACGGTATTGTTGATTTATGCTAAAAATTCGAGGGCGTGACATTCCCTCCCAAATCCATCGGTATTTGGTTTGAAGCCTCTCATCCGCTCAGCTCTCGACCATCTCTCTCCACCTCTCTGGTATCTCTCTCTCCCTCTGTCTCTCTCTCTCTCGTAGGTGCGTGTGTGTTGTGTGTGTTCTCTGAAAATCGAACAAAACCTTACCCCAAACCCCCCCCCCCCCCCCCCCTCCCTCTCTTTCACACACAGACTCGTAGTATCCAGACATTGAGACAATTTTTTGGTTGTTTTATTCAGATTTTGGCCCACGTTGTTGTGTGAACCCTGATTGAAGGTTTGACAGAAAGTACTTTGGTCGAGTTGGTGAGTTTGCTGTATTATGTCCATATTTAGGTCACTGTGTTTGATTTTGATATTTTGTACTCTCTTTTTAGTTTATGTTGTTGTTTGACATGTGGGTTTGTTTACAATTATCGTGTAACGACCTGATCTGAACAGAGTTTATGGTTTCCATGGTTGGTATAGAGTTTTGATCTTTATGATTAGGTGATTTTATCTTTACAGAACATGTATGTGGTCCATATTCACATTTCACCTTCAACCAAAAAACCTAGTAGGTATTTGATTAAGTTTGGGAAAAGGACACTGCAATCTCTAGCTTAGAAGAAATTAGGGCATGTTGACCGTGTTCCCATTATTAAAATTCTTCTTGTCGAGTGGGGAAAAAAAATCATGCCGAAGCTTAAATCATGGTAGTTTTATTCACCTTTAGTGACATCCTTTGATTTGTCATGTGTTTTATTGAACTGGAACATATTTTTGGTTTTGATTGGTGACTGAGTTTGGTCTTACTCTTGTATTGGAATGTATTTTTATGATTCCCAACCTAAACTAGCATGCAAACATTTAGAAATTGGCGTGCAATTGGAAAAATTAGGATGGACATTGGAAAAAATAGTGATGAAATTGAGTATAGAGTATGCAAATATATAATTTCCCTCCCCTCTGTTTGAATCTCCTGAACATGCATTTTCACAAATACGTTGTTGGCAAAAGCATGTCTTCTTAGCTAGGTATGAACCGTGAGCAAAAGCAGAGAGGGTAAAGGGCCAAAAGGGGCATATATCAGTTGCAAATGAGTTGCAGTGAGGCCCGACGAACTGGTGGTGGTGATAGAGGAGAATGGAGTGACAAGTTGGTGGTCGGAGATCCCAAGAACACTTCCCCTCTTCCCTCACAATGCCTCTTGCTAAGCTGCATTCAAATAAAATTAACCAAACCTTTTTTCCTCTTTTGCTAACCTGCATTCAAATCATCACTGAATCTTATTTTGGTAAGTTGCATCCAAACACAAAAACTCATATCCAACCCTCCAAACCCAAAAAAATAAGACTTTTGAAAACGGAGGAAAAGTGTTGTTACGTCACTGTACAATGACTATATCGGAAGGGAGTGTACTTTGTGAGAGAAAAAGGGTGTCTGTAGGATTTGGGGGCCAAATTTGGGGCCTTTGATTTAATGCCAGTTTTGTAATTAAGTTTCAAACTATGGGCACTTTAATGAAAACAGGACAAAGCTTATCAACCCTTGGATCAAATGAATCTCAACCATTATAACAAATTGTGTTTGTATTAGGTCCACACCCTCATATTTTATTAGGTAGCTATTTAGTTTTTATTGGTACTCTACTGAAGGAAGAAGCCATGTTTATTGACTTTACTTGCATAGTTTAACTCTTATAATAATATTGAAGATGAATCGGAATATTGTTTGAAACTCCAAAAATTAGAGTAATCCCATGCTTAGTCATTTTTTTATTGGTAGGGGAGTCATGGTGTCTAGTTCAAATAGTAGTACTCCAAGTCCTTTGAGGATACGACTTTGAGACCATGGCAAGGAAGCGGTAGTGCACACCTCCTGGACTGATAAAAGTTCGGGTAGGAGGTTCTTTGGGTGCCATTTCTGGGTTCCTTGTGCGCCAAAGAGGAATGGTCCACACTGCAACTCCTTCAAATGGTTGGATGGTGAGACAGGTGAGCAAGAGAAAGTGGCTCGCTGAGCTGAAAGGGACACAAGATCCCTTATAAGCGTATTGAGGAATATGAGAGAATGATGGAGGAATATGAGAGCAAGATGGAGGAAAGTGAATTTAAGTGTAAGGAACAGGAGAGCAAATGTAAGGGTTATGAGAGAAAGGTGAAAGAATTTGAGAAAAAGATTAATGATTTGGAGGCGAAGGTGTGGAAATCCATTGGAATGATGTGGGGATCGTGGGTTGCATGTTCCATTTTGGTTGTTGTCGTTTTTGCTATTATCTCAAGTGGACGTGGGTTTGAGAAAAAGTATTTGGGATGGCCTCGTTGAACGAAGGGTCGTATGCTTTGGTTTTTGAAGTTTGGAAATTGGGACTAGTAGGTGGATACACTTCTGTAAGAACATGTTATCAAAGCTAATTGTGGAGACAATTAAGATAGTTCTTATATGTAATATGTGAAGAAAATATTCAGTACTGAATTTCTGTATTATATATATTGTTGGTGGCATTTATATTTCTCCTCCCCTTTTCATTAGAATCAACTGCAGGCATTCAATATATTGGTTCGATAAAACCTTGTATCTTGTACCATCCAAGTAATGGTACAAGTCATAATATTAGTCAACTAACAAATGGTAACTTTTACACCAGTGTAGCTTAGCTGAGGACTAGAGGGGCACTGAAAGAAACATTTTCTATTAAAAGGTTAAAAAAAGTGGTTAGTCCTCTTTTCAGTGGGATGTACATGTAATGTCCAGAGAAAGACTACATGCTATTGTAGTGTTGCGAAAAGTAACAGATATGAGGACACACAGTAGTTGGTCACCATGATCTACATTTTTAAGTACCAGCTGATGAAATGAAAGAAACTTGATTTAGTTTGATCAAGCAAGAAGCCTGATCTCAATAGTATCAGAATGTTAGTTAATTACCAAATCAAACCAAGCATTATGTCTAAACCCATTGGGGTCTGCTAAATGTTGGTTAATGTAGTGAGAAAGTATCTTATAAGTAGTGATGTAACAAATTATTCATCTATAGATAGGCGAGCAGTGTCGAGGCTCTCATGCAACCAAACCATGAGCTCAACAAGAAAATTGTAATCATATCGCGTAGGGGAAAAGCACGCGATGTATACATGTTTAGTATATTGTTGAGTTGGGTTGACTAATTGTGGGTGGCATACGTATTAGCATGGTTAAATCCTCCCGGTTCTCTGTCATTGACTATAGGCACTTGGATGCATTATGCCCTATGCTATAATCAACTCAAATAATAACAAGAGACAGTGTTTGGTTTATGGGAGGGAATGTTTGTCAACTGTAATATGTTAATCATAGGTTTCCGGTTTTGGAAGCTACATAGCCTTAAATTTGCTTAGTTGGATCCGTATCTTACCTCATCAAATGCCTCTAAAATATCAATGCTTGGTTGATGAATAGTGCAAACCGTTGTCCTTCTTGTTGCAACTATTATATTTAAGATGCGCATGACTATTGCCACTGCTTTAGCCTCGACAACTAATGTAGGCTCATCCATGAAGATTATGGAGAGATTGAAAACAAGCTCCACTGCAATTGTTAATCTCTTGCGCTGCTCAATTGAAAAACCACTTTGCCCAGGAATTCCAACTAAAGAATCTTTGATGCCATCAAGCTCAAGTACTTCAATAACTTGAGCTACAAATTTCTGCATTGTTGACATGTGGGGAAATAGACAGACTCATTTATTGTATTAACTGTAAACAAAATTTGTTGTCTGTGGTCTATATAGTATTAAAGACAGGAGTAACCAGTTGTTCACTTCTTACACGGTTTTTGTCTGATGTTCTTCTATGTGAATATCTATTACCAACACAAGGCTAAGTTATTGGTTTCATTTGTTGTAATTCAACCGTGTGAAACCCTACAAGATTTGCTAGAGTTGACTGTAGCTCCATTGGTCTGAGTGTGAAGCTTTGCTTGGGAATCATAGGCTATTCTTCCTATGCCATTTATTCTTGCCAGAGTTGACTGTAGCTCCAGTGGTCTGAATATTAAGTACTGAATTTATGTATTAAGTACCCAATTTTTGTCAAATTAACATTCTGTCCATAATAACCTTGTATCATTTCATTGACTATCAATTGTGTAGTAGTTATATAATGAAACCGGAATATGGTTGTGCAGCCATGTCGACGACTCCTCAGAAGAAGTTGATGTGCTTTTGTTATTTCGGTGGTGAGCGCATAGTGAATGCAGATGGTGTGTTAGGGAAATATTCGGGTGGCGTTTCTGAAGCCACAATCATTGAAGAGGGCATGTCATTTAACGAGTTAGTTAAAAAAGTTTGCTCCCGTACGGATATTAGCCACGATGGGAAGACTTTATTTTATAGTACGTCTAGGGACAAGTCAAAGCATTTGCGTATTAAGGATGAAGATGGTATAGCTATGTTGTTTCATTTAAATGATGATGAGGTTGACATTTATGTAGAATAAGAGACTATGAACCATTTGCCTTGCAACATAAGTAGCAGGTATGTACGCCACAAATTTCATAAGTATATAGAGATATAGTAAGAATTTCAAATGTGTATTTTTGTCTTCCATTGAGGTGTTTTGTGTGCTTTCCTTCTATAGGGAGTCCAACTTGTTAAGTAACAACCCATCCACAGCTGGTGGAGGAACTTGTTCACCTAGTGAAGGTACCCTGGCTGTTTGCCACGAAATGGGTTTGGTGCCATACTCCCAACAACGATGTGAAGACATCCTAACTGGGGACGGCCAACAGTTTGACAACCCCAGCCTCTTTAAGAAGACTGTTATTCTATTTTATGCATTGAACAAGTTTACATTCAAGTATTTGGACAATAGTCGTTCATATTATAGGTTCGTTTGCGTCATTGATGGTTGTCCATGGAAGCTAACAGCTAGGTTGCAAGGCAAGTCCGAACTTATTAGAGTGATCAAGCTGAACAACCAACATTTGCACACTGCACACGACACGACTTCTTTTAAACCAAGGATTCAGGCAAAAGAGATGGGTATGATTTTCAAGGACAAACTACTTGTGCAGCCCAAGCTCCTCCCGAGGAGCATATGCAAGGACTTTGGCTTAGCGTTCCATAGTCCCCTAACTTACTCGTAGGGATGGAGGACTAAGGAACGAGCCGGTAAATTGATAAGTGGGCAAATATCGATGACGTATCACTTAGTGCCGTGGATGTGTAAACGACCTATACAATTGATTTCAAACATAAGGGCAGTTTGGACTTCGAATGTGGATGGGAAGTTTAGCCAACTTTTTGTTGCTTATGGTTGTAGCATTACGGGCTTCTTGTCGGGATGTCGACCCATGTTGTTTATCAATGCCTGTTTCTTAACTGGTCCTTATCAAGGTAGTTACTTGTCTACATTCACATATGATGCGAATGATCAGTTGTTCCCCCTTGCATATGCTATTGTATAATCTAAGAATTCTGAGGATTGGCTATGGTTCATGCAGAATTTGAAGGAAACTGTTGGCGATAAAGCAATTGTATTAGTCACCGATCGTAACAATTCGTTGTTAAGGGCAGTGAAAGAGGTGTTTGGCGAGGAATTTAACGCATGGTGTGTTCTCCACGTGAAGGAGAATTTTAGTAAGTTTGCCACTGGGAAAGGATTGAGGGGAACCCAAAGAGTACTACTGCATTGGACCTTTTCACAAAAATTGCGTATACAAAAGATCATCGACTGTATGGGGTGTACATGACCAAACTATTTGGTGTGTCATCTGAGTTGGCAAAGTGGGTTGAAGACAATGGTCCACAACACTGGTCAAATGCCTTATTTTCGCACCGGAGGTGGAACAAAATGTATACCAATATTGCCGAAAGCTTCAACAATTGAATATTAAAACTGAGAGACTTGGACATCATTCAATTCATGAAGGGGCATGTCACCATAACTTCTGACATGTTATTTAGGAGGAAGATGGAGGTCACCAAATGGAATCCCTTGCCGGTTGGTCGTAACATTGACAAAAAGATTCAGGAAATTCAGTTAAAATCTTAGGGTTTGACTTGCCGGCAAACTTCTCTTACGGAGTTCATCGTGTACAACGGTGATTGGAAATCTCATGCGGTCAAGCTCCAATTTGGAACTTACAGCTGCTTGTTATGGCAGATGAAAGGAATCCCTTGTAAGCACGTGGTGCGCACGATACAGGGTACGCCATACAATATATATAACCTAGTGGACCCTTTGTTTAGGGTGGAGGCACAACTCATTATATACACGACTGTAATGTCTCCCGTTCCTCTACATGACATGCCCTGTTCTATTGATAAGGTTCCACATGTCAACGAGATTCAGTCTGGTTGTGATCTACTTGACATAGCTACATCGTCTTCGACACCCATGCCAGCATTGCTGCCCCCCATTGCAAAGCGACCAGCCGGTCGTGCAGTTTTCTTCGTTAAAATAACTCAAACAACCCCATAAAGTTCTCCCTACCTTCCAAAAATATCCCAAGGTTAGATTAAGGTAAATGATACTGACACTCCAAAAATTGATGCCGATACTTCAAAACTAGTGTAATTTCAAAGTCACTTTCTTTATTTTTTGGAGTGTCTATCAATTTTTGAAGTGTTAATATCATTTTCCTAGATTAATGATCGTTATTTATATTGATGTGTAAAACCTAAACATTCAAGTGAATGGAACCACTGTTTTTTCTTTGGGATCTTTTCGGAAAAGCATTTCAAGCCTAGTTTGATAAATGAGTGTAAATTTTGTTCGGATGAGCCAAAGAATGGTGGTTTTCCGCCACCCCATGGGTCCCCTTTGTGCAATTTTTCGGGGTAATCCAAACCGTGCATCTTGTAGAGCCTGTAAAATAATATATTTATGTAAAAAATCAGCTTGTTCGGACATCGATAGGTATATCAAAAGTTTAATTTTTAGACAAAAAAAATGAATGGCTGTGGACAATTTAACTTAAAAAATAGTTGACAGATCCAGACCGTCCATTTTTTCGTCTAGAACTCAGCTTTTGACATACCTATCAATGTCCGGACAAGCTGATTTTTTGCATGAATACATTATTTTATAGGCCCTACAAGATGCACAATTTTAATTACGCAAAAAAATGCGCGAAGGAGGCCCACGGGGGGTGTTGGCGAAAAATCGCCTCTATCTGGATGAGTCTGACAGAATTTAAACTCTTGATATAGTTGAATTCGTAATCAAATTGGATTAGAATGAGATTCGTAATTAGATGAGATTAATAGTAAAGATCACTCTCTCATATTTGTTTTGCATGGGATTAAATATGGGATTGTCAATACCACATTTGTTTAGGTCCAGATGGGATAGGATTATACCATTAATTTCCTTATATACCCTCAAATCATAAGTACAAAGATGAGAATTTATTTATTGTATAAGGTTAAATAAAAAACAAAAACAAGTCTGCAAATGCTTTGTTTGCTGAAAAATTATGTACAAGAAATCATCATCCACCAAGTAATTCAGGTGAATAACAACTCTACTGGGAGGTGAAATTCCATTACAGCCTCTGTTTTGATTGCAAAGTAAACCGAAATCACTAAAAAGATTCGAGTGTTAATTGAATCACAAGGTTAATGTCTGTCTGTATCAAAATATTCTGAAGTATGACTATTGGAGCAATGAGAGGCATTGTTTTAATTTTTTTGGTACAACCCAAAAAATCATTTTTTCCTATACAAAATTTCATACTATTCAATAAGCAGTTTATTAATAGGTCTCCTTTAGTAGATTTCAAATGTATCTTTTTTATTTCAAAAATTGGATACATAAAGAAAAAGTTACAAGCACTTTAAATTTTAAAAAAGTAGCCTACTAAATTCCATATTAATTTTTTTTAAATTTAATATGAAATTTACAAGCATTTTAAATTTACTAAAAAAAGTTACAACCATTTAAATTATTTTTACTATACTAAATTATCCATATTAAATATGGAGTTCGTTGGATAGGTCTCGAATATATATAATTTGTCAATATTTGATATATAAAATAAAAAGTTACAAGCATTTAAAATTTTGAGTTTTGAAATAAATAGGGGAGAGAGAGAAGAGAAAGAGTCGAAAGGAGAGTGATGTGTAGAGAGAGAGCACATAGGACCTGGGCCCATTTGTTAAGAATATTAGGCATTGGGATTGGACTGGCAACCCATGAGTTTCACAATACCATGTTTGATAACCAAAATAAGTTTGAACTATGAGTCCAATAGATTAGGAAGGCTGGCCTTGGAGCACCTCCAACCCTACATCCTCTATTCTATTGCTCCATCTAACAAGATAGAATTTATATTTTTCAATTGGATATAGTGAAGTTTACTATTCATACAAACTCCAATCACAAATCTCTTGTCTCTATATTCATTTCTATTTCAAAAACTTTATCACTTTTTCTCCAATCATTATTCAATCTCAATGCAAATCTAATATTTTTTGCGTTTTATATTAAAAAAGTGGTTTTGGATGATCCTCTATCTTTTTTCCTGTACTCTATATATGGAATATCAAATTTTATCCTCCAAAATAGAGGATGGGTTGGAATAAGGATTTCCTCTACAATAGAGTAACAAAGGAGGAATAGGTATCAAAATAACGGCATCTCCCACTTGGTATTGGTAGTCCAATTCCATGGGTTTCTCCTCCCTGTTTTTGGTTGGAAGTACATGATTGGAGGGAGTAATCACTGCACCTAAAAAAATTTGGCTTTAATAGGTGGAAATAATTGAAAAGTGGTTGTTTTTGTTTTTTTATTTTAAGAAAAAGCGGTTGAATGGTTTGAATGACAAAAAATTATTGACAAGTGGTTAAAAAATTAAGTGCTCCAATTTTCAATCCGTTTAAACCGGTGCGAAAATCTATTTTTTTTTATCATTTTATTTTAAAGTGTCACAATTAATTTTCTTAATGTAGCACTCTCATGATTAAGTTTCTGCTCTATGAGAGCCCTAAAGATAAAAATTAATTATGACCCTTTATAATCATACGATCAGAAAAATAATATTTTTGCATGGTTCAAACAAATTGAAAATTGAAGCACTTAATTTGTTAATCATATATTATCCTTCAGTTTGGCATAAGGGCAAAAATGAAAATGTATACTATTAATCCAATCTAATTCTATCTCAGTTTATTAAATCGGGGTAAAGATATAAAATTACACTCATAGGACCTATAAGGCATTCAACTTGTAGCACATAGGACTTCGTGGGCTATGATTCATGAACTTGAAATTTAGGATCGGCCGGTCATTAAAACGGAGATAGGTAAGATCACATCACGCTCATTAAAGCCCAAAAGACCAATTCTAACGCAGAAGTTAACCCTTTGTTTTACATGTTTGGAGAATTTTTTTTAGGGAAAAATTCAAAAAAACCCCCAACCTTTACACCCAAATTCAATTAGACTCCCAACCTTTTAAAAACTTCAATTTTACTCCCAACGTTATATTCCGCTAATCAAAATGCCCCCTTCCGTCCGAATTACTAACGGATTCCGTTAAAGGCTCCGTTAAATAATATCCCGATGGAATTTCGATGATCCAAGCCGTTCAATGTGTTCAAAACGTGATTTTAAGGGTACTCGTGAGAAATCAACAAAAAAAATGACCGAAAAGGGCTTCATCTGAACAATTTTCTATTGAATAGTTCAATAAAAAACTGTTCAGCTGAAGCCCTTCCCGATCATTTTTTTTGTTGATTTCTCGCAGGTACTCTTAAAATCACTTCTAAATCACATTGAGCGGCTCGGATCATTGAAATTCAATTGGGAAAGGGGAGGTGCGAATTGATTCGAATTTTGCTCAAGTCCGGACGTCCGGATTTTGCTTTGGTCTGCACCTCCCCTTTTCCGATCGAATTTCGATGATCCGAACTGCTCAATGTGATTAGAATGTGATTTGAAGGGTACCCGCTAAAAATCAGAAAAAAAATGACCGGAAAGGGCTTCATTTGAACAGTTTTTTATTGAACTATTCAATAGAAAACTGTTCAGATGAAGTCCTTTTCCGTCATTTTTTTTGTTGATTTTTCACGAGTAACCTTAAAATCACTTTTTGAACACATTGAACGGCTTGGATCATCGAAATTCCATCGAAAAATTATTTAACGGAGCCTTTAACTGAATCTGATAGTAATTCGGACGGAAGAGGGGCATTTTCACTAACGGAATATAACGTTGGGAGTAAAATTGAAGTTTTTAAAAGATTGAGAGTCTAATTGAATTTGGGTGTAAAGGTTGGGGGGTCTTTTGAATTTTTCCCTTTTTTTTAACTCTCTCACGATTCTCGATAAATTTCTATATCTATCTCTCTCCACTTATTACCTCAAATTCTTTTTCTCAATAAATAACCAAACAAAGTCTACATATTGTGACCAAAAGGCCAGACTTGCGGCAGAAGTTAAGCATAACGGAACTTTTTAACCTAGCGGCAGTAGAGTTAGAGAGAGAGCAATCCAGCGGCAGTAGAGTTAGAGAGAGAGCGAGGAGTTTGGGGTATTTGGGGGTTATGCAGTATTTGGCTGGGGCTTTCCGTTGCTTTGGAAAGGGTTTCCGCGCTTTGTTTGTTCATTGGAGTTTTGAACGTTGCAGCGCCTAGGGTTTGTTCTATTCTCATCAAACTACTGTTGCAAGCGGCTGTGAAAGAACGCGCATTTGATCACAATCTTCCTCTTCGTGTCCTTTCTGATGCGCGATTTCTTCCTCTTCGTGCCCTTCACGATGCGCGATTTCTTGGTTGCAGAGATTTCTTGGGCGATAAAAATATTTTTCGTTTTTAGACAAGAACAGAGGGAGAAACCCTCCCGGCCTCCCCCAAATACGTAAACCCAGGATCCACCTCGTCTGCTCGCCGTTTCCCTCGACGGAGAACTTGCCTCGCCGGTGTCCGTCGGATCTCGCCTCGCTGTTTCTCTCACCAGTCACCGACCGATCTGCGGCATCTTCCCCTATTCCCCTATTTCTCGAACAGAACAGACTCAAACCCTGACCCACGAATCCGCGATCTTTGGTTTGCTTCGTCAATCGTCACCGGAATCATCGTCTCGTCATATCAGTGGTTCCCAAAACCAAGGTCTCTCTCTCTCTCTCTCCTGGTGTACAGTGTATATGAATAATGAATACATTAATAGATATAATACACAAAAATTGTATATAATATACATCTATCTTTTTGTTGATAACGGTGCCTGTGTATATAATACTCCATTACCTTGGATATTAAGCCCAATCTGTGGTTTTGTCATACAATAAAATAAGATCCAATTTGTTTGGACTCTTTTGGTTTGGCCCATTTTTATGAGAATCCATGTTTGGGAATTGTGATTCCATTATCTGAGTATAATAAGAATGAGTTAACAATTCACGTTATTTCAGGTTTGATTGTTGAAATCTTGGCCCTTTCATCGGAATCTAGCCCCTTCAGTTTTAG
Organism: Rhododendron mucronatum var. ripense; assembly: GCA_019656295.1. Taxonomy (NCBI): domain Eukaryota; kingdom Viridiplantae; phylum Streptophyta; class Magnoliopsida; order Ericales; family Ericaceae; genus Rhododendron; species Rhododendron mucronatum. The sequence goes on along the minus strand of BPLT01000034.1, from coordinate 3,340,308 downwards.
CAATGATTGAATGATAATTTAGTGAACTTTTAAAAGTTGAAAACTAGGCAGGTCTACTGTGAGAGGACACTTGGAAATATTTAGCGAGAAGGACTTAAATTTTTTTGGTTATTTTGACAACTTTTGGAAGCATACATGTTTATGAACTTTTGAAAGCATATATGTTATAGATCTTTTGGCCTAACGATCAATGTTTGAGTCTGTTGTTATGTAATTGTGTTTGATGGCTTATTTTTGTTTAAGATTGTGAATAATAGGTGCCCCAAATAAAGGGAATTCCTGGGTCTGCCGCTGAACGTGCGCGTTGAACATTTAGGTTCCTGCGACATATCCGAATTTGATAAGCTAGAACAGTGGGCTAAAGCCAGAAATATGGGTGTTCTAGAAATGAATCTAGAAGACAAGGTGGAAGAGGAAATTATTTTTCACCAGCATAGGCTGCTCTACAATTTGGTTGCGAGAAAGAGCAATAGTGGTCTTTACCTTGCCCCATTTTGCACTTGCGTAACCAGTTTTCGTTTTATTTCTTTCTTTTATGAGGGTTTTGTAAGCATGTAATTTGCAAACTGTCGTTGGTACTCTAAATTATTTTGTTTTTTCTTCTGTGTAGACATCGTGCTATATCATTTTTAATATTCATGTGTTGACCATGTCCATGCAAATGATTTAATTTGCAAGGTCGTGAAGGGTCTACCACAGGAGATTGATGCCATTGCCAAGCAACAATGGGATTTTGTCAACCAGTATCTTTCTGAGCTTAGAGGAGCAAAAAAAATGAGGAATGAAAGAGAGAAGGCACAAGGAAGGCTGCAGATGTTACCCGCTGTTGCTTCACTGAGGATCTCTTCGCAAAGGAAAGATGCGCCCGATGAAGAGGTTGTATATCATGTCCCTTCTAAAGTTGACATGTTATTATGATTTATTCGTTTTGAACATTGGCATCATCATCTGCATATCCTCTTCATACTTGATTCTATTCTGTGCAGAGCCTGTTGAAAGTGAACCATTTGACTGAAAGACCTGGGCTTTACTCTCAGCAGATGCCATGGGCAAAGGAGACACTTTCAAAGTTGGCTGTTCCACGGGTTTCATCACAAATAAAATATGATTTTGGAGCAATCTCAGGTTTTTCTAAAGAACATCTGAGGACTTGTACATCTGTCGACAGCCTGAGACATTTCTCAACGAGATCGTAGTGTGTCCGAGTTGCAAGGTTTTTGAACTAGACTCCACAACTGTTGAAAAGCTAATGATATCTTGGTGGGTTTTAACTTTTTTTCTCCCCCTTCCTTGATCTACCAGGTTGTGATTCATTTGGATTGCTATGCCTATCGTAGTGTTAAAGATTCTACGGGTCCATGGTACTGTGAATTATGTGAGGATTTATTTTCATCAAGATTGTCTTGAGCTCCAGTCATGTATTTTTGGGAAAACCCTTATTTTTCTCCAGAATGTGGTTTACGCGGTGGCAGTGCTAGTCTTTTAGGAAGTCAACTGATGGTCAATGGGTCCATGCCTTCTGTGTTGAGGTAAAACTTCTTAATTATTTTGTTGATAATTCATTAGGTGAAAGAAGGTGTTTTACCTGTAGTTTTCTTACTCTAGTTGGAATGCATTTAAACTTGTTCTTTTTACTTTTATTTTTATGTTGTAGTGGGTTTTAAAAGCAGCATTCAGAAGGGGACAAGTGAATCCTATTGAGGGAATGGTATGTGAATGTGCTTGGAGTACCATTTATGATAAAAGTGGAATTTTGTCGTGCATCTCATTTGCTACTGAAAAAAGTTGTGATGAATACTTCCTCCATCCCGCAAAGATAGTCTACCACGAAAAAGTGTGCAATTTTAAGCTATGATACATGGACACGGGTACGTGAATCGGGTGTGGGTACATATTTAAGGATCGGACACCTCAAAGTTGAAAATAGAGGATTCGGGGATATGTATTCAAATTTGGATATGGGTACAAGAATCCGCTGAATATTTATATATATTTATAATATTTATATAAATATATGTGAGTATATAATAAATTAGTATTGTGATCAACTTGAAAATTCCAAAATAAAATCAAGTTTGTGACCGAAGGGACCCAACAGAGATATAATTGGCATAGTTGAGGTCAATTCCATATATTTGAGTGTTTTAGGGATAAAGATGACATATTATAATGCTATAGGGTTGAATGTGTAAATATCAGCCCTAAATTTTTGTCCTTGTCAAACACAGCTACATATATTTACGCCTCCCCCCCCCCCCCCCCCCCCCCCCCCCTTCTCTTTGTAATCACGCGGCTTCTCTCTCTCTCTCTCATCACGCGGCTGTGAACATCTGTGACCTTCGCTGCCCATTCCCAGTCTCCGGCGACCATCGCTGGCCATCGCCCAGTCATTGGCGACCCTCGCTGATCCTCACTTGTCTTCGGCGACCCTCGACAGCGACCATCATCGACTTTCACACATACGAAACAAGATACATCTCTTACCTTTTCTTCTCCTCCCTTGTCTTCTTCTTCTTCTTCATGGGTGAACCAAATCTGCAACGTGTTCGGTTATTTTTGCATGAATCCCGTATGGATCCCTCACCCACACTCGTGTCATGTCATGTTGACACAGGTACTTCGCCCAAAATCAGGGATCCATGAATCATAGATTTTCAGAATTAAAAATAAAAGTATGCGCATAATTTATTATTATTTTTTTTGCATTTTTTGGCACAAAATTAGAGATTTAATCTTCAATTTGGTGTCAAAAAATTTTAAAATTATGCAAGTACTTTGTTTTTTATCCGAAAAATGCACACCTTTTGCTATGGACTATCTTTGCGGGCCGGAGGAAGTAGTTTTCTTGCAATGGTTGAAAAACATTGGCATTAAGCTGGAATTTGTAAGCTATTTCTGCTGTATTTGGTCCATACGTCAAAGATCATGTGATAGTGATGCTTATCTTTAGTGTAATGTAACGAATTCTAGGAGTCAGTCTTGAAGGGGAGTGATGTTTGTTAAATCTCTCATTGCAAACAAGGTGTTTGCATAAAGATGAAGATTGCCATATGAGTCTACTTTTTTCTCTTCTTACCATCTCTGTCTGGATTGTGAGTATATACTTAGATTAAGATAATTGTTGCATCAAACTTCAGTTTTAATGGTCCGGAGTGCAATTATGGCCACTGTTAGAGCACTTTTCACCCTAGCTATGCTAGAACTGCTCTTGTTAGATGAATATGAAGACTAGTGGTAACAAGTTACAGCACCAGGTGTATTGTGAAAAGCATAGCTCGGAGTAGAGAGGTATGATCCCATTTGATGTCCTGTGCAATAAATGTCACGTGCTTTGGTGGTTTATTTATTTCTATCCTTTTCATCTTTACTCTAATGATTTTTCATACGCGGAGACTCAAGAACATGGAGTTGAAGAATTGAAAAATCTTAAGTTAAGAAAATTAGGGTAAGTAAGGATGCTCTCTTATCATTCTTGATTTACGTTGCTACATGGTTGTTTAGAATTGAGATACTCAAAGAATCAGACACATATCCACCAAATTCATATATTTTTGTGTGTGTTCAATATTCAAATTATTGAATGGTTATTCATGTTTTTTTTTCTTATTCACAGAACTAGGGATGATGTTAGTGATTCTTAACATACGCCATTCCAGCCCTTCTTGTTTCATGTAAATTCCAGAGGTATTTCTCAGCTGTTTTCTAATTGGAATTTCACTATGCATCTATCTAAATATGAGTGTTGAAAACTTAAAACGACCTTCCGTTGGTCAGAAACATCGTGCTATGAATTCTCTCTTGGGTTTGATTGCTTGTTCTAATCTGGGTCTCCTTGGTTGGGTAGCTATTCGTCAAACGTTCTGATCAAGGTAAGTGCTGCAACTTTCTTCTTTGTTGGTTTATCTTTTGGAAAGCGCCGCACCTGTTTGGTTTATCTTATTTCCTGATATCCTAAAGAAACCTGTTGTAAAATTAGATTCAGATATGCCTTAATATTTTGATTAAAAATTTCATAATAATACATGAAATAAAATCTTGTTAGATAGAGCATCTTTGATGGGTCAAAAATATATGTTGCTCCGATTCAAAAGAAAGACCCAATTCAGCTAATAAGTCGAGTATTGAGAAATATTTGTTGGTTCGATTGGATTTCGAACATGTGGATTCAATGCAGTGTTCTAAAAGGAGGCTGCCTAGGCCGATTAGTCCCCACCTAGATGCTAGGTGGTGGTCCGATGCCTAGATTGGATGCAACCGAGTCGGACGCCTATTCCCCGCCAAGGCGCTGGGCGGCCGACTAGTCAGCGTCTAAGAGCTAGGCGCCCCTTTTTTCGCCCGACTAGTGCCTAGCGATTTTTAGAACATTGATTCAATATAACCTCAGTTTAGTTTGGATCTGAGTTCACGTACTAGATCCGAAACGCACTTGTTGCCTCGAATCAATATTGCCCTCATTGAAAGAATTACATTAATTTTATAGATATAAAAGTTGGCGTGTTGCTTCAGTGGGAAGGAAATTAAAAAGTGATTCTTACTTTGTCCATACGTCAAAGATCATGTGACAGTGATGCTTATCTCTAGTGTAATGTAACAAATTCCAGAATTTAGTCTCGAAGGGGTGTGATGTTTGTTAAATCTATCATCGCAAACAAGGTGTCTGCATAAAGGTGAAGATTGCCATATGAGTCTGCCTTTTTCTCTTCTTCCCATCTCTATTTGGATTGTGAGTATATACTTAAATTAAGGTAATTGTTGCATCAAGTTCAGTTTTATTGGTCTGGAGTGCAATTATGGCCACTGTTAGAGCACTTTTCACCCTAGCTATGCTAGAACTGCTCTTGTTAGATGAATATGAAGACAAGTGGAAGCAAGTTGCTATAGCACCAGGTGTATTATGAAAAGCATAGGTCGGAGCGGAGAGGTATGGTCCCATTTGATGTCCTATGCAATAAATGCCACGTGCTTTGGTGGTTTACTTAGTTGTATCCTGTTTCATCTTTACTCTATTAAGTTTTCATACGCGGAGACTCAAGGACATGGAGTTGAAGAATTGAAAAGTCTTAAGAAAATTAGGGTAAGTATGGATGCTATCTTATCATTCTTGATTTAAGTTGCTACATGGTTGTTTAGAATTGAGATACTGGAAGAATCAGACATATCCACCAAAGTCATATATATATATATATATATATATTTGTGTGTGTGTGTGTGTGTGTGTGTGTGTGTGTGTGCGGATGTGTGTTCAATATTCGGATTATTGATTGGTTATTCATGTTTTTGTTTTCTTATTCACAGAACTAGGGATGAGGTTAGTGATTCTTAACGTACGTCATTCCAGCCCTTCTTGTTCCATCCAGAATCCAGAGGTATTTCTTTGCTGTTTTCTAATTGGAATTTGACTACACATCTATCTAAATATGACTGTTTGAAACTTAAAATGACCTTCTGTTGGTCAGAAACATTGTGCTATGAATTCTCTCTTGGGTTTGATTGCTTGTTCTAATCTGGGTCTTCTTTGTTTGGTAGCTTTTCCTCAAACGTTCTGATCAAGGTAAGCGCCACAACTTTCTTCTTTGTTAGTTTTTCTTTTAGCTCATAATTGGTTTTTCTTTTGGAAAGCGCTGCAGCTATTTGGTTTATCTTATTTCCTTAAGTACTAAAGAAACCTGTAGAAAATTAGATTCAGATATGCCTTAATATTTTGATTACAAAATTTCATAATAATACGTGGAATAAAATCTTGTTCGACAGAGCATCTTTGATGGGTCAAAAATATATGTTTCTCCGATTCAAAAGAAAAACCCAATTCAGCTAATAAGTCGAGTTTTGAGAAATATTTGTTGGTTCGATTGGTTTTCGAACATGTCGATTCAATGCATTGATCTAAAAGCTGGCATCCTAGGCCGATTTATCCCCGCCTGGACGCTAGGTGGTGGTCCGATGCCTCGATTAAATAGCCAACTAGTCGGACGCCTAATCCCTGCCTAGGCGCTAGGCGGCCGACTAGTTAGCGCCTAAGCGCTAGGCGCCCTTTTTTCGCCCGACTAGCGCCTATTTTTGTTTAGAACATTGATTCAATGTAACCTAGGTTTAGTTTGGATCAAAGTTCGCGTACTAGATCTGAAACGTACTTGTTGCCTCGAATCAATATCGCCCTCATTGAAAAAATTACATTAATTTTATAGATCCAAAAGTAGGTGTGTCGGTTCGGTGGGATGGAAATGAAAAAGTGATTCTTACTTGGTCCATACGTCAAAGATCGAGTGATAGTGATGCTTATCTCTTGTGTAATGTAACAAATTCCAGGATTAAGTTTTGAAAGGGAGTCATGTTTGTTAAATCTGTCATCGTAACCAAGGTGTTTGCAGAAAGGTGAAGATTGCCATATGAGTCTACTTTTTTCTCTTCTTCCCATCTCTGTCTAGATTGTGAGTATATACTTAGATTAAGGTAATTGTTGCATCAACTTCTGTTTTATTGGTCTGGAGTGCAATTATGGCCACTGTTAGAGCACTTTTCACCGTAGCTATGCTAGAACTGCTCTTGTTAGATGAATATGAAGACAAGTGGAAGCAACTTGCTACAGCACCAAGTGTATTGTGAAAAGCATAGCTCGGCGCGGAGAGGTATGGTCCCATTTGATGTCCTATGCAATAAATGCCATTTGCTTTGGTGGTTTATTAATTTCTATCATGTTTCATCTTTACTCTATTAATTTTTCATACGCGAAGACTCAAGGACATGGAGTAGAAGAATTGAAAACTCTTAAGAAAATTTGGGTAAGTATGGATGCTCTCTTATCATTCTTGATTTATGTTGCTACATGGTTGTTTAGAATTGAGATACTCGAAGAATCAGACACATATCCACCAAAGTCATATATATATATATGTGTGTGTGTGTGTGTGTGTGTGCACGGATGTGTGTTCAATATTCGGATTATTGATTGGTTATTCATGTTTTTATTTTCTTATTCACAGAACTAGGGATGTGGTTAGGGATTCTTAACATACGTCATTCCAGCCCTTCTTGTTCCATCCAGAATTCAGAGGTATTTCTCAGCTATTTTCAAATTGGAATTTGACTACACATCTATCTAAATATGACTGTTGGAAACTAAAATGACCTTCTGCTGGTCAGAAACATCGTGCTATGAATTCTCTATCGGGTTTGATTGCTTGTTCTAATCGGGATCTTCTTTGTTTGGAAGCTATTCGTCAAACATTCTGATCAAGGTAAGCGCCGCAGGTTTCTTCTTTGTTAGTTTATCTTTTGACTGATAATTGGTTTTTATTTTGGAATGCGCCGCAGCTATTTGGTTTATCTTATTTCCTTAAGTCGTAAAGAAAGCTCTATGAAAATTAGATTCTGATATGCCTTAATCTTTTGATCACAAAATTTCATAATCGTACATGGAATAGAATCTTGTTCGATAGAGCATCTTTGATGGTTGAAAAATATATGTTTCTCCGATTCAAAAGAATGACCCAATTCAGCTAATAAGTCAAGTATTGAGAAATATTTGTTGGTTCAATTGGTTTTCGAACATGTGGATTCAATGCAGTGATCTAAAAGTTGGCCTCCTAGGCCGATTAATCCCCGCCTAGATGCAAGGTGGTGGTCCGATGCCTAGATTAAATAGCCAACTAGTCGGACGCCTAATCCCTGCCTAGGCGCTAGGTGGCCGACTAGTTAGTGCTTCAGCCCTAGGCGCCCCTTCTTCGCCCGACTAGCGCCTAGCGGATTTTAGAACATTGATTCAATGTAACCTCGATTTAGTTTGGATTGAAGTTCACGTACTAGATTCGAAACGTACTTGCTGCCTCGAAAAAATATCGCCCTCAATGAAAGAATTACATTAATTTTATAGATACACATGTTGGTGTATTGCTTCGGTGGGATGGAAATAAAAAAGTGATTCTATGGAAATAAAAAAGTGATTCTTACTTGGTCCATACGTCAAAGATCGTGTGATAGTGATGCTTATCTCTTGTGTAATGTAACAAATTCCAGGATTAAGTTTTGAAGGGGAGTCATGTTTGTTAAATCTGTCATCGCAACCAAGGTGTTTGCATAAAGGTGAAGATTGCCATCTGAGTATGCTTTTTTCTCTTCATCCCATCTCTGTCTGGAGTGTGAGTATATACTTAGTCTGGAGTGTAATTATGGCATCTGTTAGGGAACATTTCGCCCTACCTATGCTAGAACTGGTCTTGTTAGATGAATATGAAGACAAGTGGTAGCAAGCTGGTACAGCACTAGGTGTATTGTGAAAGGCATTGCTCGGAGCAGAGAGGTATGGTCCCATTTGATGTCCTATGCAATAAATGCCACGTGCTTTGGTGGTTTATTTATTCTATCCCATTTTATCTTTACTTTATTGATTTTTCATACGCGGAGACCCAAGAACGTTGAGTTGAAGAATTAAAAAGTCTTAAGACAATTAGGGTAAGGTTGCTGTCTTGTCATTCTCAATTTAAGTTGCTACATGGTTTTTTAGAATTGTGATACTCGAAGAATCAAACACATATCCACCAAATTCATATATTTATGTGTGTGTGTGTTTTCGGATGTGTGTTCAATATTCGGATTGTTGATTGGTTTTCCATGTTTTTTGTTTTCTTATTCACAAAACTAGGGATGAGGTTAGTGATTCTTAGCATGCAACATTCCAGACTCCAGAGGTATTTCTCAGCTATTTTCTAATTGGAATTTGACTACACATATATCTAAATATGATTGTTGGAAATTTAAAACGACCATCTGTTTGTCAAAAGCATCGTGCTATGAATTCTCTTTCGGGTTTGTTTGCTTTTTCTAATTTGGGTCTTCGTTGTTGGGTAGCTATTTGTCAAACGTTCTAAACAATGTAAGCGCCGTAGCTTTCTTCTTTGTTGGTTTATCTTTTGACTGATAATTAGTTTTTATTTTCGAAAGCGCCGCTGCTATTTGGTTTATCTTATTTCCTTAAGTCCTAATGAAACCTGTAGGAAAATTAGATTCTGATATGCCTTAATATTTTGATTGCAAAATTTCATAATTATACATGAATAAAATCTTGTTTGACAGAGCATCTTTGATTGGTGAAAAATATATGTTGCTTTGATTCAAAAGAAAGACCCAAATTCAGCTAATAAGTCAAGTATTGAGAAATATTTGTTGGTTCGATTGTTTTTCGAACATGTTGATTTAATGCAGTGTTCTAAAAGGTGGCTACCCAAACCGATTAGTCCCCACCTAGACGCTATGTGGTGGTCCGATGCCTAGATTAGATAGCCAACTAGTCGGATGCGTAATCCCTGCCTAGGCTCTAGGTGGACGACTGGTCAACACCTAGCCGCCTAAGCGCTAGGCGCCCCTTTTTTGCCGGACTAGCGCCTAGCAATTTTTAGAACCTTGATTCAATGTAACCTCGGTTTAGTTTGGATCTAAGTTTACATACTAGATCGGAAATGTACTTCTTGCCTCGAATCAATATCGCCCTCATTGAAAGAATTACATTAATTTTATCGATATAAAAGTTGGCGTGTTGCTTCGATGGGATGGAAGTAAAAAAGTGATTCTTACTTGGTCCATACATCAAAGATAATTTGATAGTGATGGTTATCTCTTGTGTAATGTAACATATTCAAGTATTTCGTCTTGAAAGGGAGTGATATTTGTTAAATCTATCATCACAAACAAGGTGTCTGCATAAAGGTGAAGATTGCCATATGAGTCTACTTTTTTCTCTTCTTCCCATCTTTGTCTGGATTGTGGGTATGTACTTAGATTAAGGTAATTGATGCATCAACTTCTGTTTTATTGGTCTGGAGTGCAATTATGGCCACTGTTAGAGCACTGTTCACCCTAGCTATGCTAGAACTGCTCTTGTTAGATGAATATGAAGACAAGTGGAAGCAAGTTGCTACAAGCACCAGGTGTATTGTTAAAAGAATAGCTCGGAGCGGAGAGGTATGGTCCCATTTGATGTCCTATGCAATAAATGCCACATGCTTTGGTGGTTTATTTATTTCTATCCTGTTTCATCTTTACTTTATTAAATTTTAATACACGGAGACGCAAGGACATGGAGTTGAAGAATTGAAAAGTCTTAAGAAAATTAGGGTAAGTATGGATGCTCTCTTATCATTCTCAATTTAAGTTGCTACATGGTTGTTTAGAATTGAGATACTCGAAGAATCAGACACATATTCGCCAAATTCATATATATATATATATATATATATATATATCTGTGTGTGTGTGTGTGTGTGTGTGTGTGTACGGATGTGTGTTCAATATTCGGATTATTGATTGGTTATTCATGTTTTTGTTTTCTTATTCACAGAACTAGGGATGAGGTTAGTGATTTTTAACATACGTCATTCCACCTCTTCTTATTCCATCTAAAATCCACAGGTTTTTCTCAGCTGTTTTCTAATTGGAATTTGACTACACATCAATCTAAATACGACTGTTGGAAACTTAAAATGACCTTCTGTTGATCAGAAAAATCGTGCTATGGATTCTCTATCGGGTTTGATTGCTTGTTCTAATCTGGGTCTTTTTTGTTTGGTAGCTATTCGTCAAACGTTATGATCAAGGTAAGCGCCGCAGCTTTCTTCTTTGTTAGTTTATCTTTTGGCTGATAATTGGTTTTTCTTTTGGAAAGCGCTGCAGCTATTTAGTCTATCTTATTTCCTTAAGTACTAAAGAAACCTGTAGGAAAATTAGATTCGGATATGCCTTAATATTTTGATTACAAAATTTCATAATAATACACAAATAAAATCTTGTTAGACAGAGCATCTTGAATGGGTGAAAAATAAATGTTGCTCCGATTCAAAAGAATGACCCAAATTCAGCTAACTAGTCGAGTATTGAGTTATATTTGTTGGTTCGATTGGTTTTCGAACATGTGGATTCAATGCAGTGTTCTAAAAGGTGGCCTTTCAAACCGATTAGTCCCCGCCTAGACGCTAGGTGGTGGTCCGATGCCTAGATTAGATAGCCAACTAGTAGGACGCGTAATCCCCGCCTTGGCGCTAGGCTGACGACTAGTCAACACCTAGTCGCCTAAGTGCTAGGTGTCCCTTTTTCGGCAGACTAGCGCCTAGCGATTTTTAGAACATTGATTCAATGTAACCTCGGTTTAATTTGGATCTTAGTTTACGTACTAGATCGAAACGTACTTGTTGCCTCTAATCAATATCGCCCTCATTGAAAGAATTAGATTAATTTTATCGATACAAAAGTTGGCGTGTTGCTTCGGTGGTATGGAAATAAAAAAGTGATTCTTACTTGGTCCATACATCAAAGATCATGTGATAGTGATGCTTATCTCTTTTGTAATGTAACTTATTCAAGGATTTAGTCTTGAAAGGGAGTGATATTTGTTAAATCTGTCATCACAAACAAGGTGTCTGCATAAAGGTGAAGATTGCCATATGAGTCTACTTTTTCTCTTCTTCCCATCTCTTTTTGGATTGTGAGTACATACTTAGATTAAGGTAATTGTTACGTCTACTTCAGTTTTATTGGTCTGGAGTGCAATTATGGCCACTGTTAGAGCACTTTTCACCCTACCAATGCTAGAACTGCTCTTGTTAGATGGATATGAAGAGAAGTGCTAGCAACTTGTTGCAGCACCAAGAGTACTGTGAAAAGCATAGCTCAGAGCAGAGAGGTATGGTTCCATTCGATGTCCTATGCAAATATGCAATAAATGCCACGTGCTTTGGTGGTTTATTTATTTCTATCCGGTTTCATCTTTACTCTATTGATTTTTCATTTGCGGAGACTCAAGAACAAGGAGTTGAAGAATTGAAAAGTCTTAAGAAAATTTGGGTAAGTAAGGATGCTCTCTTATCATTCTCCATTTAAGTTGCTACATGGTTGTTTAGAATTGAGATACTCGAACAATCAGGCACATCCACCAAATTCATACATTTATATACATATATATGTGTGTGTGTGTGGGTGTGTACGGATGTGTGTTCAATATTTGGATTGTTGATTGGTTATCCATGTTTTTGTTCTCTTATTCACAGAACTTAGGATGAGGTTAGTGATTCTTAACATACGTCATTCCCGCCATTCTTGTTCCATCTAGACTCCAGAGGTATTTCTCAGCTGTTTTCTATTTGGAATTTGACTACGCATCTATCTAAATGACTGTTGGAAACTTGGAACAACCTTCTGTTGGTCAGAAACATCGTGCTATGAATTCTCTCTCGGGTTTGATTGCTTGTTCTAGTTTGGCTCTTCTTTGTTGGGTAACTATTCGTCAAACGTTCTTATCAAGGTAAGCGCCACAGCTTTCTTCTTTGTTGGTTTATCTTTTGGCTTATAATTGGTTTTTATTTTGGAAAGCGCCGCAGGTATTTGGTTTATCTTATTTCCTTAAGGCCCTGCTTGGATGATGGGAAAAGAGAAGGGGAAAAATTAGAAGGGGTATATGGGAGGGACCCACCTGTTTTCCCACCGTTTGGCAACTCAATTTCTTCCCCTATTATTTTTTACCCCCTTTTCGTTTTCCCCAATTGTAGGGATTGGCCGGTATAATTTTTGGGCACCTCTTGGGGTGCCTAAAAATAATCCGGCTGTGGAGGGATGATTTGTGGACGAAAATACCCTTCGTTATCCCCCTTTTCCCATCCACCATTCAACCAATTTTTACTCTCCATTCTTTCCAAAATCATACTTTCCATTCAAAAAATATACTTAATTGAAATTTGGAACACTTAATTTTTTAACCTCTTTAGACAGTTTATATATTAAAAAATATAGTTAAAAAATTAAGTGTTCCAAATTTCAATCCGCTTGAACGGGTGGAAAGATTTTAGTTTTCTGATCATTTTATTCTAAATGGTCATAATTAAATTTTGACTCTAGGGCTCTTGTTGATTAGCCCTAAGAAAATCGTAGAATCAAATATCTCTTAGGGCTAATCAACGAGAGCTATAGAGTCAAAATTTAATTATGACCATTTAGAATAAAATGATCAAAAAACTAAAATATTTCCATCCGTTCAAACGAATTGAAATTTGGAACACTTAATTTTTGAACTATATTTTTTAATATATAAACGGTATAAAGAGGTTAAAAAATTAAGTGTTCCAAATTTCAATCTGTTTGAACGGGTGGAAAGATTTTAGTTTTCTGATCATTTTATTCTAAATGGTCATAATTAAATTTTGACTCTATAGCTCTCGTTGATTAGCCCTAAGAGATATTTGGTTCTACGACTTTCTTAGGGCTAATCAACAAGAGCCCTAGAGTCAAAATTTAATTATGACAATTTAGAATAAAATGATCAGAAAACTAAAATTTTTCCACCAGTTCAAACGGATTGAAATTTGGAACACTTAAGTTTTATTTAAAAACTAAATTTTATAAAAAAAACTATTTAATAATAATACTTAATTTGTTAGTAGAAATAAATATTACAGCTTAAATTGTGAAAGAATAATTAAATTTGCAATCACATATAAAACGTAATACATAATTAATTTAGGGACTGCACAAGGGCAAAATGGTCATTTGATAGCTTTTTATATCATCCACCATTCCTTATACCCCCTATTAATTCTTCATCCAAATTAAGTATTATTTAATCCCTCTCCTCTATTACCTCATCCAAATAACCAACTATTTAATCCCCCCTCTATAAACATCACATCAATGTGGGTCATCCCTTATTAACTAATATCCCCTACTATCTTATCCCCCCTTATTAACTAATACCCTCAATTTTTTTCCCGTATCCAAACGGGCCCTAAGTTCTAAAGAAACCCGTTGGAAAATTAGATTATGATATTCCTTAATATTTTGATTAAAAAATTTCATAATAATACGTGGATAAAATCTTGTTAGACAGAGCATCTTTGATGGGTTAAAAATATATGTTGCTCCGATTCAAAAGAAAGATCCAATTCAGCTAATAAGTCGAGTATTGAGAAATATTTGTTGGTTCGATTGGTTTTCTAACATGTGGATTCAATGTAGTGTTCTTAAAGGTTGCCGCCTAAACCGATTAGTCCCCGTCTAGACGCTAGGTGGTGGTCCAATGCCTAGATTAGATAGCCAACTAGTTGGATGCGTTATCCTCGCCTAGGCGCTAGGCGACCGACTAGTCAGCGCCTAAGTGCTAGGCGCCCCTTTATCGCCCGACTGGCGCATAGCGATTTTTGGAACATTTATTCAATGTTACCTCGGTTTAGTTTGGATGTAAGTTTACATACGAGATCCGAAACGTAATTTTTTCCTCGAATTAATATCGCCCTCATTGAAAGAATTACTTTAAATTTTTGGATACAAAAGTTGTCGTGTTGCTTTAGTGGGATGGAAATAAAAAAGTGATTCTTACTTTGTGCATACGTTAAAGATCATGTGATAGTGATGCTTATCCTTTATGTTATGTAACAAATTTCAGGATTTAGTTTTTAAGGGGAGTGATGTTTGTTAAATCTGTCATCACAAACAAGGCGTCTGCATAAAGGTGAAGATTGCCATAAGAGTCCGCCTTTTTCTCTTCTTCCCATCTCGATTTGGATTGTGAGTTTATACTTAAATTAAGGTAATTGTTGCATCAACCTCAGTTTTATTGGTCTGGAGTGCAATTATGGCCACTGTTAGAGCACTTTTCACCCTACCTATGCTAGAACTGCTCTTGTTAGATGGATATGAAGAGAAGTGCTAGCAACTTGCTGCAGCACTAGGTGTATTGTGAAAAGCATAGCTCGGAGTAGAGAGGTATTGTCCCATTCGATGTCCTATGCAAATATGCAATAAATGCCACGTGCTTTGGTGGTTTATTTATTTCTATCCTGTTTCTTCTTTACTCTATTGATTTTTCATTTGCGGAGACTCAAGAACTAGGAGTTGAAGAATTGAAAAGTATTAAGAAAATTTGGGTAAGTAAGGCTGCTCTCTTATCATTCTCCATTTAAGTTGCTACAAGGTTGTTTAGAATTTAGATACTCGACCAATCAGGCACATCCACCAAATTCATACATATACATATATATATATGTGTGTGTGTGTGTGTGTGTGTGTACGGATGTGTGTTCAATATTCGGATTGTTGATTGGTTATCCATATTTTTGTTCTCTTATTCACAGAACTTGGGATGAGGTTAGTGATTCTTAACATATGTCATTCCCGCCGTTCTTGTTCCATCCAGACTCCAGAGGTATTTCTCAGCTGTTTTCTAGTTGGAATTTGACTACGCATCTATCTAAATGACTGTTGGAAACTGCAAACAACCTTCCGTTGGTCAGAAACATCGTGCTATGAATTTTCTCTCAGGTTTGATTGCTTGTTCTAGTTTGGCTCTTCTTTGTTGGGTAGCTATTCGTCAAACGTTCTGATCAAGGTAAGCGCGACAACTTTCTTCTTTGTTTGTTTATCTTTTGGCTTATAATTGGTTTTTATTTTGGAAAGCGCTGCAGCTATTTGGTTTATCTTATTTCCTTAAGTCCTAAAGAAACCAGTTGGAAAATTAGATTATGATATTCATTAATATTTTGATTAAAAAATTTCATAATGATACATGGATAAAATCTTGTTAGACAGAGCATCTTTGATGGGTCAAAAATATATGTTGCTCCGATTCAAAAGAAAGACCCAATTAAGCTAATAAGTCGAGTATTGAGAAATATTTGTTGGTTCGATTGGTTTTCAAACATGTGGATTCAATGTAGTGTTCTTAAAGGTTGCCGCATAAACCGGCTAGTCCCCGTCTAGACGCTAGGTGGTGGTCCGATGCCTAGATTAGATAGCCAACTAGTCGGATGCGTAATCCCCGCCTAGGCGCTAGGCAGCCGACTAGTCAGCGCCTAAGAACTAGGCGCCCCTTTTTCGCCCGACTAGCGCATAGCGATTTTTAGAACATTGATTCAATGTTACCTCGGTTTAGTTTGGATGTAAGTTTACATACGAGATCCGAAACGTAATTTTTTCCTCGAATTAATATCGCCCTCATTGAAAGAATTACTTTAAATTTTTGGATACAAAAGTTGTCGTGTTGCTTTAGTGGGATGGAAATAAAAAAGTGATTCTTAATTAGTGCATACGTTAAACATCATGTGATAGTGATGCTTATCCTTTGTGTAATGTAACAAATTTCAGGATTTAGTTTTTACGGGGAGTGATGTTTGTTAAATCTGTCAACACAAACATGGTGTCTGCATAAAGGTGAAGATTGCCATATGAGTCCGCCTTTTTCTCTTCTTCCCATCTCTATTTGGATTGTGAGTTTATACTTAAATTAAGGTAACTGTTGCATGAACCTCCGTTTTATTGGTCTGGAGTGCAATTATGGCCGCTGTTGAGCACTTTTCACCCTACCTATGCTACAACTGCTCTTGTTAGATGAATATAAAGACAAGTGGTAGCAAGTTGCTGCAGCACCATGTGTATTGTGAAAAGCATAGCTGGAGCAGGGAGGTATGGTCCCGTTTGATGTCCTATGCAATAAATGCCACGGGCTTTGGTGGTTTGTTTTTTTTTTTTATCCTGTTTCATCTTTACTCTATTGATTTTTAATACGCGGAGACTCAAGGTCATGGAGTTGAAGAATTGAAAAGTCTTAAAAAAATTAGGGTAAGTTTGGATGCTCTCTTACCATTCTTGATTTAAGTTGCTACATGGTTGTTTAGAATTGAGATACTGGAAGAATCAGACATATCCACCAAATTCGTATATGTGTGTGTGTGTGTGTACGGATGTGTGTTCGATATTCGGATTATTGATTGGTTATTCATGTTTTTGTTTTCTTATTCACAGAACTAGGGATGAGGTTAGTGATTCTTCACATACGTCATTCCAGCCCTTCTTGTTCCATCTAGACTCCAGAGGTATTTCTCAGCACTTTTCTAATTGGAATTTGGTCACGCATCTATATAAATATTACCGTTGGAAACTTAAAATGACCTTTTGTTGTTCTGAAGCATCGTGCTGTGAATTCTGTCTCGGGTTTGATTGCTTGGTCTAATTTAAATCTTCTTGGTTGGGTAGATATTCGTCAAACGTTTTGATCAAGGTAAGCGCCGCAGCTTTCTTCTTTGTTGGTTTATCTTTTCACTGCTAATTGGTTTTTCTTTTGCAAAGAGCCGAAGCTATTTGGTTTATCTTATTTCCTTAAGTCCTAAAGAAACCTGTAGGAAAATTAGATTCAGATATGCCTTAATTTTTTTGTTACAAAATTTTATAATAGTACATGTATAAAATCTTTATAGACAGAGCATCTTTGATGGGACAAAAATATATGTAGCTCCGATTCAGAAAAAAGACCCAATTCAACTAACACGTCGAGTATTATGAAATATTTGTTTGTTCGATTGGTTTTCAAATATGTGGATTCAATGCAGTGTTCTAAAAGGTGGCCGCCATGGCCGATTAGTCCCCGCCTAGACGTTATGTGGTGGTCCGATGCCTAGATTAGATAGCCAACTAGTCGGACGCCTAATCGCCGCCGAGGCGCTAGGCGGCCGACTAGTTAGCGCCTAAGCGCTAGGCGCCCCTTTTTTGCCCAACTAGCGCCTAGCGATTTTTAGAACAATGATTCAATGTAACCTTGGTTTACTTTGGATCTAGGTTTACATACTAGATCCGAAACGTACTTGTTGCCTCGAATCAATATCGCTCTCATTGAAAGAATTACATTAAATTTATAGATACAAAAGTTGACATGTTCCTTCGGTGGGATGGAAATAAAAAAGTGATTCTTACTTGGTATATACGTCAAAGATCATGTTATAGTGATGCTTATCTCTGGTGTAATGTAACAAATTCCAGGATTTAGTTTTGAAGGGGAGTAATGTTTGTTAAATCTGTCATCGCAAACAAGGTGTCTGCATAAAGGTGAAGATTGCCATATGAGTCTGCCTTTTTCTCTTCTTCCCTTATCTGTCTGGATTGTGAGTATATACTTAGATTAAGGTAATTGTTGCATCAACTTTAGTTTTATTGGTCTTGAGTGCAATTATGGCCACTGTTAGAGCACTTTTCACCCTAGCTATGCTAGAATTGCTCTTGTTAGATGAATATGAAGACAAGTGGAAACAAGTTGCTACAGCACTAGGTGTATTGTGAAAAGCATAGCTCGGAGCGGAGAGGTATGGTCCCATTTGATGTCCTATGCAATAAATGCCACGTGCTTTGGTGGTTTATTTATTTCTATCTTGTTTCATCTTTACTCTATTAATTTTTAATATGCAGAGAATCAAGAACATTGATTTGAAGAATTGAAAAGTCTTAAGAAAATTAGGGTAAGTATGGATGCTCTCTTATAATTCTCGATTTAAGTTGCTACATGGTTGTTTAGAATTGAGATACTCAATGATTAGGACACAAATCCACCAAATATATATATATATGTGTGTGTGTGTGTGTGTGTGTGTACGGATGTGTGTTCAATATTCAGATTTTTGATTGGTTATTCACGTTTTTCTTTTCATATTCATAGAACTAGGGATGAGGTTAATGATTCATAACATATGTCAGTCCAACCCTTTTTGTTCCATCCAGAATCCAGAGGTATTTCTCAGCCCTTTTCTAATTGGAATTTGACTACACATCTATCTAAATATGACTGTTCGAAACTTAAAATGACCATCTGTTGGTCTGAATCATCGTGCTATGAATTCTCTCTCGGGTTTGATTGCTTGTTCTAATCTGGGTCTTCTTTGTTTGGTAGCTATTCATCAAACGTTCTGATCAAGGTAAGCGCCGCAGCTTTCTGCTTTGTTAGTTTATCTTTTGGCTAGTAATTGGGGTTTCTTTTGGAAAGCGCTGCAGCTATTTGGTTTATCTTATTTCCTTAAGTACTAAAGAAACCTGTAGGAAAATTAGATTTAGATATGCCTTGTTATTTTGATTACAAAAAATTTAAAATAATACATGGAATAAAATCTTGTTCGACAGAGCATCTTTGATGGGTCAAAAATATTTGTTTCTCTGATTCAAAAGAAAGACCCAATTCAGCTAATAAGTCGAGTATTGAGAAATATTTGTTGCTTCGATTGGTTTTCGAACATGTGGATTCAAAGCAGTGATCTAAAAGCTGGCCTCCTAGGCCGATTAATCCCCGCTTAGACGCTATGTGGTGGTCCGATGCCTATATTTAATAGCAAACTAGTCGGACGCCTAATCGCTGCCTAGGCGCTTGGCAGCTGACTAGTTAGCGCCTAAGCGCTAGGCGCCCCTTTTTTGCTCGACTAGTGCCTAGCGATTTTTAGAACACTGATTCAATGTAACCTCGGTTTAGTTTGGATCAAAGTTCACGTACTAGATCCGAAACGTACTTGTTGCCACGAATCATTATCGCCCCCATTGGAAGAATTACATTAATTTTATTGATACAAAAGTTGGTGTGTTGCTTCGGTGGGATGGAAATAAAAAAGTGATTCTTACTTGGTCCATACGTCAATGATCATGTGATAGTGAAGCTTATATCTTGTGTAATGTAACAAATTCCAGGATTAAGTTTTGATGTGGAGTCATGTTTGTTAAATCTGTTATCGCAACCAAGGTGTCTACATAAAGGTGAAGATTGCCATTCGAGTCTGCTTTTTTCTCTTCATCCCATCTCTGTCTGGATTGTGAGTATATACTTAGATTAAGGTAATTGTTGCATCATCTTCAGTTTTATTGGTCTAGAGTGTAATTATGGCCTCTGTTAGAGCACTTTCCACCCTACGTATGCTAGAACTTGTCTTGTTAGATGAATATCAAGACAAGTGGTAGCAAGCTGTTGCAGCACCAGGTGTATTGTGAAAAGCATTGCTCAGAGTAGAGAGGTATGGTCCCATTGGATATCCTAGGCAATAAATGCCACGCGCTTTGGTGGTTTATTTATTCTATCCCATTTCATCTTTACTCTATTGATTTTTCATACGCGGAGACTCAAGAACGTGTTGTTGAAGAATTGAAAAGTTTTAGGAAAATTAAGGTCAGTAAGGATGCTCTCTTATCATTCTCAATTTAAGTTGCTACATGGTTGTTTAGAATTGAGATACTCTAAGAATCAGACACATATGCACCAAATTCATACATTATATATATATATATGTGTGTGTGTGTGTGTGTGTGTGTGTGTGTGTTCGGATGTCTGTTCAATTTTCAGATTGTTGATTGGTTATCCATGTTTTTGTTTTCTTATTCTCAGAACTAGGGATGAGGTTGGTGATTCTTAACATACTTCATTCCAGACTCCAGAGGTATTTCTCAGCTGTTTTCTAATTGGAATTTGACTACGCATATATCTAAATATTATTGATGGAAATTTAAAACGGCCATCAGTTGGTCAACAACATCGTGCTATGAATTCTCTCTCGTTTTTGATTGCTTGTTCTAATTTGGGTCTTCTTTGTTGGGTAGCTGTTCATCAAACGTTCTTATCAAGGTAAGCGCTGCAGCTTTCTTCTTTATTGGTTCATCTTTTGATTGAAAATTGGTTTTTATTTTGGAAAGCGCTGCTGCTATTTGGTTTATCTTATTTCCTTAAGTCGTAAAGAAACTTGTAGGAAAATTAGATTCCGATATGCCTTAATATTTTGATTACAAAATTTGATAATACTACATGGATAAAATCTTTTTAGACAGAGTATCTTTGATGGGTCAAAAATATATGTTGCTCCGATTCAGAAGAAAGAACCAATTCATCTAATAAGTCGAGTATTGAGAAATATTTGTTGGTTTGATTGGTTTTCAAACATGTGGATTCAATGCAGTGTTCTAAAAGGTTGCCGCCTAAACCGATTAGTCACCGCCTACACGCTAGGTGGTGGTCCGATGCCTAGATTAGATAGCCAACTTGTCAGACGCCTAATCCCCGCTTAGGCGCTAGGTGGCCAACTAGTCAGCGCCTAAGCGCTAAGCGCCCATTTTTCGCCCCACTAGCGCATAGCGATTTTTAGAACATTGATTCAATGTAACCTCGGTTTAGTTTGGATGTAAGTTTACATACTAGATCCGAAACGTACTTTTTACCTCGAATTAATATCGCCTTCATTGAAAGAATTACAGTAAAGTTTTGGATACAAAAGTTGGCGAGTTGCTTTAGTGGGATGGAAATAAAAAGTGATTCTTACTTGGTGCATATGTTAAAGACCATGTGATAGTGATGATTATCTCTTGTGTAATGTAACAAATTCCAGGATTTACTCTTGAAGAGAAGTGATGTTTGTTAAATCTTTCATCACAAACAAGGTGTTTGCATAAAGGTGAAGATTGCCATATGAGTCTGCCTTTTTCACTTCTTCCCATCTCTATTTGGATTGTGAGTATATACTTAAATTAAGGTAATTGTTGCATCAAGTTCAATTTTATTGGTCTGGAGTGCAATTTTGGCCACTGTTAGAGCACTTTTCCCGCTACCTATGCTAGAACTACTCTTGTTAGATGAATATGAAGACAAGTGGTAGCAAGCTGCTGCAGCTCCAGGTGTATTGTGAAAAGCATTGCTCGAGCAGAGAGGTATGGTCCTATTTGATGTCTTATGCAATAAATGCCATGTGCTTTGGTAGTTTATTTATTCTATCCCATTTCATCTTTACTCTATTGATTTTTCATACGCGGTTACTCAAGAACGTGGAGTTGAAGAATTGAAAATTCTTAAGAAAATTAGGGTAAATAGTGATGCTCTTGTGTCATTCTCAATTTAGGTTGCTACGTGGTTGTTTAGAATTGAGATAATCGAAGAATCAGACACATATTCTCCAAATTCATATATTTATATATATGTGTGTGTGTGTGTGTGTACGGATGTGTGTTCAATATTCGGATTACTGATTGGTTATTCATGCTTTTGTTTTCTTATTAACAGAACTAGGGATGAGGTTAGTGATTCTTCACATACGTCATTCTAGCCCTTCTTGTTCATCCAGACTCCAGAGGTATTTCTAAGCTGTTTTCTAATTGGAATTTGGTCAAGCATCTATCTAAATATGACTGTCGGAAACATAAACCGACCTTCTGTTGTTCAGAAGCATCGTGCTATGAATTATCTCTTGGGTTTGATTGCTTCTTCTAATTTAAAGCTTGTTGGTTGGGTAGCTATTCGTCAAACGTTTTGATCAGCTAAGCACCGCAGCTCTCTTCTCTTTTGGTTTATCTTTTCACTGATAATTGGTTTTTCTTTTGGAAAGCACCGCAGCTATTTGGTTTATCTTATTTCGTTAAGTCCTAAAGAAACCTGTAGGAAAATTAGATTCAGATATGCCTTAATATTTTTGTCACAAAATTTCATAATAGTACATGTATAAAAACTTTTCAGACTGCGCATCTTTGTTGGGTAAAAAATATGTGTAGCTCCGATTTAAAAAAAGACCCAATTCAGCTAATAAGTCGAGTATTAAGAAATATTTGTTGGTTCGATTGGTTTTCAAACATGTGGATTCAATGCAATGTTCTAAAAGGTTGCCGCCTAAACTGATTAGTCCCTGCCTCGACGCTAGGAGGTGGTCCGATGCCTAGATTAGATAACCAACTAGTCGGACGCCTAATCCCCGCCTAGGCACTAGGCGGCCGACTAGTCAGTGCCTAAGCGCTAGGGCCCCCTTTTTCGCCCGATTAGTGCATAGCGATTTTTAGAACATTGATTCAATGTAGCCTCTGTTTAGTTTGGAAGCAAGTTTACGTACTAGATCCGAAACGTAGTTGTTGCCTCGAATCAATATCGCCCTAATTGAGAGAATTACATTAAATTTTTAGGTACAAAAGTTGGCGTGTTGCTTTAGTGGGATGGAAATAAAAGAGTGATTCTTACTCGGTGCATACGTCAAAGATCATGTGATAATGATGCTTATCTCTTGTGTAATGTAACAAATTCCAGGATTTAGTCTTGAAGGGGAATGATGTTTGTTAAATCTGTCATCGCAACCATGGCGTCTGCATAAAGGTTGAGATTGCCATCTAGGTCTGCTTTTTTCTCTTCATCTCATCTCTATCTGGATTGTGAGTATATACTTAGATTAAGGTAACTGTTGCATCAACTTCAGTTTTATTGGTCTGGAGTGTAATTATGGCCTCTGTTAGAGCACTTTTTACCCAACCTATTCTAGAACTGGTCTTGCTAGATGAATATGAAGACAAGTGGTAGCAGGCTGCTGCAGCACCAGGTATATTGTGAAAAGCATTGCTCGGAGCCGAGAGGTATGGTCCCATTTGATGTCCTATGCAATAAATGCCACGTGCTTTGGTGGTTTATTTATTCTATCTCATTTCATCTTTACTTTATTGATTTTTCATACGCGGAGACTCAAGAACGCGGAGTTGAAGCATTGAAAACTCTCAAGAAAATTAGGGTAAGTAAGGATGCTCTCTTATCATTCTCAATTTAAGTTGCTACACGGTTGTTTAGAATTGAGGTACTCGAAGAATCAGACACATATCCGCCAAATTCATGCATTTATATATGTATCTATATATGTGTGTGTGTGTGTGTGCGTACGGTTATGTGTTTAAAATTCGGATTGTTGGTTGGTTATCCATGTTTTTGTTTTCTTATTCACAGAACTTGGGCTGAGGTTAGTGACTCTTCACATACATCATTCGTGCCGTTCTTGTTCCATCCAGTCTCCAGAGGTATAGCTCAGCTGTTTTCTAGTTGGAATTTGACTAGGCATCTATATAAATGACTGTTGGAAACTTAAAACAACCTTCCGTTGGTCAGAAACATCGTGCTATGAAATCTCTCTCGGGTTTGATTGCTTGTTATAATTTGGCTCTTCTTGATTGGGTAGCTATTCGTCAAACATTCTGATCAAGGTAAGCGCCATAGTTTTTTTCTTTGTGGGTTTATCTTTTGGCTTGTAATTGGTTTTTATTTTGGAAAGCGCCACAGCTATTTGCTTTATCTTATTTCCTTAAGTCCTAAAGAAACCAGTCGGAAAATTAGATTATGATATTTCTTAATGTTTTGATTAAAAAATTTCAGTAAAATACATGGATAAAATCTTGTTAGACAGAGCATCTTTGATAGGCCAAAAATATATGTTGCTCCGATTCAAAAGAAAGATCCAAATTCAGCTAATAGGTCGAGTATTGAGAAATATTTGTTGGTTCGATTGGTTTTCAAACATGTGGATTCAATGCAGTGTTCTAAAAGGTTGCCGCCTAAACTGGTTAGTCCCTCCCTAGACGATAGGAGGTGGTCCGATGCCTAGATTAGATAGCCAACTAGTCGGATGCCTAATCCCTGCCTAGGCGCTAGGCGGCCGACTAGTCAGCGCCTTTGCGCTAGGCGCCCCTTTTTCGCCCGATTAGTGCATAGTGATTTTTAGAACATTGATTCAATGTAACCTCTGTTTAGTTTGGATCTATGTTTACATACTAGATCCGAAACATAGTTGTTGCCTCGATTCAATATCGCCCTAATTGAAAGAATTACATTAAATTTTTGGATACAAAAGTTGGCGTGTTGCATTAGTGGGATGGAAATAAAAGAGTGATTCTTACTTGGTGCATACGTCAAAGATCTTGTGGTAGTGAAGCTTATATCTTGTGTAATGTAACAAACTCCAGGATTTAGTCTTCAGGGGGGGTGAAGTTTGTTAAATCTGTCATCGCATAAAAGGTGTCTGCATAAAGGTGAAGTTTACCATATGAGTCTGCTTTTTTCTTTTCTTCTGATCTCTATCTGTATTGTCAGTATATACTTGGATTAAGGTAATTGTTTCATCAACTTCAGTTTTACTGATCTGGAGTTGCATCATGGCCACTGTTAGAGCACACTTTTTACCCTACCGGTGCTAGAACTGCTCTTGTTAGATGAATATGAAGACAAGTGGTAACAAATTGCTGCAGAACCCGGTGTATTGTGAAAAGCATAGCTTGGAGTAGAGAGGTATGGTCCCATTTGATGTCCTATGCAATAAATGCCATGTGCTCTGGTGGTTTATTTATTTCTATCCATTTTGTTCTTTACTCTATTGATTTTTCATACGCGGAGACTCAAGAACATGGAGTTGAAGAATTGAAAAGTCTTAAGAAAATAAGGGTAAGTAAGAATGCTCTCTTATCATTCTCGATTTAAGTTGCTACAAGGTTTTTTAGAATTGAGATACTCGAAGAATCATACACATCCACGAAATTCATACATAGATATGTGTGTGTGTGTGTGTTCGGATGTGTGTTCAATAGACGGATTATTGATTGGTTATTCTTGTTTTTGTTTTCTTATTCACAGAACTAGGGATGAGGTTAGTGATTCTTTACATACGTCATTCCAGTCCATCTTGTTCCATCCAGACTCCAGAGGTATTTCTCAGCTGATTTCTTGTTGGAATTTGACTTCGCATCTATCTAAATATGACTGTTGGAAAGTTAAAACAACCTTCCGTTGGTCAGAAACATCGTGCTATGAAATCTCTCTCAGGTTTGATTGCTTGTTGTAATTTGGCCCTTCTTGGTTAGGTAGCTATTTGTGAAACGTTCTGATCAAGGTAAGCGCCACTGCTTTCTTCTTTGTGGGCTTATCTTTTGACTTGTAATTGGTTTTTATTTTGGAAAGCGCCCCAGCTATTTGGTTTATCTTATTTCCTTAAGTCCTAAAGAAACCGGTCGGAAAATTAGATTATGATATTTCTTAATATTTTGATTAAAAAATTCCATAATAATACATGTATAAAATCTTGTTAGACAGAGCATCTTTGATGGGTCAAAAATATATATTGCTCCGATTCAAAAGAAAGACCCAATTCAGCTAATAAGTCAAGTATTGAGAAATATTTGTTGGTTCGATTGGTTTTCAAACATGTGGATTCAATGCAGTTTTCTAAAAGGTTGCCGCCTAAACTGATTAGTCCCCGCCTTGGCGCTAGGCGGTGGTCCGATGCCTAGATTAGATAGCTAACTAGTTGGACCCCTAATCCCAGCCTAAGCGCTAGGCGGCTGACTAGTCAGCGCCTAAGCGCTTGGCACCCCTTATTCGCCCGGTTGGCGCATAACGATTTTTAGAACATTAATTCAATGTAACCTCTGTTTAGTTTGGATGTAAGTTTACGTACTAGTTCCGAAACGTAGTTGTTGCCTCGAATCAATATCGCCCTAATTGAAAGAATTACATTCAATTCTTGGATACAAAAGTTGGCATGTTGCTTTTGTGGGATGGAAATGAAAATGTGATTCTTACTTGGTGCATACGTCAAAGATCATGTGATAGTGAAGCTTATCTCTTGTGTAATGTAAGAAATTCCAGGATTTAGTCTTGAAGGGGAGTGATGTTTGTTAAATCTGTCTTTGCAAACAAAGTGTCTGCATAATGGTGAAGATTTCCATATGAGTCTGTGTTTTTATCTTCTTCCTATCTCTGTCTGGATTGTGAGTATATACTTGGATTAAGGTAATTGTTGCATGAACTTCAGTTTCATTTCTCTGGAGAGCAATTATGGCCACTGTTAGAGCACTTTTCACCCTACCTATGCTAGAACTGCTCTTGTTAGATGACTATGAAGACAAGTGGTAGCAAGTTGCTGCAGAACCAGGTGTATTGTGAAAAGCATAGCTCGGAGCAGAGAGGTATGGTCCCATTTGATGTCCTATGCAGTAAATGCCACGTGCTTTGGTGGTTTATTTATTTCTCTCCTGTTTCATCTTTACTCTATTGATTTTTCATACACGGAGACTCAAGAACATGGAGTTGAAGAATTGAAAAGCCTTTAGAAAATTAGGTTAATTAAGGATGCTCTCTTATCATTCTCGATTTAAGTTGCTACATGGTTGATTAGAATTCAGATACTCGAAAAATCAGACACATCCACCAAATTGATACATACACATATATATATATATATATGTGTGTGTGTGTGTGTGTGTGTTCGGATGTGTGTTCAATATTCGGATTATTGATTGGTTATTCTTGTTTTTGTTTCTTATTCACAGAACAAGGGATGAGGTGAGTGATTCTTTACATACGTCATTCCAGCCCATCTTGTTCCATCCAGACTCCAGAGGTATTTCTTAGCTGTTTTCTAGTTGGAATTTGACATCGCATCTACCTAAATATGACAGTTGGAAACTTAAAACGACCTTTTGTTGGTCAGAAACATCGTGCTATGAAATCTCTCTCGGGTTTGATTGCTTGTTGTAATTTGGCCCTTCTTGGTTAGGTAGCTATTCGTCAAACATTCTGATCAAGGTAAGCGCCACAACTTTCTTCTTTGTGGGTTTATCTTTTGGCTTGTAATTGGTTTTTATTTTGCAAAGCACGACAGCTATTCGGTTTTTCTTATTTCCTTATGTCCTAAAGAAACCAGTCGGAAAATTAGATTATGATATTTCTGAATATTTTGATTAAAAAATTTCATAATATTACATGGATAAAATCTTGTTAGACAGAGCATCTTTGATGGGTCAAAAATATACGTTGCTCTGATTCAAAAGAAAGACCCAATTCAGCCAAAATGTCAAGTATTGAGAAATATTTGTTGGTTCGATTGGTTTTCAAACATGTGGATTCAATGCAGTGTTCTAAAAGGTTGCCGCCTAAACTGATTAGTCCCGCGCTTTGTGGTGGTCCGATGCCTAGATTAGATAGCCAACTAGTCGGACGCGTAATCCCCGCCTAGGCGCTAGGCGGCCGACTTGTCAGCGCCTAAGCGCTAGGCGCCCCTTATTCTACCGATTGGCGCATAGCAATTTTTAGAACATTGATTCAATGTAACCTTTGTTTTGTTTGGATGTAAGTTTACGTACTAGTTCCGAAACGTAGTTGTTGCCTCGAATCAATATCGCCCTAATTGAAAGAATTACATTCAATTCTTGGATGAAAAAACTGGCGTGGTGCTTTTGTGGGATGGAAATAAAAAAGTGATTCTTACTTGGTGCATACGTGAAAGATCATGTGATAGTGAAGCTTATCTATTGTGTAATGTAGCAAATTCCAGGATTTAGTCTTGAAGGAGAGTGATATTTGTTAAATCTGTCATCGCAAACAAGGTGTCTGCATAAAGGTGAAGATTTCCATATGAGTCTGCTTTTTTCTCTTCTTCTGATCTCTGTTTGGATTGTGAGTATCTACTTGGATTAAGGTAATTGTTGCATGAACTTCAGTTTTATTTGTCTGGAGTGCAATTATGGCCACTGTTAGAGCACTTTTCACCCTACCTATGTTAGAACCGCTCTTGTTAGATGAATATGAACACAAGTGGTAGCAAGTTGCTGTAGAACCAGGTGTATTGTGAAAAGCATAGCTCGGAGCAAAGAGGTATGGTTCCGTTTGATGTCCTATGCAATAAATGCCACGTGCTTTGGTGTTTTATTTATTTCTATCCTGTTTCATCTTTACTCTATTAATTTTTCATACGCGGAGACTCAAGGACATGGAGTTGACGAATTGAAAAGTCTTAAGAAAATTAGGGTAATTAAGGATGCTCTCTTATTATTCTCGATTTAAATTGCTACATGGTTGTTTAGAATTGTGATACTCGAAGAATCAGACACATCCACCAAGTTCATACATACATACATATATATATATATATATATGTGTGTGTGTGTGTGTGTATGTGCGCGCGCGCGCGTGTGTTCAATATTCAGATTATTGATTGGTTATTCTTTTTTTTTTCTTCTTATTCACAGCACTTGGGATGAGGTTAGTGACTCTTTACATACGTCATTCCAGCCCATCTTGTTCCATCCAGACTCCAGCGGTATTTCTCAGCTATTTTCTAGTTGGAATTTGACTTCGCATCTATCTAAATATGACTGTTGGAAACTTAAAACAACCTTTCGTTGGTCAGAAACATAGTGCTCTGAAATCTCTCTCGGGTTTGATTGCTTGTTCTAATATGGCCCTTCTTGGTTGGGTAGCTATTCGTCAAGTGTTCTGATCAAGGTAAGCGCCGCAACTTTTTTCTTTGTGGGTTTATCTTTTGGCTTGTAATTGGTTTTTATTTTGGAAAGCGCCACAGCTATTTGCTTTATCTTATTTCCTTAAGTCCTAAAGAAACCAGTCGGAAAATTAGATTATGATATTTCTTAATATCTTGAGTAAAAAATTTCATAATAATACATGGATAAAATCTTGTTATACAGAACATCTTTGATGGGTGAAAAATATATGTTGCTCCGTTTCAAAAGAAAGACCCAATTCAGCTAATAACTTGAGTATTGAGAAATATTTGTTGGTTCGATTGGTTTTCAAACATGTGGATTCAATGCAGTGTTCTAAAAGGTTGCCCCCAAAACTGATTAGTTCCCACCTAGGCGCTAGGTGGTGGTCTGATGCCTAGATTAGATAGCCAACTAGTTGGACGCCTAATCCCCGCCTAGGCGCTAGGCGGCCGACTAGTCAGCGCCTAAGCGCTATGCGCCATTTATTCAACCAATTGGCGCATAGCCAACTAGTCGTACGCCTAGTGCCCGCCTAGGCGCTAGGCGGCCGACTAGTCAGCCCCTAAGCGCTAGGCGCCCTTTATTAAACCTTTTGGCGCATAGCGATTTTTAGGACATTGATTCAACGTAACCTCTGCTTAGTTTGGATGTAAGCTTACGTACTAGTTCCGAAACATAGTTGTTGCCTCGAATCAATATCGCCCTAATTGAAAGAATTACATTCAATTCTTGGATACAAAAATTGGCGTGTTGCTTTTGTGGGATGGAAATAAAAAAGTGATTCTTACTTGGTGCATACGTCAAAGATCATGTGATAGTGAAGCTTATCTCTTGTGTAATGTAACAAATTTCAGGATTTAGTCTTGAAGGGGAGTGATGTTTGTTAAATCTGTCATCGCAAACAAGGTGTCTGCATAAAGGTGAAGATTTCAATTTGAGTCTGCTTTTTTCTATTCTTCCCATCTCTGTCTGGATTTTGAGAATCTACTTGGATTAAGGTAATTGTTGCATGAACTTCAGTTTTATTTGTCTGGAGTGCAATTATGGCCACTGTTAGAGCACTTTTCACCTTACCTACGCAAGAACTGCTCTTGTTAGATGAATATGAACACAAGTGGTAGCAAGTTGCTGCAGAACCAGGTGTATTGTGAAAAGCATAGCTTGGAGCAGAGAGGTATGGTTCCGTTTGATGTCCTATCGAACAAATGCCACGTGCTTCGGTGGCTTATTTATTTCTATCCTGTTTCATCTTTACCCTATTTATTTTACATACGCGGAGACTCAAGAACATGGAGTTGAAGAATTGAAAAGTCGTAAGAAAATTAGGGTAATTAAGGATGCTCTCTTATCATTCTCGATTTAAGTTGCTACATGGTTGTTTAGAATTGAGATACTCGAAGAATCAGACGAATCCACCAAGTTCATACGTACATATGTATATGTGTGTGTGTGTGTTCGGATGTGTGTTCAATATTCGGATTATTGATTTGTTATTCTTTCTTTTGTTTTCTTATTCACAGCACTTGGGATGAGGTTAGTGATTCTTTACATACGTCATTCCAGCCCATCTTGTTCCATCCAGACTCCAGAGGTATTTCTCAGCTGTTTTCTAGTTGGAATTTGACTTCGCATCTATTTAAGTATGACTGTTGGAAACTTAAAACAACCTTCCGTTGGTCAGAAACGTCGTGCTATGAAATCTCTCTCAGGTTTGATTGCTTGTTCTAATTTGGCCCTTTTTGGTTGGGTAGCTATTCGTCAAGTGGTTTGATCAAGGTAAGCGCCGCAGCTTTCTTCTTTGTGGGTTTATCTTTTGGCTTGTAATTGGTTTTTATTTTGGAAAGCGCCACATCTAGTTGGTTTATCTTATTTCCTTAAGTCCTCAAGAAAATTAAATTTTTGGATACAAAAGTTGGCGTCTTGCTTTAGTGGGATGGCAATAAAAAAGTGATTCTTACGTGGTGCATATGTCAAAGATCTTGTGATAGTGATGCTTATCTATTGTGTAATGTAACATATTTCAGGATTTAGTCTTGAAAGGGAGTGATATTTGTTAAATCTGTCATCACAAACAAGGTGTCTGCATAAAAGTGAAGATTGCCATATGAGTTTACTTTTTCTCTTCTTCCTATGTCTGTCTGGGTTGTGAGTATATACTTAGATTAACGTAATTGTTGCATCAACTTCAGTTTTATTGGACTGGACTACAATTACGGCCACTGTTAGAGCACTTTTCACCCTACCGATGCTAGAATTGCTCTTGTTAGATGAATATGAACACAAGTGGTAGCAAGTTGCTGCAGAACCAGGTGTATTGTGAAAAGCATAGCTCGGAGCAGAGAGGTATGGTTCCGTTTGATGTCCTATGCAATAAATGCCATGTGCTTTGGTGGTTTATTTATTTCTATCCTATTTCGTCTTTACTCTATTGATTTTTCATACGCGGAGACTCAAGAACATGGAGTTGAAGAATCGAAAAGTCTTAAGAAAATTAGGGTAATTAAGGATGCTCTCTTATCATTCTTGATTTAAGTTGCTACATTGTTGTTTAGAATTGAGATACTCGAAGAATCAGACACATCAACCAAGTGCATACATACATATATATATATGTGTGTGTGTGTGTGTGTGTGTGTGTGTGTGTGTGTGTGTGTGAGTTCAGATTTGTGTTCAATATTCAGATTATTTATTGGTTATTCTTGTTTTTGTTTTCTTATTCACAGAACTAGGGATGAGGTTAGTGATTCTTAACATACGTCATTCCAGCCCATCTTGTTCCATCCAGACTCCAGAGGTATTTCTCAGCTATTTTCTAGTTGGAATTTGACTTCGCATCTATCTAAATATGACTGTTGGAAACTTCAAACGACTTGCCTTTGGTCATAAACATCGTGCTATGAATTTTCTCTCCGGTGTTATTGCTTTTTCTAATTTGGGTCTTCTTGGTTGGGTAGCTATTCGTCAAACGTTCTGATCAAGGTAAGCGCTGCAGCTTTCTTCTTTGTTGGTTTATCTTTTGGCTAATAATTGGTTTTTATTTTGAAAAGCGCCGCAGCTATTTGGTTTATCTTATTTCTTTAGGACCTAAAGAAACCTGTAGGAAAATTAGATTCTGAGATGCCATAATATTTTGTTTACAAAATTTCATAATACTACATGGATAAAATTTTGTTAGACAGAGCATCTTTGATGGGTTAAAAATATATGTTGCTCCGATTCATAAGAAAGACCCAATTCCGCTAATAATTCGAGTATGGAGAAATATTTGTTGGTTCGATTGGTTTTCGAACATTTGGATTCAATGCAATGTTCTAAAAGGTGGCCGCCTAAACCGATTAGTCCCTGCCTAGACGCTAAGTGGTTGTCCGATGCCTGGATTAGATAGCCAACTAGTCGGACGCGTAATACCCGTCTAGGCGCTAGGCGGCCGACTAGTCAGCGCCTAAGCATTAGGAGCCCCTTTTGTCACCCGACTAGCGCCCAGTGATTTTTAGAACATTGATTCAATGTAACCTCGGTTTAGTTTGGATCTAAGTTTACGTACTTGATCCGAAACGTAGTTGTTGCCTCAAATCAATATCGCCCTCTTTGAATGAATTACAATAAATTTTTGGATACAAAAGTTGGCGTGTTGCTTTAGTGGGATGGAAATAAAAAAGTGATTCTTACTTGGTGCATACGTCCAAGATCATGTGATAGTGATGCTTATCTCTTGTGTAATGTAACATATTCAAGGATTTAGTCTTGAAAGGGAGTGATATTTGTTAAATATGTCATCCCCAACAAGGTGTCTGCATAAAAGTGAAGATTGCCATATGAGTCTACTTTTTTCTCTTCTTCCCATCTCTGTCGGGATTGTGAGTATATACTTAGATTAAGGTAATTGTTGCATCAACTTCAGTTTTATTGCACTGGAGTACAATTATGGCCACTGTTAGAGCACTTTTCACCCTACCTTTGGTAGAACTGCCCTTGTTAGATGAATATGAGGACAAGTGGTAACATGTTGTGGCAGAACCAGGTGTATTGTGAAAAGCATAGCTCGAAGCAGAGAGGTATGGTCCCATTTGATGTCCTGTGCAATAAATGCCAGGTGCTTTGGTGGTTTATTTATTTCTATCGTTTTTCATCTTTACTTTATTGATTTTTCATATGCGGAGACTTAAGAACCTGGAGTTGAAGAATTGAAAATTTTTAAGAAAAATAGGGTAAGTAAGGATGCTCTCTTATCATTCCTGATTTAAGTTGCTACATGGTTGTTTAGAATTGAGATACTCGAAGAATCAGACACATATCCACCAAATTCATACATTTATATATATATATATATATATATATTTTGTGTTTTTGTTCGGATGTGTGTGCAGTATTCAGATTATTGATTGGTTATTCTTGTTTTTGTTTTCTTATTCACAAAACTAGGGATGGGTTCAGTGATTCTTAACATTCGTTATTCCAGCCCATTTTGTTCCATCCAAACTCCAGAGGTAACTCTCAGCTTTTTTCTAGTTGAAATTTGACTACGTATCTATCTAAATGACTGTTGGAAACTTAAAACAACCTTTCATTTGTTACAAATGTCGTGCTATGAAATCTCTCTCGGGTTTGATTGCCTGTTCTAATTTGGCCCTTCTTTGTTGGGTAGCTATTCGTCAAACGTTCTGATCACGGTAAGCATGACAACTTTCTTCTTTGTTGGTTTTTGTCTTGGCTTGTAATTAGTTTTTATTTTGGAAAGCGCCGTAGCTATTTGATTTGTCTTATTTCCTTAAGTCCTAAAGAAACCAGTCAGAAAATTAGGTTATGATATTCCTTAATATTTTGATTTAAAAACTTCATAATAATGCATGGATAAATCTTGTTAGACAGAGCATCTTTGATGGGCCAAAAATGTATGCTGCTCCGATTCAAAAGAAAGACCCAATTCAGCTGATTAGTCGAGTATTGAGAAATATTTGTTGGTTCGATTTGTTTTCGAACATGTGGATTCAATGCAGTGTTCTAAAAGGTTGCCGCCTAAACCGATTAGTCCCTGCCTAGACGCTAGGTGGTGTTCCGATGCCCAGATTAGATAGCCAACTAATCGGATGCCTAATCCCCGCCTAGGCGCTAGGCGGCGGACTAGTCAGCGCCTAAGCACTAGGGGCCCCTTTTTCGCCCGACTAGCGCATAGCGATTTTTAGAACATTAATTCATTGTAACCTCGGTTTACTTTGGATGTAAGTTTACTTACTAGATCCGAAACGTAGTTGTTGCCTCGAATCAATATCATCCTCATTGAAAGAATTACAATAAATTTTTGGATACAAAAGTTGGCGTGTTGCTTTAGTAGGATGGAAATAAAAAAGTGATTCTTACTTGGTGCATCCGTCAAAGATCATGTGATAGTGATGCTTATCTCTTGTGTAATGTAACATATTCCCTGATTTAGTCTTGAAGGGGAGTGCTGTTTGTTAAATCTGTCATCGCAAACAAGGTGTCTGCATAACGTTGAAGATTGCCATATGAGTCTACTTTTTTCTCTACTTCCCATCTCTATCTGGATTGTGAGTATATACTTGGATTAAGGTAATTGTTGCATCAACTTCAGTTTTATTGGTCTGGAGAGCAATTATGGCCAATGTTAGAGG
This sequence comes from Rhododendron mucronatum var. ripense, assembly GCA_019656295.1. Classification (NCBI taxonomy): domain Eukaryota; kingdom Viridiplantae; phylum Streptophyta; class Magnoliopsida; order Ericales; family Ericaceae; genus Rhododendron; species Rhododendron mucronatum. The sequence continues at coordinate 3,305,857 of BPLT01000034.1, read as the reverse complement.
ACTTTTCACCCTACCTATGCTAGAACAGCTCTTGTTAGATGAATATGAAGACAAGTGGTAGTAAGTTGCTGCAGAACTAGGTGTATTGTGAAAAGTATAGCTCGGAGCAGAGAGGTATGGTCCCATTTGATTTCCTATGCAATAAATGCCACGTGCTTTGGTGGTTTATTTATTTCTATCCTGTTTCATCTTTACTCTATTGATTTTTCATACGCGGAGACTAGAGAACATGGAGTTAAAGAATTGAAAAGTCTTAAGAAAATTTTGGTAACTAAGGATGCTCTCTTATCATTCTCGATTTAAGTTGCTACATGGTTGTTTAGAATTGAGATACTCGAAGAATCAGACACATATCCACTAAATTCATACATTTATATATATATATATATATATAGTTGTGTGTGTGTGTGTTCGGATGTGTGTGCAGTATTCGGATTATTGATTGGTTATTCTTGTTTTTGTTTCCTTATTCACAAAACTAGGGATGAGGTCAGTGATTCTTAACATACGTCATTCCAGCCCTTCTTGTTCCATCCAGACTCCAGAGGTATTTCTCAGCTGTTTTCTAGTTGGAATTTGACTTCGCATCTATCTAAATGTGACTGTTGGAAACTTAAAATGACCTTTCGTTGGTCAGAAACATCGTGCTATGAATTCTCTCTCGGGTTTGATTGCTTTTTCTAATTTGGGTGTTCTTGGTTGGGTAGCTATTCGTCAAACGTTCTGATCATGGTAAGCGCTGCAGCTTTCTTCTTTGTTGGTTTATCTTTTGGCTGATAATTGGTTTTTATTTTGGAAAGCGCCGCAGCTATTTGGTTTATCTTATTTCCTGAAGTCCTAAAGAAACCTGTAGGAAAATTAGATTCTGATATGCCTTAATATTTTGATTACAAAATTTCATAATACTACATGGATAAAATCTTGTTAGAAAGAGCAGCTTTACAACAACAACAACAACAACAACAACATAACATAACCAATCTAGTCCCCAATCATTGGTGGTATGGGCGGGGGATGATTGGAGACAGACCTAACCTTCGGCAATATATGCACAAAGTGGCTGCTCTCAGAATACCCCTGAAACCGTGGCCCCCCTAAACCTCCAAGAACCGAGGAGCTACCGGGACGTTTGTTGTAGAACCATGCCCCCAAATCAAAGCCAAATGGCATAAGAGCTGGCAGGCCTAAACACCCAAATCAATTTATGGGTCTTTAGGCTTGCCCTCTCTGATGCTTTGATGGGTCAAAAATATATGTTGCTCCGATTCATAAGAAAGAACCAATTCAGCTAATAATTCAAGCACTGAGAAATATTTGTTGGTTCGATTGGTTTTCGAACATGTGGATTCAATGCAGTGTTCTAAAAGGTGGCCGCTTAAACCGATTAGTCCCCGCCTAGGCACTAGTGGTTGTCCAATGCCTAGATTACTTAGCCGACTAGTCGGACGCATAACCCCCACCTAGGCGCTAGTCGGCTGACTAGTCGACTGACTAGTCAGCGCCTAGACGCTAGGGCGCCCCTTTTCGCCCGACTAGCACCTAGTGATTTTTAGAACATTGATTCAATGTAACCTCGGTTTAGTTTGGATCTAAGTTTACGTACTAGATCCGAAACGTAGTTGTTGCCTCAAATCAATATTGCCCTCATTGAAACAATTACATTAATTTTATAGATACAAAAGTTGGCGTGTTGCCTCGGTGGGATGCAAATGAAAAAGTGATTCTTACTTGGTCCATACGTCAAAGATCATGTGATAGTGATGCTCATCTCTGGTGTAATGTAACAAATTCAAGGATTTAGTCTTGAACGGAAGTGATGTTTGTAAAATCTGTCATCACAAACAAGGTGTCTGCATAAAGGTGAAGATTGCCATATGAGTCTGCTTTTTTCTCTTCTTCCCATCTCTGTCTGGGTTGTGAGTATATACTTAGATTAAGATAATTGTTGCTTCAACTTCAGTTTCATTGGTCTGGAGTGCAATTATGCCCACTGTTAGAGCACTTTTCACCCTACTTATGCTAGAACTGCTCTTGTTAGATGAATATGAAGACAAGTGGTCGCAAGTTGCTGCAGTACTAGGTGTGTTGTGAAAAGCATAGCTCAGAGCAGAGAGGTATTGTTCCTTTTGATGTCTTATGCAATAAATGCCACGTGCTTTGGTGGTTTATTTATTTATATCCCGTTTCATCTTTACTTTATTGATTTTTCATACGCGGAGACTAAAGGACATGGAGTTGAAGAATTGAAAAGTCTTAAGAAAATTAGGATAAGTAAAAATTGTCTCGTATCATTCTCGATTTAAGTTGCTAAATGGTTGTTTAGAATTGTGATACTCGAAGAATCAGACAGATATCTACCAAATTTATATATATATATATATATATATATATATATATATATATATATATCTGTGTGTGTGTGTGTGTGTGTGTGTGAGTGTGTGTGTGTGCGCGTGCGCGGATGTGTGTTCAATAGTCGGATTGTTGATTGGTTATCCGTGTTTTTTTTATTTATTCATAGAACTAGGGATGAGGTTAGTGATTCTTAACGTACGTCATTCTAGCCCTTCTTGTTCCATCCAGACTCCAGAGGTATTTCTAAGCTGTTTTCTAATTGGAATTTGACTACTTATCTATCTAAATATGACTATTGGAAACTTAAAACAACCTTCCGTTGGTCAGAAACATCGTGCTATGAATTCTCTCTCGGGTTTGATTGCTTGTTCTAATCTAGGTCTTCTAGGTTGGGTAGCTATTCGTCAAACGTTCTGATCTAGGTAAGCGCCGCAGCTTTCTTCTTTATTGGTTTATCTTTTGGCTGATAATTGGTTTTTCTTTTGGAAAGTGCCGCTGCTATTTGGTTTATCTTATTTCCTTAAGTCCTAAAGAAACCTGTAGGAAAATTAGATTCAGATATACCTTAATATTTTGATTACAAAATTTCATTATAATACATGGATGAAATCTTGTTAGACAGAGTATCTTTGATGGGTGAAAAATATATGTTGCTCCGATTCAAAAGAAAGACCCAATTCAGCTAATAAGTCGCGTATTGAAAAACATTTATTGGTTCGATTGGTTTTTGAACGTGTGCATTCAATGCAGTGTTCTAAAAGGTGCCCGCCTAGTCCGATTAGTCCCCGCTTGGACGCTAGGTGGTGGTCCGATGCCTAGATTAGATAGCCAACTTGTCCGACGCCTAATCCCCGCCTAGGCGCTATGCGGCTGACAAGTCAGTGTCTAAGCGCTAGGAGCTATTTTTTTGCCCGACTAGGGCCTAGCGACTTTTAGAACATTTATTCAATGTAACCTCGGTTTAGTTTGGATCTAAGTTTACGTACTAGATTCGAAACTTAGTTGTTGCCTAGAATCATGATCGTCCTCATTGAATGAATTACATTCACTTTGTTTGGTTTAGCTTTTAGAAAGCTATTTTGAGAGTAATGAGGGATAATGAGTGGAGAGAGATAGAGAGAGATATTTATTGATAACAGTGTCAAGAGTAAAAAGTTACTCGCAAAATTGTGAACCAAACGGAGTGATTAATTTTATAGATACAAAAGTTGGTGTGTTGCTTCGGTGGGATGGAATAAAAAAAGTGAATCGTACTTGGTCCATACATCAATGATCATGTGATAATGATGCTTATCTCTGGTGTAATGTAACATATTTCAGGATTTAGTCTTGAAAGGGGGTGATGTTTGTTAAATCTGTCATCGCAAACAAGGTGTCTGCATAAAGGTGAAGATTGCCATATGAGTCTTGTTTTTTCTCTTCTTCCCATCTGTTCAGTTGTAGGGTAATCATAATAGGTAGAAAACTCATTAAGGTTAATTTCATTCAACATAAAATATAGATATACAAGCTCTATAGTAATTGCACTACAGTCCTAGATACTTAAACTAATTAGATGATAAGACACATAATTACACTAGATACAAATAGATCCATCATTTAACACTCGCACTCAAGTTGGTTCGAAGATATCAATCGAGCCCAACTTAAGCACAATAGGATGAAAACTCTTGCTACCCACCCCTTTTGTGAATATATCAACTAACTGATCTTTAGATCTAACAAACGGGCATACATATCAAACCCTCGTTCAACTTTTCCTTGATGAAGTGTCGATCATTCTCTATGTGCTTCGTTCTGTCATGCTGAACGGGATTATGAGCAATTTTAATGACAGCTTTATTATCGCAGTAGAGTTTCGTTGGAATAGTGTCAGCAAACCCCAAATCAAGTAACAAAGTTTGGAGCCATAAGAGCTCGCAAACACTATGAGCCATAGCTCTATATTCAGCTTCTACGCTAGATCTGGCGACTACCAATTGCTTCTTACTTCATCAGGTAATCAGATTACCCCCAAGGAAAGTGCAATAGACAGAAGTAGAGCGCCTATCATCATCAGAACCAGCTCAGTCAGCATCAGTGAATGCCTCCAATCGCAAATGGCCATCATCAGAGAACAAAATTCCTTTTCCCGGAGCTGATTTCAGATACCTCAAAATACTATAAACTGCATCTAGATGTGAAGTACGAGGATCATACATAAACTGGCTAACAACACCTACTGCATAAGTAATATCTGGTCGAGTGTGGGCTAATTACATTAGTCGACCCACAAGTCACTGATACCTCTCCTTATCAGTACGCTCCTCAACATTTCCACTAAGATGATGATTCGCCTCAATAAGAGAATCTCCAGGTCTACAACCCAACATACCTGTTACTTCCAAAAATCAAGTATATACTTGCATTGGAAAATAAAGATACCTCTATCAGACCTCGCTACTTCCATTCCAAGGAAGTATCTCAATGATCCCAAGTCCTTCATCTCGAACTCTTGAGCTAGACGAGACTTAAGGTTATGAATCTCACTCACATCATTGCCTGTCATTATTTTGTCATCAACATAAACAATAAGGACATCAATCTTACCATTACTTCGCCGGATGAACATCGTCTGCATGGCTCTGCTTGTAACCAAAACTCAACATAGCCTTAGGAAACCTGCCAAATCAGGCTCTAGGTGACTGCTTTAGCCCATAAAGTGCCTTTTTCAATCTACACACCTTTCGTTCACTTGCAGAAAAAGAGAAACCTGGTGGAATATCCATGTAAACTTCATCCTCTAAATCATCATGGAGGAATACATTTTTCACATCAAACTATTGAAGATGCCAATTCAAGTGGGCAGCACACGAGAGGAGAGCTCGCATAGAATTCATCTTCGCTACCGAAGCAAACTTCTCCTCATAGTCAATACCATAAGTTTGAGGAAAACCTCTGTCAACATGTCTTGTCTTGTATCTCTTAATTGTACCATCAGCCTTCTGCTTAGTAGTGAACACCCACTTGTAGCCCATTGGTTTCTTCCCTCATGGAAGTGACACTAGATCACAGGTGCCATTCTTTTTCAAAGCTGTCATCTCTTCTACCATAGCTCATTTCCACTTAGGTATCTTGAATGCATCTTGCCAATTCTGTGGAATAGATATAGAGGAAAGCGAAGAGACAAAGGCATGGTACGAAGGAGACAAACGGTCATAAGAAACAAACTGCGAGATAGGATATTGAGTACAAGATCTAACACATTTTCGAATAGCAATAGGAAGATTGTCAGGATCCATAGGAGGAGGCTCAATAAGAGAAGAATCATTAACAGAAGAGTCAACTGAGGAATCTGGAACTGGAGTGGGTGATTGTGATTGTGATTGACGAGATGGTAACGTACATGAAGACTTTCCATTTTTCGTCTAGCATACTTCTGTAAGCCAGCTCATTGCAGTTGTCGTCGTGCAGGTAGTTGTTCCTCAATGTCACCACCAATATCATGTGTTTTCCTTTCAACAGATACTGGTTCCTCTCCACTATTTTCCTTCTCTCCTTCACTATGATCATAGAAAAATTTCTCCCCCTCACTATGATTATAAAAGGTAAACATCTCTTCCTCCTACTGATGCTCCCTTCGAAGAGATTGTTTGGAAGGAGAATAAAAAACCTCTGTTTCCCAAAAGGTGACATTCACAGAGACAAACATCTTCCTCGAATAAGGATCGTAACATTTATAGCCTTTCTGGGTAGGAGAGTACCCAACAAAAATACACTTATGGGCTTTATGTCCTAGCTTGCCCCCAGAAGGTTTTGGGACATGAACAAAACACACACAACCAAACACCCTAGTTGGAAGAGTTGTAACCCGACAATTGCTTGGCAGACACTCAATGGGTGTTTTAAAATTAAGGACACTAGATGGCATACGGTTGATAAGATATGTGGCAGTTAAAATAGCTTCTCCCCATAAGTATTTTGGAACATTCATGGTGAACAAAAGGGATCGAGCGACCTTAGCAAGATGACGATTTTTACACTTAGCAACTCCATTTTGCTGTGGAGTGTCAACTCAAGTCGTCTGAAAAATAATACCATTATCATCTAGATATGTCCGAAAATTTTTATCAATATACTCAATCCCATTATCACTCCGGAAAATTTTAATGTGTATCAAACTGAGTGCACACCATCTTATGAAAAGATTTGAAACAGGAAAATACTTCATTCTTTAACTGGAGTAAGTACACCCATGTGGCACGAGAATAACAATCAATAAAAGTAACAAACCATTGATAGCCCTGTAAAGAAGTAATAGGAGAGGACCCCAAACATCAGAATGGACAGCCATAAATGGAGAATCACTTCGTTTATTAATAGGTGCATAAAAAGAGCGTGTATGTTTTCGAAACTCACAGGCTTCACAAAAAAACTGATCCCTAGGACAATGTTTAACTAAAGTGGGAAAGAGTTTCTCTAATATCCCAAAAGAGATGACCCAATTTATGGTGCCACCGATGTAACAAAGAAAGAGTGGAACTCATATCTGCCCGTAGAGCTTGTCCACATGATAAAGATGGCTGAGATGGATGAGGTGCATGCTCCAGATAATAGATACCACCATGTGCTTTACCACTGCCAATCACCTTCCCCGTTTCCAGTTCCTGAAAGATATAATGAGTAGGAAAAAATGTCACAAAACAGTTTGCAGAATGGATAAAACTACTAACTGAAAGAAGGTTAGTGGCAAAGTATGGAATATGGAGGACTGAAGATAGAGAGATAGAGGGAGAATAGCGAACAGAACCTTTTCCTGAAATAGCAGAGAACGACCTATCGACAATTCAAACCTTATCCTTACTAGAACAAGTGGAATAGGAATAAAAAACAGAGGAACAACCTGTCATATGATCTGAAGCACCAGAATTGATAATCCAAGGAATACCGGAGGAGGCAGTAAATACACTAGCTGGAATACCTGAGTGAGCAAAATAGGATGCAGTAGGAGCTATTGTGGACGTAGGAGCTATAGTAGAGGAAGAATTAGCCCGAGCTATACGACACCTGAGAGCTTGCATCTCCCCCTAAGAGAAACCGCCAATAGAATTAGAAGGTGACTGAACTCCTGTACTGAACCCAGAATTAGACAAGGTAGCAAACTCTGAAACATGTGCCTGAGCTTGAGAACGCCCGGGACCACGACCTCAAGTTCCACGTCCACTGCCTCGTCCACGAGAAGGACGACCATGTAACTTCCAACAGAAATCCTTGGTATGTCCAGTGTTGTGGCAATAATCACACTGGAGTGACATATAGTCTATAGTCGCACTAGTAGTACTAGGCTGACACTTTCCATTGCCACACCCAAACTGTCCCTGCGGAATAGCAACCAATGCAGAACGATCAGAAGTAGGAGCTTGTAACATAGCACGCCTTCTGTTCTCCTCCTGTCGAACAACGGCATAGGCCTTTCCCAAAGATGGAAACTGAACACGACCCAACACCTGCACTCTAATTGGATCATACTCCACGTCATGACCAGCAAGAAAGTCATACACACGCTCTTTCTCTTTTCTCACTACAACACGAAAGGGTTATAGCGAGGAAATCTGGCGAGGAAAACAAATTTCGTCACTAAAAGTACATTATCTGCGAGGAAACAGATTTCCTCGCCGAAAGACTGTTTCTAGCGAGGAAAACAGATTTCCTCGCCAAATGTAAACTTTTGGCGAGGAAATCTGATTTCCTTGCCTTTTTTACGACTTATTAATTTTTTTATATATATAAATAATTATTAATTATGTTCATATGTATAATTGTAATATCACAATGGTAAGAAATAATCAACCACATAGATCAATACCATTATCAAATTTATTAAAATAAAAAAGTAATAAATGGGAAAAAATAGTTTCCTTGTCAATCGCATTGAATTGGTGAAAAAATCTCATATTTGTCACTTTTCTTATTCTAATAAGCAATGGAAGATATCTTGAAGGGTAGGTATTGAGGATTTATTCCATCGTAATGAAAAACTCAACAAAAGATAATAAAGTTAAACACATGTTGAAGTGATGTCGTATTGAAAATATCTCGAAGTTAATTAGATCATCACAAATCTATTTTCAAAACATCTATATAAAATACACTATTTCATATCTATTGTGCATTCATGCTGTAAAGAATTTTTTGTGTGAACCGTTATTTGATTTTTATTTAAACCAACTTAGGTGATTCTAATGGCATTCATTTATAAACAGATAAATATGTTAAACATTAATTTCAAATGCAATTTTGTAAGTAATATACATATTTTTATATATACATATACATATTGTGTGTGTGTGTGTGTGTGTGAGATATTGGATAATTTAAAATTTTAAAAAATTCATTACAGATGAAATTTTTTTAAAAAGTATTGTCTTTAGTGCTTTTAGGATGATCTAATCTGAATATTTACAAATTTTGTTCATATTATTATAGCAATGATGAAAAAAGATTTAAAAAATAATTACGAATCTATAATACCCTTTGTATTTAGCAAAAAGAAAAAGGTCCAACTCACTCTTAAAATTAAAAAATAACAGTAATGAAACTTGTCATTCATAATCTGATATTAAAATATATCTCAAGCTAGCTTATGACGACAAAAATCTCGTTTCATAAAAGCTAAGTATAATTCCATCAAAAAATTAGAATAATGACACATATTATTAGTCCTTCAAAAGTTGTCGGATACGAATATAACATGTTTTAACAAAAAAAAATGTTGTGCTAGCAAAAAATTAAATTTGTTCAAATAAATTTTGAGACACTATAAGAGTACAAAAAGTTGAAAGGCCATAATTAATGTTGAAGAAACTAATTTGGAAAGGTGAAAGGGATGCAAAAACATAATATATAAAAAAAAGTTCACAATTTCACTCAGAAGTGCAAAGTAGTGCGGTGGATAGGTGTTAGGTGTTCTATACAAGGGATCCAAGGTTCAAACGCGGAGAGATTGTTTACTTTTCGGATTTATTTTAGCAAGGAAAAACTTTCCTCGCCAATTACTATTGGTAATAGTAAATTCACAGCCTTTAGTAACGAAAAATTTCCTCGCAATTTTGTCGGAATAGGTGAGGAAATTTTTTTTCCCTCGCTAAAGCCTTTTGCGACAATGTTTTAGAGAGGAAATTTTTCCTCGCTAATACGTAATGTGAGGAAATTAGGTGCTTTAGCAAGGAAACTAAATCCTTGCTATAGCCCTTTCGTGTTGTAGTGTCTTTTTAACAAAGCACCAGCATCAACGGAACATATTGCCTGAAACCCCTGATAATAATCAAATTCTTGCCAGGCCCCACTAAGATCAGCAAAGTAATCAGCAACAAATCGATTGTGTTGATCCATAGTACGAAGTCGCTTTCGTAACTCAAAACACTGAGCATCATTGCCCTGCTGAGAATAAGTCTGTTTGGCAATAGTCCAAATCTGATATGGAGTGTTAAGAAGCAAGAAAGGACTACGAATATCAGCCTTCATAGAATTAAACAACCAGGTCATGGCTAAAGATCGTTGAGACTTAAACGTCTTGAGTTCAACATTAGTAGTAGGCTTAGTAATAGGGCCTTCAATGAACTCAGACATCCCTTTAGCTTCAATAGCTAATGTAAAAGTACGAGATCAAAGTAAATAATTTGTGTCATCCAGTTCGATGAGACAAATATCCAGTGGAGAGTTATCCAGAGTCCCCACACGACTCAACAACTCATCATTGCCTCTAGCGGAAGCCTGTTTTTTCTCTTCTGACATCTTGAAAACAGAACAATAATGCCAAATAAATAATAAACAATGTTCCAAGCAACTTTAGAACTCCAAAAACAATAAATAAAGGTTCCAAAAGTCCTAGAACCTTAACAAAAATCAACTGAATACCTTCGGATCTGATAGAAACAGTGTTGAACCTTCGTGAGAGAAGAAAAAACAATAGATCTGATCGACTGTGACAACAGTAGATCTGATCGACGGTGAAGGCAAGCCCCGACTGATCGAAGCACTGTTCACACAAGCACTGTTCACGAAACACTGTTCATGTGAGTAGTGTTCACGAAACTGTTCAGGTGAAGTACTGTTCACACAGAAACGAGAAGAACGTCATACGTCGCTAGATTCTATTGCTTTAATACCATGTTCAGTTTTAGGGTAATCGTAATAGGGAGAAAACCCATTAGGGTTAATTTCATTCAACGTAAAATATATATATACAAGTTGTATAATAATTGCACTACAGTCCTAGATACTTAAACAAATTACATGATAAGACACATAATTGCACTAGATACAAATAGATCTATCATCTAACACCATCTCTATCTGGATTGTGCGTATATACTTAGATTAAGGTAATTGTTGCATCAACTACAGTTTTAATGGTCGGGAGTGCAATTATGGCCACTGTTAGAGCACTTTTCACCCAACTTGTGCTAGAACTGCTCTTGTTAGATGAATATGAAGACAAGTGGTAGCAAGTTGGTGCAACACCAGGTGTATTGTAAAAAGCATAGCTCGGAGCTGAGAGGTATGCTTCCATTTAATGTCCTATGCAATAAATGCCATGTGCTTTGGTAGTTTATTTGTTTCTATCCCGTTTCATCTTAACTCTATTTATTTTTCATATGCGGAGGCTCAAGGACATGGAGTTGAAGAATTGAAAAGTCTTAAGAAAATTAGGGTAAGTAAGGATGCTCTCTTATCATTCTCGATTTAAGTTGCTAAATGGTTGTTTAGAATTGAGATACTCGAAGAATCAGACACATATCCACCAAATTCATAAATTTATCTATATATATATATATGTGTGTGTGTGTGTGTGTGTGTACGGATGTGTGTTCAATATTCAGATAATTGATTGGTTATTCATGTTTTTGTTTACTTATTCATAGAACTTGGGATGAGGTTAGTGATTCTTAACATACGTCATTCTAGCCGATCTTGTTCCATCCAGACTCCAGAGGTATTTCTCAACTGTTTTCTAATTGGAATTTGACTACACATCTATCTAAATATGACTGTTGGAAACTTAAAACGACCTTCCGTTGGTCAGAAATATCGTGCTTTGAATTCTCTCTTGGGTTTGATTACTGGTTCTAATCTGGGTCTACTTGGTTGGGTCGCTATTCGTCAAACGTTCTGATCAAGGTATGGGCAGCAGCGTTCTTCTTTGTTGGTTTATCTTTTGGTTTATAATTGGTTTTTCTTTTGGAAAGAGCCGCCGCTATTTGGTTTATGTTATTTCCTTGCGTCCTAAAGAAACCTCTAGGAAAATTAGATTCTGATATGCCTTAATATTTTGATTACTAAATTTCATAATAATACATGGATAAAATCTTGTTAGACAGAGCATCTTTGATGGGTCAAAAATAAATGTTGTTTCGATTCAAAAGAAAGACCCAGATCAGCTAATAAGTCTAGTATTGAGTAATATTTATTGGTTCGATTGGTTTTCGAACATGTAGATTCAATGTTGTATTCTAAACGGTGGCCGCCTAGGCCGATTAGTCCCCTCCTAGACTCTAGGTGGTGGTCCGATGCCGAGATTAGATAGCCAACTTGTCGAACGCCTAATGCCAGCCTAGGTGCTAGGCAGCCGACTAGTCAGCGTCTAAGTGCTAGGCGCCATATTTTCGCCCGACTGGCGACTAGTGATTTTTAGAACATTGATTTAATGTAACCTCGGTTTAGTTTGGATCTAAGTTCACGTACTAGATCCAAAACGTACCTGTTGCCTCGAATCAATATTGCCCTCATTGAAAGAATTTTATTAATTTTATAGACACACAAGTTTGCGTGTCGCGTAGGTGGGATGGAAATAAAAAGGTGATTCTTACTTGGTTCATACGTCAAACATCATATGATAGTGATGCTTATCTATTGTGTAATGAAACATATTCCAGGATTTAGTCTTGAAGGGGAGTGATGTTTGTTAAATAAGTCATCGCAAACAAGGTGTCTGCATAAAGTTGAAGATTGCCATATGAGTTTGCTTTTTTCTCTTCTTCCCACCTCTGACTGGATTGTGAGTATATTCTTAGATTAAGGTAATTTTTGCATCAAATTCAGTTTTATTGGTCTAGAGTGCAATTATGGCCACTGTTAGAGCACTTTTCACCCTACCAATACTAGAACTGCTCTTGTTAGATGAATATTGTAACCCCCCCTAATTTTAGGCACGTTAAGGGTTTAATCTATTACAGAAATTTAATAGAGTCATTGTTCAATATTACAGCACGGCTCTCATAAGAGCATTTGAAATACAAAATAGATAACAAAAAGGGAGCTAGGGTTCCTATTCTACTGCTCCTCTTGCTCCTCCAACCTAGCGAGTTCTTCGGCTCCATACGCCTCCAAGGTGAAGAGATCGCCCTGTTCGTCTATCAGGTCTGACATATTATATTGGCGTCGCCACCCATATAATATGCCAGGGTCACCAAAAGGCAACACCATGAGCTATGATGGCTCAATAGTAAAATCCTACTACTAGCAATGATTTCCACATAATGATTACATAAGCAATAAACAAAAGACAATAACAGCTTGTTCATGTTCGTTTGATAACCATTATCGGTGTCAAGGGTTCTCGATTTTTCCTCCTACGCACACATCGTAGACCGTGTCATTCATTGCTACCTTTCTTTTCCAAAGACTTCTTTTTAACTCACCCAACCTCGGTTCCGCCGCGCCGGGTTCCCGAGTATCCTCACAACGGTTCCGCCACGCCGGGTTCCCGTTGGCACACAAAAACTTGCATAGGCTTCCTACCGCGGATAACCTTGCTACTCACCCTACTTCGGTTCCGCCGCGCCGGTTTCCCGAATATCCTCACTATGGTTCCGCCGCGCCAGGTTCCCATAGGCACACACACACAACTTACATAATACTCTCGAAATAGTCATTATGTAGTTTCTAAGATATCTTCCAACCGGGAAAAACACATCCTCTTAGTTAATCATACCCTAGGTGCCATGTTCTACTTTTCTCGGTTTTCGTGTCTCATTCTCATCCAAGACTCCGTCGTTTAAGACTTTACATGAACACATGCATTCAATTAAAACCTTGAAATAAATACAACAAGATCATCCAACTTTTACTAACTAGCATGCTTGAAACATTCCAAAAGTAAATCATGCATCTTCAAAGTTAACATCATTCATGATCAAGTAACTTCCTAAACTTTAAGTAAAGTACGTAGAGATTTAAAGTAGCGAGATTTAATCAACTTTAGAAAATAAGATTTGAACTACGATATAGTAAAGATTTCACTACCGTTCTTCTAGGCGGTGGTCGGCTTACGGAAGTTTGATCGTCGGTTTTGGTTTCGGCGGAGTAACGGCCCTCGGATTGCTTCGAAAGGAAAAGTGTTGGACTACTTTTCCTAGAAACAACTTCTTAACTTAACTAAGCTACTTTTTAAGATTAAAGAGTGGTATTGGAGGTGGTTTGGTGGTATTGCTCAAGAACACTCAAGAACAAGAAAGTTCTTGAACTTAGAACAAGAATACTAGAATTTTTAGAGAGAAGGAAGAGCTATTGCTTGAGGTGTGAGTTCAAGGCTTGGTGAGGCCTTCTATTTATAGGCAAAGACTCCCCCTCTCACTCCCTTGGCCGGCCCCTCCTCTCTCCTCCATTCTCCAATTTTTTTATTCAATCCAATCCAACTTTTCAAGGAAGATCAAGGCTAAAAAGGCTAGACTTGCATGGCTATGTTGTCCTTAGATTCGATCTTGGAACAAATGGATGGTGGAGATGAGTTTGTACAAGATTCCAAGGATTAAACTAATGTTGGATGTACAAAGAAGGACATGAAGTGAAGTATTGCTTGGAAGCACAAGAATCTCATGGTACATGGAAGTTCAATGGCCAAGTACCAACCAAATCTCTTCTCCCTCCTCCTCTCCTCCAACCGGCCCCCCCTCTCCCTCACGGCTCTCTCTCTCTCCCTCTCCTCTCTTGCTTTCAAAGGTACAATATATATACATACACATGATCAAAATGCAAGTGAACAAATAAAAACTAAATACTTTTGTACTTTAAGAACAAAGTAGACTTTAAGGCCTAGGATTTTCTATTATACTAGTCAATATAACACATGGTACTTAGGCTAATATTTTATCCTTCAAGTACTAGAATATATTATACTTAGATACATAAGTACTTTAAGAGATCAAAACCCCAATAGAAAATTAAGTAAAAGTACCTTTAAGAATCTTGGTACCATGTACCTTTTTAATAAAAAATGAAGTACTTTCACACATGGCTTAAAGATAGTATGGGACACCATGGTACTTTGGAAGACTAAGACTATTGTCCAATGGGTAAAATTTCCCCTAACATTTATTATCCAATGGATAATAGATATTAGGTCACTTTTAATATAAAATAGTCAAAAGTACTTTTAAAGTAATTAAAAAGTCTATTTTTTTTTTATATATCCTTAGTACTTGACCAAGTATACACTTATTATAAACAAATGGGTTTCTATTATCCAATGGATAATAGTTTCCCTAACAACTATTGTCCAATGGACAAAGAATAAAATCAAAATAATTAAAAGAAAAAGAATATGCAATACTTTGACTAGGGTTCAAAAGGTCCAAGAGGTTTAATGAGGGCAAAACGGTCCAATCATGGTGACTAGATGCCTTCTTAGTTTAGTCTCTCCAACCGGATAGTTAGAAGCTAACCGGGCTTGCTAAATAGGACTAAAGCGCAAGAAATAAAAATTCAGGGCTAAAGTGCAGAAAATGAAAGTTCAAGGGCTAAAGCGCAGTTTTGACAACTATCGGAAAATTAACGAAATTTATGAAATTAACAATAATAACTCGAATAATAAATACATTTTTATTAATCAAAATTCAGAGTTATTACAAATATGAAGCAAGTTGCTCGGTGCAAAGAGGTATGCTCCCATTTGATGTCCTATGCAATAAATACCACGTGCTTTGGTGGTTTATTTATTTCTATCCCATTTCATCTTTACTCTATCGATTTTTCATACGCGGAGACTCAGGGACATGGAGTTGAAGAATTGAAAAGTCTTAAGAAAATTAGGGTAAGTAAGGATGCTCTCTTGTCATTCTCAATTTAAGTTGCTACATTGTTGTTTAGAATTGAGATACTCGAAGAATCAGACACATATCCACCAAATTCATATATACATGTATGTGTGGGTGTGTGTGTGTACGGATGTGTGTTCAATATTCAGATTATTGATTGGTTACTAATGTTTCTGTTTTCTTATTCAAAGAACTAGGGATGAGGTTAGTGAATCTTAACATACGTCAATCCAGCACTTCTTCTCCCATCCAAACTCCAGAGGTATTTCTCAGCAGTTTTCTAATTGGAATTTGATTATGCATCTATCTAAATATGACTGTTGGAAACTTAAAACGACCTTCCGTTGGTCAGAAACATCGTGCTATGAATTCTCTCTCAGGTTTGATTGCTTGTTCTAATCCGGATCTTCTTTGTTGGCTAGCTATTCGTCAAACGTTTTGATCAAGGTAAGGGCCGTAGCTTTCTTCTTTCTTGGTTTATCTTTTGGCTGATAATTGGTTTTTCTTTTGGAAAGCGCCGCAGCTATTTGGTTTATCTTATTTCCTTAAGTCCTAAAGAAACCTGTAGGAAAATTAGATTTAGATATGCCTTAATATTTTTGTTACAAAATTTCATAATAATACGTGGATCAAATCTTGTTAGACAGAGCATCTTTAATGGGTGAAAAATATATGTTGCTCCGATTCAAAAGAAAGACCCAATTCCGCTAATAAGTCGAGTATTGAGAAATATTTATTGGTTCGATGGGTTTTCGACCATGTGGATTCAATGCAGTGTTCTAAAAGTTGGCCGCCTAGCCCGATTAGTCCCTGCCTTGATGCTAGGTGGTGGTCCGATGCCTAGATTATATAGCCAACTAGTCGGACGCCTAATCCCCGCCTAGGCGCTTGGTGGCCGTCTAGTCAGAGCCGAAACGCTAAGAGCCCCTTTTTCGCCTGACTAACGCCTAGCGATTTTTAGAACATTGATTCAATGTAACCTCAGTTTAGTTTGGATCTAAGTTTACGTACTAGATCCGAAACAAAGTCGTTGCCTTGAATCAATATCGCCCTCATTGAAAGAATTACATTAATTTTTTAGGTACAAAAGTTAGTGTGTTGCTTTGGTTGGATTGAAATAAAAAAGTGATTCTTACTTGGTGCATACGTCAAAGATCATGTGATAGTGATGCTTATCTCTTGTGTAATGTAACAAATTCCCGGATTTAGTCTTGAAGGGGAGTGATGTTTGTTAAATCTGTCAACGCAAACAAGGTGTCTGCATAAAGGTGAAGATGGCCTTGTGAGTGTGCTTTGTCTCTTCTTGCAATCTCTGTTTGGAATTTGAGGATATACTTAGATTAAGGTAATTGTTGCCTCAACTTCAGTTTTTTTGGTCTTGAGTGCAATTATGGTCACTGTTAGAGCACTTTTTATCCTACCTATGTTAGAACTGCTCTTGTTAGATGAATATGAAGAAGAGTGGTAGCAAGTTGCTAGAGAACCAGGTGTATTGTGGAAAGCATAGCTCGGAGGAGAGAGGTATAGTCCCACTCGATGTCCTATGCAACTAATGCCACGTGCTTTGGTGGTTTATTTATTTTTGTCCTGTTTCATCTTTACCTTATTGATTTTTCACACGCGGAGACTCAAGGACGTGGAGTTGAAGAATTGAAAAGTCTTAAGAAAATTAGGGTAAGTAAGGATGCTCTCTTATCATTCTCAATTTAAGTTGCTACATGGTTGTTTAGAATTGAGATACTCGAAGAATCAGACACATATCCACCAAATTCACATATACATGTATGTGTGTGTGTGCGCGCGGATGTGTGTTCAATATTCGGATTATTGATTGGTTACTAATGTTTCTGTGTTCTTATTCAAAGAACTAGGGATGAGGTTAGTGAATCTTAACATACGTCAATCCAGCATTTCTTCTTCCATCCAGACTCCAGAGGTATCTCTCAGCTGTTTTCTAATTGGAATTTGATTATGCATCTATCTAATTATGACTATTGGAAACTTAAAACGACCTTCCGTTGGTCAGAAACATCGTGCTATGAATTCTCTCTCAGGTTTGATTGCTGTTCTAATCCGGATCTTCTTTGTTGGCTAGCTATTCGTCAAACGTTTTGATCAAGGTAAGGGCCGTAGCTTTCTTCTTTGTTGGTTTATCTTTTGGCTGATAATTGGTTTTTCTTTTGGAAAGCGCCGCAGCTATTTGGTTTATCTTATTTTCTTAAGTCCTAAAGAAACCTGTAGGAAAATTAGATTTAGATATGCCTTAATATTTTTGTTACAAAATTTCATAATAATACATGGATCAAATCTTGTTAGACAGAGCATCTTTGATGGGTGAAAAATATATGTTGCTCCGATTCAAAAGAAAGACCCAATTCCGCTAATAAGTCGAGTATTGAGAAATATTTGTTGGCTCGATGGGTTTTCGACCATGTGGAATCAATGCAGTGTTCTAAAAGTTGGCCGCCTAGCCCGATTAGTCCCTGCCTTGATGCTAGGTGGTGGTCCGATGCCTAGATTATATAGCCAACTAGTCGGACGCCTAATCCCCGCCTAGGCGCTTGGTGGCCGTCTAGTCAGAGCCAAAACGCTAAGAGCCCCTTTTTCGCCTGACTAACGCCTAGCGATTTTTAGAACATTTATTCAATGTAACCTCAGTTTAGTTTGGATCTAAGTTTACGTACTAGATCCGAAACAAAGCCGTTGCCTTGAATCAATATCGCCCTCATTGAAAGAATTACATTAATTTTTTAGGTACAAAAGTTAGTGTGTTGCTTTGGTTGGATTGAAATAAAAAAGTGATTCTTACTTGGTGCATACGTCAAAGATCATGTGATAGTGATGCTTATCTCTTGTGTAATGTAACAAATTCCCGGATTTAGTCTTGAAGGGGAGTGATGTTTGTTAAATCTGTCATCGCAAACAAGGTGTCTGCATAAAGGTGAAGATGGCCTTATGAGTGTGCTTTTTCTCTTCTTCCAATCTCAGTCTGGAATGCGAGGATATACTTAGATTAAGGTAATTGTTGCCTCAACTTCAGTTTTTTTGGTCTTGAGTGCAATTATGGTCACTGTTAGAGCACCTTTTATCCTACCTATGTTAGAACTGCTCTTGTTAGATGAATATGAAGAAGAGTGGTAGCAAGTTGCTGGAGGACCAGGTGTATTGTGGAAAGCATAGCTCGGAGGAGAGAGGCATGGTCCCATTTGATGTCCTATGCAACAAATGCCACGTGCTTTGGTGGTTTATTTATTTCCGTCCCGTTTCATCTTTACCTTATTGATTTTTCACACGCGGAGACTCAAGGACGTGGAGTTGAAGAATTGAAAAGTCTTAAGAAAATTAGGGTAAGTAAGGATGCTCTCTTATCATTCTCAATTTAAGTTGCTACATGGTTGTTTAGAATTGAGATACTCGAAGAATAGGACACTTATCCACCAAATTCATATATTTATATATATAAGGATAAAATCTTGATTGACAGAGCGTCTTTGATGGGTCAAAAATATATGTTGCTCCGATTCGAAAGAAAGACCTAATTTAGCTAATAAGTCGAGTATTGAGAAAAATTTGTTGGTTCGATTGGTTTTCGAACATGTGGATTCAATGCAGTGTTCTAAAAGGTGGCCGCCTTGGCCGATTAGTCCCCGCCTAGAAGCTTTGTGGTGGTCCGATGCCTAGATTAGATAGCCAACTAGTCGGACGCCTAATCCCCACCTAGGCGCTATGTGGCCGACTAGTCAGAGCTTAAACGCTAGGCGCCCCTTTTTTCGCCCGACTAGTATCTAGCGATTTTTAGAATATCGATTCAATGTAACCACGGTTTAGTTTGGATCTAAGATTACGTACTAGATCCGAAACGTAGTTGTTGGCTCGAATCAATATCGCCCTCATTGAAAGATTTACATGGTCCATACGTCAATAATCATGGGATAGTGATGCTTATCTCTGGTGTAATGTAACAATTTCCAGGATTATGTCTTGAAGGGGAGTGATGTTTGTTAAATCTGTCATCGCAAATAAGGTGTCAGCATAAAGGTGAAGATTGCCATATGAGTATGCTTTTTTCTCTTCTTCCCATCTCTGTCTGGATTGTGAGGATGTACTTAGATTAAGGTAATTGTTGCATCAACTTTAGTTTTATTGGTTTGGAGTGCAATTATGGCCACTGATGGAGCACTTTTCACCCTACTTATGCTAGAACTGCTCTAGTTAGATGAATATGAAGACAAGTGGTAGCAAGTTGCTGCAACACCAGGTGTATTGTGAAAAGTATAGCTCGGGGCAGAGAGATATGGTCCCATTTGATGTCCTATGCAATAAATGCCACATGCTTTGGTGGTTTATTTATTTCTATCCTGTTTCATCTTTACTCTTATTGATTTTTCATATGCAGCGAGCCTATTGATGCAGTGCAGCCTCCTTTTGCGAAAGTATTTGCAAGAGAATACAAGAACAATGTTTGAGCCAGAGGTACTCCCTCTTTGAACAAACGAATTTGAGATAAATCTCGATTTTTATTAATTCCATATCAAAAGCTGCCGTGCCCTAAGGCTTACAATGAATATAAATAAGGTGATAGAAAGCCTAACAACTTAGGAAACAATTAGGGCTGATAATCAGTCCCTAATCGCAGAAAATACGAAAATTACCAAAAACGGAAAATCCTACGTTGACTGGAAAATCAAATACTAGGAAGAAATCCAAGGTTGCCAAAACAAGTGGCAACTAAAACAGAATTTCCTATCAAAAGTTATTAGCAATCTAAATATTACTATAAACAGCAAAATAGGCCTTTCGGAAGGATAGACACCATCGAATGGCCGAAAAGCATCATTGGTCATCTTCCAAAGGAAGATGAGTGTTGATTAGTGGGCCGTTTCGCTTCAACCCAATGGCCCACGGGTCATTCTGCCATCGTCACCCCGCCTCCAGTTTGGTTTGGACTGTGCTCGGTCTAGTCGCTCGAGGAATGTGGACGCGACCCGCTCTACATCAAGTTTTATTGGTCTGGAGTGCAATTATGGCCACTGATAGAGCACTTTTCACCCTACTTATGCTAGAACTGCTCTTGTTAGATGAATATGAAGACAAGTGGTAGCAAGTTGCTGCAACACCAGGTGTATTGTGAAAAGTATAGCTCAGGGCAGAGAAGTATGGTCCCATTTGATGTCCTATGCAATAAATGCCACATGCTTTGGTGGTTTATTTATTTCTATCCTGTTTCATCTTTACTCTATTGATTTTTCATATGCGGAGACTCAAGAACATGGAGTTGAAGAATTGAAAAGTCGCAAGAAAATTAGGGTAAGTAAGGATGCTCTCTTATCATTCTCGATTTAAGTTGCCACATGGTTGTATAGAATTTAAATACTCGAAGAATCAGACACATGCACCAAATTCATATATTTATATACATACACACACACACACATATATATATATATATATATATATATATGTGTGTGTGTGTGTGTACGGATGTGTGTTCAATATTCGGATTATTGATTGGTTATTCATGTTTCTGTTTTCTTATTCGCAAAACTAGGTATGACGTTAGTGATTTTTAACATACGTCATTCCAGCCCCTTCTTTTTCCTTCTAGATTCCAGAGGTATTCTCAGTTGTTTTCTAATCAGAATTTGACTACGCATCTAAGTATGACTGTTGGAGACTTAAAGGGACCGACCTTCCGTTGGTCAGAAACATCGTGCTATGAATTCTTTCTCGGGTTTGATTGCTTGTTCTAATCTGGTTCTTCTTGGTTGGGTAGCTATTTGTCAAATGTTCTGATTAAGGTAAGCGCCGCAGCTTTTTTCTTTGTTGGTTTAAATTTTGGCTGATAATTAGTTTTTCTTTTGTAAAGCGCCGTAGCTATTTGGTTTATCTTATTTCCCTAAAGTCCTAAAGAAATCTATAGGAAAATTAGATTCAGGTATGCCTTAATATGTTCATTACAAAATTTCATAATAATACATGGATAAAATTTTGTTAGACAGAGCATCTTTAATGGGTCAAAAATATGTTGCTCCGATTCAAAAGAAAGACCCAATTCAGCTAATAAATCGAGTATTGAGAAATATTTGTTGGTTCGATTTGTTTTCAAACATGTGGATTCAATGCAGTGTTTTAAGGGTGACCGCATAAACCGATTAGTAGCCACCTAGACACTAGGTGGTGGTCCGATGCCTAGATTAGATAGCCAACTAGTCAGATGCCTAATCGCCGCCTAGGCGCTAGGCGGCCGACTAGTTAGCGCCTAAGCGCTAGGGGCCCCTTTTTCGCCCGACTAGCGCCTAGTGGTTTTTAGAATATTGATTCGTTGTAACCTCGGTTTAGTTTGGATCTAAGTTTACGTACTAGATCCGAAACGTACTTGTTGCCTCGAATCAATATCGCCCGCATTGAAAGAGTTACATTAATTTTATAGATACAAAAGTCGGCGTGTTGCTTTGGTAGGATGGAAATAAATAAGTGATTCTTACTTGGTCCATACGTCAAAGATCATGTGATAGTGATGCTTATCTCTAGTATAATGTAACAAATTCTCGGATTTAGTTTTGAAGGGGAGTGATGTTTGTGAAGTCTGTTATCGTAAACAAGGTGTCTGCATAAAGGTGCAGATTGCCATATGAGTCTGCTTTTTTCTCTTCTTCCCTTCTCTATGTGGATGGTGAGTATATACTTAGATTAAGGTAATTGTTGCATCTACTTCAGTTTTGTTGGCCTGGAGTGCAATTATGGCCACTGTTAGAGCACTTTTCACTCTACCTATGCTAGAATTGCTCTTGTTCGATGAATATGAAGACAAGTGGTAGCAAGTTGCAGCACCTAGTGTATTGTGAAAAGCTCTGCTTGGAGCAGAGAGGTATGGTCCCATTTGATGTCCTATGCAATAAATGTCACGTGCTTTGGTGGTTTATTTATTTCTATCCCATTTTATCTTTACTCTATTGATTTTTCATACGTGGATACTCAAGGACATGGAGTTGAAAAATTGAAAAGTCTTGAGAAAATTAGAGTAAGTAAGGATGCTCTCTTATCATTCTTGATTTAAGTTGCTACATGGTCATTTAGAATTGAGATACTCGTAGAATCAGATACATATCCACCAAATTTATTTATTTTTATATATACAGTCCTTTTCCAATAACGGATCCCTTATTGGGCTAAGTTAAGGACCTCCCCTTTTCCGATCGAATTTGAATGATCCAAACCGCTCAATGTGATCAGAGCGTGATTTTAAAGGATTCAACTAGAAACCAACAAAAAATATGAGTGGGAAGGCTTGGTCCGAACAATTTTTCATAAAAATGCATTTATAGCGTTTTTACAAAAAACTGCTTGTATGAAGCCTTTTCCGGTCATATTTTATGCCGATTTCACACGGGTACCCTTAAAATTACGTTTTAAACACGTTGAATGGTTCTGATATTCAAAATTTGCTCAGGAACAATGTCAAACTCTTGAGCTCTTTAACTTAGTTAGTTAAGGGATCCCTTAATTGATGCTCAATCTCATAGGGCTTGATCTAAGCAGTTTTTTGTAAAAATGCTATATATATCAGGGTGGTTCCGGATACAACTAAAAAAAATCTAAAAAAAATACCCTAAATCTCAACTCATAGTTTCCGATTAAACTTTGATGATCCTAGCTACTCATTGTATTCAGAATGTGATTTTAAGGGTACCCGCGAGAAATCGGCAAAAGAAATAATCGGGAAGGGCATGATTTGAGTAGTTTTTTATTGAACTGTTCAATAAAGAACTGTGTGGATGAAGCCCACGGTTTGTTTCAAATGAGGGAGTCCTCAATTTAGTTAAAATGTGGACCCCCTTTCCCAATCGAATTTATACATAGTCAGGATCCCGTCAACAAATTGGGGTGTCTACAAATGGGTCTTTTGCGGGACCCGAGATGGGCGCAAAAGTGGTCTGTGCGCGGCTGTTGTACAGCAGCTGCTGTACCAGTAGCATTTCTGAAGAACAAATGACGCTGATTAAGTCCAAAAGACCCATTTGTAGACACCCATTTATATATATTCAATAATCGGATTATTGATTGTTTATTTTTGTTTTCTTATTCAACTAGGGATGAGGTATAGTGATTCTCAACATTCGTGATTCCAGCCCTTTCTTATTCCATCCAGAGGTATTTCTCAGCTGTTTTCTAATTGGAGTTTGACTATTTAGCAATCTAAATATGATTGTTGGAACTTAAAACAGCCTTTCGTAGGTCAGAAACATCGTGTTATGAGTTATCTCTTGGGTTTGATTGCTTGTTCTAATTTGGGTCTTCTTGGTTGGGTGGTTGTTCGTCAAGTGTTTTGATCAAGGTATGAGCCGCAGCTTTCTTCTTTGTTGGTTTATCTTTTGGTTGATAATTGGTTCAATTTGATTTTGAGAGTAATATTGAGTTGTTATTTTTGCTAGCTAAAACCCCTGGTGGGTTTTGATTTGGGTATTGCTTTTCAAGAAAAAAGAAGAAGAAATACTATGATTGCTTTACGTCATTGTTGGTGTCAGATTTGGCTTTAACAGCATATACCAAAGTTCATTTTGTCCGATCAATACACTTGTAATAAAAGAACTAATGCTGCTTAGCCAAGCCATGTGGTGAAATTACAAATTTTCCATTGTAGTTTGTAAGACTGGATTTAAGTTTGGGAATATTTTAGGCATTTTAAGAAATCGTTGCTAATTTGGTCTGATCTGTACTATAACTACTAGTAACACGCAAAGCACTTTATAAGAAGTGTTGGAGTTGATGGCGTGGAAATAAGCTTCTGTCTTTTGATTTCCGAACGTCATTTGTTGGTTGTTGCAGATCTAAAATACAGGAAAAAGGGGAGTTTATTAGTGAGATTCTATAAGCGGGTTGGGCAGTTGAAGGGCCACATGGTAGTCTATTTTATCTGCGCCAGTTAAGAGAAAGCACCAATAGCAAGAGCAGAGTCAGTTCCATATCGGGGTTGAGCAGATCCACCATACGACTTTTCTATTATTACTAATCCTTCTCTTCTTTCTAGGCTTGGACTAATGCTTCCATATGTCTGCCATTAGCTTAAGGCTAGTGTAACGGAGGGCTTCCTTGCAAGAAGCTTTATTGTCAGGGGTGAAACGGCTTGTTTGGCTTTCTTCTTTCTAACTACAAGGACTAATACTACTAGTAACATGCAAATCCTTTGTAGCTTTGTGTTTCCCCTTTTTTCACATAAGAAGTGTGGAAGTTGCTTGAATAAATCTTTCTGGGTATAGTGAGGGTTAACTCGAGATTTGTTTTCTTCTTCTGCATCAGATTACAGAATCAACTGATGTCAATGAGCTAGTGGAGAAGGAGCCGTAGCTCTCATCAGAGAAACTAGTTGTGAAACCCGATATGTTGTTTGGGAAGCGTGGGTTAGTTGCCTTGAATCTTGATATGGCTGAAGTAGCTGTTTTTGTCAAAGAGCAACTTGGAAAAGAGGCAGTTGAAACCTTTGTATATATTTCAACAAGCATCAATTTACGTCTGTTTTTGTACATGTCTTTCAGTGTAAGCAATGTTCTTATTTCCATGTATTTTGATCAACAGGTTGAAATGGGAGGATGCAAAGGACCCATAAAAACTTTTATTGTGGAACCTTTCGTCCCTCAACATGAAGAGTTTTACCTCAATATTGCATCAGAACGACTTGGGTGTAGCACTAGCTTTTCTGAATGTAGAGGAATTGAAATTGAAGAGAACTGGGACAAGGTAATTATTGATGAGATATCTACTCTTTATTTCTACAAGCCAATGGAATCCCCTTTCTAAATCTAAATGGTTTCTTTTATCTTGTTTTATTTATTTTATACCCCTACTAATTACTGAAGATATATATGCTTTTTCTAGGTTAAAACCATATTTGTCCTGACAGGGGTGGCCTTCACATCAGAGACGTGTGCTCCACTTGTTGCAACCCTTCCCTTGGAGGTAATTTGTCGGCATAGTATTACATAATTATGTTGGATTCCATGTCGTTTGGTTTAGACACTAACATGATGTCTGTTCTTCCTTTCAGATCAAAGGTGAAATTGAGGAGTTTATTAAACAGGTTTTTGCTCTATTTTTAGGTATGCTGAGATTCTAGAAATAAATATTTTCCCTTTTAGAGTTACTCGGTTCCCAGTCAACATGAACAACAAATAATAGTTCACTTTTGCGGACTCTTTTCTATTTGTCAGATATGGATTTCACTTTCATGGAGATGAATCCCTTCACGTTGGTGAACGGAAAGCCTTGTCCTTTGGATATGAGAGCTGTCACGCCCTCGATTTTCAACATAAAGAATAATAACTTTTAGATAATTAAAATCCTCGCAATAATACAAATAATACCCCAAAGGACGGTACAGTTCCCAGAGTCAGTAAACCTGTTCAACAGTTACAATGTTTCTAAATAAACAAATACAATGCAGTACAATTTTTTTTTTTTTACAAAGATACGGGGATAACTTCTGAAAATAGTTTTAAACAACGATATCAGCATGCACTCCAAGCACTCCATGACTATGACCTGCAATATACCTGAAAATGATAGATTGAGCTACACTAGCCCAGTAGAAAAATCTATACGCAAGCTATATGAAAATGCGATGAATCATGCACCTAGAGTGAGTGAATACGACTAGATACCACAAAGAAACGTGAGTCTTCCACCACAAACGAGCATACTACAACAGGGGGATCATGACTTCATAAAGGTATTCCTAACAACTCATACGCCAGACTAGAAACATAAACCAACTCGAATTATCCTAATTAGACCACAACTTATCCTCAACCGTCACTTGTCCATCACTATGCAAATACTCCATTCTGCCTCAATCTATACATATATGTGACGATCACGCATCAATAGTAATAAGTGAGCAACAATTTAAATGTACAACGAACCCCAAGATGCCAATGACAACGAGTATATCTCTCAGCAGAACAAAACGAACATATCACTGGATTTCCTTTTAGACCATAATCAATTTGTCTTGTATTTCTCAAGTATTTCATTCAATTTCGAGCATTTGGGACCCCATGCGTCCCATAAAATTCTTTCATTCAATTCCGGGCATTTGGGACCCCGTTCGTCCAATAAAATTCTTTAATTCAATTCCGGGCATTTGGGACCCCGTGCGTCCAATAAATTCTTTCATTCTATTCCGGGCATTTGGGACCCCGTTCGTCCAATAAAATCCTTTAATTCAATTCCGGGCATTTGGGACCCCGTGCGTCCAATAAATTCTTTCATTCTATTCCAGGCATTTGGGACCCCGTGCGTC
The DNA here is from genome assembly GCA_019656295.1 of Rhododendron mucronatum var. ripense. Taxonomy (NCBI): domain Eukaryota; kingdom Viridiplantae; phylum Streptophyta; class Magnoliopsida; order Ericales; family Ericaceae; genus Rhododendron; species Rhododendron mucronatum. Next base: position 3,279,133 of record BPLT01000034.1, on the reverse strand, counting down.
CCATTTCCGGCATCACACGTTACGGTGGATCCGTGGCTTTCTTCGTGTTCGTTCTATCGTCTCAATTTTATTTTATTTCTTTTTTTGTTTTGCCTCACATTACTTAATAACCTCATACTCAACATATAATAAATTTATAACATTCATCACAACATGCCAAAATGCCCACATAATCACCCGAATACCTAGACAACGAACGGGTACCGTAATCATCTAAAATCGACACATGAGCATATCCTGATTTCCAACAAAGCAGTCTGTATTTGAATATTCATTAAAAATCACATCCTTAATATCTTTCAATAATTCTAGCGCCAAAAGTTCACCAACTTACCAATCTTTAAAACCCATAAGGACCCATAATCAATAATGTCATTTAACCATAGCAAACGATGAAATACACAGCTCTGTACGCTGCCCAGACTTTCAGATTACAGGGCAATCTTCTAAAAATCATAATAAATCGAGTTCTTGATATTTTTGAACGATTCCAATCCCAAAAGTTGCGCGAGTGAATGAAGCTTAAAAGGTATGAAGGAACCCTAGTCAAATCTGCACTCCAAAAATGGTTAAACAGGCATTTACCGAAGCGATATGAATCTGCGTAACAGATTGACACACCTCCACTCAAATGAATATAACTTTCGGTGTACTAAGAATTTTAAGGCGATTCTAGTGGCAAATGAAAGCTAACTTCAAGACCTTCGAACCAATATAAGATTTGCATAAAACGGACATCGGACGAGAAAGTTATGGCCATTCGAAGTGGGCTGGAACCCAGAAAACGAGACAGACTACAGACCAGTTTTCTAAAAATCACCATAAATTCAATTCTCAACGGTTTCAAGTGATTCCAGCGGCATTAGAACGGGCTCTAAGTCTACTCCATTTCATATGAAGTAACCAAAATTCAATCATGAGTTTAAGAAGGCATAAAACCCCAAAAACAGAGGCCCTGTTCTGCAGATTTTCAGAAATGGAATAGACAACCTCAAACAACGAAACAAAGCACGATCTAGGGACATAAACACCGTATATACATATAACAAGAGTAAGAAATCCCTACCTCATGGGTTTTGAACAAAACCCGGCTCTTTGACCAAGTCAACCGAAGCTCCACGAGGTCCGATCATGATTTTTCTTGGATATTCGGAAAGCCCGTGCGCCGAATAACAACTTTAATACTCGGGCCTTGTCCGGAATCTTGCTCTAAGAAGATGAAATTTAGGAGAGAAGTTGATGGCGAGGTGAGAGCCGAGAGAGCCGAATGAGAGTAGAGAGAGAGATGATTTTTTTTTTGTGTGTGTGGGTGTGTGTGTCGGCTGACATAGAAAAAGGAAAGGGGAAAAATTATTCCATGCTACCCACCCACACTTATATACATGCACACACACTAATAACACTTGTTCCCTCTGACAAATAATAATATCACATTAACCCTAATCAAGTAACCATGCCATTATTCAAATTTCCACAATTTACGCCATTACTCGATAATTTTAATATTTCTAAAAAAAATACAGCCCTAAAATACAGGTCTTTACAAGAGGGGAACTTGATGATACTACGGCCTTCAAGAACTTTAAGAAGTATGTTCCAATTTGAGTTTTATTGTCCTTTCGAAGTACAAGAATCATGGGATTCTATGCGATGCCTTTTCTACTCTAGTGTTGTCATCAAAGTTTTCTTTTATTTTGTAGGTGGCAACATCGAATTTCCTATGCCATTTGGAAGAGTTATGAGTCCTACTAAAAACTTTATTCATGGGCTAGACGAAAAGGTACAAATTGATGCATCCTTACTGCCTTCGATATCTGTTTTCACCCACTGATAAATCCTACCTTCATGAAAAATGTCAGATTAAAGGGTTTTTTTTCCCCAACTCTTCAATCCTAGTGTTGTTATCCGATGAAATCTGAGAGCTGCAAGTTTATTCCTTTGAAACTTAAAAATTCTGTTGCAAAATTTTACGTCTTTGATCGAGTGGGCTTCTGATTTGGGAGTCTTGTGACAGCTAATTAAATCACATGCTGTTTATTTTAAACCCTATGACCTCACACCAAAAAGCCTTATTTGACATCTGGATTTCTTATTTCTTCCAGACAAGTGCAGCATTGAAGTTCACAGTTTTGAACCCAAAGGGGCGAATCTGGCCAATGGTAGCTGGAGGAGGTGCTAGTGTCATCTACGCAAATACAGTACAGTTTTCAAGCTTTACTATAGATTTATCCAATCAATACACTTGTAATAAAAGAACCAAAGCTGCCTAGCCAAGCCATGTGGTGAAATTACAAAATTTCCCTCATAGTTGGTAAGACTGGATTCAAGTTTGGGGATACTTTAGGCACTTTAAGAATACATACTCTATATCATACTGTGCAGTTCTTTTTTAATTGGAGTTAAAAGGACAATTACTATGTGACGGTGTGTTTGAGATCATGCTGTATTCGGCGCAACTGTTCTCACAATTTCAGAAGTAATTTTGGGACGATCAACCTTTTCCATGATCTACGGTCGGTCTCTCTCTCTCTCTCTCTCTCTCCATCCATTATGCCTTCAACTCTCTCATCTCCTACAAATCTCGCGCACACAGAGCACGCATAATTTTTTTACCCTCTCGCAATGGCGTTCTAGGATAGCTTTCATCAATATCTGATCCCGAGCTTCATATAATCCTCCATGTCTTTATCAACGAAACTCATAGATTTAGATCGTCTCACCGCGATGCCAAACCCCACGGTGGTTTTTTTTTTTTCTTTCCGCGTTACAAGGAAAGCAATTTGGTTCTTGAGTAGTTCTGACGACACAAATTGAGTGCACTAATTCGAAGAGGTTGTTTAACGATTCTATACATGGTGGATTCCAATTCATCACAGTTTTTGGTTTCTCCTTCCTTCACCTTAATGAATTGTATTTTTGTATTTCTATGTTCTCACTAAAATAGCATAAATTTGTTTGCTCACTGGTTGGTATTTCTACTCTCTCACTAGCATTGGGTTCTTCGAATTATGTTGAAAAGATTTAGAGAGGAGATTTATTTATGTCCAATGTCCAGCTTCATTTTCCCTCACAAGAGTTATGTCCAACTTTTTCTTTCTCTTCCTTAAAAGATTATATCGAGTTTTTTTTTCCTTTTGCCTCTATTATGTAGTCCCCACATACGAAATTTGTTGGATGTTTTTCTATTTATTATTTTTTCTGATCAACAGATGTGTATTTTTGACAAACGATAGGGTACTTTTGTACTCGCACCTCTATCCAGTAAATTTGATTTGGATATACTTCTTGGAATCACAAGTTTTTCAAAGTTGGACTTACTGAAGAAAGCTTCAACCTAGAGGTGATTGTATTACTAAGATTTTTGAGATTACTTGCTAAGTGTATAATCACTTGTCCTCACTTCTCAACCATACAATAGAATGGTTGATTTATATTTCCTATTGCATTTGGGATTTATTTGCACGTCAAAGTGTTTCTGTTAGACCTGTATAGTTAGTTTTACACACCGGGCACAAGAACCTTTGTTTTTCCGATTCTTCCTTTCTTACAGTTTATGTCAGATAATTTGGTGGAGGATGGTAGTGCCCACGGCGGGCAAGAGAGGAAATTTTAAGAAAGAGCAAAAGAGGAAGGTTGGTATATCTCTACTTTTATTGACTACATATTCAACATACTCGAAACTAAAAGAAAATTATATATGCAGGTGTCCCCATTATCAACATTGGAATAATCGTTTGAGGCTCCAAAGTAAAAATTGTATATGTCGGTGTCCCCGTTATCCACATTGGTACTCTTGTTTTTTTTGCTATAAGGCCCCTAATGTTTTGGTTGGTGCTCTTAAAAATTACGTCTCTCTTTAGATAACTTATTTTACCAATTTTTTTTCATTGCTATTTATGAAAGAGAAATAATATGTGGTTAGGCTTGTGAACTGAACGGTGCTTATATAATATACGACTAAGTCTCTGTCAAGATAGTGGCATAGAATTTGGAAGTGAATAAATGAAACAATGCAGTTATTGAAGGAAACGAATGAAAAACAAAGAATAGAAAAGTATAAGAAGAATGAGCATATTGTGTCAGAATTTTAAAACTGTTAATAACTTTCACAAAAGGCTACGCGTTAGTCCTTTTGATGCCGTTTCTACTAATGGATGACTGATTGATATGTCATACGCATTTTTTGGCATATAGTAGGAAACCGTCTCCTGAGTAGAATATCAAGTTTCAACAGCCTCATGAGCAAGCTATGTCATACTTTTCCTTAATACTGCATGATCATTCTTGGCCTTGGACTGATGAAATTGAAGCTCTTTCACATCTTGAACCTGATAATCTTGCTAAAATCATAGGTGTGAATATATATAGGCCACGATGCAACTTTAATTAGAGTTTATTTTTTGGTAATCGGGAGGTTCACTTAGTTCTTCTCTGCCCATGATTTTTTTAAGTTGTTGTTTGACTGTTTATTTCCATTGATTGATGATCATTAAAATCTTATGCGAGTTAACATGAGGCTTCCAAATGTTTCTCCAGGAAAAGTTCATAGAAACATTGTGCGGAGTGCTTATCATGTTGTTCCGGAAGTGTTGAAGCAGAGTTATGGGAATGATGCATGAGTCATTCTATACATCCTTCTTAGTGGAATACCTCCATTTTGGTTGGTAAATGCCTATTTTCTATTCACATATCAATACCTCAAAGACTTCATTTATTCATGTTTCTTAGATTTTAGAAGGCGTACTAATTGATTACCAAAGTAGGTCAGCTTGTGTTTGGACTATTTGAGCAAGCCAAATCGTCTAATTTTGTGAGAATGCCAATTTAGTTTGGCCAACCTTGTTGAAGGGCTAGAAAATTGTACGATTAGACAAGAAAGAAAGAGTTCAATTGTCGGGACCATCATTATCCCAAGCTTAGACTTGTTCAAGATCAATAAATGATACCCCACAACCTATTCCAAGTTACAAATTTATAGAGGTTGGAAAACTCTTCTTTGAAATAAGAATTGTTATTTTGTACTTCCTTGTCAAGCTATGTTCCATGAACTTTTCTCTTTTGTCAAATGTGTAGCAGAGTCTATCTCTATGTCCATATGTGAGTGCATGGTTGTATGTGGGTGTGTGCCACAAATGTTGATTGTAAGAGAACAATGCCAACTTAGATATACATAATAATCAAAATGTATGTTGTGATCTTTTGGGTGACTGATTTAGCCCCTTTTCTTTTAGGCTGTTCACTAAAAAGAATTGAGAGTGCAAAACAGGTGGGATATTATGCCTGGTTTAACTTCGTGGCCAATAGTCATCTTTTGTTGACCAAATTGAGCTGCTGCTTCTTGAGATACCTTGTTTTACAGCTTTGTTTCTTGCACTGAGATCACAGATTGTGCTCGGAAGAGAAACAGAAAAGTGCAATAAGAAAAGATAGCTAAAGTTAGTTTTATTTCATGCGCACCGTTAGAGGCAAAGAGGGCACTTATGACTCTCAATTCATGGACACAAGAGTACTAGATACGTTTATTGTTCGTGTTCTTTCTCTACTATCATAACTACATGAATAAAAAAATTACTAGTAACTTCCCGACTACAATTAAACCAATGAGCACGCAGAAATGTGCGAAGCACGAGCATTACACTAGTTAGATATAAATTACGTTGTTCATGTTTGTTTTTATGTTACTAGATATGGATTGCATAGTAGGATCTTTGTGGGATATGGATCAGATCAAATGCTATTTCGGTTGTTTAGGTATTATGTTCTCTGGGCGACTTTAGAAACCTTCATGGTGCATCTATTCTAATACATTAAGACTGTATATGTCCATGGTTGCTAGATTGGGAACGATGAAGATCATGGATTACGATGGTATAGCTGGGTTAGGAAACTAAGTGCTATTCGAATTTGGGAACCAACATCCTATGCAGTAGAAGCAATATTAGCATCGATTGTTTTTGGCCCGGTATTTGGATTCCAGTTGGCTGGTGTCTTGCTCTAAGGTTTGTTTTTGTTGTTTTTTTACCTTCATTGAGGGATATGAAATAGTCTTTATATTTCTTTAGCGTGTGGCAAAAAAATTTTGGTCGCTTCCTTTTGTCTGTTTTCAATATGGTAACTATCACGTGGAAGAGGCATCAAGGCTCTTGGATTGGGCATACAGCAAAGGAGGAGTGTGATCTGTTGTGTTCTTGGCGGTTGGTGTTTTAGAGGTATTTTGTTTTCCGTTTGACTTTGCATTATTTAGTGATTCATTTTGTCATGTGGTATTAGTTTATATTTGTGAGCTTTGGATTGGTTTTTGTTGGCTCCCTCTGATACTCTAGATGTAACATTGCTAAAGCCTTTTACTTTCTGTTAGGGCTGATACAAAACCGACCGGACCGAAAAAAACCGAAAAAAACCGACCGTTCGGTTCGGTTTTCGGTCGGGGTGTTGGCGGGATTTTTCGGTTCGGGGTGAACCGAACCGAACCGAACTTAGTTCGGTTCGGTCTCGGTTTTCTGAAATTATAGACCGATTGGACCGAACCGAACCGAACAAGACCGACCGAACCGAACCGAACCGAACCGAAATGGACCGAACCGAACCGAGTATATATAATTTATATAATTATATAATTTGCATAAATCTTAACCGTAAATTTTTTGGTCTTTTAATCTCCACCGTACACAAACAAAACCCTACCTTATCTCTACTTCCCTCTGAGCCCTCTCTCAGTCTAACTCTCACTCTCACGGCCTCCCATTCTCTCACCCTCTCTCAGTCTCTCTGCCTCTCACCCTCTCTGGATATCAGCTTCTCAGCCTCTCACCAATCACCACCCACCAGACTCACCAGTCACCACGCCTCCTCCCCTTCTCCCTCAGAGATCGCGTAAGAAGTAAGAATTCTCTCTCTCTCACAGATCCACACCAATCTCTCTCCTCCCTTGCAAGTTCGTCCTCTCTATTATTTTTCTTTTGCTAACCCCTTTGTTAGTGTTTATATATCTGTCTCATCTGTGTTGTTGATTACCCAGACGCAATGCTTTTATAGATCGATCCACTGTTTTCCCCTCCAAAATCAACACCCACTGTTTGCTCTATATGTGTGGTGGTATATAATAATTAGACGTGTATGTCTCTTGTATATGCATATGAATATGTATTCTACGGACATCGATGCTAGTAATATATTTATGGTTTCTGGTTTTACTCGGACATTTTTTTATAGAATAAAAGACGAATTGAAGCCCTAATGCTTGGATTGAGGAGTTCTACAATGTGTACAACAATCTGTTTTTGTTTGCTGTAATTTTTTTTTTTATGAAATTACATAATCTGTTTCCGTTTTCTGAAATTTTAAGTTGTTTTGCCTATCAATATCAGGTCTTGTACAGGTGCTGTGTTGGATGGATGCTAGTGAAGCTGTTGGAGGCTTGAACTGCTAGTCTTGAACTACTTCTTTTTTTGCTATCACTTGCTTTTTTTTGGATGCTATCACTTAGATCGAATGCAGCTGGTTTTCAATTGAATGGAGAGAATTGATAGTGAAAAATTCCTCAACAGGTGTACATATGTATTGGACCGGTGAAATTTTGGTAGAGAATTGATAGTGAAAATTTGTTAGTGATGTATATCTTCTTTTTTTTTTTGAATTGAGCTTTGTATATGTTAGAGAAATGGCAAGAATCAAATCCTCAGGTTGCGGTTCAAAAAAAAAAAAAAAAAATCCTCAGGTTTTCACCAAAAAAATAAAATAAAAATCCTCAACGGGTGGCCCACTGTCAAAATTTTGAATTGGTGTTTGATGAAAAAAAACAGTTGTATTGGACCGAAAACTCTCTTGACCCACTATCAAGTTTTTTTAATTGGCCCACTTTCAAATTTTTATGTTTGGCCCATTTTCAAATTTTTATGTTTGGCCCAACTAGGCCCAATTCGGTCAGACCGAATTCCCCGAATTCCCCGACCGGACCGAATCCACCCCGAACCGAATTGGACCGAACTTAATAACGGTCGGGATCGGTTCTGGCATTTTCATCCCCGAACCGATCGGTCTCCGACATTTTTGGACCGAACCGAACCGACCCCGACCGAATAACACCCCTACTTTCTGTACATTTGTGCAATGTGTCTTCATAAATTATCAAATATTGCCTTGAAAATAAACCTATGAAATCTTTTCATGGTAACCAACCTATGAAATCTATGACGATCAAATATTGGTTTGGACATAAACCAATGGAAATCTGCTAACATTATAACAAGATGTTAGAAATTTGGACTTAAACCTGCATGAAGTCCTAAAGAAAACCAGTAGAAAAATTAGATTAAGATATGTCGTAATATTTTGATTACAAAATTTCATAATAATACATGTATAAAAATCTTGTTACAGAGTATCTTTGATGGGTCTAAAATATATGTTGCTCCAATTTAAAAGAAAGGCCAATTCAGTTAATAAGTCAAGTATTGAGAAATATTTGTTGGTTCGATTGGTTTTCGAACATGCGGATTCAATGTTACCTCGGTTTAGTATGGATTAAAGTTTATGTACTAGATCTGAAACGTACTTGTTGCCTCGAATCAATGTCGCCCTCATTGAAATAATTAGATCAATTTTATACAACGGAAATCATGTTTATTTGAAGTTTGAATGTTGTAGCGCCTGGGGGTCGACTTTTGCAGCAGTGTGAAAGAACGTGAATCTGATCACAATCTTCCTCTTCATGCCCTTTCTGATATGCGATTTCTTCCTCCTCATGCCCTTTATGATGCGCAATTTCCTGGTTGCGAGATTTCTAGGGCAATTTCGTCCTCTTAAACGTAACAGGTACTTTCTCTCTCCCCCCCCCCCCAAAAAAAAAAAAAAAAAGTTATATGTCTAGTTGGGGGGTCGGACTGATTCCCCTTACCGGCTGCTTGTGTCCCACCTTCGTGCCAGCGATCGGTGTCCTCGAAATTATCAGCCTATTCCACTGAGGGTTAAAACCATCTATCCCTAAAGTTTGTGTATGGTACTTGAGATACTCGAAGAAATTAAACCTTTTTTTCTTTTGTTACAGGGATGACATCAAACTGCAAGTTTAAAAAATTAATTCAAAGGTTAAAGTGGGACACACAATATAGCTAGAAATCAAGATTAAATGCGAACAACATTTCAAGTTAGTGCAACAGCTATGGAGCTTCTAAATCCAAACCATATACATCTGATCTGAGGACAACTTAATATCTAAGATTATAAGCACATCCAAACCTAATCTATTGTTTTAGAATGGTCACACTACAATATTTCGAATCATACTATTATCTTTGACTTTTCAAAATACTAGTACGCCACCAATCACTAAACATGACCACCACCACCACCACCACCAACTTTTTCCACCACCACACATCACTGCCCCCAACCTTGCACAACTGATCTAAACCCAACTTTGCATCATCTAGGCCTCGCCGTCATTGCTTAATGTTCTAGGTATCACTTATTTTCAAAATTTAAACCTTTTGTTGCACCCCTCTTCTATTTCAGTTGCGATCAACACCGATCATCTGATATTAAACTCTACCAACACTCATCCAAAATCCGTGATCCCATGTAAGGTTTACTTTTTTAATTTTTCTTAATGAGGTCCTTGTTTATTGCCTGCTTGGGGTCTCGCTTATACTTAATTTTCTTGAAACCTTTTTGTTTCACAAACTCTTAGAACTTTTGTTTATTGCAGAAAAGTTGAGGCAGTGTTTAGTACTTACATTCACCCATTTATCCGCAGCAAAATGATGATCGTGCGGAATGCGGTGCTTTCAAGTGATGCAGCATTTGAATATCATGGTAAATTCTTGTCTGATTCTCGTGGTAACATCTGTTATGTTCGTATTTGTCACCTACTTTACTTGGCAGGTTCAATGGACCGGTAATTTTCTTCCCTAGAGTCATCTTGCGACATCTAAATTTGTGGAGGGAAGCTAGAATAGTTGACTAAAGCCAGGAATATTGCTATTCTAGAAATGAATCCAGAAGACGAGGTGGAAGGGGAAATTATTTTTCACCAGCATAGGCTACTCTACAATTTGGTTACGAGAAAGAGCAATAGTGGTCTCTACTTTGCCCCATTTTGCACTTGCATAACCAATTTTCATTTTACTTCTTTCTTTTATGAGGGATTTGTAAGCATGTAATTTGGAAATTGTCGATACTCTAAATTATTGTGTTTTTCCTTCCGTGTAGACATCGTGCTATATCATTTTTAATATTCATGTGTTGTCCATGTCCAAATAGATGATTTAATTTGCAAGGTCGTGAAGGGTCTACCACAGGAGATTGATGCCAGTGCCAAGCAACAATGGGATGCTATACATGTCAACCAGTATCTTTCTGAGCTTAGAGAAGCTAAAAAATGAGGAAGGAAAGAGAGAAGGCCCATGGAAGCCCAGGCTGTGCTAGCTGTTGCAACTGCTGCCGCTGCAGCTTCATTGAGGACCTCTTTGCAAAGGAAAGATGTGCCTGATGAAGAAGTTGTATATCATGTCCCTTCTGAAGCTGACATGTTATTATGATTTATTCATTTGAACATTGGCATCATCATCTGCACATTCTCTGCATACTTGATTCTATTCTGTGCAGAACCTGTTGAAAGTGAACCGTTCGACTCGAAGACCTGGGCTTTACTCTCAGCAGATGCCACGAGCGAAGGAGACACTTTCAAAGTTGGATGTTCCACTGGTTTCATCACAAATAAAATATGATTTTGGTGCAATCTCAGGTTTTTCTAAAGAACATCCAAGGACTTGTGACATTTGCTGTAGGGGTCTAAGACATTTCTCAACCAGATCGTAGTGTGTTCAAGTTTTGACGTAGACTCCACAACTGTTGAAAAGCTAATGATATCTTGGTGGGTTTTTTTTTTCCTCCCTTGATCTAACAGGTTGTGTTTTATTTGGATTGCTATCGTAGTGTTAAAGATTCTACGGGTCCATGGAACTGTGATTTATGCGAGGATTTATTGTCATCAAGAAGTTCTGGAGCTCCAGTTATGAATTCTTGGGAAAAGCCTTATTTTTCTCCAGATTGTTGTTTATGTGGTGGCAGTGCTGGTGCTCTTAGGAAGTCAACTGATGGTCAATGGGTTCATGCCTTATGTGGGGAAGTAAAACTTCTTAATTATTTTGTTGATAATTCATTAGGTGAAAGAAGGTGTTTTACCAGTTGTTTCCTTACTCTAGTTGGAATGCATATAAACTCGTTCCTTCTTTTTTAAATTTATTTTTTTTTATGTTGTAGTGGGTTTTAGAAGAACATTCAAAAGGGGACAAGTGAATCTTGTTGAGGGAATAGTATGTGAATGTGCTTGGAGTCCCATTTACGACGAAAATAGAATTTTGTCATGCATTTCATTGCTACTGAAAAAGTTGGTGATGAATACTTCCTCCATCCCGTAAAGATAGTCTACCATAAAAAGGTGTGCAATTTTAAGATTAAAAAAAAAAAACAAAGTACTTAATTTTTTTGACACAAATAGAGATCTAGTCTTTAATTTAGTGTCAAGAAATTTTAAAATTTTGAATGGAAGTACTTTATTTTTTATCCAAAAATTGCACACCTTTTGCTATGGACTATCTTTGCGGGCTAGGGGAGTAGTTTTTTTTGCAATTGTTGAAAACCACTGGCATTAAGCTGGAATTTGTAAGCTATTTTTGCTATCTTTGGTCCATATGTCAAAGATCATGTGATAGTGATACTTGCCTCTGTTGTAATGGAACAAACTCCAGGAGTCAGTCTTGAAGGGGAGTGATGTTTGTTAGATCTGTCATCGCAAACATGGTGTCTACATAAAGGTGAAGATTGCCATATGAGTCTCCTTTTCTCTCTTCCTCCCATCTTTGTTTAAATTGCGAGTATGCACTTAGATTAAGGTAATTGTTACATCAACTTCAGTTTTCTTATTCCGCAGTGCAATTATGACCACTGTCAAAGCATTTTTAACCCCACCTGTGCTAGTGCTAGAACTGCTTCTTTTTTACATGAATACGAAGACAAGTGGTAGTAAGTTGCAACACAAGGGGTATTGTGAAAATCATAGCTCGGAGCAAGTTTCAACACAAGGCATATTGAAATGGTATAGGGTTCTCGGTTTGTCTGTTTGTTGTTAGCTTTCAATGAATGTGGTTTTCTATGCTCCTGCTGTTGCTTATTCTCCACTTGATTTGTGTATAAGCTTATTGAAAATTGAAATGCAGGACCAGTATTCCCGTCCTGAGCTTCTTAAGCTTCTCCCAGAGTCTTGGGTTACAGCTTATGAGAAAAATCAAAACAAGTTTATTCCTGTCCAATTCTCAAATCCAACTTTCATCCCAAAACCTGATGCTACCGTGGAAATTACTTTTCCAAAAGAAGACTCTGCCTCATCTTCCACCCATCCTGTCATTTTTCCCTCGAGAATTGACATGATTGTTGATGGTTCTAGACATGGCCCCCCAATTCAATATTTCCAACCCAGTGGCCTTCCAGTCTACTATTTCAAAAATCCAGAAACAGGTCATTATTACTTTGATGTCTGTGACTGTGATGACTGTCTAGAGGAAAGTCTTTTAGAAGATGACGAAGACTTTGAAGATGACCCATGTCCCATATGTCCTTCGTCACCTCCCACTCCTTGTCAATCTCCACCTCCTCCTCAACCCCCATCTGATGATGGTTCCTCTCCTCAACCCAGTGGATGTTTTATGTTCACCTCATCCTCTTTCTGGACTGAAGCAGATTTTCCTCCTTTGGATTTCAATAATTCCCAGGAAAGAACGACTCACCGTCATAAAATTCCAGATCCCACTACCATTCTCCCTGATGGTAGTACCAAGGCAGTATCAGCAGCAGAAGCAGCGATAAATTGGCAGTCAGCAAATTCTCTCGCTCAAAACAAAATTCTTCAGAAAATTGCTAACTCTCAGCAAAATTTAGAGAATATTGTTCGTAAGAAGTTATCAACTTTGGAACTTCTTATCAGAGATTTGTAGCAGAAAATTCAAAATGTTCACCAAGAACTTCTTCAGATGGCATATGCAAACCAAGCATTTTCGGCAACCTTTTATCATAAAGATGCTGAAATGAAGCACCTAAAAAACCAGCTTCATTCTCTCCAGGCTCAGTAGTATTCTCAGCAAAAAAGCCCGTTTGATATGTTCACATCTTCCTCTCAACAAAGTTTACTGCACACTACGGAGGCTTAGAGTATATCTCTCCCATTCACTTGCCAGGCTTCAAATCCGTGAGAGCCCTGGCTGGTGGTGCTTAGTTTTGTGCTGATTAAGTTGACATTGGCTGTATTGTGATTATTGTTGTAAAAATTGTTAAGTGTTAACTCTTTAAGAGCACATTTTTTTCTAATAAGCCTTGGGCACTAAAAACCCTTGGGCCGGCCTGGGCTACTCTTCACTGAAAAAGTGATTTCTTATCGAGAGCTACTGGCTACCAAGGATAATTTGTAGAAATATTGTATGACAAAATATCTTTGATGGGCCGAAAATATATGTTGCTCCGATTCAAAAAAAAGGCCTAATTCATATGGTAAGTCGAGTATTGAGAAATGTTTGTTGGCTCGATTAATTTTGAAAAATGTGGATTCGGTGTTGCCTTGGTTTAATATGGATCAAAGTTTACGTACTAGATTCGAAACATACTTGTTGCGTCGAATCAATGTCTCCCTCGCTGAAAGAATTAGATAAATTTTATAAATCTACAAATTCGCGTATTGCTTTAGTGAGATGGAAATAAAAAAGCGGTTCTTACTTCCTAGTAGAGTATGACTAGTGACCACACAAGAAAAACACATGATGGTTAGCAGGTGTTCAGACTACTATTCAAGTGAAGAAAAAATAGTGATAAACACATGACAGTTAGTAGGTATTTAGACTACTAGTCATGTGAGAGGAAAACAGTAATTCCTTGAGATGCAAAGACTATTGATTACTAAGTGAAAAGAACTTTTAAAATGTGGATTCTGTGTTGTCTCGATTTAATATGGATCAAGGTTTATGTACAAAATTATTGTTTGCTTTATTTAATCCTATGTAATTAAACTGGTTATTAAGCCTTTAAACAGTTTAATAGGTGACCCAGGACAGAAAGTAAACCATATGCGATATAAACAATACGAAAGTAGAATTTGTTCCAGCGGATGGATTCCACGGCCTGTGAATAGATGTCACGGCTGTGGGATCCCACTGGATTAATGTACTGGTCTACGAAACAAAGTCTCAGCCAGTGTTCTTGCTCTCACCAAAATACGAACAGACAACAGTAAAAGTACGATTTAAAGCAGAAAAATAGAAATTGAATCAAACCATAGGCCCCTGGGCCTCACCACCTTGATCTCTCAGAGATTGATTGTTCGGATTGCGATTGATTGCAGATAATAGTAGTTCATTGTGGTGGTCAACTTCACAAAACCCTAGAAAAAAGTGAGTTCTTTGGGGGTTTTCACTCTCGGATGTGACTACTCACGGGAGGTTAGGGCTTTTATAGAGGATTGATAGGAGATGATTTCTGTAGAATTTGGGGGCGGATCATGGAGTGGAGAGATGTCTATTTCAAAGCTCTAGAGAACCCATATTTATAAGGTTTCGAATGACCGATCAAACGGATTAGATTAACCCAATTGATATGGAAGTTTAGGGCTTTAAGACCTCTATGGTAAGTGTATTTGTAGCCACAAAGTAATGGTTTGTGGCTGCTAGGGTTTGGGCGAATGGATTGAAAAGCTACTGAACATTTCAGAATCTGTAAAACATCGATTTGTCGGCTACCCAAAGGATTTTGTGGTCATGAAAAGGATTTTTCAGCAAAAGGCCAAACTTCGGGGGTTCGCTCTGGACACTCCCAAATTTGGTTTTGCGTGTTCTTTAAACTGTTGAAAAGCTTGTTGAGTCTACTTTTTAACCTAAGTGATTTGGATCAAAAATATTTTGTATATCAAAAAGTATGACAATTTTACCCTTAGTGGGTCAGAAAATGGATCGATTTGGTAAAATCCTCGTATCTCCTTCGTTTCAAATTGGTTTAAGGCTTATTATATATCAATAAAGAGGGTTTTGAAAGTACTATAAGATGGTGGAATTCAACCACATTTATAAGGAAGTTTAATTTATCAAAAATGGGCTGAAAGTAGACTTAATTGACTCTAAGTGTCGTTTAGCACTCCTATCTTTTGTTCCAAAGTGTTCCTTAATCCCTAAAGAGTTCCACAAAGTTCCTACGGTTTTCACAAAGTCAACCACAACAACTACATATCCTATTCATCATCGGGAAGGTTTCCAAGGTGGGACCCGAAGTACTTGTTGCGCCAAATTGTAGACCTGGGTAATAGGTCGTGTTGGGTCGTATTCGTGTTGTGTTAGTCGGGTTCATGTCATAAACTACCCAACCAGAACCCGACCCATTTAGAATTCGTATTTCTCGAGTCGTGTCATTTTCGTGTTTCGTGTCAGAAATATTCAACCCTAACCCACTAACTTCGTGTCCGGTTCGTATCTTGTTATCGTGTTTCGTGTTCGTTGCCCAGCTTTACCAAATTGGGTTGTCTACATAGACAACGAATGTGTACCATACTCATTTAATTCAACACGTTTCTTTCTTACAACGAGAACCAAAGGGATGGAGACGATCAATAAATCATTGGTGCACGAGCAATCAAGTTTAAAAGTGGTTTTGGAAACGTTTAAGAGGTGTTAGAAGTAATCGGGGTCAAAACAATCGAAGTGAGATCAGCACGAACAATATTGTCCGTAAGCTTTGGGTACCGATACCTCCATAACTAAGGTATCAATACTGACTCAATTAGTGGCAGTCCAAAGAGCTGGGTATCAATACCTCCACAACTTTGGTATCGATACCCACGCGTTTTAGTGCGCGATTTCAAATCTTTCAAGTATGAAACCCCAACAACAAACAACAAACTATGGCACGATCTAAACATGAAATCAACTCATAAACATATAGAACAAGTAAAAAATCCCTACCTCAAAGTTAGAAGCGTCAAACACAAGATCAATGATCAAGCCCTTGCCTTCCAAGTTTTGAAATCCACCAAGAACGAAGCCAAGCTCAAACCGATGCGATCCAAGGCTCGAATTGCGCGTAGGAGACGGATTGAAGGCCGAAGTATGTGGGTTTTGAGGTTAAATAGTGAGTTTTGAGTTCAATGGGGAGAGATAGCCGTGAGAGGGAGAGAGAGACGTGAGGTAGAGAGAGTGAGATTTTTATTATGATTCCCTACACACACACACACTCACTGTAACGACCCTATTTTTAATAATAATAATAATAATAATAATAGCATTAATATTATTAATAGAATTCATATTAGATTTTAATTATTATTTTTATTAAGTATATATTTACATGCATCTCTCTCTCCCTCACTCTCCCAGCCGTCTCTCTCCCTCCTTGCCTCTCTCTCTGCCTCTTCCACAGCTCCCCATCTCTCTCTCTCTCTCTCTCTCTCTCTCTCTCTCTCTCTCTCTCTCTCTCTCTCTTCCCCTCCAAGAAACCATGTTCATTCCCCACACAAACTGGAAAAATTCCTTCGTACTCCGAGGGATTTTGAATTTCATTCATTCCTATCCACCTCCTACTTCCTCTTTGATCCCAAACCTATCCCTATTCCTATTCCGTCCATTCAAAGTCCAAAGAACCCAAGCTCCATTAATGCGATCTTATCCAACCTCTCTAAAATTTCCTATAAATACTCCTCCCCATTGCCATACGAAGAACATACCATATCCCCACACTCCACCAAGTCAAAGAAGAGAGAAAACCGTGGGCAATTTGAGTTCTGAGCAATGGAGTTCTAGAGAGAGAAAGTGAGAAAAGTGGGTTTGGTATCAAAACCCAATCGAAACTCAATTAGACAACACCAATCACTGCCTACAACCTAGAGCATCACCAAGCAAGGCTCAATTCAATCCCAAGGTTCCCTCACAGCCAAACCTGAAGTCACCTTTCCCGATTCAAAAGTTTTCGATTTTGGAACCAATTCGACCAATCTAAGGTATTACAATTCTTTCAAACTCCTTTCTAAGTATACTTAACTGTTTTTAAGTCTAACCCATAGCTTCATGTGGTCCCATGCATGAAAACCATAACAAAACAAGAAAAAAATGAAAACCAGTCGTGACCTTGCGGCCGCGACCTTCGGGTGTCTCAGCCACAAGAACTAGGTCTCAGACCTTGCGGCGTGCACGACTTTGTGACCTTCCGAACAATGTTTTTGACACCCGAACTATTTTTTCTAGACTTCTTGCATCTCAAAGATGATATCTTGTTGATATCAATTTTTTTTATTGAATTATCTATTTATTATCTTTTTTACAAAGATTTTAATCAAAACGACCTTGCAACCTTACGAACCATGTTACTAATGCCCGAATAATTTTTTTTAGACTCTTTGTACTCCTAAGATAAGATTTTGTTAATCTTAACATATTTTATTTATTAAATTATTTATTACCTAATTATTACACTTTTGGTAATATCTTAATTTAAAATACACCGCAACCCTCCAGACCCAATTTTTGATACCTGAACATGTTGCGTAGGACGGTTAGGACTCCTATTAAGATCATGTTAACGATTCTCATAGTTTTATCAAATATAGTTATTAATCAAATTTCATAAATAAACTAATACAAGCCTAGGCTTATTAATATTATTATTATTATTATTATTATTAGATAAAAATTTCCTATATTAAATTTAACTTCTTGGCCATACAAGATTAAGGACAACGGCCAATTCATAAAAAGTTACGTGATTTTCACGCTTATTATTTATTTCAAGGAAAATTTTAAAATCAACCCAATGAGCTGACAATAGTGAGTGTGTGAATGTGTATTAAAGGGTATAAAAAGTACACCGAAATACATGTTTCTCTTGTCTTCTAGTGTGCTTATCATCAGTCCAGTGGGTTGACAATAGCTAGACCGTTATTTCAATTATCATTTGATTATTTGCATGTTGCTCCGATTCTTGATTTATATGCTAGATTGGACCCTAGAGACATAAGTTGGATTGCAAATATAATTCACCTACACGTTGCTAGGTAAAGGTTAAATTGGAAAGAAGTGATGTTAGAGATTGAATGCATGCGGGTTTTTGAGATGTGAATTGAGATGAGTGCTAATGGGGGGCCGATCTCCAAACTAGTGGGAGTCCAGTGGTGATTAAGATAATCAAACCCTAGTTATGTCATGACATGATAAGTTTACCCTTTGTTGTAGTGAGAGGGATGCACGCTCGGTATATAACTTAGGTGTAATCTGCGACAATAAAAGGAAGTGACCTCATGGGACATGACATGACTAGTGGTTGAGGAGGAAGGATCTCGTGAATGAGATCTTAGATCGAATGTCAGGCTAATGGATAGTAATAATCGGTTTATGTGTTTTACTCTTTCGCATCGATATTATATTGTTTGCTTACTAGCTGTAAAGTAAAGGGGCAGTTGGGTTGGATTATTCTACTGGGTGAACTCTATCACTCAGGTACAGATTGTCTAGCATTCGTGCCAGATTTCGCAAAAAACCAAGAAGAGACATAGAACCCTGAAATCGAGCAGTATTATCCAGAGGAGAATTCGGAGATGGGAGTCGAGCCAGAGTATGTTTGAGATCCGTATCAAGCCTTGGAGTCGGCTATGTGTTTACATTGGAGTTGTAATAGATGAAACCCTATGTCGAATTATCTGTTTTGGATTTTGATATTTAATAAAGTAATTTTTTCCAGAAATAATATTTAATGCCTCCAAAATTTATTTAAAAAATCGGGGCGTTACACACACATATACACACTAGCACTCGCTCAAATAGCAATCTTATCACATTAACCCCAATTCATACAAACTTATAACAAATTTCACATTTTTCCTCATTTCCTTGCATTTATATGACGTTTATATAATTTTCAAAAATACGAGTCCTTCCAAAAACTGGCCACATTACCTTTTCAAATTAAAAAAAAACTAAAAACTGTGAACATAGAAAATAGTTTTTCTAAAAATATTATTGAAACTGATAAAAATTATTTATTTATTAGAAATGGGAAATAGTATTAGTTTTTTTTTAAAAAGTTTAGAAAAACACTCTTTGTATAACTACAGTTTTTGAAAAAATAGTTTTTATACAAGAAAAGATTTAAAAAAAAACAGTAGTAAAAACAAAACAGTTTTCCAAAAAAAAAAAGAAGAATAGTTTTGTTCCTTTTTTTTTTTTGTAAACATTTGTTTTTGAAAAACTTTTAAAAAATAATTTTTTCGTAAAATAATTTTTTTGAAAACATTGTTGAAAGAGAAAGAGAGAATGTTTTTGTGTAATGATGAGTATATTTGATGAAGAATATGTGATTCACTAAATTTGGTTATTAGCAAAAGATTGCAAGTTTTAGTAATCCGAATTCCAAAATTTAATTATATCTAAGGAGGTTACTAAGTTTGATTATAACATTGTGAGTCATATTTTGCACAAATATTGTTAACTTTAAAAACCTATTACTTTTGACTATGCCATTGTGGTTACTCTAGAAGAAAATGTTACCCTTGCCCCTGTCAAAGTTTAGTGGTTGGTTGGTCAGTCCTTCGAATTACATCCTCAACACATGACTTTAAATCTTTAAAGCAACTTGGTCGAATGAAAATGTACCCCAATCTAAAACAATCAGCCCAAAATAAAACCTGCGAACCTAAAATGCCCAGATCAAACATTGAAAGCTCAACGGGCCAAGCCTAGCACCAACCTAACCCTACATCAGCAAATAGATCATCATCGCCTCCACTCCACACCACTGACTGCCCTCCCCAACTGAACCACCACCATCGTAAACCCGTCATTATGGACCACAACCCAAACCACCAAACAACGAAGATGATGGCACGTGTCACCGTGAGCCCCTTACATTCTCGAACCCCAATAATGACCGCCAAGAAACCGCCAATTATACTCTCATAAATGGTCTGAGAATTCGACAACCGAGGCTTTGTCCGCTACCGCACATCACCGCAGTGAAGTCACCCGTGAACGCTCCGAGCAGATCTGCATTGCCTGGGTCAACGGCCACCCCAAATGTCAGCCATAAGGTCACCCCTTTGCTGTTAAGCGAAATCGAATACACTCAGGAGTGATAAACGGTGTGAACGGTCTATCACTAAGTTATTTACGGAGTCGGGACCAATTTTATGTCCATGGTCTTCCAATAAGTTTTTTACGGAGTCGGGACCAATTTTACATTATTTTATCCCTCACACATGCATCTATGGAGTCGGGGCCAGCATTTTATTTACACCTCTTGATATTAAACATACTCGAAATAGAAGGACGATGCTACCTAAACAAATTGGGACTGTGCTGGCTTTGGGTCTCTAAAATCAATGGATCTCTTTGTGAACGGTCTCCCAATAAGTTCTCTCTTCAATTATTACTCTTATTTCTCTATTTTATCTATATCTCCCTCAAAATCCAAACCAAACAAAGCCTATGGATTTGTGAATCTGAAAAATCTTAGACTTTCATTTGCCTTCACTTGAAAGTAGTATATATTTAAAGGCAAAAATAATGAATGTAAGCCAAGAGAGTAAGCTGCCCCCTTTTGAGAGATCCAGATTCTCGCCTCTCTCCTCCTCTGTTTTTTCCGTTTTTCTGCTGCTGCAGATGCAGCCCCCATTTCTCCTATTTTTCTCTTGGTTCTTCCACTAAAACTCAAGAATAATTCAGGGAAAAGCCAACAATTAGGATATCTATCGCTTTTACTTCTCCTAGCTATTTCTATACTTGACTTAGGGATGGCGATGGGACGGGGTGCAGTGAATATCACACTACCTCCGTTCTCGATCCCTGAGCCTCATTCCAATCCCCATTCCCACCCTAATCCCCAATGGGTAAATATTTCTAAACTCCATCCCCCTCCCAAATGGGAGATAGAAATACTTCTGAGTAGGCATTTGCATGATATTTGTTAAAACAAAAGCGAAAAGGAGCGCAAACGTATCATGAGGATACAGGAAAGACATGTGAACCAAAAGGATATTAATGTAGGCTGCAATTATCGAAGAAGTTGCATATATATACCTTTAATTTCCTCCACGTACAATCGGTGTGTTGGTTCATGTGATTATATAGCCACATTTCTTCTAAATGTCTCTAGAATCATTCACATGTAACTGTAAGATTGCTTATCGTAGATTTATCTTTGTGCTAAAATATTGCAATGCATGTGTTATAAGATTCGTAAATGGTCCCTGTCACATGAACTCTTACCTTGATTGATCCCGTATTTAGAGCTAAAAAGAAGCTATAGTACACATGATCTATGCTTGTTTTAGATTCATCTATTGTCACACTCACATGCTGTGTACCTACCTCAACAATTCAACTAATCACGTAGTTTACCAAAAAGGAAGTACGATTAAAGTTAGTAGGGAGATTTCAAGGATTATTTGCCATTCAAAAGAAAGGGGGGAGATCATTGAGCTTATTTGTTGTTTGAGGGGGACATAAACTAAGAAAAGCGGAAAAAATACAAGTTCTAAAGAAAATGATAAAACCGTGCTTTGCAAACACGTTTTAAAGTTAATTATGAACCCTAAACTTGGTGTTTAACTCAGTTTAAGACGACCAGAGCAACGTGAAAGGCGTGTTTACAAAACACAATTTTTTCGAAAGCTAAACACGATTTAATGTAATTTAGGAATAAATTTTGAAAACACGAGAAATTAGCCAAAAATCCGTACATTGATCCGTTACTGAGCGAATTAGCATGCGTTTTGGGTTGATCCGCAATGGGTCCAAAATATGTTTGGTCGAGATGCAAATCTTAGTTGTCCATTACCGAACATGAACGGTCCGAATCCGCCCCAACACGGACAGCATGCACTGAGCCCCAAAAACAGGCCTTAATAGGAGTAATTTCCAAATGAGAAGTTATTCAAATTTATAGCTACCAGACAAATTATAGCTGGAAATGAGCGTTGAGTACAGTACTATATATGGTCCCAAATCCGATCGTTATCGAAGAGTTTATTAGATTCTCATTCTTGGTCCCACCTTCAGCTACTCCTTTATTCCTAATAAATAAAATATTAAATACCATTCAGATCTACCTTCTTTGATCTTTCACTCTTTCCTGGTTATTATACCTCCCAATTCAGCCCAACTATGGGTACTACACTATTTTGGTCTATACCAAATATACTACAATTGATTCATGTGTGATAATTATTTCGGATTTCAAATAAATGATCGGATCATTTGAAATTATTTAAAATATTGTTTTAAGGGTTGCTGCTAAAAATCAACTCATCAAGATATCAAAACATGCCTGACCAACTCCATTGATTTTTATCCTTGTGGATTAAAGGATTTGGATGTAGAATCTGTTTGATTCGCAAGATAATGATAGAAAGCGTAAGAAAGAGAAAAAAAAATTTTTTTGTTATTGTTCACTTAGCAAGAATGTCCTAGAAAGCGATAGAAAATAAACTTTTCCGAAAAACCCTCTAAAGCTAGAAAGCGTGCTTTACTTTTTCTCACAAAAAGTGCATGAAAATTTTATTTTCTTATAAGTGACGCAGCGGAATTCACAAGAGATTAGTTAGCGTACTAATCCAAACGAGATAAACAACCCGTCGCAACGAGCAATTCTTGCGCACAAGAATGAAAGAGAAATTCTCTGCAATATTATTAATCAAATAGTTGAAAAGTTAAATAATAATCAGGTTACAATCCCTTATATAGGCCGAAACCCTAGAAACCCTAGAAACCCTAAAAATAAACTTGGAAAATAAAAAGTCCCATAATTTGGGGCTTTTCCTAAAATTGAAAACGGGAAAGAAAAATAAGAGTTTCCCAAAAAGAATCAACTGAAAAGGAATTACGGACTAAAAGTTATTAACGAATCAAATCTTTCCTAAAAAGGCAAATAACGCAATTGAAAGCCTAAACGAAGGAATTAGGCCGAAAAACACCATTCATCATCAACCTTTAGGGTTGATGAGTATGGACCGAAACGCGAAATTAAGTCAGCCCACCAAGTTTGGGCCGATTCCGAGCTCGTCCGAATTTAGCCAAATTGGGTAATCTGAAATTAAACATCGTTTGGACTTTCGGGGCTTGGCTCGGTCCAACTGATCATGAAATTGGGCCTCCACGTGTTCTACATCAGTCCCCTCTTCTTCGAAAGAACTCGACCTCGAGTTCAAGTCTGGATACAGCGGCTCCTCAGCATGATACTCAGATAAATCAGCAACATTGAAAACCTTTGAAATCTTCATGGAATCAGGAAGATCAATCACATAAGCATTGTCACCAATCTTCTTCAAAACTTCATACGGACCATACTTCCTAGGCTTCAGCTTGTTATAGGTCCCCACTGGAAACCGTTCCTTGCACAAGAACACCATCACAAAATCCCCTTCCTTGAACAATTTCTCACGCCTGTGCTTGTCTGCAGCCCTCTTGTATTTTGCATTTGTCTCAGCTAACTTCTGTTTCACTTGCTCATGCACCTCTTGAGCCTGCTTAGCCATTGTCTCAGCCGCAACGCTAACCCCGGGACCCCGCGAGAGATGAACCAAATCCACTGTATGCTTTGGAGATGTCACATATACTAAGGAAAAAGGTGATTTTCCCGTGGCACTGTGAACTACACTATTGAAAGCAAACTCAGCCTGCGGCAAAGCATGATCCCACTGTTTCGGCTTGTCACCACAGATACTGCGAATCAAATTCCCCAAACTCCGATTAGTCACCTCAGTCTGTCCGTCAGTTTGTGGATGTGCAGTTGAACTCCTCTTCAGCGAAGTTCCAAACATCCTCCACAGAGTCACCCAAAAATGGCTAAGGAACTTCACATCCCGATCAGAGGTAATAGACTGTGGCACCCCATGCAACCGAACTACCTCTCGGAAGAACAATCGAGCCACATGTGAGGCATCCGATGTCTTTCGACAAGCAATAAAGTGCACCATCTTAGAAAACCTGTCAACTACCACAAATACAGAATCTACTCCTCGTTGGGTACGAGGCAGTCCCAACACAAAATCCATAGACAGATCCTCCCAAATATTATTAGGCACAGACAAAGGAGTATAAAGACCAGTATTTTGAGATTGACCCTTAGATACCTGACAAGTGTAGCACCTCCGCACAAAATTTCCAGCATCCTTCTTTAGTTGTGGCCAGAAATAGCGCTCCTCCAAACTCGCAACAGTCTTGTCCCTCCCTAAGTGTCCACCTAACCCTCCACCATGAAGGTCTCGGATTAAGCTTTCCCTTAAAGAAGATTGAGGAATACAAAGACGATTGCCACGAAACAAATACCCATCAGTAACATGGAAGTCACAAACAGGCCAGTTCTGAACGCATACGGCCCAAATTTCTTTGAAGTCCTCATCCTCTGGATACAACTCCTTTAAAAACTCAAAACCCACAACTTCATGGGCCAAAGTCACCAACAAATCAGACCGACGACT
Organism: Rhododendron mucronatum var. ripense; assembly: GCA_019656295.1. Classification (NCBI taxonomy): domain Eukaryota; kingdom Viridiplantae; phylum Streptophyta; class Magnoliopsida; order Ericales; family Ericaceae; genus Rhododendron; species Rhododendron mucronatum. The sequence goes on along the minus strand of BPLT01000034.1, from coordinate 3,254,643 downwards.
CAATGCATCAGCCACCCTATTTGACACCCCAGACTTGTGCCGAATAGTGAATGGAAATTTCTGCAAGAACGTAGCCCAGCGCATGTGCATACTGTCCAACTTCTTTTGGCTATTGATGAACTTCAGCGCTTGATGATCAGTGTATAGCACAAACTCCCTCTGAATTAGATAATGCTCCCAATGTTTGAGAGCGCGAATCACAGAATAGAATTCCTGATCATAAGTGCTCCACTTTTGTCTAGCTTCACTCAGCTTTTCACTAAAGAAAGCCACTGGTCTCTTCTCTTGGGACAAGACAGCCTCAATACCAACTCCACTAGCATCACACTCAACCTCAAAAATCTTCTCAAAGCTGGGCAGAGCTAATACCAATGCAGTACAAAGCCGTTCTTTAACCAGCGCAAAACTTTGCTCCGCTTCGCTTCCCCACAGAAACTTGCCCTTTTTCAAGCACTCCGTGATTGGTGCTACGATAGTACTGAAATTTCGAATGAATCGCCTATAGAAAGTGGCCAATCCATGGAAACTTCTCACTTCCGTAACAGATTTAGGCGTTGGCCAATCACGAATAGCTCGAACCTTCTCTTCATCTACATGAATACCTTCAGAACTCACCACATAACCCAAGAACAATAAACTGCTAGTCAAGAAACTGCACTTCTTGAGTTGAATATACAGCTTATTTTCTTGTAGCACCATCAGCACTTGGCGCACATGCTCCACATGCTCCTCTTCGGACTTGCTATAGATCAATATGTCATCGAAATAAACGACGACAAACTTTCCAGTGAAAGGCCGCAGAACTTGATTCATCACCCTCATAAAAGTGCTCGGCGCATTAGAAAGGCCGAATGGCATAACCAACCATTCATACAAGCCATCCTTAGTTTTGAAGGCCGTCTTCCATTCGTCCCCTGGTCGGATGTGAATCTGATGGTATCCACTCCTCAAATCAATCTTCGAAAACCACTTCGACCCATCTAACATATCAAGCATATCATCCAGACGAGGAATTGGAAATCTATACTTGATGGTTATTTTGTTGATGGCCCGACTGTCCACACACATACGCCAACTCCCATCTTTCTTTGGCGTTAATAAGGCTGGAACACCGCATGGACTCAACTCTCCCGAATGTGCCCCTTCTGCAGCAACTCTTCTACTTTCTCCCTCAGAATCTCATTCTCCTTCGGACTCATCCGATAATGTGGTAGATTGGGCAGACTTGCCCCAGGCACCAAATCAATAGCATGCTGAATATCCCTCATTGGAGGGAGCTCATTAGGCACGTCATCAGTAACAAGCTCCTCAAATTCCTCCAATAATGGTTGTATCTTTTCAGGTACAGGAACTATCGGAATCTTTGCTTTGTCCCTTTCTTCCACAACCAGCGACTTCACCACCATAGCATAAACCTGTTCTGACTCCTTAAAATCTGTCACAAATTCAGCTTCGGAACTAGCAATTGTTAGAAAAGAAGACCCCTCTGTTTTAGATGGTTTGACAGGCTCCTTATGACTGGAAGGAGCCATAACAACCTTACGCGACTCCCAATTAAAACTATAAGTATTATCACGACCCTTATAAACAATATCAACATCAAACTGCCAGGGTCTACCTAATAGTACATGGCTAGCATCCATCTCAATTACATCACAGATAACTTCAGATCTATAAATTTTCCCAATTGAAAGAGGAAGTTTACAGATTTCAGTTACCTTCACCGTAGGGCCTTTCTTTATCCAACCGATGCTGTATGGAGAGGGATGAGGTTCGGTTGGCAACTTCAGATGGTCCACCAGTCTCTTTGCCACGAAAGTCTCACAACTCCCACTGTCCACGATCAGGTCACATACTTTCTGATTGATGGAACAACTTGACCGAAAGATGTTATGACGCTGACTGGAATTTTCTGCTCTCGGCGCGAACAACACTCGTTGCACCACACAATTCACTCGTTCCCCGTCCTCCTCTGCATAATCTACATCATAAGAATTTTCTTCTGGCCAATCTTCATCAGGCCCATCTTCTTCGCCACCCTCTTCTACCAGGCCCACCTTCCGATCTGGACACTCATTGGAGCGGTGTCCAGGCTTGCTACACCGAAAACACTTATCTCCAAAGGGCTTGGCATATGGATTAGGGGCTTTAGTCACGTTTCTGTTATTAGAGCTTCCTGCCTGATTAGCTCCTCCAAATTTAGAACTACCACCAACTGTAACCTTAGGTTGAAAAGCAGGCACAGTTGGCTGTTTCTCCTTCCCCTTATCAGCAGCAAGAACAAACGACTCTCGACGGTACCCTAAATTGGTTGGTTTACGCTCTATCTGTTTGGCCTTTATTGCCAAGTTAAGGGCATCGTCAACTTCCCAAACTGGCTGCAACCCTATTCGCTCCTGAATTGAGGGCTTCAACCCGTTCATGTATCGCGCTACCCGCTGACTTTCAGTCTCACTCAGATTATTACGTTCTGAGAGTCGATTGAATTCAGTTGTGTAATAAAAAACAGACCTGGATCCCTGCGAACAGTTCTGGTATGACCGGAACAGATGTTGGTCATAGTCAGACGGCAAGAACCTCTCCATCATAAGCTGTTTCATTCTGCGCCATGTTGCCACAGACTCCTTTCCTTGCCTCCGCCATCTCGATTGCAATTGGTCCCACCACACTGCAGCGCCGCTCTTTAGTTTATAAGCGACCATCTTTACTTGTTTCGACTCAGGAACCTCCATTATATTAAGGCACCTGTCAACCTCTGAAACCCAATCAAGAAACTCCTCCATCTGTAAATTACCGTTGAACGTGGGAAGGTCCACCTTCATGCGGTAATCATCGAACCTATGTCGTTGTCGCCCGACGGGACGGTCTTCTTGTTCTTCATTATCCTCAGGTTCAAATTCTTCACTCTCAGCATCATGTATTACCATCTGATGACGACCGGTTGCGCCTCGGGCAAATCCTCCGGCACGATTCCGATCCTGGTTACGAGGTTGGCGATGGGCAAATCCCAACGCACGATCCTCGTCAACCCTCCCTGGCCTTTGGCAGATTTGTAGAGACATCTCCTGCAGCATCTCACGGATCTCAGCGAACTGAGCGTGGGTATGTGCTTGTTGATCCTCCACCATCTTCCTTAGGTCAGTAAGCCCACGACCAACGTCAATGGGTGTGTCTTCTTCTGCGTTTGATGCCATCGAACTAGGTAAAGCCTTGCTCTGATACCACTTGACGCAGCGGAATTCACAAAAGATTAGTTAGCGTACTAATCCAAACGAGATAAACAACCCGTCGCAACGAGCAATTCTTGCGCATAAGAATGAAAGAGAAATTCTCTGCAATATTATTAATCAAATAGTTGAAAAGTTAAATAATAATCAGGTTACAATCCCTTATATAGGCCGAAACCCTAGAAACCCTAAAAATAAACTTGGAAAATAAAAAGTCCCATAATTTGGGGCTTTTCCTAAAATTGAAAACGGGAAAGAAAAATAAGAGTTTCCCAAAAAGAATCAATTGAAAAGGAATTACGGACTAAAAGTTATTAACGAATCAAATCTTTCCTAAAAAGGCAAATAACGCAATTGAAAGCCTAAACGAAGGAATTAGGCCGAAAAACACCATTCATCATCAACCTTTAGGGTTGATGTGTATGGACCGAAACGCGAAATTAAGTCAGCCCACCAAGTTTGGGCCGATTCCGAGCTCGTCCGAATTTAGCCAAATTGGGTAATCCGAAATTAAACATCGTTTGGACTTTCGGGGCTTGGCTCGGTCCAACTGATCATGAAATTGGGCCTCCACATGTTCTACATCAATAAGAATGAATATTTATTACTATAACTTCCGCATTTTCTTGCCAAACTTTCATTTGAATCAAACGGATGTGAGAAAGAAAAATATATTTTCTTTTTCTTTTCTTTTATTTCACTTTCTCTCATTTTCATGTTCCATTATATTTTTCTCGCTAATCAAATTGACCGTTAGATAAAATATAAGGGACCACAAGAATACGTTCAAAATGTGACCTCCTTCAATTCAATTTCGCTATTAGTTGGAAGGGACCACATGACTACATTCCAATCGTGACCTTTTTGAAAAAAAAAACTCTTTTACTTATTGATACATCTTACATCACACCATTTACCTTATAAATTAATTAACGTGAAAAGAAGTCTATTCCTGTCTCAGGAACAAACAAAAAAAAAAAACTATGTATACACCAAACTGTATAAAATCCACCTCACAAATGATCGAAATCGTTCAATTCGTTTAAAAATCGATTGACGAGTCCCCTAAACAAAAAATCTCCTTCAGATATCGACAGGGGCTTGATCAATTTTCGTCTTTCAATTTGCAGAGACAAATTGAATGAATTGATCAATCAAATCTTTACCGACATTCAAATGAGTTAATTTTTGCAAAGATCATTAAATTAAACCCCTCCTATCATTAGTATGGAATCTCAAAGTCAATCACTCGCAAGGATTAGCGAGAACAAAGCTGTATATGCTTGTTTAAAACAAAATAAAAAAAAAAACTACACCTTAATATAGGATAACAACCAGGTGTTTGGAGCCTCTAGACCAGTTTGCGCGCATCTCGACTAAACTAATACGTGGAATCATAAACCCACTGTCCATTAGCGGGGCTCCACTTGACATGAACTGGATCCCAAGGAGTTTATAGCGATTGAAATGTTTTGAACTTTAGACGTTAAGAGAGAACAAACCCTTAAATCTTCGGCATTGACCACTGAACCCAATACATGGAATTTAACAATTCCTTTTGTAGTTGATGAATCTCATTGAAGATCCAGAGCCGGGCACAATAGGAGCAGCCCCATCTCTCCCTCTCTCCCCCTCTTTCAATGGTTAGTATTATTCTTATTCAGACTAGTTTATGCGTATATTAACTAAAAAATTCACAAAAAATTAATTTCTTACGGACTGATACCAAAAATTAAATCCTAATTAATTGTATGAGAAACAAATCTACCATCTACTGGACTAACCCTCAGATTTCTCTTCGTGTGCATCTCTATCTGTCTGTTTTCTGTTCGTGTGCGTCTCTGTTTCTCTCACTATCTCTGTCCCTCCCCCCTAAAAAGCATTTAGTATTAATTAAAATTAGTAGAACGGAATCACATAAAGAATGTGAACAGATTAGAGGCGGGTTTGTGCTGTGAGTTTGTTTGGTGGGGCAATAAGGCATCCTTATAAATACCCCAAGCCTTGACCACCTCTCTCCTCACACCTCTCCTTCTCCTCCACCTCTGTCTCAAACTCAATATCCCCACAGAAACCCCAAACCCCAAAAAAAAAAAAAAAAAATCCCTTCAATTTCCTCCTTAAAGATTCTTTATTCTCTCCTCAATCCCTACCAAAACCGTAAGTCTCTCTCTCTATGTGTGTGTGTGTGTTCATTAAAACCTTCTAGAGTGAGTCAGTGACCCATTTATTTGTATGTTACACTGCTTCGATTAACAGTTTCCGCATGTGTTAATACTTTGTCAACTAGTTGATCTCACAGTAATGTGTTGGGTATGCGTGCATGATTAATTTTTTTTTCTGATAAAACCCCTAATATTGTGACTCAATCTGTGGTTATGTTGTTGTATAAATATTTGATCTTTCTCGATTGAGATCTGGTTTATTTTGCTGTCTTATCTTTTTCTCAGCCTTTTGCAGATCCGGCATATTTAAGTAATGAAATACTATCAATTTAAAATAGGCATGTACTTTACATGATAGATTGCTTAGCCTTTGAGTTTGTAGTGACAGTTGTAAATATCACAGAAAATCCTTCACTATTAAAATACTGAATCATTAGAGAAGAGATGGAGGATAAAGAATAATAATATCTGAAGTAGCTTACAAAGATTGATGCTTCAAGAAGTTAAAGTGGTTTTAGGAATACCGACTCCAGTTTTAGGAAGACCGAACACATTTTTTTTTTTTTGGCAAAGTTCACTTCCACCCCTTGTGGTTTTGGCTATGTGCAGATATGTTCCCCGTGGTTTAAAAATGTGCACATAACACATACGGATAGATCCCCTACCATCATGTTTTTCATCTATATTAACGGAGATGTATCTCACACGCATCTACAATGTAATCTGAGTTGTTCATAATGTATTAAATAAATAATAGAGCATCTCCGTAAAAATTCATCTCGATTAGGTATCAATAACCCAGTGATTTAATTTGTGGTAAATTTAAATTGGAGAATTTAATTTCATAACAAAATCAATTCTACTATGAACTTTTCATTTTTTGATTGACTTGAATTTTGGCATAGATGAAGTACTCGTCAAACTCTACAATATCAACGGTTTGAATTCAATTTTTGGTATAGGAGATGGTGTGGTTAGATTTAAAAAAAAAAGAAGAATCAAGGAGATGATGCGGGTATATCGGTCATTTAATGTTGTGTCCGTTAATATGGATGAAAAACATGACGGCAGGGGGTCTATTCGCACATTTTCAAAACCACAGGAGGTTATGTGCACACTTTTAAACCATAGGGGATGTATCCGCATATGGCCTATACCACAGGGGGTCAAAGTGGACTTTGCCCTTTTTTTTTCTTCTTTTTTTTCCCTGCTTTGTTTTCAGAGAGGTGAAAACCAAACTTGTGTTCACCATTTCTAAAATCATGGAATGTCCTTTGAATTCTTGTTTTGGTTGCCTTCAAAATTGTATGTCTTGATGATTGATGTGTCATGAGAGTTTGTTATGGTGGAAAATTCCCTGCGAATGCTTTTCTTGAGTTAATTTTGGTCTATGTCGTGTAACTCATTGCTCTATGAATGTGGAGAAGTTCTTCTCTTTTTTCCCCTTGGTCTTGCTGCACTCTTGCGCAAAAGAATTCTCGGAATCACTTAGCCACAAAAACCATAAAATCGTGTCATGAAGAGTCCAACTATATTCTGCCCTGGGCTAATAAGCCAACCAAAAGTAACACAGCCATATGGTTACATTTTTGTACGGCACTTCGAGTTGTTATATGATTGGGGATCATCTTCTTTATGTTGTATTTTAGATGGGATGATTAAGGATCATCTTAGACATGGTTATATGTATTCAGGAATAATGTTTCTCCATTTTGTTGCATGTAAGCATATGTGCTTTCATCTGTTTTCGAGATATGTTTAGTTTCTAATCTCTTTGTTTACAGTGAACTAATCTTTGAATGTGGGATATGAACAGGTTGTTTGGACATGGCTGAATACGAACCCAAGAACATCCTCATAACTGGAGCTGCTGGCTTCATTGCATCCCATGTTGCCAATCGGCTTATCCGGAACTACCCTCACTACAAAATCGTTGTTCTGGACAAGCTTGATTACTGTTCAAACTTGAAAAACCTCAGGCCTTCTCAATCATCCCCAAATTTCAAGTTCATCAAGGGAGACATTGCGAGTGCTGACCTTGTCAACTTCGTTCTCCTTACCGAATCCATCGACACAATTATGCATTTTGCAGCCCAAACCCATGTCGACAACTCCTTTGGAAATAGCTTTGAGTTTACCAAAAACAATATCTATGGCACCCATGTCCTTTTGGAAGCTTGTAAAGTCACTGGCCAAATCAAGAGATTTATTCATGTGAGTACTGATGAGGTTTACGGAGAAACAGATGAGGATGCACTAGTGGGAAATCATGAGGCTTCTCAGCTCCTCCCAACAAACCCTTACTCTGCGACTAAAGCTGGGGCTGAGATGCTTGTGATGGCATACGGACGGTCATATGGTTTACCCGTGATAACTACTAGAGGAAACAATGTGTATGGACCAAATCAGTTTCCCGAGAAGATGATTCCCAAGTTCATCCTCTTAGCGATGAGAGGACAGACTCTTCCGATCCATGGGGATGGGTCTAATGTGAGGAGTTACCTCTATTGTGAGGATGTTGCTGAGGCTTTTGAAACTATTCTCCACAGGGGTGAAGTAGGGCATGTTTACAATATCGGCACGGATAAGGAAAGGACGGTGCTTGATGTTGCCAAGGATATATGCAAGCTATTTTCGTTGGAGGCAGATCAAGTAATCAAGTTTGTGGAGAATAGGCCATTTAATGACCAAAGGTACTTCTTGGACGATCAAAAGCTCAAGAACTTGGGGTGGTCAGAAAGGACAACATGGGCAGAAGGCCTAAAGAAAACCATGGAGTGGTATTTGAGCAATCCAGATTGGTGGGGAGATGTCTCTGGAGCTCTTCTCCCTCATCCAAGAATGCTGATGATGCCAGGAATTGAAAGAAACGCATCTGACGTGGGTATTTCTGCCACCTCTTACATGGCGAACAGTTCACATCGAAAGGGAATGGTGATTCCTGTTCCTAAAACCAATCCCTCTATTCAGAAACCTCTTCTGAAGTTTTTGATATATGGGAGAACTGGTTGGATTGGTGGACTTCTAGGGAAACTCTGTGAGAAACAAGGGATACCGTTTGAGTACGGAAAAGGGCGTTTACAGGAGCGCTCACAGGTGTTGGCGGATATACAGAGTGTTAGGCCCACCCATGTTCTCAATGCTGCTGGAGTGACGGGTCGACCCAACGTGGATTGGTGCGAGTCTCATAAACCTGAGACAATCCGTACTAATGTTGTTGGCACGTTAACGTTGGCTGATGTTTGCAAAGAGCATGGGCTTTTGATGGTGAATTTCGCTACTGGATGTATTTTTGAGTATGATGATGCTCATCCGTTAGGTTCAGGCATTGGGTTTAAGGAGGAAGACAAACCCAATTTCACTGGTTCCTTCTATTCAAAAACCAAGGCCATGGTAATTCCTCCCATCCTTCTTACTAATTTTTATTAGCTACAAAATTTGCAAATCGATCATAGATCAGTCAATTTCTTTTTCTTTTTCTTTTTTTTTTCTCCGAACCAGGTTGAAGAACTTCTGAATGATTATGACAACGTGTGCACCCTCAGAGTCCGAATGCCAATATCATCTGATCTGAGCAATCCACGAAACTTCATCACGAAAATTGCGAAATATGACAAAGTGGTCAAAATCCCCAACAGCATGACCATATTGGATGAGCTACTACCCATTTCAATTGAGATGGCCAAACGGAACTTGAGGGGCATATGGAACTTCACAAACCCAGGTGTTGTGAGCCATAACGAGATTCTCGAGATGTACAAGAAGTACATCAACCCTAACTTCAAATGGGTTAATTTCACGCTAGATGAGCAAGCCAAGGTTATCATTGCCCCTCGTAGCAACAATGAAATGGATGCATCCAAATTGAAGAACGAATTCCCTGAGTTGTTGTCTATTAAGGAATCACTGATCAAGTACGTTTTTGAACCCAACAAGAAAAGCTTCACTGCTTGAGTCGCATATAGCCATTTGATAAAAGTAAGAAGAGATCTTTGCCTGATGCACGAGTCGGCTTTCCGTTAAAAATCATGTATCTTCAATTTCTTGTCATTCTTTTTCATATTGTCCTTCTCATGGATTTACATGCTGCGATATCTAGCGTGATTCCACATGGTGGTCTATACTACCATATGTTTGTTCTTATAGTCTGTCAAGCGTGGTAATGAACTCCAGAACTATGTATGCTATGTTTATGTCTCCTGCCAGTTTGGATTTGTGTAATATATTGGATTTTACTATATGAAGCCGCTTCTCTTCAGTTTCACTTTTCTTTTCCAAGTTTTTCTGGATTCACTGGATTATATTGTGTATGATATTATATGTTGTCTTGCTTTGCTTAATTAGTTTTGAAATTCAATCAACCACATGAAAGCCCACATTTGTATGGGAGACTGCAGTCGAAGATGTTGCGTGTTTACAAACTCAGCTGCGTGATTGCACTTTTTAATACGCCTTGTTTGTTCCCTTCGAAATAACAGCTTCCAAGTAGTCCTTGGCCTCTTGGAAATTACCTTCAAATGCTTGTCACTACAACAATTATGGCTTTTCATGACAAAAACAAGTGAAGAAAATAGTACTAATTTTGTGAGAAAATAGAGTTTCATCGTCTATAACACCGAAGGAAACAATAAACAGACGAGAAATTTAAATTTCCTGGTCATACATCAATAATTAGCAATAAAAGTACCATTTCGTTGTTCAACATAAACGAAAAGAACTATACGCAAGGGAATTTTTTATTTCTCGCCCGCGAAAATGCTTTTCAGTGCGCCAAATCATGAAAGAGCACATTACTGAGTTCTATTTTTGTCTCTATTGGCAATCATTTTGGCGAGGAAAGTTGTTTCATCGGAAAAATTATTGGTGGTCTTGGGGCACCGCCACGTTGTGCCCCAATATCATTCACCACACATTCTTGTGGGTCAATTGGTTCCTTAAACCTCGCTCAATATCAGTTTTTTTTTTTTTTCCCTTAATAACTCTCTTTTCCTTGCTATGCGTTAACCTATTGTCGAAGCAACTAAACTGTAATCAGTCACCGAACTACCGATGGTGATACTCTCCGTTCTGTCATTTCCCCCTTTTTCTTCACATCAGGATTTGCTATTTGTAGCAACTTGTTTTTGCCTGGTTTTCTCCAACTTCTTGTGGTTCTTGCATCTTGAAGTACTTAATGTGGCTTCCACATCTGGAGTTTGGGTTTAGGTACGTGTTTAAAGGGTTCATTCTACCTCTCCATAGTCAACAATTACCTGGGTGAGTTGATAGGTCAAATTACCCTTTTGACCTTCATAAAAAAAAACTAAGTCGTGCCTACCCGTTGTGGTGGTGACCGACCTCTAGTGCAGGCCCCTTGTGCCCCTATCGTAGTGTTGCAGTCCGCGGCGAGGCTCTTAGACCTGCGTTAGTTGGATTGGCTCCCACATCGGGAGTTTGGATTTGGGTGTGTGTGTGTTTAAAGGGTTCACTCTATCTCTTCCTAGTCAGCAATTGCCTAAGTGAGTTGGTAGGTGAAATTACCCTCTTGACCTTCATTAAAAAAAAGTACTTGATGTTTTTGTGCTTATGCTAGTTTTTCTTTTTCTGCAACTTCTTGTGGTTCTCGTGCCTTTCCAGTAATAGTGGTCCTTTTTATCCTTTTTACTCGGAGAATATTAAAGCCCCGTCAAGTTTTTCTATTTTGTATCATTAAATATTTATGCAAGCCTATGAAAGAAGACACATTCTTACTAGTGAGGAGATAACTCGTGGTTGGTCCACTATATCGTACTTAATATGCCCACAAAGACTTATCTCCTTTTTTTGGGTAATTGCAAAGACTAACCTTTATTAGTTTACGAACTATTAATAGAAGTATTTCTTGGCACGGGTGGATGCCTTTTCGCCTACCGTTTCATTCACTTTTTTTCAGGGTTTAAGACTCGATTACTACTTTTGCAAATCTCCTAAACAGAGCAATTCCAGCTGGTGACAATGGAGTTTTTAAACTTCGAAATTGCACAGTGGTAGGGCATAACCTGTTGGGTTCAAGATAAATTGATACTCTAATTACGCTACTACCCCTTCCCCGTCCCCGTCCCCGTCCCCCCCAACTTTTATGTTATTTTTGGTGTAGATAAAATTTACTCCTGGAAATACCTCATTTAGTAACCAATGGAAGCTGTGTTTACAGACATGAATGTGATCCTTGGGGCCGTATGCTATTCACTACCTACTCTGAGAAGTTTTATGTTGCTACCCTTTGTGGATGCCATCATCTCTCCAGATAACTCACTTAATATGAATGGTTAAAATCCACTATTTTGGAGCGACGGAAGAGTTTTATTTTATAGCTACAGTTGGTTATTTGATTTGTGGGGCTTCTGTAATGTGCCTCATTGCTTTAAGTGAAATAAACACCCGTCTTAGCACAATATATAATATCTTTCAGTAAAAAGCAGTGGCAATCAAATCTTTGAGATTTTCTTGGTTGGATTTGTATTTGTTGCTTTCCTGGTGTGTTGCCCTACCAGATTTTGGCAGCAGATTTTGTATCCAGTTCCTTAGCTTTTGTTGGAAAAAAATAATTTATTTCTCTTCTTAGCCCTTACGGTATTGCTTGTTTCGTATCTTGTGTCGTTTGCACTATCGAACTATACTAGTCAAAAGATATCAATGCTAATGTCAAAGGATAGGGCTTGGTGGTAGTTGCAGCTCGTTATTACTGATCACTCATTCTTTTGTCGCTTGCCTGATAAAGGGAAGTATTTCAGGTCTTCATATTGTTTTTCGGATACTAGTCCTGGCATTTTCGGATACTGTGGGGATACAAACAATGAATTCACATCAGCTAGACCTATTAGAGATCAATGACCAAAAAAATATACTGTGGCATGTTGTGTGCCCCTCTTCTGCTCTATTTTGAGGTTCAACAAACAAATAAAGGGGCCAAAGGTCATAGACAAAAAGTAATGTAAATACACTTGGTCCCTTGCCTGAGTTTTCTCGAATATTTGTTGCTTAAACTGGAAAACAGCTATGCTTCCATCTGTATGTTGTACTGTATCAAATGAGGCTAGAAAAAAAAAAAAACCGTATTCAGTTTTAACTTGAGTGTCCCTAAATTTTTTTTCGATGTCCATTTGGACTTTGGAATCCTGCTGGTAGTTGAAGTTCAGTGTACACACATGTTAAACATAGACCCTACCAATGTGATTATACAATTATAAATGTAGCCATTATGGCAAAGTTAGCCATGTCAGTTTTTATGCCTTTTGCTTATATCAAACTATTTGAATGACCAAGACAAACTAGTATTTGGTTGTGCAATTTGGGCCCATATACTGTGTATGTACTCCTTTAGATGAAAGTCTTATGAGTTCCTATTCCGAATTAGGTTTTTTTTTTTTTTTCCTTTCTTCCCAAACCATGAGACTTTTAAGTTTTTATATAACCGAATTACTTTGGTAGTGGATATATTTGTGCTTGACGACAACCTATGTCCTGATTGTATTCTCTTTTCAGGTAATCTAGTGAGGGATTGGCCTTTTAGCCAATTTGTGATAGCTAGGCCATTGGGTTTTCCTTCTCTTACTAATCTATTAGTGCTTGAGGTTTGAGAAGCAGGAAATTGGGAATATAAGCAACTTGTCATATCTGTTAGTCGGTTTTACTTTGGTGGCGTTTCGTAATGTGGGCCAGTGCCTATTGTAAGATATGTTGTGCTTCTGCTTGATTTTTGTTGTTACCCAGATTCCTAGTTTGAGTTAGCTATTCAGAGATGGAAGCCTCTGTATTAGGCACTGACAACTGACATGGGTTGGAGTGGATTGCACAGGAACATGGTGTTTCAGGAAGTTGATGCCGCAGAAGCCAACATGGGTACCCATCTGCTTCGGTATGTTTCAATTCGATACAATGGTTGATTTCTTGTAAGTCGAACTTCACTAATTGATACATCTCAAGTGCTAGATTGGAATTCCTATCATCCTATGGTCGGTACTTCCAGGTTTTACGTTGACGGGTTGATCTTCATTTTATATGCCATTGCGTGGTTTGTTATAGCAGGTTTTGCCTCGAACAACAGTTGGTCTACTTGTTTTTCCTCTCAAAGAAGTAGCATGGTAAGAAAATTCCTTGGTAAGGACAAAGCAAACTAATGCATCTTTTATCATGTGAGATAACTCAGCGTTCCTTTTTTTAAGCTTATAGGATATTACTATTTCTTTCCATTAAACATGGAGGGTTTTTATTTTACTGATCCGAATATCAAAATATTAGCTTTTAGAGCACTTGGGAGACCTAGTTATTGTAATTTGACAAGGGGGCTTGTTAGAAGGCCAAATAGCAATGAACTGTTCAAATTAAATTTGGAATTTTACTGAAGTTTGAAAATATATAAGTTTAGCTTGTTTATAGATGAAAAACCAATCTTGAACCACCTTTTATCAACCAAATTATGAGCTTGAATAATTTGGTATGAATCTTTAGTGGTGGAGGCAGTGTGGGACTAGTGGGGGCACAGGCTCCCACTGCAATTTTCAATAATATCAGTATTACCTGACAACTTGTATCCAAAAAAGACATATTTTTCTTCTTATAGCACTTATTACATCTCCTAGCATCTTTGTCAAGTTCCCCAAAAAGTTTTCTTTTACACACTTATTTTTCATAAATACCCATTATTTAATATGTATATTGTAGGAAATTTTACATTCTAAATTCTTTTCTTTTATATTACGGTTGTTTACTCTAAAAGATAAAAAATTCTACGACCATATTGATTAATGGTGCTTCCATCGAGCTAAATTCTTGACTACGTCACTGGGTATGATTACAAACCCTACGAGTAGAGCTGTCAATTTTGACCCAAATTCATGAACCCACCAAAAAACACCCATTTAGAACGGGCCCAAACCCAAGCTTTATTAGATGGGGTATTATCATAGCCCATATTAAATGATTGGCCTGGGTTGTGTGTGGAATCGATAACAATTATATACTGTAGCTAATATGGTTGTATAATAGTTAATTACTCAGTAATCAATTGAGATTAGCTCAGTTGGTCAGAATTCTTGCATCTCACTAAAAGGTCAGGAGTTCAAGTCTTCTCACCTGGGTGTGGGTGTTCTTCCATTAGAGGACTTTTCATTTCGTTATTTCTTGTATTGGTTGAGTTGTTGGGCTTGATTGTCTCGTGGACTCTCACAATTGATGTAGTATTCCAGGTTTATACTCTGTACTTCATATCTGATGTGAAAATGATTTTTCTATCAATTGACAAAAAAAAAAAAAAATTACTTCCTTCCGTCTCTTTTTAAATGTCCGGCTTCATAATTCCAACTTATTAATAAGATATCATCATTACACTTTTCATATCAATTTTTATCTCCACTTTCCATCCCTACCCTCTATGGAAAAATCATCATTACATTTTTACTCACTAACTTTTCAAAATGGAATCTACTTTTAAAGGCAAAATAAAAAATTCACCAACTTTTACCCACTAACTTTACAAAATAGACACTTATAAAGGGACAACCAAAAATGAAATATTGGACTCTTAAAAAGGGACGGAGAGAGTAACACATTTAAAATCCATCAACACTGACAAAGTTTGAACAAATCCTAAATCCTTATACTCTGTCCGTTTCATAATCTAGATGGGGAAACCCTTAAACTTCAAATTCCAATTGAAAGATGTTAATTTCCACCAAGGCTTTTTGTTGGATGAACTAGCTAAAGAATGATGTTCAAAAAGTGAAAAAAAAAAAAAAAAAATTGGCAGCTGCTACTGCCACGAAAGAAACTTTTAATGCCACGACGTTTTGTATGAAGAGATTACTCTGCCCTCATCTCTTCTCTAGCTTAATTTCAATCATCATAATTGCCGTTGACCCACCCCACCGACAAAGTCATGGATCCATCTCATCTCCATCTTTCCTTGGATCCTTTCACTTCAGCCATCACAAAACCCACCGCTTTCAACTCAAATCGAAAAGTTCAGATAAGAGAATAGATTATTGGGTCCAAATCAAGTACGTTATTAAGCTTTTCAAAAGAAAAACAAAAGAACCAACGAACATCAGGAAGAGGAGAGAAACAGAAAATTAGAGCAGAGTCCCTTCTTTCTTTCTTCGCGTTTTGCTCGATTATGGCAGATCCTTAAAGTTAAAGATAAATGATAGGATTTGGCATGATACAAGATTCAGAGGCTACAAATTACAAGCAAATCTGGTTGTGTCTTGTGCTCAGTGAGATTGAATCCGGATCCGATTATTTGAGAGAAATCTAAATAGGTGATCGCAAAATCATGTACGTTTACACTTTACACAGAACATGATTGTGGGTCTGTTGAGAGAGAGATTGGAGAGGTCGGAGAGATATTCCCGGACACAAAGGTTGAGTGTAAAGTTGTCACACTAAAATCAGTGTCGTGGCATTAAAAGAATGTTTCGTGGCATTAACGCCATCCTAAAAATTACTGTACTTGCTAAAAAAATTATGAGCCGGGCATTAATTGTGGATTTGGACCAATTCGTCTGGCCCAAGTTTCTAATTAAGTAGGATGCATAACGATATCAGGATTACCCAATCTAAAATGTATTTGTTGAAGATGTTGGGATTCTTTAAAAAAACCTATTTTTGGTGGAAACAAATTTGAGAGACTAAATTGAGCGTAACAGTCGAGTCTCAGGCATGGTGGCCATGAAATTGTTTGCTATGCATGGGAAATTCAATTTTTTCGAGAGAACATAAAATTAATGTATGTCTTCTTAAAAAGTTTAATGAGTTTTCTATCAATGCCCCTTATCCTCTACCTTTAAAGCTACTTTTAATCATTTATGAGGGTTACTTTTGGATAAACTTACACGCTTTTTTCTTTGACATTTCAAGTAACGAAAACTATTTAGGACATTCCAAAATAGAATACCAAATAGACAATGGGATAGAGAGTACTTGCCAATAGGTAGCGAGAATTCGCTATCAGATGACCAAGAAATAGTTACGTAGTAGCTGATTCCGCTATATGTAGCCGCTGTTTAAGATATTCTTGCATTGCATATCCGTGGAAACATTCATGCATGTTATGCAAGATCCGCGATTTTATGGATTTGAACATATAGGGCGGATTGGAAATTTATGGTCCATTCTATATGCGGAATGCTGTAAATTTGCCATGGGATATGAAATCTCTGTTTTGATTGTTGTGATTAAGGTTTCGTTTGTTTAGGCGTAAAATGTTTTTCGGTAAAATATTTTACTTATTTTTCGGTATTTGGTTGTGTAAAAATGGAGTATTAATTGGATGAAAATGACTTATCCTTAAATCTTCCGTAAGATATTTTCCGAAATAAACCCATTGTCTTCTACTGCAATTCCCATTGATCAGTTTCCTCGATAATTAGTCTTAACCCACATTTAATTCCAATATTCTCAAATCTCTCCACCGTTTAATCCCCTTCCCTCTCTCCCTACACTATTTTATCGATTTCTGAAAATATTATTCAAGTGCCAACCAAACACTGGAAATAAAAATTTGAAGTTTGTTTTCTGAAAAAATATTTTACATTGTAAAACATTTTACATCGAAATAAACGGAGCCTAAATGACAAAAACTCCATCAGGCTATCAAGAAAACATTCCACATGATTTGTCTTTCGATCACATCTCTCATTATTAGTCAGTCGACATGCCATATTAGAATGATGGATGTGGTTCGGCTGCTCTTCGAACCCTTCTCTCAAGGGGAAATGCTACGGTGTTCATCCGCCATTTGGGGACACCGTAGCATTTGACATAACTGACCATTAAAATCATAACAAAAATCACTGATGTGTATAACCAAAACATTACAAAGGCATAACCTCCAAAATCCCCAAAATTTCTGGGGATTTTGGGGGTTATGCCTTTGTAAGGCTAGTATTATACATGTAACTGGTTTTTGTTATGCTTTTAATAGTCAGTTATGCCAAAAGTTACGGTGTTCCCAAATGGCGGGTGGACACCGTAGCCACTTCCCTTTGTCAAGAGCTTTTCATAGATCTTTTTTTGGACAAAATTTCGCAGAAAAAAAAATCGACACTTGCTAATTCCATCAAGATCATCAACCATGCAAAAAATAGTTTGGATCCGATATCAATCTACACATGCTCGTAAAAAACTTACCTTGACATAAATAGATCCTAGTGATTTACCCACCTATTATTTTCAAGATAAATGTGTTTCAAAGTCATATTATATACGATTTTGACATATATAGTTATGTTTTCCACAAGCTTTAAAAGATGAACCGCATTGACTAGACGATTTCAGTCGCTTTCAAGGAACCAGGGACAACCTGATTTGGAGCGTTGAGATATTTGCAGATTGGCGGGTCATCAGTCATGTATGGATTCTCAACAATGCATGAAACACTTTAAAGTGATCAGTGCATGAAACACTTGAGCATTTTCCATGAAACATTGAAGAAGACAATTGGACCCAGCTTGTAAAACAAAAAAAAAAAAAAGACAATTGGACCCAAAAAGACAGTACTTGGAACTACAGGAATTTGAGGGAAAATACTCTACTAGCTATTTGTTCTTGATTCATAATACAACACTTACTTTGTCCAGCAACAACATACTTAAGATAGTACATTAGTAGTGTCCAAAAGGAAACACACAAAAGGCCTGCATTTTTCTCAGCTTAATTGGAATCCACCATTTCATCCTTACAATTTCACCGAGACATATATAGTTCTGATGCAAGATAAACTTGAAAGCCGATATTGAAACACTTGATAGAACGTCGTCTCTGAATATCAACTGCACCCCAAAACACAAGAAAACTAATAAACTAGCATTCAATTGTAGAGAGAGAGAGAGAGAGAGAGAGAGAGAGAGAGAGAAGGGCCCTTTAATAATTGTATCATGTACATTTGCTTAAAATTTATTTTTTGCTGTTAGGAAAAAAAAAAAAAGGCAACCAGTTTTACTTCAGACGCCGGACGTGTGCACCATTTTATTTGTTCATTACTAATCCTTGAAACTATTTTCTCCATATAAGGAACTAACCTGGTGTAACTATTAATTGAAGCATGGGATGATACAAGATAAGAAAAAATTAAACCTGGTAAAACGAACTTTTTATTATTATCAAGGAATATGGAGGAAAAGTACTGACATATCTTAAGAAAGAGGACTAGGATTATAAGAGCATCTTCAAGGGACTCCTCAATAGTTTATATGCATGACAGTTTGAAAGGGAATTTTTGTGGTGTGCTTCAAGAAATCTTATAATTAATTTTTACCGTTCAAACATTATTTTATTTTATGAGTGTAAAAGTAAGTGTGTTATCTACAGATAAAAACGTGAATGACAAAAAACGAAAAAGTAAAAGGCTAAATGAATGAATCAGGCTTCCCAGCAATCTATAACAGGAATATATGTTGAGGGCAATAGTGTGTGATTCTCATCGCTCTTAAAGTCTTTTTCGGTTACATTTTGTTGAAAGTCCTTTTTGGGAAAGAATATTTTAGTATCTATTATAGATCATTGATTACTGAGATAGACAATTCATATGAAACTACAGAGGCTTCTTTGTAGTCCAATCGTAGAGAAGCCGGGTCCAAAAACTTGAAGAGTGAATAATACGTATTTGAGCTACCTACTAGAATGCCAAAAATAAAAAGAGACTACAACCTTCTTTGATTTTGTAACAACAAATGTATATCGATCTACCGTTTTTTCTTATTTTCTTTTCAATATATATGCGCGTCATTCGAAAGATAAGGAACTTACACGAGTTGGAGAGGGGGTTGGTCGTGGCGAGAGTAGTGGTGATTCGGCTCAAGGAGGTTCACTGGAAGGAAGTTTCGGGCATCGTACGACTGCGGCTGCTGCTGTTGGGCCTGTGAACCAGCACCCATAGTCTGGTACTGATGATCATGGGATGATGGCATCAAGTTCATTTGCTCTTGTGCTCTCTCATTCTCAGCTATCTGCACAATTAACCAAAATCGTTTACTGTACTAATATGCATGTGCGTATCCACTTACGACGTCTAAAAATAGCCTATTGAATGTTTTTACTGGCTGAGTAACATCATTTTGGTAGAACTAGCCTTCACCAACAATCCTTGGCTGATGTGACAATCCACTGAATTTGGCACGCACAAGAAACAAAAATTCTACAACCACACCCAAAATTACACACCCTCTTACAAAACACAAGGGTCCCACACACACTATGTGTGCAGCGTGTGTGAGACCCTTGTGTTTTGTGAGAGGGTGTGTGTTTGGGTGTGTGATTTTGGGTGTGGTTGTAGCATCTCTCCACAAGAAATGACTGGCAAACTTGACAAGAGATTTATCCAACTGAAGTTTTTGTTTTCCGTTAATTTCTATCCAATTTTTGGCAGTTGCAAAAGTGTTGCAGAACTAGTGAAGACTATATATCACGACACAAACTTTTTATGCATACACAGAGAGAGAGAGAGAGAGAGAGAGAGAGAGAGAGAGAGAGAGAGAGAGAGAGAGAGAGAGAGAGAGAGAGACACCTTTGCCCGCAGATACATGTTAGCATTTTGCAACTCAATCTCCTGTCAAGATGAATATTACATCAACCCTCATGTGGAAAAAGCCTAATTAACCAATAAGTTTTTCTTTATAACTTTTTGTGCTTAAATCGTATAAAATCGTAACTTTTCGGCAATATAATTGATAACATTACTTTTTTTAAGGGGTAACTTTTGTACTAAAATCGTAATTTTTCAGCAGTATGATTCATAACATTCTTTCTATGAATAATAATATTTTGGAGTTGCATATCCAAATAAGGGTGTGTATTGTACCATTTCCCGTTACATTAGATGTACCAAAATATTTGGCATTAGACCAAATCACACTCCATGGTAGACATACAGAGTTTAACCCAATTGAACAGATATTTGGCCAAGAGCAGCCATGCATAAGTCTCAGCTGGAATTTGGATTCAATGTACAGAGTTTAACCCAATTGAATAGAACTAGCTACCTCAATGCACTTCTTCTCTCCTATATAAATTACTAAGTCGATGCAATGTGCGTTGTAGTATTGACTAAAATCACAGCTGTGATACCAAACCATAATGTAAGAGCGGATTTATTAACGAGTTACCCTTTTCTGCATGTGCTCGATTTCAGCGAACAGCATTTCATTCTGCAGATTTAAAACATGTTAGTCCACAATAATACTAATAAGATTGTTGAAAAAAATAAAAAGATCGATTCAAAGAAAACGATGAACTAGCTAGAAGTTAAAGGAACGTTAATTGGACGCTAGCTAATGTACCTTTTTTGATCGAATTCTACTAATGGCCTTCTCCAACTTGGTCTCAAGATTCTTGACCTCCTTGAAGGTTAAAGCGCTAAGAGCCTCACCCAGAATGTGCCTGGAAGAGCTAGAAGTGATAGTTTGGTGAATATTTCATGGATTGTACTAGCTAGAAACTGTGACACACTTTGCACACAAGCTTATAGTACGTAATAGAAATTCATCGATCGGTCGGTTAGATTACCTGTTTGAATTCTGTATATCCTTAATTTGTCGACGCAGTTTGTTGGATTCTTGCTGGTAAAACTGGCCAAAACTTGCATTTATTAAATTCGGTTCAATTGCATAATGAACACCCAATCAAAATGTTTAACATTATCAACTGATTGCATTTTTAGTTAATAGAAAAGATTGTTCTAACACATCCATATACTGAAATAAGGGTTTGATATTTCACTGTACAGCTTCCTGTTTTTTATTAGCAAGAGAATGCTCTACAAATCTCAAAATGATGCAAGGAGATTTTTTTTTTTGAACGGCGAAGAAAAATTCATTAATCATTAAGATCAAAAGGTGGGACAAATACAAGAAGATATGCATATATATATATATATATATATAGAGAGAGAGAGAGAGAGAGAGAGAGAGAGAGAGAGTGAGAGTCGAAGAGTATGAAGACTATTTTACTGCTACTCGTAAAAATAAAACCTACGTCCAGGCTATCTGTTTTTTTTTTTAAAACAAAATTTTAAAAGAAATGCTTCTTTTTTTCGAGGTTCTACAGTAGAAGCTAGGCATCCCCTCGCTTAAGAGAAACTTAGTCTAGTATTGCAGAGGTTTATTATGCTAGAACAATCTAGATGCATATAAGTTATACAGTATGTATTTATTTTTTCAACGGAAGAAATATATTCATTTAAACAAGCCTTACGATATCTACAGATTAACACCGAATATAAATCAGGTCATACGACAATTACAGATTATAATCCAAATACAAAGATACACAGCAAAAAACAATCCAGATGCATATAAATCATACGTATTCAAAGTACCTAAATGTTGGTGACTAGCCATACGTAGTTACAGAAATATCCCAAGAAGAATAAAATTCCTAAAAATGAATTTGAAAAAAAGACAACATGCATGATCCATCTATTAAGACCTGAAAATTGAAAGCGACTATGTTTAAATTCTATAATTAATATATATATATATATATATATATATATATATAGACTACACTCAGTCCCAGATAGACTACAATCAGCTTATGGATAAGATAACTACTTAATTAAATTAAATAAATTTAATTTAAAAATACAAAACTGCTTACTTGAGTGTTGGCTTCAGAAACAGATCCCGTATTCGAGACATCAGAACATGCCTTTTTGTACCTATCAATCGTGGACCTGACACTGCAAATTAAAGAAAAAATCCAAGCAGGGCAATTTTGATGTAATGAACTTTAATTATGAAGGTTCTCAAAGCACTACGAAAAGAAGCTAAAACAAAAAAAAAGTCCCAAACACAACGGAGAGGGGATCCTCTCCTGTCCATGCCATTTTCATTGATTGGACTGTCTATTTTGATAATCTAAACTGTTTCTGAATTTAGAACTCGCCGAGAACACTAATCTCACAAAAAATTAGATTGATTAGATATTGTTTGATATGATTTAAAAAAAAAAAAAGTGTCTTAGAAACTTAAAAAGATTATCTCAAGACAAGGGCATTCTCAAATTATATCAATGGGTATTCGATAAACCTGATTTTGGGGTGACAAATGTTTTCGATGAACTTTAAAATGTAAACGGCTTGAATTATCAAAAGTGGGCTCGGTAAAGGACCACAAACAAGCAAACTCGACGGTCCAATCTATTTTAATGAACTGAAGAGGAGCTCATCCCAAATATTACTGTTACGTATATGTAATTGAGTTTTAGGATTCAGCAAATGTGGTATGTGCATACTTTAATTTGCAAATTGGACGCTACACCTCAATCCTTACTATTACGTGTTTCGATATTGTTATTTAAAACCTTGATTTACATACGTAAACTCCTCAACAAATGTAGAGACTCATCTGTCTCTATATTCAAAATGAGGCAAATCAATTACTCCTTTCGTCCAAAAAGTTGGACACTTTCACTATTCCAGTCCTATGAAAAAATTGTCTATGCCTTCTAATTCGTAGTAATATTTTTTATAAGCAATATGGATATTATTTAATAAATTTTGATTAGATCTATTAAATAAAATTTTGAAAATCACATAACCATTATAAATTGAAAAATATATAGGTAATTTAAAAATGACATGCAATCCCGAAAGCGTCAAACATTATAGGACGGAGGAAGTAATATTTTCATACAAATATTTCAAAACTAAAATCAAGTTTTAGAAGAGAAAAATGAATTTTACGGAGAAATGAATGATTTTGAAAAAGTAAATGAAAAGCACAAAAAAAAAACTTGAAGAGTTTCTTTGGTAAAAATTTTGAGAAACGATTTTCTCACAATGAATAGAGATAGATAGACAAAAAAAAAAAAAAAAAAAAAGAAGAGGGGGGGTGGGTGGGGGATGGTAATAAGTGGAAGGAAACTTAAATCGAACACAAAGAGAGAATTTTTGTGGCCCCAAGAGAACAAACTCGAAGTGCTCTTGAATTTATGCTCTAAACACAATAATTGGTTAATAAGTACTTATTTTTTAAATTAAATATGATGTATTGTGAGATAATGATATGTCTTGTAAAATAAAAAATAAGTACTTAAAATAATTAAAAATTTTAACGAAACATGACCTAAGTCTTTAAAGTAGAATATTGGCTTGGCCATGATCGATTTTTCACTGTTTCTCGACTTTGGTGGCTGCTGATGGAGGGGGATTGAGGTTGTGGGTTCTTAGACGGCGGTGGGTTGAGGTGACAGCGGTAGGCGGCTGTGCTTCATGGTTGATCGGTGGCGGTGAATGGTTGTGGTTTGGGCTACTAGGGTTAGGGTTTGTTTGGTTTGGGCTTTAGGTGTTAGGCTTCATCCATTTTGGTGTTTTCAGGTTTTGTGTTAGTTCATTACCAATTTTGGGCTTTTAGTTGTTTTTTTTTTTCTTTCCTTTAGTTTGGGCTTAATTTATTGGGCCTAAATCAGTTCCTCCGTGTAGTTAGAAGTCTTGGATGGTCAGCCTAGTGTATCCAAGACCCTATTAATTCTGTACTCCGTGTTATATGTTAATGAATCTATTTTTTGCCATTTCAAAAAAAAAAGTCTTTCTCTTTGCACTTTTATCAGCGTAATTTCTCACTGTAATTTCCAGCTCCCATATTTTTATATGGAGTAGCATTGTTTTGGGGGCCGGCTATTCGCAGCCACAAATTTTCTCCCATAGCCCACTATATTTCGGTAAGTGGTTGTTGAAAATCATAAATAACATTTCGGTAAATAGTTGTTGAAAATAAGATTATATTTCGGTAACTACATGTCGAAAATATATTCAATTTTCGGTAGACAATTGCCAAACATGCATTTTCGGTAAATAGCTGTTGAAAAAAATATCATATTTCGGTAATTGGATGCTGAAAATGTATCTCAATTTCGGTAACTAACTGTTGAGTCTAATTGAAAATTTTTAACGGGGTGTGGGAGAAAATTTGTGGCTGCGAATAGCGCCGCCCTTGTTTTGTCAGTAGAGAGCTGCAACCTTAATTTCGTCGAGCCACTGATTGGTTGACCCCTGCCACGATGGAACAAGATCCCACGATATGATTGGCTCGAGCATCTCTGTTTCGAATCATGCCACGTGTCAAGACACCCAGATACCCAGCGTGTGATACCTCCGGGACAGTTCTATTGCCCACATCGTTCCCCTCAAAATCCCCAAATTAATTGCTTCTACCATTTGTAGATTTTAGTGTAAATCGATATACGTGACTTTGTACGTATATTCTACAGTATGTTGCTTGTCTGGAACTCTTTCATCAGTGAGAGAGTCTGAGGAGTGCAGCAGCAGAATGCAGCCATTGGAGCACGTTCTTCCCCATGCACCAAAAGTACACTAACCCCCATTGGCTCCCTAAGTTGTTCGTACATTGTACTCTCTCTCTCTCTCTCTCTCTCTCTCTCTCTCTCTCCCTTTTTTTTGACTGGTAAATTTCCCTTTCCCTTTTTGTTTAGTGTGGTGGTCTTTCGAAAACTTGGATGAATAATCATCACAAGTTTTGAGTGCATCGGTGGAGGTTTTTTTCCCTTTTATGTGGGGAATTTATTTTGCACTTATTTATTATATATAATTAGTTTAATTGAAAATGGAGAAGGGAATGCATATATGATAAAAAGAGAAGGGCAACCATTGCTACCCTTCCAAATGCAAAACTTTTAAAATCTCTGTCCCTCAACTTCGACATAATAAGATTCTTGAAACTATGACCAAATAATTATTTGGTACTATTAGACAAGATTAATGAAGTGTGTATCGCTCTTATTCTAGGAATTTCATTAAGCTTACTAAAATATTCCCTAGAATGAAAAACATACTAATTTTGGGGAATGTAAGAAAATGATTTCAGGTCTCTTATTCTAGAATTTCATTGAGCTTTTTGATTTAAAAAAAATCCTAGAATGAAACGTAAAACTAATTTTGAGGAAATGGTGAGAATAAGATTTCAGGTTGCATTGACAGAACTTTTTAAGTCGAAGGAATCGTAAAATAAATCCTTGATTACATATTGACTTCAAAACTACATTCTTAAACTTTGTGAAAACTTGATCCCACTCCCTTTTACGGTATTCTTAGTTTCAATCTTCATTTATAAGAAATAAAAAAACTAAACTCTTGAACTCTTATGCATTTTATACCAAATATTAGCTACTCTAGTACAATATTGCTTCCTTTTCTTTCGGTTTAGAGGCATTAGATTGATGGGTATTTGAGTAAAATTATATCATACTCTCATTGAATGGCAGAGCTATATTGGGGGCCATCCGAGTTTAAAAATATGTGTTAGTACTATTTATAATTTTGCATGCACGCACATTCAAAAAAAGTTTATTAGTCTCCTATAATTTAAAAAAAATGATATGATCAATTAAAATATCAAATTATTTCAAAAGTATGTTAAAATTTTGCTAAAATTTCTTTCATAGACGAAAATTAAGCACATGCAAGATGGAGTTGGCTTTGGAAAGCTACTTCATCCTTCCCATCTTGCTATATTCACTTTCCAGTTTTGGGATATTCCAAAGTAATTCTCCTAATTGAAAAGTCAAAGTAAAAAGTTAGCGAATTCTTTCAAATGAACTAACTCTCAGAATTGATTAAAAGAAAATTTTTCATAAAGAATCTCTAAATCGAATGGGACAAAATTATGCATTCCACGAGTTTTGCACTAAAAATGACTCCTCCACCCCTTTTCCATGTATCACTCTGTCAGCAATATATACTTGCAAACTTTTAGCAAATTCAGAAGTCCCACACGATGTACTTTAATTTTGCACATCACTATGTGTATTTTTAAGTTTTTCGGAAGCTGAAAGTTTATCCAAAGAAGATGTAAGGAAACGCCAGAAAAAGTAAGAGCACATTAAATTTATATTTATCATCACTTCAGATATTAAAAATAAAAAAAAAAGATCCTTGCAAGAAGATCGTAAAAAAAAAGGATCCTTGGAAGACTTTGTTTGATGGTTCCTTTCTTGCTTGATCTTGTAAGTTTTGTTGCTTACTGTGGTTGAGCCCCTCGATGTATCCTTTCGAGTTTGCAATAAAAGTTTTGTTTGCCGAGCAAAAAAAAAAAGATCGTAAAAAAAGAAACCCCGTCCTGGAAACCTTTTTTTTTTCCCTGGAAAGCAAAAGAAAATGAATTTATACAGGAAATTGAGTTCTCTACTCTCCTAATTGATGCAAACACTCTTCTCTTTTTTTTTTTATCTTTTAGTAGGTGAATTTACGAAATAGTCCTACATGCATACACTTTTTACAAATTTTAGGGATTATTTCGTGAATTCTCTCGCTAATAGACGAAAAAATGAGTATTTTGTAACCAAAGAGGGGGGGGGGGGGGGGGAGTGTTTGCATCAATTAGGGGAGTACAAAAATCAATTTCCTTTATATATCATTGAAAATGAATTACAAAGATTACACGGTTGACCACCAATCAAAGTTTCAAGCCCTAATAACCCATCATCTTAGGTGTGTTGCCAGAAAAGGGTAAAATGGTCAAACATTTGGGCAGAATCGGGGATGTTCACGCACGGAGTTAACTGAAACCTAACTAATCTTTGACTGGTTCAAATAACAAGTCTAGCACGCTTTATTGATACCTAACTAAAAAACCTTGCATGTTCCAAATTTGATATAGAAATAATAAATAAATAAAACTATAGGGCCTAGCCTTCTCCTAAAGTTTGTTTCCAGTGAAGGGTAAAACGGTCTAAACTGTTGGATTAGAAAGATACTAGGGAGTAATATGAACAAGTAAATCAAGCCTGATTTGGATTTGACTGATTGAAATGAGAACTCTTATAACACTTTTTAGTCATACCCATTTTAGTGTTTAAACCCTAACTTCCAATTTTCACAAGTAAATGCTTTTGTTTCTTTGCCTTGTTGATCTGATCTGACGACATATTACTAAGGTAGAGTCAAGAGGGTTGAAGGGATATTGGCAAATGAGCGCTTGACAGACAGCTTTGTATCAGTCATTTTGCTCAGCTGGTACATGACATCTTGAGAGAGAGAGAGAGAGAGAGAGAGAGAGAGAGAGAATTACAAAGATTGCAAGAATGGAGAGAGAAAGAAATCAGATTTCTAAGACTCTGATGTCATCCAAACCCTACTAGTTTTACCCAATTACTACTGTTTCACTACTACTATTTTTCCATGTATCGCATCAGATCTGAGTATCTATCAAGCTTAAAAAGAAAGGAGAAGTTTGAAGAAGCTTATAAGGGAAAGAAAAACAAACAAGAAGCTGAAAAGAAAAAAAAAATAGAGAGAGAGAGAGAGAGAGAGAGAGAGAAGTAAATCTTACTTAGGGGAGAGAGAGAGAGAGAGAGAGAGAGAGAGAGAGAAGTAAATCTTACTTAGGGGAGAAAGAAAGAAAACTACTATCCTAACTGCAGAGATTCCCCTATTCCAAAATCTCTCAAGAATATCTATGATAGAACTTAGAAGCCAAAAGCCACAAAAAAAAAAAAAAAAAAAAAAACTTTACAAGCCAAAATCAATACATTTTACCATCCATATGTCTGATTTCTAACTTGTATATATATTATCTTTTGCCGATAAAAAAACAAAAAAAAAAAAAAAAAACATAAATGATGATAGCAAGGAATCTGGGGTAAAGAACCAAAACACGGAATGGATCTGAAGTTTTCCCCTTTAACTATAAAAAAAAAAGAAAAAAGAATGGTTCTTGAAGTAAGAAAATAGAAGAGAAATTTAGACATATAACCACTTTTTTAATAGCAAAAATAGATCACTAAAAATCTGTTTATAAATCAAAGATAAGGAATAAGAAAGGGGGAAATTGTAAAAAACAAAGGCAAAATGTGATCGCCGTTGTGTTAGGGTGCTCTTATGTGGGTTTCTCATGCTTCGTTATGATACCTTGTGCTTTGGATCCTTTTAATCTTTGTAATTTATTTTCAAAGATTAATAAAATCTTTTTGCCGTCCAGAAAAAAAAAATTAAGGAAGAAAGGAGATAGTATTAAAATAGAGAAGAAGGCATAAATATATATGAAGGGAACTTTTGATTTCAAAATTGAAGAATGAGATGCATATTGATCGAACTCAAATGGATCTTGATGTGAGAAGTTAGAATATAGGCATATAAGCATCAATATCTACACCTAAATAAAAAGTGACTTTGTGAAATTGTGAACACTAAAAGAAAATAATGTCTCAAATTTCAATAAAAGCAACAAAGCAAAGGGAAGTTGAGACAAAGGGGGGAAAACCTGTTACTGGCATATTCATAGAGCCGGCCGCGGGTTGAGAAGACGATGAGGGCGACTTCCGCATCGCACAACACCGATAGCTCGTACGCTTTCTTGAGCAGTCCATTCCGGCGCTTGCAGAAGGTGACTTGGCGATTCGTAGTGTTTTCGATCCTCTTGATCTCGATCTTTCCCCTTCCCAATTTCCTCTGGGAAGACCCTTCTGAATCTTGACTAGGGAAGGCCATGTCTTTCAAAGCTGAAACAAGAAAAACAGTTTTTATGGCTTTTTCTGAGCAGATTTTATCCTTTATGGGGATAAGAAATTTCGAGCAAAGTCCAAAACAAGCAAAACAAGGATTACAGAAACCAGTTGGTGTGTTTAGGGTTTTTTTTGCTCACTAACCTTGTAAAGAAAAATACTGAGAGAAGGGATTATAACAAGACCTTCTTCTTGTTCAAATTTACTCTGTGTTAAGGCCACAGGAGAGTTGCAGAAAATGGAAGTTTGGGCTGATCCAGAGATGGGTTTTTATAGATAGAGAAATAGAGACCCTCCAACTCACTCTATTATTTCTGTTGTACAGAAACAAAATACCATATGGCTGTATTTGCTTTTGGGTAAGGTGTATTGAAGGTGCAGAGAGGGGAGGTGTAAAGAGGGCAATGATGTTGAATTTCAGACCCCATTTAACCACCCATTTTTCTCAGGCATGGGAAAGGAAGGGAAATAATGGGAGGTTCTTTTTGGGAAGGGACTATTAATGGGATTGAACAGGCCCTTGGTGAAGTTGCACTCTAGCTAGCTTTAATATCAATGGATAGTACGTGGAGAAAAACAAAGGGCATTAATAATACTACTCTCTAAATTTATAATGTCACTCTTTAAGAGAATTGACAAAATCAATTTCGTATAGGAATTGATAATGTCACTTTCCAAATTGATAGTTACACTCCCCTTTTTAAATTCCCAAACAAAATGAGAGAACCTTTCTTGTTATTACTTGCATTTTTTTATTTTTGCCAAAAAAGTAGTCTCAAAAATTATTACTTGCTATTGCTCCCGGGGCTTTTCTATCACATATTTGTATGAACTCCACCACCATAGTTTCACACAAATTGGTGAAAAGGGGAGCTTGAATAACCTCTCCTTTTTTTTTTGCTCGGCAAACGAAACATTTTATATAACTTGACAGGGTTACATCAAGGGTCAGCAGCCTAAAAATACAAACGCATCCAACCGATAGTTGGATAACACACCACAAAACTAGATTACAATTTCAATTTTCTGATGCCATCTAGGAATAACTTGAACTCTTCCACAGTGTAGACCTTGATGTCGAACTTGGCCTTCATCCACATCGCCACCCTAGTTTTAACTATATCTCCCACTTCCCAAGCCTGTTTTGATGAGTTGTTGAAGACGTAGTCATTCCTTACCAACCAAAGGGACCATAGCGTTGCATAGAAGCAGACTTCCCAAATATGTTTCTCCAAATTGGAAAACCCACTTGTAAACCACCAACTAGCTAATTCCGGGATCGAAACTGGGCACACCCATTTCATACTCCACCACTCCAAAATTATAGACCAAACACTCCAAGAATAATGGCAATGAAGAAATAAGTGCCGATGAGTTTCAATATGCAGTGAACAGAGAGGACACAAAGCTAAATGAATCTCATTTAACACATTTCTGCTTAGAAGTTCTGACCTAGTGATAGCTTTTTCCTTGATAGCCAACCAAGCAAAAATTTCCACCTTTGGAGGGCATAGGTTCTTCCATACAGCGCCGAGGAGAGCATTGCTTGACTGGGATAGCAACTCCCATTGCCCATACGCTGATTTCACAGAGAAGTTACCATCCCCCGTCCAACGCCACATTAACTCATCAGGCTTGCATTGGTTTAACGTCACCCATTGGAGTCGTTGCCTCAAAATGTCCATCGCTCTCTTCTCCCGCCCAAACAGCTCTCTCCTGAACAACATGTCCCATGATCCCTCAACCACGTCTCCCCTCATATTGCTGATCAGATCCTCCTTTTGAGTAGATAACGCAAACAATCTAGGGTATTCTTTATTCAAGGGTAACTCACCCAGCCAAACGTGTTCCCAAAATACAGTAGCATTACCGGAATTTACCTGCACTCTGAAGCTCTCTCGGATGGAATATCCCAGATGAGATGAGATATTCTCCAGTGAGCAAATATCCGCCCAGATTCTAGAGGTAAGACTAGAGCCGCGAACATAAGGTAGCCAACAATTTCCATCCAATTTGTATTTACCTCTAATAACTTTCACCCAAAGAGACTCTTTATCTTTTCCAAACCTCCACCACCATTTGGCCAAAAGTGCTAAATTCTGTTGAAGCATTTTTTTCACCCCCAACCCTCCATTAGATTTCTTCCTTGTAATCTCGTCCCATTTTACCAGGTGTATCTTTTTTTTATCATTAGTGTCGCCCCAAAAGAACTGTCTCTGCATTTTCTCCAATTTCCTCGCTACTGCTACTGGCATTTTAAACAATGACATAAAGTAGATGGGGACATTTGCAGTATTGGAATTGATAAGGGTAATCCTTCCCCCAGTCGAAATACACTGTGATCTCCAAACACTCAAGACCTTCTCCGTCCTCTCGATTACGGGATCCCACGTCTTGATCCTACTTGGGTTTGCTCCCAAGGGCAACCCAAGGTATTTGATTGGTAATTTTTCCACCTTACACCCCATAACACTGGCCAATGAAGTTGTCGCTTCAGGAGGGACATTTACTCCACAAAGAGAGCTTTTTGAGAAGTTAATTCGCAAACCAGACATCAGTTGAAAGCACCTCAAAATTCTCTTAATGTTTGCCATCTCCTCCGGGTCATTGTTGCAAAAAATGATGGTATCATCCGCAAATTGAAGATGAGATAATGATACTCCATTACTCCCCAATTTGGTTCCTTTGATAATGTTCATTTCCTTTGCTCTTTCTAGCATTATGTTAAAGGCTTCCACAATAAGATTAAAGAGGAAAGGAGATATGGGATCTCCCTGCCTCAACCCCTTCTGCGTGCCAAATTCCTTAGATGGTGAACCATTGATCAATATCGACATTGAGACCGTTGAGCAACACTCCATAACCCAGCGTCTCCACCTATCCCCAAATCCCATCCTCAACATCATGTTGTTTAAAAAACCCCAGTTGACACAATCATACGCTCTTTCAAAGTCAAGTTTTAAAATAAGGCCCCCGTGCGACCCATATCTCCAGCTATGAATGGCTTCATTAGCTATTAGTACACCATCCAGAATTTGCTTCCCGCAAACAAATGCAGCTTGGGATTCCCCAATGACCGAACGCATATGCTCTTTAATTCTATTCACCAAGACTTTAGATAGAACCTTATAGACCCACCCCACCATGCTAATGGGCCTATACTCTTTAAAAGAAACTGGACAAGTTACCTTAGGAATCAAAGCAACAAAAGTGGTATTGATACCTCTAGAAAGCTTCCCAATGGCATGGAACTCAGTGAAGAATTGAGTAACCGTTTCTTTCATGAACTCCCAACCTTTCTTGACAAATGAAAAGTTAAAGGGTGTACAATATACACCCCTTAAAAGGGTGTACCATATGCATCTATTTTATGATTCATCCATAATATTTTAGTGTATTTCGTAATTTTTGCTTTAAAATTTTCATAACATTTTTATTATGATTCATAAAATTTTGGTGTATCTCATAACATTTACACGATTCGTAACTTTTTAGTAATACAATTCATAACATTTTCTCTATAATTTATAATAT
This sequence comes from Rhododendron mucronatum var. ripense, assembly GCA_019656295.1. Lineage (NCBI taxonomy): Eukaryota > Viridiplantae > Streptophyta > Magnoliopsida > Ericales > Ericaceae > Rhododendron > Rhododendron mucronatum. Next base: position 3,222,245 of record BPLT01000034.1, on the reverse strand, counting down.
TTTAGAAGTGCATATGATACACACCCAAATAAGAGGGATGTATTGTAGTCTTTCCCCTCCTTAAAATACCCTGTGTTTATTTTATCCCTAATAATATCATTGCTCCTTGTAGTTTTATAGCGAGACTAATTTACTTTGATTTTTGTAATCTTTGCTGTTAGAATCCGGCTTAGGACGGTAAATGAGCCAAATCTAGCCAAATTTTATAATGTACAGGTTTGTTTATTAAGGTTTTAGTTAACTCGAGCTCGAGTTTAGTAAAAATTTAATAAGCAAGCTCGAGTCGAGCTTACCTAAGTTTGAGTAGAACTCAAGCTTGTTGTATACGTATGTATATATGCACATTGGTCAAACATAATATATTAAAATATCATATATTTATGCTTTCATACAGGTATAAATCAGCAAATAAAATGTGAATTTATAAAGTTCAACATACAAAAATATAAGTTTATTTTATTTTTAAAAGTTTATACTTGTACAGGTTATAAATTTTAATTATGTACATGTATAAGCTAATACATACTTAAGATTATATCTAAATTTCTTATGAGATATACATACATAGAGTCCAGGTTCACGAGCCTAATTGTCTGACAGGTTTAAGTTCATCTAATTTATTGAATGAGCCTAAAATTCAGAATTTAGTTCAGCACATTTAGTAGACAAATTAAAATCGAAGAAGCCTCGAATAATTCATGAGTAGCTCAATTTATTGGTAGCCCTAATCCAGCTTTTCGGCTGTTTATTTGCATGCTTTTGTTTGCTTTTGGTGTGTGCTGCATAAAGTGGAGGTAATTTTTTCCTATTGCATAAAGATTTTTTGAAATGATTTTTATCCAAACCTACGTATCCGTTTGCATGAGTATCATGCATATTATTAGGATATAAAACAATCTGACTCAATGGTCATTAATAGAGGCCATTGGATAATTTGGTGGAATGGATACACCTTACGTCTTCCCGCTCAGTACTGATCGAAACCCTTGGATATTCCATCTGTGGTATAAGGATCGAGACTTTCCATGTAGACATGTATGATTCTTGGACCTAATTAAATCAAGTGGTGACTCTAACTCTTTATCTCTACATGTCGAGTGTGTTGGCCGTGCGTACGAATTGACAGAGATCATTCAATCGCAAGTATTTGGAAATGTTGCGCCATGCATGGTATATTGTATGAGTGTAGAATACTGCTTGAGTGAAATCAGATCCCCTTGCTCCACGTTCCCGTGGAAGGGAGGCGGGTATGCCGCTCACAATGATCACTAATTACAAAAAAAAAAAAAAAGGCTTTCTTTTCATTTGACTTCGATTTGACAGTTTTCTTGTTTTTGATTTGCACCCTTGCCTTTTTTTTGACGAGGATATCAGAGATTTTTCCCACTCATATATACTAAATCATTATAGACCCTAAACTCTCGTAATCGCCTCAAGTTAATAAAGGTATCTGATTAGCAAACAAGAATGTTATTAACCTCAAAATGGTTAGAGTTAAATAAAATTGACGGATAAAGAGGCGTCATTGTTAAAGGAAGTGCATCCCAACTATATTTACGCCGATTGGAAAGTAACTAGTACTACGTTCGAACTTCAAACTGGGCCCTAATCGACGTTGAAAGGTTTTCCCTACACCCTAACAACCTTTTTTTTTTTTTGGTAAACCACCCTAACAACCTTCTCTCTCACACACACATTTTTTGGGAGTTTCCTTTTTACCTATATAGAGGGGCTTGTGACGTGAGTGAAGGTGACTCCCATGTGATGTTCTGTTCGATGTTTTGCAGTCTCCGTATCTTTCACCTCATATGTGGAAATATTAGAACCCCCAGGGAAATGCATGTCCCACCATCTCTGTATTGCAACAAGGCATTCACTTGTTAGGCCCTGGTGTTTTCAAGTCGGTCCTCTTTGATTTTTGTTTTTCAATTGACATTTTGCTTTTTTTTAGGTTTTGGATAGCTTTATACCGGTGTGCTTTTGATCTTTTTTATCTTTGTAATCTTTTAGAAAGATTAATATTGTAAATCCTTTTTCTTAGGGAAAAAAAAAAAAACAAAAACAAGGTATTCACTTCTCCTTGGTAATATGATCTCTCTTTACTCACCACCAGGGTCCGAAGGGGGCCGATAGTCATTCTTCGATCTTTTCTTCTGTTAACTTGAATACATATATACTTTGTTATATAATTCGTTCTATTTTACGGAAAATTGAGAAATTTTTCTAAGAGCGAAGGGTCAAATTATTTGAAATGACACCGACTCACAAGCATCTGATTTATGCGCGCAAATGAGAAGGCCAAATATGTATTTACTCTATTTGGTTTTCTTATATCCTCCCTTTCTATTTCTCGATAAGCGGTTTCTTTACTATGTACAAAAGTCATTTGTACTCCTAGCCTTGTAATTAGCAACCTCTTGGTTCAGGGCCCAGCCGCAAGAGATAATACTTTAGAAAGATAGAAGTAATGATTTCTATATGGGGGTTGTATTTTTTACCTCCTCCCCTCTCGCAGTCCCCACCGATCGGACTCCATGAATAAGCTTTCATGACTAAGCATCCACGAGTAAGCATCTCAAAGAGTACCCCCTCCATGCGAAACCCCCAAGCCAGCGGTTCCGAGAATCGCTTGGGTCCGTGCCCGATGATCCGAAGCTCCAGCAATCTCTGTTTATCTAAAGCCCCGGCGTCCTGCACGATCGTCCTCCCCTATTGTGCCAAACATGCAAGCCTGCTTCCCCCCCGCCCCCCTGTGTCGAGCGGCTTCCCTTTCTTTTTTCTTTTCCCCAGCCGATCGGCTCCTCTCCGTTCTCCCCTCTCCCCGTCCAATCGGCTGTTTCTTCCGTTTTGATCGGGCCCCCCTTTTTCTATACTTTCCTTTTCCGGTCGGATCCAGCCCCCTTCTTTGATCTTCCCCTCCCCGTCTGGTCCAACTGGAGATCTTCTCGTTTTCATTTTTCTCCGATTTATTTATGCATGCATGTCCATTGTTTCTGTTTTGGGGTTTCTCGCTGCTGCAAGTTTTGGCTGAGGTTTCCCTTTGCACGCATTGGTTCTTGGCTTCCTCGCTGCCGGTGGCGTTTATAACGGTTGAGGTTATTATGTTTTAGTTGCACGTAGCTTAGTTTTAGTTTTTTTGTATTCCTGTCGTATGGTTCTGTTGTTTTTGGGTCTTGCTGCACACACATGCTCACACTATGCTATATGCTATGTTCTGTAGGCCACTTGTTGGCCTTCACTTGTCATCGGTGTCCTTATAAGTCAAATCTACTAGAGATAGCGTAGTATTGTATTCTTTGTGTTTTGTAGATCAATGCTCCATGCTTTGTTCCTTAGACCTTTGTTGGTCTTCGCTCATCGCCTGCATCATCTTATTACAATAACACAGTTGTATTTTTTTTGCTATTAATAAAGTGTTTTACAATTCCACCAAGAAAAAAAAAACCAAGGACAGACTCTAGACCAAGGTTTTAAATTAATAACAGTATATCAAACGGTTCGGTCGTAAATTTTAATATACAGTTTTAAGAAAAAAATTGAAAGTGCCAAAATCATTCGTAACAGTTGAGTATCAGCTGGACGACTGTGAATCATTATAACAGAGTGTTACGTAACAGGACCATCTGATACACATGTGATTTTTGCTGTCACCGGTTGTAGGATCGGTCTGATTTCTGAGTGGACAAATACCCTTTGAGAGAATAAATGTGCCGAAAAAGTTGTAATAGCCATGGAAAGGGATGAAAGAAGTGATCTAGAAGGGTGAAGAAGAAGAGCAGGGGTGAACAGAGAGGGTAGGCAGTGGAGATCCAAACCCAAGAGATCCCCTAGGAGGAAAGACAATAGAGCCCCCTGAAAGAGGATAAGACCTCTTTTAAAATCAGTGCTCACCAACTTTCTCTCTCTAGGAACTGTTCACAAGCTCTATCTCTCTGAGGTGCAATGGAGAGACGTTCATATTTATAGACCACACGAGCTAATGCTCGGGCACCATGTGGCGCGCTGATAAAATAACACGTGTCACTTCTGTACCCCCTGACCGCGGAGGTGTCGTTACCCTCGCGCTGACCGCGAGTATGACGGTAAGCGCATCCTCTGATCCGCGGAAATCCTCTTCTTCTTTTATAGCCACCAAGCCACTAGATCCCTTTCCTTCTCGTAGGGCAAGGTCGTGACCTACTCTGTCGCGCCAATACCGCTTGTCAAGTCTCAAGGGGCCCCTCAGGTCCTGCCTAAAGGCCGGAGCAGACGTAAGAGTCTGGGCAATTTCCCTGGTGCCTTCGTTAAACCACGTTATCATCTCCATTAGATTGGGACCGCACCAAGTGTTCACCGGAATAAATATAACTCTCTCCTTAAGGGAGAAATTTGAGCTCGCGACCCTTGCATGGGCGCTGCAAAAGCTATGGGTAGCGCAAGGCCACGTGTCGCGCGACTGAGGCGCCACGTGGCGAGCTAGGATTCGTTGGTCAAATCATCAACCCCGTGAGGACGAGTACAGGTGTCACATGCTCATTGGATAGTCAAACGGTCAACGGTCGCGCCTATTGACCTTTCCCACACCGGTATATCGGAATATACCAGTGAGAGCAAAAATGCCGAAAAATAGTTACGGTGGAGGGCACATTTGAATATACGGTTGATTTTAGTGACGAAACTTGAAGAGATTATCAGATCAGTACTACAAGAGCAACATATCAGGCGAGATTCCCCGAAATGCAACGCCGAACCACTTATTATTATGTCTGCACGAAATACTAACTTTCCTAGCTTGGGTGGCAACAGTGACAATCCATCTGGCTTGTTTCCTAATTACTTAAGATGGGCAGTTTGATTTTTGCAAAAACATATCATGTACCGTATTAAACACCCACCGTACCCAGAGATGGCAATTCAATCTGGTCCGCTCTTAAATCGAGGCGGGTTTTTTGTTGTATTATTCGGGGGTCGGGTCAGGGGGAAATTGATGAAACCCGGTAGGGGTCGGGTTGACGTTATCCCGTTCGGATACGCGCCCCGCCCCGAAATCATTTTATGCATAAAAAAACTATTTTTATTCTTGTACTTTTACCCTTAGAATATTAATTATTTCTTCCATTTTCCTTTTAGATAATAGATTTTGGTTAAATGATACTCCCTCCGTCCCTTTTTAAATGTCCTGCTTCGTAACTCCAACTTATTAAAAAGATATCATCATTATACCTTTCATATCAATTTTTTCCTCCATTGTCCTTACTTACCCATCATCATTACACTTTTACTCACTTACTTTTCAAAATGGAATCTACTTTTAGGGACAAAATAGACAATTCATCAACTTTTACCCACTAACTTTATAAAATGAATACTTATTAAGGGACAGCCCAAAATGGAATACCGGACTATAAATAAGGGACGGAGGAAGTAATAGTTATTTCATAAATTTTTATTGTTTGTGCTCACTTATTTTAAAATCTAGATCATATTTTCTCAATAAATAAAAAAAATGAGGGGGGTGGGGCGGTGTAGGTAAACCCGATACCCGATAGGAACGGGACGGGGGTACCCTTAAATTACCGAGTTCGGATTCGAGGCAGGGGCGAGGCTAAATTTCCGGGTCAGGTCGGGTGTGGCGAAACCCGTCCCACACTGTTGCCATTCCTAACCGTACCTATGCCAACTTTGATCGATCCTTGGGAAAATTAAGGTTAATTGTGATGTTAGTTGTCCCACACTTAAACCCGATTATGATTATTGCCTTTTTGCCACTCAGATTATGTGAGTAATTCGCAAGTCCTTTTGCGACTCCCTCCATCCCATTTTGTTCGTCTATTTTCGTTTTTTGTACGTTTTTTAAACATTTGTATCTCTTAATCTATAATATTTTTTGTAATAATTTAAAAAAATTTGTATTATAGACATAGTCGAGAATTATCAAATAAGATTTATATTACATATTTTTGGAGATTCATATTGGGAGATATAAGCAATTAAAAACTGACATGAGTATCAAAAAAATGACAAATAAAATGGGACAGCGGGAGTATAATGGTTCATAACATTATAAACAATTAAACACGAATTCATATTTTTCCTCGTAGGGTGCGTATTATTGATTTCTCCATGTACAAATGAAATGGCGACACTAGAAAATCACATTGTCAGAATACTCTGTGATCAGTCTCTCGATATATATGTTTGGAATTAATTCAAAGAGATCCTTTCACTTATTTGTTAACTACACTCGTTTGAATGAAATACTGTAACAATCACAACAAACAAATTATTTCGTTAGATTAATTGAAACAAAACGTATATGGTTTTTGATCAAATGAAACCTCAAAAAACAGAAATGATAAAACAAATCTGTTATTCGAAAAAGCTAGAATCCAAAAGCGGCCATATATAGAACCTATATTATAGGATTGGTGGGACACTTAACGGGGCCTTATGCAAAACGAATTAATTCTTTCAAATTATTTTGTTCGTTGCTGGTCTTGCCGTCCTACATCAGTCTATGTGGCTTGATGGTCTTTTTGTTTTGTATTGGAGTAAATTTCTTAAATATCCCTTCGACTTTGATCAAAAATTCATTCTGATCCTTCACCTTTCAATTTTCGGTATAAAAATACTTCGACTTTCCAATTTTTTTCAAAAAAATGGCCAAAATCGAAACCCAAAAAGAAATCTCACCTACAGTTCTTCCATCCTGCGACATTCTTCAACCCAAAATGCTGCATCTCCCGCGCGACTGTCTCACCTAGGGTTGTGTTTTTGAGTTCTGGGATTGGGTTTTGAAATTTTTGGTGTTTTATTTTTGGTATACAGGTGGGTAACGCGGGTTTTGATTCCCTCCAATGGACCTAGGGTAAGGGAGGAGGGGAAAGGACAATAATGCCCCTCAAAAGGAGTCAACGTCATCTTTTCCTTCTAAAAAGAAAACGGATTCCTGCTACAGGACCACATTAAAAAAAATTGGAAAGTCGAAATATTTTTATGCCAAAATTGAAAGGTGAAGGACCAAAATAAGTTTTTGATCAAAGTCGAAGTGATATAAAAAAAATTTACTCTTTGTTTTGTTTTTGTTTTGATAACTTATGTTCGTGTCTTTCCATTGCTCACTTGCAGGAGTTCAATTAAAGTCAAAGCAATGCTCTATATGGACTAACTTAACAAAGTTGATAGCACATGAGATGAGAGGTTTTGAACTTGAAAATTTTTAGGAGGAGACAAATTCATAAGTTCCAAGTCTTAATAACTAGTACGCCAACCATCCTTCAGTTATATCACATATATATTTGAGTCATGTGACTAATGGTTGAGTCACCATGGTCCAGGATTACCTACTAGACGAGTGAAATTAGTGAGCTGGCAACATGTTTGCCTTGGATGGATGCTCTTCTTTTTTGAACCACACTTCTATTCTCTTTCTTCTCTCCTCGATCTCTTCTTATTTCTTCCAATTTTGGTACGAATTCAAGTAGACTTATTTAACCATCTAATTTGATTATTGAGTTTTTTTTAAAAACATCCCTCCAACTATCCACCAGATTTTTACTTAGTACTCAAACTATCAAAATATTTTATTTAGTCCTCCAACTATCGGCTTGCATTTTATTTAGTCCTTCCGTTAAGTTTCCGTTAAGTTTCAAACGGGGACACAGTAGGAGAGCAGTTTTGTTAAAAAAAAAAAAGTTTCCAACCAGATTTGCAATCCTATGGAGTAGAAACGTGATTATGAGAGCCTTAGAGACAAAATTTGATTATATCCCTTTAGAATAATATGATCAGAATAATAAGATCTTCACACCTATTCAAACGGATTAAAATTTGAGCACTTAATTTTTTAACTATATTTTTTAATATATAAACCGTCTCAAAAAATTAAGTGCTCAAATTTTAATTCGTTTAGATGGGTGTGAAGATCTTATTATTTTGATCATATTATTCTAAAGAGACACAATCAAATTTTGTCTTTAAGACTCTCATAATCACGTTTCTACTCTATAGGATTGCAAATTGGTGGTTATAAACTTTTTTTTTTTTAACAAAACGTTCTTTCGAGTTTTTTTGAAAACATCCCTCCAACTATCCACCAGATTTTTACTTAGTTCTCAAACTATCAAAATGTTTTATTTAGTTCTCCAACTATTAGCTTGCATTCTATTTAGTCCTTCCGTAGTTTCAAACGGACAAAGTAGGACAGCAACGTTTTGTTAAAAAAAAAAAAATTTCTAACCACCAATTTGCAATCCTATGGAGTAGAAACGTGATTATGAGAGCCTTAGAGACAAAATTTGATTGTGTCTCTTTAGAATAATATGATCAAAATAATAAGATCTTCACACCCATCCAAACGAATTAAAATTTGAGCACTTAATTTTTTGAGACGGTTTATATATTAAAAAATATAGTTAAAAAATCAAGTGCTCAAATTTTAATCCGTTTGAATAGGTGTGAAGATCTTATTATCCTGATCATATTATTCTAAAGGGACATAATTAAATTTTGTCTCTAAAGCTCTCATAATCACGTTTCTACTCCATAGGATTGCAAATTAGTGGTTGGAAACTTTTTTTTTTTTAACAAAACTGCCGTCCTACTGTGTCCCCGTTTGAAACTTAACGGAAATTTAACGGAAGGACTAAATAGAATGCAAGCCGATAGTTGGAGGACTAAATAAAACATTTTGATAGTTTGAGGACTAAGTAAAAATTTGGTGGATAGTTGGAGGGATGTTTTTAAAAAAAACTCTTGATTATTTGAAATACTAGGTACAAGGAAAGTTGACCAGACACATACAATACGTCAAATGTATCACCCGGGCCCATAAATTCATATTGGGCCATATGTGCGGAGCTTCGTTATGATGGCACCCTAAAAATTCTCGGCCACATTGTCTACTGCAGATGTGATGTGCAATTACTCTCTTTTTTTGGTAATGAATTTTATTTTATTTTTTTGGAGCAATTCTAGCAAAGGGAAAACTTCGCTGACAGGCCCCTGAGGTTTTTCTTAATATAAAGACACTCACTTCGTGCATGAAAAATGACTAATTTCTTGTGGTTTCAATTAGAGGTCTTCTATGTTCAAAAAAAAATTCAAGGTCTTCTGATCAAAAAATAAAATAAAATTTAATGTCTGTTTCATCGACACCCAACCAACAATTGTTCGCATCAAACACGTGATGAAATTAACCGAAAGTAGCTTATATTGTGTGGACTTTGTTCTTTCAAACTCATTCTTGAGTGGACTTGTGAGTTTTTCACTATTGTTACTTGTTTTTATTGCTTTTATATTTACTTTTTTTTCCGTTGATTTTCTTGTATTTTCCAATTTTCAAACAGTAATTTCCTTGGTACTCATCTTTTATTATGAATGCAATGTTTGTTCTTCCTAAAAGAAAGAAAAAGAAAAGAAAACTAAACAAATAATTATTAAGTGCATCACCAATGGAGTACCGTGCTCAAGGGTTTTGAATCCCCCAAACGTACAAGGCCGCGCATGTTTTCTTCTTAAAGGTTTCTTATTTTGCACCACCGCTATATCTGAATAACAACATTAATTGCCATATCAATACTTAAGCGAGCTTTGGCTTCTTTTTATTCTAACATTATTTCCACATCATCATTAGCTTGCCCTTAGTTAGATAGGTTGTTTTAATTTTGTTTTACCTCCTGTCATGTAAATTGTCGATTCATGTATTCTATGTTGCTATATATGAATTTTTCTTGCTCTTCTATGCAGAAAATTTGAAACTCTGTTTAATATTTGTAATTAAATTTAGTATATTAAATCCATAATTGTAATATATACAGAGCTACCCAATACATAAATAGCAAGGCAATTCTTCTTATAGATAGCCCTGGTTCCACTAAGATGCTATTAATTCCAAGTTAAACAATAGGCAAATTGGTCTGCTTTCAACCTTACCCAATACGTACTGGGACAAATTAAACTATATGCTGAAAGTGATAGATGCCTCGTGTAGTCATAATCGCCGTTAATTCTACAGAAAAAATCGCCTTATTCACGGAGTCGCCGTAAACATTTTCAAGGAGCAGCGCAATTTCAGCTGTCCGTTTCGGCTTTGGATGGTCCGGATTTAAATAAAACTTTTCCGGCCCGAAAAAGTTTCATTAATATCTAGACCGTTCAAAACACTCATGCATGGAAAGTCGCGATTCACCTCCTTAAGTAGCTATTCACGGAACCCTCTGTTAAAAAGATTTTCCCTCTACAGAAATATCAACTTTCTAGCCGCTTTCTTTTCCTTTTCTTACTTGTATCCAAAGGGAGTAGGGTTCTAAACTTCAAACAAAGGTGTGATTAGCATGCACAACAGTTTGACATGTCAAACCTCCTAATGATTGCAAAGAAAAATGTCTTTGAATTCACGAGCTGATCATGATCTGTATATACGGGGTGGTTCAATGGACAACTATTTAGACATCTAAAAAAACACCCCAAATCTCAATCACATAATTCTGGATCAAATTTTTATAATCCGAACCGTTCAATGTATGCAGAATATGGTATATATATTTCATCTGAGAGTTGTAATTTAGTGAGGCACTCGCATGATTGTTGAACATATGCATCGAGTTCTATGACTTTTGGTGGGGACATGTGATTTCTCGTGCCTCATAAGTCCGCCCCTCATCCAATCTTGGGTACGAAATTTTGCTTGGATCCCATGTTGAGTTGAGTTGCAGAAAAATGGAGGAGTCTGAGCCGTTGATCAACAAAAGGTCTACAAGTCGTACGTACAATTTTCTGTTCGATCGGCACTACACCATTCAATGTAAACCCGAAGAGGAGGAAAACTGAAATTGAAGTACGAGGTGATGACAATTTTACCCATTACTTCCTTCTTCTTTTTAAAGTTAGACCCAGCGAACAGAGCAAATAACACGAGCAAATTAATTTGTGGTCGAGATGAAGGCAGTGCAAAACCAATAATGTAAATTAAATGCAGAAGATGATGATTGGCTCTAGGCATTTTCTTAGCCTTCTTAGACAAGGCGGGTCTCTATAATACGATAATTCAAACATAATCATGACCATGCCTTCTGTGTCAAACAATTATTTGAAAATTTTCGGCACCTTTGTTTTGGAAATATATTCGAGCACCCTAAATCCAAATATTTAAATTAGATAATGCTATGGTATTTCCCTCTTGTCCTGGGATACCGTATCCACTTGAAGGCATGACATTAACCATTCAAATGCATAACATTTTACCACTGGAATGCATAACATTTTTTACCACTCAAATTAAGGCATAACATTTTTCAATAATAGCATGACAGTTTTATTATTATATATTTGGTTATATTTTATATTTGTTTTCTTTATGGATTTCTCCAGTCATAACATATCCACTCAAAGATATAACATTAATTCACTACTACAATAATCGTAAAAGATGACAGTTTAAAAGTGTCATTAAACGTGAAAGATGACAGTTTTGAAACTGTCATCTATGGAGCTGTCATTAAAAGTCTAGATTTGTTATGACAATAAAAAACTGTCATTAAACATATAAGATGACAGTTTAAACCTGTCATCTTTGTGATAAAAGATGATAGTCTTAATCTGTCATCTTTAATCACAAAGATGACGGATTTAAACTGTCATCTTATCTGTTCTCCATTCAAGAAAAAAAAAAAACCAATTCTCTTTCGAATGCGTGGCCACCCACGTGGCACCCACGTGCCTCTCACATGGCCGCCCAGTGGCACTTGTGTGTCGCCTACTTAGCACTTGTGTGGTCAGCAAATATTTGCTTGCCCCAGGACTTGAACTCAAGAACTTCAGTTCCTCGCGTGCGTGTTACCATCTGAGCTGGCACGCTTATTGTTAACAAAAGACAAACAAAAACATTTATAGTATATTTTCAAAAATTTTAAGATGAGCACTTTTAATGTCAGTTTTGGATGAAACTGTCATCGTAGACATTGAAAGTATGAGATGACAGTTTTAAACTATCATCTTATATATTTTTATGACACTTTCTGACTGTCATCTTTTATGATCAACTGCAATGTCAGTTCTAACTAAAACTGTCATTAAAAGGGCTTAGTTTCAATGTCGCTTTTAAGGAAAACTGTCATTAAAAGGTTTCCCATATGGGCTTCTGAAAGCGCATGTTTTAATGTCAGTTTTAAGCAAAAACTGACATTAAAGAAAAAGATAATAATGTCACTTTTATTCTAAACCGTCATCATATATCGCAAAGATGACAGTTTATAAGATGGACTGTCATCAAAAGTCTACCATCATATTTTCGATGACAGTTTTACAAAAACTGTCATTGTTTCAATTTTTTGAGTGTCATCTTTTAAGGTTTTTGTAGTAGTGATTGTTTTCTTTATGGATTTCTCCAGTCATAACATATCCACTCAAAGATATAACATTAATTACTTGAAGATATAATATTAATCTTTCGGAGGCATAAATTGGGGACACCTCCTTAAATAGGGGACACCATAATTTTTCCCAACAAAACATGTGCGTCATGCATGTTGTTTGACTTGTGGATACTCCGATGTCTGAAAGGGATACTAATGGAACCTCTTCGGTTGTGGAGCTGATCGTAGGACAAGGGAGTGCAACCCACTGTGATTTAGTAGGTGGTGGGGCTGATTCTAAGCCCAAGGAGACTAATCTTGAAGGGGATAATCAGTTAGTGGCCTTCTCTGAACCTATATATTGAGGCCGAAATTGATCCTCAGGATACATCCCAATCCTTGGCTGATGATGGAGCTATTATTGCAAGGGATAATTTTCCTTGCTTAGAAATATTGTGGTAAATGATGTATTGTGCCCTTTTTGCTCCTTGCTTCTGGAAACACCTAACCATTTGTTACTTCACTGTCACTTTCTTGGTGTGTTTGGTCTCAAGTTTTGGCTTGGTGGCATACTAATTGGGTGTGTCCATCTTCGATAGCGTACCTCATGTGTGGGTGGTTTGACAACAGCTTCCGTAATTTGGAAAAACACATTTGGGAAGTGTGCTTCTATACAACAATTTGGTCCATTTGGATGATGCGGAATGCATGGCTATATTTTTAAGAATGCAACTGCAAGTTCAAAGGAGGTGGTGGATATTATTAAGTTTAAGGTGGCGATGTGGATTAAAGTCAAATTAAATGTTAGGATGTACACTGTGGAGAATTTCAAAAGATTTTTAGATGGCATTCGATCTCTCAATTTGTAATTTGTTTTGACGATTATCATTCAACTTCCAGCTGGATGATTATCGTCTTCCCCCTTTCCCCTGTTGAGTTGAGCATATTCGCTCCTCAACCTTCCCCTCTCGATGTAACCTTTCGAGTTCTATGAAATTTCTTTTAGCCGAGCAAAAAAAAAAAGTTACAAAGCGAGTAGAACCTGATGTAGGCTTTTATAATCTTTTGGAAGTAGGTTTTTTGAATGACAAGGAAGTTGAGGGCCTAAAGTTAGTTGTTGATCTCAATCCAATCAAGGTGACTAAGGATACGGAGAAAGGAAAATGGAAGCAAAAGTCGGTAGAGAACATGCTAGGCATTCCTAAATCCAAGAAGAAAGGTGGAAAAAAGAAGTAATTAAAGTAGTGCTCTGATTAGATCAATTGTTGCCGCTGCTGCTTTACCAATCTCTTCTGTAGGCATCAGCATGACTCATCTAAATGAGGCTCAGGCTGTTTGGTCCCTTAACAAGATTATGGGTCTTAGCTATTCGGGGGACGAAAAGGATCTCACTCGACGATTAGCAATTATGGAAGCTGAAGATGAGGAAAGGGCTTAGGCGCATGATCTCCAACATAACGATTGACTCTTAGGTGTCGTTTTGGGTGTTGTCTTGATGTTTAGGCTTGGGTGTGCCCCTTTTGGGATTTAGGTGTTTCTTTGTTGGTTTCTTGCCAACCTTGGTGTGTTATCGTTTTCCCTTGGGGTCCTTGTTGGCTTGTAATTGATGGAGTTGTTATTTCCCCTTGTGGGTTTTCTCTTGCTCCAACTTGAAGCTGTTTGGGTTCCTTTTAATCTTTGTAATTTGTTTTCAAAGATTAATAAATTTTTCGCCTTTCAAAAAAAAAATTTGTTGTTTTACTTGTGAGTTGTAAACAAAACGGAGGAGGAAATTTTTCTGGCATTCGCTTTCAGGAAGTTTTTGTGTACAAGTAAATTGTTGTTTCAGGTGTTTTTAGACTTTCTTTGAGGGTTCTTTTAAAAGCCAAAAATAAAACTATTTTTAACTTTGTGATTTTCTTCATGTAAATATTAAAACGTCTAGCTATGGCCAAGGATCACTACACTTTAGTGATCTTCTCATCTGCATGTGTGAACTTATTTCCTTAATTTGTAAATGTTGGGATCGATAAGTGGTCATTAGTTTATTGAATGGGTTACTCCTATGAACCGGAATAGCTAAATTTTATTCTATGGGACAAAATATTATAGTACAAGAATTTCTCATCATCAATTTTAAAATGAAATTGAAAAATAAAGAATTGAATTTGTTTTTATGTTTGTTTTAATATAATTGTACATGCTTGCCAAAAGAAAGAGGAAGAAGAAGAAGAAAGAAGAAACAATGTACACACCGATGAGGAAAAAACAAAAACAAAAAAAACGAAACTGTAAATTAGCTATTCTTTCACCATTGTCGTGTTGAATAGCTCAATTTTTCCCCAGGAAAAAAAAAAACTATTTTCTTATTTAACATTGAACCAGCAAAATTTAAGGAATACATATATTTGTGGCCGAACCTATAGGGTGAGTTATTGAGCTCATAGGTTTATGGATCAATTTATCTAGTCCATTGTAGTAAATTTTGGCACACTCACTAACTAAAATAATAATTATTCAACCTAATGAGTATTTTATAAGGTCCATTGAGAGCTCTAGTTTGATTGAGTTCATAGTGATTGTGAATTTATTTAGGATAGAATTACAATGATTGCGTAATTGTATTCAGTTTCATATAATTCTTGTACTTTTCTTCTACCGTTTGAAAAAAGAAGAAGTAATTTAGAGAGGAGAAATCGTTTTCCGGACACTTCAAATTCCTCAATTTAGGGATTAGCGGTCAAGATTGGGGACTTAATAGTTTGCTCTCTTTTAAGGTCTTAGCTAGCTTCGAAACTCTCAAGTACTATCAATTCTATTGAGGCTAGTTCATATGAAAATTTTCCTTGCATTTAATTGGGATCCGGGGGTGCTGTAGTGCATCCTCGTGTAGTACACGTGTAGAGTGGCACACAGCCGTCGATTTCATCAATCAACGGTCCACATTAAAAATAAATTATGACCGGTAATAAACAATTCTTACAAGTCATAATTAAAAATTATATCTCAACCATTTATTATCAATATCGATGGTCCTAGTGAGGTGCCTTGAAGGGCTTTGCACTACAGGATTTCTCAATGCATTTAATTGGGACCCAAGTAGGCGATACGACTTGTACTCCTGGAGTAGTCGAAGTGCATGTAAGCTGACCCAAACACTTATGCCTTGTTTGGATTCAAACTTGAAAAAAAAAAATCAATTCAAAAAATATTCATTACCTCTACTTTTAACTATTACTCTCATTTTTCTCTCATCTCTCCAATTATTATTCTTATTTTTCTCTCCTCCCTCCAATTATTATTCTCATTTCTCTTTCTATCTTTCTCCGATTATTATTCTCATTTCTTTTTCTATCTCTCTGCACTCATTACCTAAAACCAAACCCAAAAATTTTCAAAAACTCATCCAACGGAGGCATTAATTATAGTAAATTAACAAAAGCATAGTTAGAGACTGAAGAGGACTGATTGCTAATGGAATGTCCTTTTGTTTCTTGATTGATGAGGTAGATATGTACCAATATTCTCCCTTGGATGTGGGACCACAGCTGCAGCAAGATGCGCACATTGGAACATCAAACATGATAGTGAGAGGTGCAGTGAATTCAATGCCAACAATACCACATCTGATCTCACATTCCCGCCTTCTAAGGCTCCGTTCCAAAACATCTTCTTAAAAAATAAGTACTTATTTTACATTTTCAAACTAAAAAATAATGTAAATAAAAAATAATTTTTTAATTTTTTTTGCACCGTATAAAAGATCTCAATAAGATTTATCAAACAAGATCCATATTGGTAGAAAAATTCTTTGCGCAAACACATTATTTTTTAGCTTGAAATTACCTTATTAAAAAATAAGTATTTATATTGAGTTCTGGAACGGAGCCTAAATATCTTATCTTAATCTTATTAAATGTTACAAGTACACATCTGTATATTAGAGTTGAATTAAATCTCTAAATTATATTTATAAATGTCGAATAAAAATTAAAAACATTAGGATTAATAGATAAAATTAACCTTGAATTCTTTATATCTGTATACTTTGAATTATTGACTTGATGTTATCAATTTCCATGCAAAATGTTATGAATCCAAGGTGATTCAATAGGGTGTATACCATGCATAGTTGCATACACACCTAAAAGGATGTATAATGTAGCATTTTCTCTTTATTTAACACAAATATGAATCGGAGTTGAATAAAAAATAAACATAAAAATAAGGGTGTGTTTCACTAATCAAAATAAGTAAATTTTTTTTGAAATTAAATATGACGTATTGTAAGAGAATGACTTGTCTTTTAAGCCGATAAATAAGTACTCCCATTCTAAATACAGCCTATACTTACCTTCTAGTCCATGACATCATCATGGATTATATTTTGGTCCTGAAATTGCATGAAATCCCCATTATACCTTTAATCAATAAAGGACTTAAAAATCACAACTATCTCTCTTTCTATTTGTTGTCTCCCATTTATTACGCCCCATTTATTACCTTACATACCCATTTCCCTGAATGTGACAAATTTCAAAGAATTGTGAAAAATTCGCATGAGAAATTTGTTATTTTTTGTTTTGCATACATTATTGAGTGTGATAAATTTGTTTCATATTTTACAATTTTATCATGATAATTATTATCTTAAGAGACAAATTTTTTTGAGGGCATATGAGAAGATCATTATTTTTGTTTGCTTTTATGGTAAATTTATCGTTTATGTTAAAGTTATCAATAAGGGACATTTGTAAATATATATTACAGATTTGCAAAACTTTAATGAGAAACATGATAAATTTCTGGATCCACACAGATAATACAAATTTATGATATTCGATTAATTTATCATAATCGCTAAATTTATCATATTCAAAAATTGGTAAATAATTGGTAAGTAAGTTAATAAATGAGGCATAATAAATGAAAGGTTTATTTGAAAATGAGGATGAGAACTTAATGTTTTGAACCAACAAGGAGTAGAACTTATTTAAATCTAGCGTTCACGACCAATATTTAAGTTCCCGTATGAAGAAGTACAAGACTCTGTAGTAGGCAACCAACGTAAAATAGAGAGGTTAATCTGCCTGCCAATCAAAAGAAAAAGGGTTCAATTAACCTCCCGCCTGATAGGTGAAGGATAACATACAAATATTGACAAACAAGTTCGGATTTTAATATATATCTTGCGAACATTAATACATTTTTCTTGGATATCGACAAACCTTTTACATATTATCCTCCACGGATTGAGGTTAGTATTTTCTAAAGAAAAATGTCTGTGCCCAAAGCACGAGTGAAACGGAAAGCATCGCCTATTCTAACCCAATATGGCAATATATTCGGGTTAAGTAACTGATATCAACCAGTCAGTATGTTGCAATTAATGAATTGCTAAATATGTGGTGCCTTCAAATGCTCTTTCATTAGAAGAAATGACCGGCCGGTCCTGCTTTGCAAGTTCATAGCCCACTAAATCCTTCCCCTGTAAGTGCAAATGCCTTATAGGTCCTGTGAGTATAGTTTTACAAATATACCCCAAGTCAATAGCAAACTGCCCTTATCCAAAAAAAACAAAAAAACAAAACACTCTCTCTCTCTCAAACAAACCCAGATTAGGATTTCTAATGGGGGGGAGCCGGTGCCTCCTCCCCCTCCCAACACCACCGCCCTCCCTTCCCGTCACTCATGTTCTGTTGCTCCTGTCACTGTCGATCACCCTTGAAGCTGTGTATCCTCCTTGATCGGGATCTCCTCCTAAAAACATAGAGGCAATGGCAGCTTCTGCGAAACCCTCCACCACCGCCTCTCTCTTATGGACCAAGCTCATTCCGTCCTCTGCCTTCACCACCGCCCTCGTCTCCTTCCCCCGCCGCGGCAACCAAGCGTCGTGGCGAAAACGGTGTTCGTCGTCTCCTTGAGCGCTAAACCCACCGTCCTCGTCACTAGTGGATCTTCGCCGGTCGTCTTTGTATCTCGCCGGACGTCGTCAACCCACGTTATGTGTCCCAGTCACCGTCAATCTCCCTTCAAGCTGTGTTCTCCCCGATCGTCGTCGATTCCCCCCTGAGTTCTCTGGCATTTTTGTGCTGCCATGGACTTGCAGGCTGCAGCTTCGTGTAGTTAATTAATTGGAGTAATATTCTTTGGCAACTAGAGAATGAGAGAAACTCTCTTTCCAAAAGAGGGATTGGTAGTCAAAGTTAAAGATCAGGAAAATAAAGCAAGTTAACATTTTTTTGTTAATTAACAATGATAATTAATAGTCTTTTAACATAACAATAAAAATTAACAGTAATTAGAATAGGCAATTAACATTTGTATGTAGATAATTAATACTTTTAGTAGTACTTTATTTTTTTTTATAAAAATGGAATATATATCACAAAAGTTAGTGGAGTAACATTTGTAGAGAGAGAGAGAGAGAGAGAGAGAGAGAGAATGATGTACAACTATAAATTTAGACAGAATTTAACAATGCTAATCGTGGCGGCGGTGCTTGTGTAGTAGGTTATATGAGCCAACTGTTAATTAACATTGTTAATTGTGATGTAAATTTATATAGAAATTAACACTGTTAATTTAGACAGAAATTAACACTGTTAATTTAGACAGAAATTAACACTGTTAATTGTGGTGGTGGCGGCGGCGGCGGCGGCATGGTGGTCATTGTGGTGGTGGTGGTGGTGGTAGTGGTGGCATGGTGGTGGTGGTGGTTGTGGTGGCAGCTTCGTGGTGGTGTCGAAGGTTATATGGGTCAACTGTTAATTAACACTGCTAATTGTGGTGTAAATTTATATGAAAATTAACACTATTAATTTAGACAAAAATTAATACTGTTAATTGTTGTGGTGGTGGTGGCGGCATGGTGGTGGTCATTGTGGTGACAGTAGTGGTAGTGATGGTGGTTGTGGTGGCAGCGTGGAGGTGGTCATTGTGGTGGTGACAGTGTGGTGGCGGCGGCAGCAATGGTGGTGGTGGTGGCGACGTCGTGGCGGCGGCGGCATAGTGGTGGTGGTGTTGGGCCAACTGTTAACTAACATTGTTAATTGTGGTGTAAATCTATATAGAAATCAACACAGTTAATTAACACTGTTAATTGTGGTTGTGGTGGTGGTGGCGTGGTGGTCGTCGTTGTGGTGATGGTGTTGGTAATGGTGGTGGTTGTGGTGGCAGCATGGTGGTGGTAGCATTGTCGTGGTGGTGGTGTAGAAGGTTATATGGACAGACTGTTAATTAACACTGTTTATTGTCGTGTGAATTTATATGGAAATTAACACTGTTAATTTAGACAAAAATTAACACTATTAATTATGGTGGTGGTGGTGGTGGTTGCGGCGACGGCATAGCGGTGGTCATTGTGGTGACGGTAGTGGTAGCGATGATTTTGGTGATGGTGGAGTGGTGGTGGTTGTGGTGGAGGCGTAGAGGTGGTCATTGTGGTGGTGACAACGTGGTGGCGGCGGCGACGACGTGGTGGTGGTGGCAGCGGCGTTGGTGGTGGCGGCGACATGGTCGTGGTGATGGTGTTGGGCTAACTGTTAATTAACATTGTTAATTGTGGTGTAAATTTATATATAAATTAACACAGTTAATTTATACAGAAATTAACACTGTTAATTGTGATGGTGGTGGTGGTGGTGGCGGCGGTAGTGGCGTGGTGGTGGTCATTGTGGACCTACTAGGCTATGGACTCATTGGATAAGACCTAATGTGCTATTTTTTGAGTAATAATTAGTAGTGTTATAATAAATGTATTTAATATTTTTAGATCAAAACAAAAAAAAGGAAAGAGAGAATAAAATAAAATATTTTAGCTGTTAGAGAGAGAGTAAAGTAAATTACTTATTTGAGAGAGCGAGAGTCGAATTGGATAAGCAACTGCTAGCCGCTTGACACGAGGAAGAGAACAGAAAGAAATTAATCCCACGCGCGCGTGTAGTCGTAGGATGTAATGGGTCAAAGGGTATTTTTGAACAAAAAATACGGACAGGGCCTAGTGGGGTATGACTTTTGTTGGATTAGATTGTCAGGACTTATTGGGACTTTCTCTATTAACATAGGACCGGCCCAGAAGAAGCCCCTTTCATTACCCATTCATAATGGGCCATTATCCTCGTTGTGCTGGGTTTAAGGGTCCATAATAGCCCCAGGCATTTCTTAAATAGAGCAAGGGTCCATAGCCTCTCATCTATACAAAGCCTCTGATTTCTATTAAATCAAGGCACTTGAGTCATGCTTAAGCTAGAAATTCATTTTGATCTTATGCTTCCTTTATTTATTTATGAGTTCATTCATACACTGCATATTCAGCAAGTTGTGCAAGCCCACATCACTTTTGGCCTACATGAAACAACAAGAAGAGTTGGACAAATGACTCTGCTCTTTGTTTGTTTTTTTGTTTTTATTTGATGGTCAGAGTGTTTGAGCCAACTTATGCGCAACTTGACTATTCCCCTTCCCAGTCCACTCAAAGCAGGCCATTCACGCCGGAATTAGGGGATTCACAGAGATTTCTCTCTTATTGTCTA
Organism: Rhododendron mucronatum var. ripense; assembly: GCA_019656295.1. Taxonomy (NCBI): domain Eukaryota; kingdom Viridiplantae; phylum Streptophyta; class Magnoliopsida; order Ericales; family Ericaceae; genus Rhododendron; species Rhododendron mucronatum. Next base: position 3,201,400 of record BPLT01000034.1, on the reverse strand, counting down.
GTCTAAAGAAGTTGCCAAGTTTCGAACTCAGAATGGTTTGATTTACAGCTCGTCCTTGTTGCTACTAGAATTCTGCCATTGGGTTTAGCAAGTCCTCTATGTGGCTTTCCCCTCATAGAAAACAGAATCATCCAGATAGCTCGAATCAGAATGATCCTATATACATTATCTAGCCCTATATCCAAGTACCAATATCCGCAGATGGTAGTTGAAAAGAAAATAAAAATAAAATACCAGATGGTAGTTAGGAGGGCTTTTGATCATAATTTGAATGCTATTTGTGACTGTTTAAATGCTATAATGCAGTTCGTAGGAACGGTTAGAGTTCACTATGCAGATAAGGTTTTGACGGGGAACCTTCGGGAAGTTATTTCACGGATGACTATTCGCAGGATCAGTATGTAGAGATGCCCCTTTTTTAGTCAACCACCTCATCGACTTGCGAAAATGAGCTATAATTTCTTCTACTCTCTGTTCAGTTACAGAGGATGTACATCATTTTGTTTACGATATGAGTTTTAAGAATATGGAACTACTTGCAGACACAACGTACACTTAGTCCTATTATCTTAGACTAGTTTCATTTTGGCTGCATGTAATCTTGTAAACTGCTTCCCATAACAAAAACAATAATGGTATGGGTCCAACAGAACACAAGAAGAAAGCATAACAAAAAGCAAGACACTAACAAAGCTTAAAACGACAGATGTGAATGATAGACCAAATTATGAGATATAACAAAATAAGAACCATATTCAAGCTGCTGAACCAAAAGCAGGCAATATTCATCGATTTTTACAACAAAGAAGAAAATTTTACAAGTATTGAAGAAAGGTAATTATTTGCTATATTCTCAGTCACGCATGCATGAAAGGAACGAGCATATTTCAAATGCAAGCAGCCCATAGTCATTTTGTTTTTGACGAGGAAAACCCCCACAAAATTATCAACCCAAGGCAGATATCTTCCTAGTCTTGAAGAATCACAAAAACCCAAGCAAAATTTCCTTAAGCTTTCTTTCACAACAACAAATGAATGTTTAGGAAAAATTACTACCCTATGTATTTGGGTTAAGCCTAAAATTGGTGGTAAGTATCGTCGTTCTAAAACAGGACTGGACCAAAGATATGAACGAAGTTCAACTCTCCCTGAATTCTACTGACCCTTCTACTCCATTTTCTGATCTTACTCAGATTCTTATCTCATGTAGGAAAGGCATGGAAATCTGCTCAAACGGTTCTCCCTTATCTTCTCCTTGTAGTTCTACCTTGAAGACCCTATGAACGCATGCCTCACAAGATACATAGCATTTTCCTTCTCTTTTCTCAGAAATAATGCAACTCATATCACTGGAAGAGGAAGATATACAAGTTAGCTCAAGATACTATCTTAAACTAAAGGTCCACAATGTCAAACCCTTAGGATACATCGACTAGCCAAAGAGAAGAGAAAAAAACCCTATAGCTGTAGAAACACATTTGCACAACTCAATCGGCTATGAAATACACTTCATAAAATAAATGGAGACGAGTTTCCATTTCAATATTCATCCGATCTCTTTCTCAGCCTTTTCTTCTTATTGGACATAGATAAGTGGAAAGAAGATAAAGAAGACCCTCTAAGACTACGGAAATTGCTACATAAGTCTAATTTCGTGCAGGAAATAAGGGAGCCTAAAAGTTTTTCAAGGTTCGTTGATAATAACAACACCTCCATCATTCTCAGCTTAGCTAACAAATAGCTAACTTCAAACACAAGAAACAGGCTGTTGTTGAGGAAACCTATGTTCCATATAGCGCACCTGAATGAGAGGATTGATATTAGCTTTAGATATCGGAAATACCACAAATAACACATAACTAGATAACATAGTGACCGATAAGAATAGGGAAACGAGATCAGAACATGATAAGCTGCCAAAGTTTAACAAGCATGATGCTTGAAATCCCAAGAAGGAAAGGAAGAAATAAAAGAAGATCAAGATAAAAATAAGGCTGCCGGCGCTGAGGGGAGGTCTAAGGAATCGAATGGTATATAAGAATGTTATCCTGTTGTGAGATCACGCAATCTATTGTTTGGTCTTGGGGACCTCTATACATCACCTTTCCTTCCATGGTCTACCCAAGGATACTTGTTACAAAGAAAAAACACAAATGAAAGGCACGACTTTATTTTCTCTGAGCATCTGGGGTGCCTTGACATGCCCCAGTAATTTTAAGACCTCAGAAAATTCACGAGGACCAATTCTCACCAATCGATGACGTGACTTGCTCTATGATACCAAATTAATTGCATGAATATGAGTTGGAAAATTGATTGATTTAAGCACATAAAAGACAATATAGACGGTATTCTTTAACAAGCAGCATAAATGTGTCGTCCTATGCAGGGCACGAGACAAAATATTGTACAAACTTGAAAATCGATATCTCCAAGTATGAGCACAAAATTAAGCTCCAGATTTCATATGGTAAAACCTTATTCAGAAATCATTTGTTAGCATTTTGTTGTGTAATTCAATGGAATTTGTTAAATGATGGTGCCTCTATCCTCATCTTCCATCGTCTCACAGATAAATCCTCAACACAAAAAGAACGCTATTAAGAGTTTCAGATAAAAGTTCCTAATAATCTATATCTCAATGCTTGGCTTGATGAAAAACAATATGACCGAAAAAAACAGCTCTAGATTCCTGACAATATTTAACGCAAACCAAAAAATAATCGGTGCAATGCAATGCCTTGGCATCGCATCAATAACTGATGTTAGCATAAGAGAAAAATTAAACCATGCCTAGAAGACATGCACCAACCCAGTCTAACAGTTGTACTGAACAATATCGGCACCATGACACATGTGAAAGCAAAAAACCATAAGAACAGAAAGGAGGCATCATACATCTCCAAGCACACGAGTTAGGGAAAACATCAGGGAAAACATCAGCCCTAAAGCTTCAAGAAAGTAAAACAAACTAACCCTCAACCATGCATTTCATTGGAGAAACTAGCTAAAGTGGCTCATACCAACGTCACTTGATTTTTTAAATTTGATCCGCAAACATAAAAGAGTTCAACATGCAATTTCTATCCTTACAGACTTTTTCTAACCTTTCCTTCCTTCCTTCCTGAACATGGTCCTCCACCCCAGCACAATCCTGTAAGACCACCTTGGTCCTCATATCCATGGCAGACCTCCTCATCAAGGTAGCTTCCCTGATATGTACGTCATTGTCAGTATAATATAACAAACTGCAGTTCAACTTCGTGAGCCCTATTGTTTGACAGGGCTAGTAGTCTAGTAGTGATGGGGATTATATATCCTAGCAGATATATGATCTCACACCAGAGATATCCCACAGGATATATAATCCCACCGATTCTTAGTGATACGGTTACTAATACCACTTTTATGTGGGACTATAATCCAATATTTTAACCAAACAGGCCACCTTGGACACATGGTCCAATCCGATGCTCATATGGGGTCCAAAAACCGAGCCCACAGGGTAGAAAAAGTTCAATTCCAAAAATCTAAACCCAAAGCAGACAAAAAAAGGTAAAGGAACAGAAAAGGTTAATAAACAGTTTTGGGATCACTTTGGATCCTGAGTTAACTATCTCGTTAATAGTATGCCACCATTGACCATACCCATGTATGATTCGTGCATTCAGTTATGTAAATAGTTACGTGTTCCGTAGTAATACTAGATTGTCAGCAAAAAGAATCAACGTCTCATCAATAGTACACCAACCAATGAACGATCTAGTAAGCAAATAATTATCTACTGAGGAGAATATAAATGGCTGTGTAATGCAAAATATAGTCCATAAGACACTACGGCAAACAAGCACGTGGAATAACATGGCATGCCACTAACTAGCTTCTGGAACATACTCCCTCCGTCCCCGTTTTAAAGTCCAGTATTCCGTTTTGGATTGTCCCTTAATAAGTGTCCATTTTGCAAAGTTAGGGAGTAAAAGTTGGTACATTTTCCATTTTGCCCCTAAAAGTAGATTCCATTTTAAAAAGTTGGTGAGTAAAAGTATAATGATGATGTCTTCATGGAGGATAAATAGGGAAAATGGAGGTAAAATTTGATGTGAAAGGTGTAATGATGATATTTTCTTAACAAGTTGGAGTTATGAAGCGGGACATTTAAAAAGGGACGGAGGGAGTATTATCTTTCTGGAGAATTAAGGAAAGAAAACTAAACAGAAACTATAACAATCCTGTAAAAACCGTATACTGCATTGATGCACCTACCCACATTGTTGATGAATAGCCATAACATTGTATCATCATTCGGTGCGTGGCAATTAACTCTAAAAACAATGTTCATTGAAATTTGTAATTTACATCAGCAAATTTTTATGCCGATCCATGGACAAAAAACTGAATGTGCAATGAAGTTAGTTCAAACTGAGCGCTAATCCTGCCAAAATGGTAAAGGAGGAGGAGGAGGAGAAGCTGTAAATAAGGTCAGCTGTACAAATTAACTAATTAAGAGTGGTGAATAATAAGAAGTTAATCCTAAGCTAACCCCAAAAAAAGGTTACGAACATGGTATGGTAGATTGGGATTCATGATTTATATGCATCCTCACAAAAAAAACATACTCCCAAAAATTACAAAACATGGCAGCAAGCAATATCCAATATGCACAACGAATACACGGTATGTATGAGAATCTTGCCTGGTTTCTACTTTTTCCTTGCTTTTCGTTTCCTTGTCCCTGCTCTCTCAACTCTACTCTTCTCTCCAAGAACTTGACTCCCCAGTGAGCCATGTCTCCCCAGTAAAACAAGGCTCTCTTTATAACTCTCTGCATGAAACCAGGTCGAAATACTGACATTGCTATCAACTTCAAGTTCCGTAAACTTTTCAGTCTCAGGGTCATAAGAAAGAAGCTTCCCTCCACCCATTTCAACCAAGAGGTCACCACTCTTTCCAAACCCAACCATCCTCTCCAGTACCTGACCAACCTCCAAACATAGGTGTTCAGTCCAAGACTCGGCCACACCATATTCTCTCATTACCCACACGCTCCAATTTTCCTGACCAGTACTTATTTTGCATTCAATCAGGGCGAGATCTCCCCGAAAAACAGCAGGACGAACACTAACAAGACAACTCAAATCAGTTCCAACACCATCAGGCACCACTATTGGTCTAAACAACTCATCCCCCGTATCAAACGACACCACCAAATGGTGACCACTCCTCTTATCAGTCGCGAACCAATGCACAGCCCCATTCAAATAAGCCTGCGGTGCCTTTTTCCGAATGGAATAAAACCCAAGACCACCCGGCTAATGTCCTCCCAACTCCCCGAGCTGAACCTATAAACGTCGATCTTGGGTCTTTTCCTAGATTCAAGATACACGATCCTCACCACCTTGTAGTCGTTCGTTTTGCGATCAAACCCGAACCCCATCACGTGCTCAAATTTCGCCTCACTTATCGTAGGTTTCGGAAGGGTCACGGACTTCCTTATCGAAGGGTTCCACAGAACCGTGTCGTGCGCGTACCTAAACTGATCGTCAGTGATACAAACCACCCCATTGCAGCAACCGACTATCCGGTAGAAATCATTCGCGGCGCTCTTGAACAGGAATTCAATCTTTTGGTACTCGCGGAACGATTCGTCATCGAAACGGAGCGAGTACACCTCTTCCTTGCGCTGCTCGGAGTAGTTGCGAAGGAGAATCAGGTCGTGGGCATTGTTGTGGGATAGGGTTCGAGTTCGGTTGAGGTGAGCGATGACGAAACTTGGGTCCGTGACGAAGGTGTGCCAAGATTTGCAGACGAGAGTACAGAGAAGGAGGGATTTGATGGGTACTCTTGTGAAAATATCGGTTAGTACTTCTTGAGGCAGGTAGTCCAGTATTTGACGATCCATCTTGTTCTACTTCTTGGAAAATTTATCTTCCCGAGGTTTTTTTCGCAGAGAACGTTATCAGGAATGATTAAAGATAGTTTTGAGATATAGAGAATCAGGGGATTGAATCAGAGAAGATGCCTAAGGTTTCCAACGAGCCCTAATTCTTTTAAAACCCTAGAAAATTTGCAGAACGACGAGACTCAAACTTCAAGAAGACGATTGGATGCCTTCCCCTCCTGATGATTATTTTACTCACAGCTTCTCAAATGGTTTCCAGCTTTGAGCTACTGACGCTAAAACGTGATTTGTTTGTGATTTTTCGTTTTTGCCTGGGCTAGCTTTTCATTAAGTTTATCAAAAATGCTATGCACAGCCGATTGTGTTGATTGTATAATTAATTTTGACCATGTGTTTTTGGACGGTCTAAATTTTTAAAAATATTTCTTTCACAGACAAAAATTTACCAAAAAAAACCTTAGCGAATTTTGACTATTTATTATAACAATTTACGGTTAGAGATTAGTTGTGTTTCCCGTTAAACACCACGGCTGTACACGTAATACTTTTGATTTTAGATGGTTTCTGTCTTTAATGAACTTTTTCCAATTTTTTGTCATTAACTTCTATTTTAATTTTTTTTCCTCGGACAAATAAGTAATAAAAAAACTTAATAAAAATTATAAAAGAAAAAATTAATTTAAAAAACACAGAAAGATATTGGCTTTGTTTGGTTGGTAGTTTAGTTTTGGTAGTAGATAGAGAGAGAAATAGGGTAATGATTGGAGAGAGATAGAGAGATAAATGAAATTAATAATTGAAGACATAAGATAATGATTGGAAAAAAACATAAGGTAATAATTAGAAACTAAAACTAAAAAAAAAGTTGAACCAAATCACTTGAGAGTCACCTGTGTTTACAGTGGTGATTAATTTATGCAGAATAATTTTTTTAATTTTGTCTTTATTCAATTTTCTTTTACATTTGTTAGTTTTATGCCAATTTTTAATGTGATATGTGTGAGAAAGGATAAGAGGAATCAGAAAAGTAAAAAATTTAACTTCTATGCAAGTATTTTAAGAAATAACCAAAGAAAAACTCAAAAGTCAATTTTTAGACTTTTTTCTTGAATATTTTTTAAAATACTTGTTTAAAAGTCAAAATTTTTATTTTTCCGATTCCTATTGTCTTTACTCACCCATATCATATAAAAATTTAGCTTAAAATTAACAAACGAAAAATAATAATAATAATAAATAAGGACAACCAAAAACACAATCAATATCAAGGAAAGGAAGAGAGAATGAGAAACGAATATTAATTTTTGCACTCTTGTTTCATTCTACTCTTTTTTATACATATGAATTTTTATCTTTTATCGGGGGAGTGTGCTGCACAGCAACGTGCTGTGCGGCCGCCGGCATCAGTCCGATAATTGGAGACGTCTGTTTGTCAGAGATGAGAAAAAGTGTATAGGTGTTAATCAACCCTAACACAAATAACTATTATTTATATTAAGAGTAACTCGTCACAAGACTTGTTTAACCAATGTGGGACAAGACTCATAACAACTACTTAAATATTCCAACACTCCCCCTCAAGCTGGAGAATAGATATCACATAGTCCCAGCTTGCTACATAACAACTCTAACCGGGGCTTGAACAATGACTTAGTAAACATGTCAGCCAATTGAGCACTTGTTGACACAAATGGAGTAGCTATCACACCACAAACTAACTTCTCACGCACCAGATGACAATCAACTTCAATATGCTTAGTCCTCTCATGAAATACCGGATTGGATGCAATGTGAATTGCTGCCTGATTATCACAATACATATTCATTGGCAATTGCACGCTAAATCCTATCTCCTCAAGAAAAGATCGCACCCATACAATCTCACATGTCGTGTGGGCCATAGCTCTATACTCTGCCTCTGCACTAGACCGTGCAACCACTGTTTATTTCTTACTTTTCCAGTTGACGATGTTTCCACCGAGAAAAACACAATATCCTGTAGTTGATCTCCTGTCAGAAGGTCCTCCTGCCCAATCAGAGTCAGTAAAAGCCTCAATACGTAAGTGACTATTAGCTCGATAAAACAAACCACGTCCTGGATGAGCTTTGAGATACTTTACAATTCTAAGAACAGCCTCCCAATGTGGAAAATGAGGAGCAGACATAAACTGACTCACAATACTAACTGCGAATGAGATATATGGACGTGTAATAGTAAGATAGTTTAATTTACCAACCAAACGACGATATTGGTCAGGGCTAGAAAACAGCTCCCCCTAATCAACACACAGTTTGACATTAGGATCCATAGGAGTATCAATAGGCTTCGACCCCAATAAACCAGTCTCATCTAGAATATCTAGCACATATTTTCTCTGTGATAAACTAATGCCATCTTTAGATCGTGCAACCTCAATACCCAAAAAATATCGCAACTTTCCCAGATCTTTGGTATGAAACTGACTCTGCAGAAATACCTTCAACTCATCAATACCTTTTTTATCATCACCCGTAATAATAATATCATCCACATAAACAATCAATAATATTTTCCCTCGGTCAGATGAGAGAGAGAAAACTGAATGATCAGACTGACAGCGACTCATCCCAAATTTCAAAACTGCATCACTGAACTTGCCAAACCAGGCCCGAGGAGACTGCTTAAGACCATATAGTGCTTTGCGAAGACGACATACCTGATTACGCGCCCCCTGAGCAACAAACCCTGGTGGTTGCTCCATATAAACTTCCTCCCGGAGATCCCCATGAAGAAATGCATTTTTAACATCCAACTGGAATAAAGGCCAATCAAGATTGGCTGCAAGGGAGATAAGAAGGCGGACAGAACCAAGCTTGGCAACTGGAGAAAAAGTCTCAGCATAATCAACACCATAAGTCTGAGTATACCCCTTAGCAACAAGACGAGCTTTGTAACGCTCAACAGTCCCATCAGGATAATATTTGACCGTAAAGACCCACCTACAACCAACAGTAGACTTTTCTGGCGGAAGAGGAACCAACTCCCAAGTGCCATTGTCATGTAGAGCAGACATCTCAGTCTCCATAGCTGTCCGCCACTCAGAAATAGATAAGGCCTCCGGAACAGTGTTAGGAATAAAAATAGACGAAATAGAAGTAGTAAAAGCACGAAGGGACGGAGACAAGTGAGCATAAGAAACAAAACGATCAATAGGGTGAGAAGTGCAAGACCGAATACTTTTGCGAAGAGCTATAGGAAGACCAGGGGATGATAAAGGTGGAGGTGGAGGTGGAGGTGGCAGTGGTGGAGGTGTCGGTGATTGTGGAACTAGATCTTGAGATGGAGGAGGCGCGGCGGAAGGCACTGGTGGGGCTGTGAATACTTTCTGCCGACGAACATACACCTGCAAGGGTGGCACAGATGGTACACAAATAGGAAACACATACTCAGTCTCAGCAGGATTGTCAACTGGAGTATGGTGGCCCGAGTAAAAGGGTAAGGACTCATTAAACGTGACATCAGCACAAACAAAATGACGACGTAGAGACGGTGAGTAACACTTATACCCTTTCTGAGTGTGCGAGTATCCTAGGAAAATACACCGAATTGACCGTGGATCAAGTTTGTCCCGGTCAGGATCAAGAGTATGAACATAACAGGTGCACCTGAACACTCGTAGGGGTAATGAGTGGAGAGGCCGACCAGGAAATAAAACCATATGGGGTATATGACCGCCTAGGACTCTAGATGACATACGATTGATCAAATAACATGCTGTAAGAACAGCATAACTCCAGTAAGACTTAGGAACTTGCATTTGGAATAACAGAGCACGCATAACCTCTGATAAATGCCTAATCTTGCGTTCGGCAACTCCATTTTGTTGTGGAGTCCGAGCACAAGAAGATTGGTGAATTATACCATGATCAATCAAAAAACTTAGAAAGAGAATTATGAAAATATTCGCCCACATTGTCAGAACGAAATATACGAATGCAAGTATCAAACTGAGTTTTGATCTCCGTATAAAATGACTTAAAAACAGAAGATAACTCTGACCTCTCTTTCTTGAGATAAAGATACGTGACACGAGAATAATCATCGATAAGATAACATAATATTGGAAGCCAAAAATATTAGGGACACGCATTGGGCCTCAAATATCAGAATGAACTAATTGAAATGGACGGGACACACGACTCTCAACCCTAGGATAAAAAGACACTCTATGATGTTTACTAAACTCATAGATTTCACAGGGCAAAACATCAACACGGCTACATGAAGGTACTAGCCGTTTAAGATTCTGAAGGGATGGATGACCAAGACGACAATGATGTTGATAGAGTGACACCGAAGACTGTAGGGCAACAGACCTAGGGTGGACATCATCGGTAAAGTAATACAGGCCACCACGTTCAGTACCGCTACCAATTTTTCGCCCCGTCTTGAGATCCTAAAACACACAACCATTGGGAAGAAATGTGACAGAGCAATTTAAAGATTTGGTAAGTTTACTGACAGACATAAGATTTAATGGAAAATGAGGAACATGCAATACGGAATTCAAAGTTAGAGAGGAAGTAACAGAAACAGAACCCAAACCAATAATATCAGTGGTAGACCCATCGGCTAAGGTAACGTGAGATGGTTTATCAATAAACTGATGGTCAGAAAATATAGTAGAAGTACCCATCATATGATCAGATGCACCAGAATCAATAACCCAAGGAATAGAAAAACGGGAAGATGCAATACAAGCATTAGAAGAACCTGTCTGAGATAGCGTAGCAATGGAGGAACTTGTCTGATGTGACACAAGGCGTTGGTATTCCTCCACAGAAATAGTCACCATAGCAGTAGAGTGAGTAACCTGTCGAACATCTTTGAAAGGAGTAACCCGATGAGCCTGAGGAAAACCATGTAGGTCATAGCAGTACTCTATTGTATGATTTGTTCCCCCACAATGAGTACATAGTCTGAAAACACGGCCTCGACTATGGCCACTTCCCCCTGACATGCGGCCCCTAGGACGAAAGCCACAACCACCATGACTAGAGTCACGACCATAAAAAACATGGTCAAAAACTCGATCACTGTACCTAGAATCACGACCGCAACTACAGCCACGACTGAATGAAGAACTTAAAGCACCAGAAACAGCGGAAGTAGAATCAAATTTCATTGCAAAACTATCTCATACAATGAGAGGCAACCAGTCAACTATCGATAGATCAACCAACCAACTATGTCACCAACTACCGACCAACAAATAATCAACCCACCAATCTAGCAAACGGCGAAGAACCACTGAACAACTAATAAGCAATAAAATAGATCATCAAGTAATGAACATCATCAACTCACAAGATAAGATGACGGTCCCAAATAAACAGAATCCGATAGCATCAAAGTCGAGAGAAACAACAACCCAACAACGAATCAATAACTAACCTCCAATACGAACGAAATAATCATCAACTCAAGAAAAACCGCAACAATAACTACTACGCTGCCAGTGCAAAAACTCAAGACTAATACCAATAGCAATACCAAACAAATACTGAACCAAACACTAAACCAACATAACTAAACGGTACTGCAGACCATCCATGAACACCAATCCACATCGAGAACAACTTGGCACAACCAAGGATGAAGGAGGAACATATTGTATCTCAGAAAATCACCTTATATCATATCGCCAAGATACAAACAGATTAAATAGGGGTTTCTGATAAAAAATGGCAAGATCGACGCCAACAGATGCCACAATGAACAGTGTCACGTGAACAATATCCGATGAACAGTACCTGGTGAACAGTGCGCGTGAACAGTGCCGGTGAACAGTGCGCGTGAACAGTGCCGGTGAACAATGTTGTTTTAGGGTTTTGATAAGTGTGGGTATGTTGCTTTAGGATTCCAAAGGATTTGGGGCTGGCCGTTTTAGGGTTTTTTTTTTTTTTTTGGCGTTAAGATGATGGCGGAGGTAGCGGTGGTGGTGGGTGGTGTAGGGCGGCAGTGGCTATGGAGGTAGGTTAGGGTTAAGCTCTGGGTTAAGCTTTGATACCATGTTGTCAGAGATGAGAAAAAGTGTATAGGGTGTTAATCAACCCTAACACAAATAACTATTATTTATATTAAGAGTAACTCGTTACAAGACTTGTTTAACCAATGTGGGATAAGACCCATAACCACTACTTAAATATTCCAACAACGTCCACTGCGTAGAGCTTGTCGAGTACTACAAGTGTACAAAAAATCAACCCAATCAAATATCGTTAAGTACTTCATCGGAATACATATAACTTGGAAAAAAATGAATCCTAATGGATACGAAACACTGGATCAAAACCACTGAATCCATTCTTTTTGAATTATATGTGTTCCGATGAGACACTTAACGATATTTGATCGGGTTGATTTTTGGTACACTTGTAGTACTCGACGAGCTCTACGCAGTGGACATCTTCGATCATCAGGCCGATGCCGGTAAAGCGGCATCGGCTGCCGTACAACACGCTGCACAGCACGTAGCTGTGCAGCACACTCCCATTGGTTAATTTTTTCAAATACAATGACAATGTGTAAAGTTCATCTGAATGAAGATTAAGAAAAAACACGTTTAACCAATTGACTTGTAATTTCTTCCATCTCGTTTCCGTGTTACTCTTTCGCAAGGAAAAATTAAGGCTAAATTGTCACTTTTGGTTTTTCTTTACTAACTAAAATTGTCGAAGTGTCGACGAAAACCTAGGGAAGGAAAGGAATGTAATTTGCGAAACTTCTAATTAATGTTGTAAATGTCATAAACTTCAAGGAACATTAGTGTAGTTTCCTTTTAGACTCGGTTTGTTTGCGTGTAAAATATTTTACCTCTTTTTCAGTATTTGATTGTGTAAAAAATTGGGAAAACATTTTACATGTAAAACATTTTCCATCAATTGGATGAAAATGACTTACCTAGTTACCCTTAAATCTTCCACAAGTTATTTTCTGAAATGAACCCGATGTTTTCTACTGCAATTTTTACTGCTCAATTTTCTCGATCGTCAGTCATGATCCACATTCAATTCCAATACTCTCAGATTTCTTCACCGTTTAAGCCCCCCTCTCCCTCGACACTATTTTGTTGATTCTATAAATATTTTCAAGTATCATCCAAACACCGGAAAATAAAAGTTTGAAATTTGTTTTCTGAAAAAATATTTTACATGAAAAATATTCTACATTGTAAAACATTTTACATTGAAACAAACAGAGCCTTAACTTCCAATAATAAGCGCAAACAAACAGTGCCTCAGAAACTTTTGGCCCTGTTTGATTGGCGAGATTGGATTAGTATTTAGTAAGGATTATAGCAGATTATTAGTTCGGAGACTAAATAGTGCATGGACTATTTGGTAGTTAATCCTCCCAATCCCATGTCTGTCTTTTATGGGATTACATGATTGACAAGTCAAATCCCAACTAATCCTTCATATACCATATTTGTTTTGAATCCCTCTTGATAAGGATTAGCAGTTCAATTGATTATATTGCGCCCAAAACAATTTACATACCCACCAATTCTTATATAATTTGTTGTATAATTTTTAAACTAACCAACCATTCACACTATGAATTTCACAGAATCTTCAAATACTTGAAAAAGAGAGAGTGTTTTTTGTGTTCTTTTTTAAAAAAAGTATCACAATCACAGTAAATTATGATCCGTCTAGGTGAGTTCCTGACTCACACAACTTTCCACTCTTCCAGACACTATAAATGATAAGCATAAACCAATAAGCATTTGTTCAAAAAAATGATGAGCATAAACCAATAAGCATTTGTTCAAAAAAAAACCCAATAAACATAAGCATAAACCAAGTGCTAAATATAAAAAAGTCATTAGCAGGCGGAAGATAAAAGAGATGACCGTCCGGCAAGAGAGAGAGAGAGAGAGTGTACTTTCCGATCTGCTCCGGTGACTGTCCGATGACCTTTCCTCTGCTAGGGTTTGAATCGGCTTCCTATTGCCACAACTCTAGGGAGGAGGCAATTGGTAACAGGCAGGAGAAAAAGAGATGACGGTTTGTTATTTAACTAGATTTTAGGGCAACTATGGGGGTATTTTGATAACTCTAACTTCTAGTCCGGAGCACTTTTAATCTCCAGACTATCTACCCCGGATTATATTGTCCAATTCAAAAAGGATAACGAGTCCGGTTGGGATTATTAGTCTCTGGATAAAAGCTTACACAAATATGAGACTAGTGGGAGTGGGGGGATTGATAATCCAATTCTTCCTCTAATCCCCCAATCAAACGCCGAAAAGTATAAATACACATATGTACACATATCGTGTACATATGCGTTTTGGATAGGTTCCAAAAAAAATGATCCGTGCCGCTTATTTTGTTCAAAATAAATTTTTTAGGATAAAAATTTATCCAACATTGGTAAAGATTTTCACAAACACATACAACTTTACTTCATAATCCAAGCCTAAATTACGAAGCAAAGTTAGATATTTATAAATTCCTTTGTTGATATTGGATTCAATATATTATCTACAAATTTGGCTTTAAAATTGAAATAGTAAGTTTTTTTTTCCTCTATTCAAAAAATATTTGTATTTGATAATTTTGCGTTAAACTTTTGTGATTTATTAATTCGTCTTGGCGAGAAGAATTGGAGGAGTAAATTTTTTTGATCAAAACTCATACTCCTCAAAAAGACAAAAATAAGTAAAGTAAGTTGACTTATTGATTTATTTTTGTCTTCATTCAAAAAAATTATGAGTTTTAATCAAAATTTTTTATTTTTCTGATTACTCTTGTCGAGATGAATTAATAAGTTATACAGAGTAAGAGTTTGATGCAAAATAAAAAAATGTAAAAAAATTTAAATAAAGATAAAAAAAATTACTTAACTTTTCAATCTAAATCCACCCAAATAAACAAGTTTAAAGAAAATGAGAATGTGTATGTATGTACATATCTGTGTGTACCTAAGGCTCATCATTTAGCCAGGAGGCCTGCGATCCGCCCAAAGCCTGCCTGGCTTTTACCCGGCCCGAGACCATAAAACGGGCGGGCTAGCCCGGTCCGTAGTTTGTAATGGGCGGGCTCGGGCCTATGAATTTTTACTCAGTCCGCCCGTAGGCCCGGCCCGTGAGCCCGTTCGTAGTACCCGTCCAAAAGCCCGCCAATGGGCCCACTTATTAGCCCAAAATCCAACAAAACCTTTTCTTTTTTCCCTTGGTTTAGTTTTGCCCAAAGAAATTTAAGCCCGCCCATTGGCCCGTCCGGCTTTTGGCCCACCGGCCCGCCAATTGGGCTAGCCCGCGGGCCGGGCTTGGGCTTCAATTTATGGTAGGTGGCCCGGCCCGTCCGGCCCGCCAAAAAGAAAAGGCCCGGTTGGCCCGTCCCGTGGGCGGACTTGGGGAGCGACTTGGTGGCTCGGCCCGGCCCGATGATGACCCTTATGTACCTATAGGAAAGCGCGTGTCACCTATAGAAGCAAAGACCTAACCAAACCCACACACTCTCCCTTCGTCTCTTTATCGACGCCCTGGTTTGAGATTCTTCTCCTCTGGACTACGCGTCTACGCGTGGTCCGGTGAGTAACAACAACCGAAGTTTTATTCCTTTCTTCCCCTCCGATTCAGTAAGTTTTACTCCTACTTCTTTTCTCCTCATTTCTTTTAATTTCGTTCTGCTCTTACTGATCTTATTAGAAACCCTAAATTAAGCGGTGGTTTTTTTCCCAAAAAAATCAGTCTTAGGTCGATTATGTGAACTTCATCGGCACATAAGTCCACCTATTAATTTTGTAAGGACTCAAGTTCATTTTAGAGTAGAGTAGAGTAGAGTAGAGTAGAGTAGGGTAGGGTAGGGTAGGGTAGGATACCCTACGGTTTAGGCACTTCCATAAATTTTTAGGGTGTACTTTTCTATTATATGGTAAGGTATCCTAGGGTAGGGTATACTTTTATAGGGTTTTAGGGTGCATTTTCTTATTACAGAGTTTCAGTGGTTTATGCACTTTCACAGGGTTTAGGGTTTTAGGTACTTTCATAGGGTTTAGGGTTTTAGGCACTTTTATAGGGTACCCTGGGGTTTAGGTTGTGTGGACCTGTGGCTTTACCAAACTATTAGGTGGACTTGTGGACTTATGAAATGTCTATTGTGGACCTATCGCTAAATCTCTCTTTTTTTCCCTTCTTCTCTCTGTCCTCTGAAATCAGTATTGGAGGTGGTGGGTTCAGTTTTAATTCAATCCCACCCGCAAAGAAGTGTAACAAAAATAATAAACACGCACAAAAAGAACAAGAGTTTAGTGGTTCGGCCTCAATACCTTCTCAGGAGAGAGATTTCACTAATATTGAATGGGTACAATGAGATAACAAATGCCCAACCCAAGCCCAAGCTCTCCCTACCAAAAACACCTACACTATCTTGTACTCTTTCTTTTTCTCTCTCTCCTCACCAACCCACATTCTTAACTTGACGAAGTGCAATATATAGGAGATGACCTTGCTCGGAACACTGAGATGTCTCTTGGAGTACTTGGAAGAATTTTCTGGTTGGTAGGTCCATTGAGACACTGCAAGACAGTAAATACAAACCCTTGACCAGCCTTCAAATTACTCCCAATATCAAGTTCTCATCTCCAATCCTTATCCCTTTTTTTCACCCAAATTTGGGTAGAGATTTGGGTAAGGCATCTTCAGTGTTAAACTCATATTTTTACTCAAATCTAAAACTGAATGGCACACTTGTAATTAATGAGAGTGAAAAGAGGGTTTGAAAAAATGGGTATGGGTTTGAGCCTCCCCAAATTTGGGTGAGAAAATGGGTATGACATTGGAGATGGGTTTTTAGGCTTTTTACTCAAATTTTGGGTATGGGTAATAAAATGAGTAAGGATTGGAGATGCTCTCCTACCAACCCTTCCCAAAAACATAGCCAATAAATTCTCAACCACCCATTATGATTATTTTTTTCAAAGCATCATGACATGGGCTAAAAACCCAACAAAACAATCACTTGTCTATACAGTTTCGATTCTTCATTCTCTATATGCACTGTAGACGATTCGTTCTTTCTTCTTTTCCAATGCAGCGGCATTTGGTTTGCATCGTCTGAAATTGTGGTAGGCAGGGTTATGTTTGGTTGTTATATTGAACCGTTATTTGTCTGCAAGGGAATTTCTACAATGAACACAAATCACTTGCTCTAAATGACCCTTAAAGCAGCCATCGTGTAGTTAATGTTTGTTTGATTCATTCATCTTAACGTATGGACATTTGATGGAAGGTTGTTGAAGAGATTAACATTTTGACGGCAATCTTCTTGAGATATCAGCGAAAAGATGTTCTGTCCAAGTTCAGTTTTGGCTACCAGACCAATTACATGTAGCAATTTTTGGTTTGTCGACTTCTGCTGAGAGTATTGTCGGTTTTAAAGCTAGAATAAAAGTGTGTTAAGTCATCCGTTCGTTTTTGTGTGTATTCTACTTGAACCATGACAAACTAAACCTACCAACAAAAATTGATGAGTATCCTCGTTTTAGCTCCCAAGTATGTTATTACGAGGCATTAGATCCGAGGCTGGTAGAACTGTAGAACGTCTCTTTATCGATCCAATTTTATTGGATTTCCTCATTTTCTCAAAGGGACAAGGCAGGTAGAACTTGACGCTAGAAAGCTAGACTTTCTACTTCCTCTGGGTATTGAGGCATGGATTATTTGATGTATGTAGTCTGGTAGTTTATGCAGATGTCCACATATATCTTGGTAGTTGACCATTTCTCTTAATGGTTTTCATATAGGATATAGTTTTCGTGATTGGAAAGCTCCTCTTCCTGTCATTCTGAACATTTAATCTGACAATTTCCACGTCCTGCTCCCAATACCCGCCAGGGAAGGGAGAAGCTGTCCCATTACTGAACCGAATGTGGTTCTAGTATTCCCCGAACCTAACAGATAACCGTAGAGACCTACCAACATGAAGCAGAAATCAGAAGAACTAGATCTCAACAAGTTTGAGTTTTTATATCAGAAATCACAATTAGAATCCATTCTAGTCCACAACGCCTGCAAAAATTTCTAAAGAAACATGAAGTAATTAGCCATGGTATGGAACCATTTATTCAAAACAAGAGAATACAGATATGGGGTATGCATATTTTATGATATGTTCATATTAGGATAAAGAATTCATAGCTAGAAGACCCTAATAGCCCCTTTTCAGATCACACACACACCCCCACACACGCAGATAGGAACACCGGAACAACCTGATCCCTACTGATGAACCTAAGAAATCATAGCGTCAACAATCGATGAATGGGGAGCAATTGATGAGCGATTTAAATTGATTACAAAGCTGAAGCGATACAAATCGATAAGATACCTAGGCTTGCAAAGAAAGCCAGAGAGGAGAGGGAACAAGATGTCGCCAGTGGTCGGGGAGAAGCTCCGACGTCGGACATAGAAGAAGAGAAGTTCAGGAGGTGGGGGTTGCGGTGTGGGTGGAACTGAAAGTGAAACTGAGGCATGGTTATATATAAATGGTATGTTTGTAAGTTCACGAGTTGGGTTGAGTTCGGGTAATGTCTAAAACCATAACCGCTCCGAACCCGGTTGGTTATCCCTTGGCCTCTAACAAAACCATCCCACGGGGGAAAAAATCGGTTATGGTCCGGGAAGAATAGAGCGGATCGGCTCGGGTACCCATCGAGGTGGGGCAAATTACTATCGCTACTGCGAGGTCTTTCATCTCCTTGTTTTAACTTCCCCATTATGTCAAGAGTGTTTTTTCATTATTTACTACAAGTTTGACAATAAAGATCAGAGTATGTTGTTTATAGACTTCCATGGTGTTATACTTTTACTTAAACGTGCTCGGCTCCTTATTTTCAAATATTCCAAGTAATTTGAGGAAAAGCAATTAGACTTCCATGGTGTTTTTTTGTTATTTGCATGTTGTTTGAGTTGTTAATGTTTTCCTTTTCTTCTTGTGTAATTGTTTTATCAAGTAGAAGGTATTGAATAAACAGGTTTTTTTGTTGATTTCCGCTACTTAGAGAGAAGGCCTCAATATTGGCGTCCCAACGACAGCATGCAAGTTAAGGATATCGAGGAAGTGAACAAGATGAAAATGAGTCTCTATGTTATTCATACCATAAACTTCCAAAATTATGTGGAGACGAGCAGCAGCAAATCTGAGTTAATGTTGGAGCTAAAGAAAATATTTGAGGAGTTTGGTATCAAATATAATCTTCTCCTGCAAGAAGTTCACCTCAGCTCTAATGGGTCTCCAGCCCCATCATTAACAAATGCTTCACAGTGATGATCAGTTTGCTAGCATGATAAAGTCCTACTTCTGAAAAGTATGTGCCTTGATACTTCGTATGTGCTTGTGTGGTTGCCTGTATTGTGGGTTTGTTCGGATCACATTATTTTTTTCATTAGAATTATAAAAAATTGGGCTTTTTGCTGAGATTGCTTTGTCTTTGGTGCTTGTCATGTTTTTAAATGAAAAATTGAAGGTGCACGTGTCCATGATTGAGTCTGATTTCCAAAGCATCAACTATATGACTGATTGAACTCTTGCTCTTCTCATTTATCTCCTGCAACAGGGGGATCAATTTTGTCTCTGGTGATTCTTCCCCGTATTGCTAAAGGTGAATATATTAGCTACTCGTATGTGCTTTTCATTTGTATTCTCTCTTTTTGGTTTGCTGTTTTTATGCTAATTTGATTCAGTGATATATATCTGCTGTACTTTTTCAAGAGATAATTTAAATGAAAATGGTTTTCAAGGGACACTCACTATCTGCATTGAATTGTTGTCTGTAATTCTTGCAATCAGGTCCTGTTTTACCTTAGATTTTGGCACTGATATTCTTCCACTTTTTCTTTTCTTGCTCCCTCTTGATGATTGAGAAATAAGTATGTACACTCTGTGAATGTTTTAGCTGTTTTAAGCTTCGGGAATGCACTGATCAAATATGTGGACGAGTTTCGGGTCCTTGAAAATAGCATTAAGCCTTTTTCTTGTCTCTATCTGTGTCTGTTGTGTAGCTAGGAGAGGCAGACTGGCCTGCATCATGTTATTATCTTGTACGGCCTGGATGCTATTTTGATTTGTCTTCATAATTGCTTCGTTCTGATTCTGTGTTTTTTGGTCGTCTTTTTATTTTCAGATTAGAACTGGATCTGAAGATGTGACGACACAATATGGGGTAAATTCCATCTATTAGTAGGACATGAGGCCGGAAGTTATCTTCAATATAGATGAATCTTGTTTCCTTTTGTTTTTGATGCACACTCTTATTGACACATTTCTGGTGGGTAATATATAATGTTTTGTAGACAGCAAAAGTGGAAAGTGTGTTCAAGTGATTGATCTGGTGGCTGGTGACGGATAAGAAGTTGAAAGAGTTCTTGCCACACAAGTCAGTCGCATTGCACTTGATGCAAGTGAGACTTGGTAAAGTGAATGCCGCAGAGATTTTAAGTTTGATTACTTGCTTGTCATGTGCTGGTGATTGCCCTTATTTAGGAGTTCTTTTAGTGTTAAAACCAAAAAGATAGGTATCTTTTTAGTCTTTTGCCATGAAAAAGTATCTCACTAACCCTTTGCTTCAGTCGCATAATGTGAACTAGAGGCCTAATTTTGGTAAAATTCGCCCAATAGCTTCCCACTTATTATTTATTTGAACAAATTTTGTCAAATTTACTCTCCATGCTCGCACGCTCTCTCTCTCTCTCTCTCTCTCTCTCTCTCTCTCTCTCTCTTGCATCTCCAACCAATCTCTAAAACACAAAAATAGAGAATGAATGTGACATATTGAGGAGAGATTTTGTAATTTATTTCCTTTTTTTTCACTTTATGAGAATATTGGAGGGACCCATGGTACTTTTTAGAGATTTGGTCTCCAAAATATGTGCAGGGTCTCTATTTTTGGAGACTCAAAAATAAATTTGGAGACCAAATATCTAAAAAGTACCATGGGTTTCTCCAAGATTCTCTCATAAAGTGCAAAAAAAGGGAATAAATTATAAAATCTTCCCTTAATATGTCACATTCATTATCTATTTCTGTGTTTTAGAGCTTGGTTGGAGATGCTCTTGCAATCCAAATACTATGTACTGATGGACCCTCAAAAGAATCGATCTGCTAGTCTCCACTTTCTCTCTCCTTGAACCCAAATACACATTGAAAGACAACTCCCTCGATCAGTTTTACTCTACACCCACTTTCTACCAGCACTTTCTCTGTTCTTGAACCCAAAAAAATAAAACAAAAAATTTGAAGTCAGAACAATCAATCAGTTCCTATCCAAGTCAGAATTTGAAGAACTCCTCACCACAAAAAAGAGAGATAAGTGGAGGAGCTTCTCTAGCAACACACTACGGTATACGGCACGACAAACAAACTATGGTATAGCTTTAGAGTTTTGCCAAATTTTATGAGAGAGAGAGAGAGAGAGATAACTTGTAAATTTCCACAACTAAACCATTATCAATGGCGGGAATACCTTTGCTTGAGCTTGTTTGCAATGGTGTGAAGGAGGAAATAGTTAATTTATGTGTGTGAAGAAAAGGGTTAAAGAGAAGAAGTAAACTGTTTTGAGGAAACTGTTATATTTTGGGAGTTATGGCTCACTACAAATCGTGGGGGACAACCGTTGAAGAGCAGACTTACTAGTTTGCCCATAGTTAACTGCCGTCAATATGTATTACGAATTGGATTCGGGGGAAATTCAGTAAGGGTATTATTGGGTAAGGGGAAAATCTTCAGGGCTTCAATTTGGGGTCACACCAATTGGTGCTCCCCCTTTATATATTAGAATAGATGTTGTATCACTAGTTGATTCTAAAGATAATCCTGTGATTCGTGTCCCTAATTGCTTGACTATAACCTATTTATTTACCTATTTATTTCCTATAGACTTGTGGCAATGGCTTGGAATTTGTCTGTTTGGCATTGTTAGAATATTGTTAGTCTTTGTCGTAGTCCCACATTGCTTATCTTGTAAGGAGTTGACGTTTAATATAAATAAAGATTGTGTGTTAGGGTTAGTTAATACCCTATATACACTTTTCCTATACCTAACAACATGGTATCAGAGTAGGATCCTAACTCTAACCCTAACAGCCACTACAGTTGGCAAATCCTAATGCCACCCACTACGTTCCGCCATGCCCCACCACAAACCTTCCATACTCACCAACTCCCGCCACCCTCACAACACTCAAAACCCTAAATCGAAGTTCTTAAACCACCCAAAACCCTAAATCGTCACCCCTCCAGCATTCAAAACCCTAATAGCCACCCACCCACCCACCCACCGACCGACGCCCACCAGTGCTCGAAAGTCCCTAATATTACTTACCCAATAACTTCTTATCAGCCTCTGGCGACTTCTCTTCAGGTACTCCGACCTCCAGCGACTCCTCTCCAAGCCACGACGGCACTTGCCGCCCTCCGGTGACTCTTCTACATGTGTTTCCGATCATTATTGTTGTCTTTCTATGTGCTTTTCAGATCTGTTTGTGCCTTTTCGATTCGTAGACTTCCGGATCTATTTTTGGTTATTCAAATAATGCGTTCTCCGATCTGTTTTTTTTTTGGTTCTTCGTGTTCCTATCTGCTGCGTTATTGTTGATTGCTTGCTTGCTTGCTTGCTGCTCTATGGTTGGTTCCCTTCATTGTTGATATGTTACTTGGTTGGTGGAGGTGTATTGGATTATTCTTCCTATAGCTATTGATTGCAGTTGATTTGAGTAGAGACTGGTTGTTTCTCTCGGTTGCTTGGGAGGCTTGTTGATTGGTTGCTCATTGTTGGTTTGACATATTGGTCGAGCTATTGGTGTTTCTACTCCCATGCTATCGTAGTAGCGCCTTCTCTATTATTGGTTTAAGCTTGTTGGTTGATATTCACTGGTGAGATTTCTTGTGATGGGATCCACTTCTGCATCTAGTTCTAGTTCTAATGTTGCTGCTGGTTTTTCTCCACATTGGTTCCCTGAGATGTTGTCCATTACTGCTACTCGCTTGAATGGCAAGAATTATGTTACTTGGGATAAGTCGATTGAAACATATTTTATGGGCTCACAACAGTATACTTATATATCCGATGATCCTCCTAAGCCCACTGAGTCCACTCATGCCAATTGGGTGGTTGAGGATGCCCAGATCCATCTTCGCTTATGGAATAATATAGAGCCCGCCATTGCTAGCACATTTGTCTTTTGTGATACTGTTAAACAAGTTTGGCAATGGGCTAAGGAGTTATATTCAGGGGGTAATAATCTTCGTCAGACCTTTGATCTTTATCAGACTTATTTTGCATTTAGCCTTGGTGATTCTACTTTGAAAGAATTATGCTAAGTTCAGTGGTGTTTGTGCGGAACTTAACATTTTTTAGCCTCTTTCTACTGATATTGCAATTATGCGTCGTCAGCATGAAAACTTGCATTTGGCTCGCTTCTTATCTGGTTTGCTTAAGAATTTTGATCCTGTTTGCTGCAGCTACTGGGGGAGCGGGAGTTGCCTCCTCTGATTGAAGTGTTTTGCCGTCTTCGTCAGTTAGATACTCTAGTTCTACTCCTCCTCTACCTCTCCTCTGCCTCTTGATCATTCTGCTTTGGCCACATCTGCTGGTGGTGGTCACAATTCTCGTGGTTCTAGTCGTGGTAGTGGGGAGTCCGGGGGAGGTGGCGGTGACTTTGGTCGCGGTGTCCGCGGTTTTGGTCGTGATTTTGGCTGTGGTGGCCGTGGGCAATCTTTCGGTGGCCATGGGCAATCATTTAGTGGTAGTCGGATATCTCGGTATTGCACTCATTGTCATGGGACTAATCACACTATTGACTATTGTTGGGTGTTACATGGTCGTCCATCTGTGCATCAGGCTCCTCTTTCTGAGGATGATGGACATTTCTTGACTGAGGGTTCTAGCTCCACTCCTCGTGTGGTTACTATTCCAGAGGATGAGTACCATCGTCGTACTTCTGCGCCATCTTCCTCCACTGCTACGTTAGCTCAGAAAGGTTTCTTTTTTGTTGGTGTTGCTTGTAATACTCCTTGGGTTATTGATTTTGGACCTACTGATCACATGACTGGTAGTTCCACCCTTTTATCTGGTTCTCGTTCTTGTTCTCTTGGGAAATCTCCCTGTGTCACATTGGCTGATGGTTCTACTGTTGATGTTGCTGAGTTGGGTTCTGTTCCCATGAGATGAGAGTTGGGTTCTGTTCCCATGAGTTCATCCATTTCTTTAGATTCTGTTTTACATGTTTCTCATTTTTCATACAGTCTTCTCTCTGTTAGTAAACTTACCAAATCCTTAAATTATTCTGTGACATTCTTTCCTGGCTCTTGTATTTTCTAGGATCTCACGACAAGGAAGAAGATTGGTGGGGGTGTTGAACATGGTGGTCTCTATTACTTTAGTGCTGGCGAGCTATCCTCCTCAGTAGCACTTCAGTCCTCTACTTCACCATATCAGCATCATTGTCGTCTTGGGCATTTGTCTCTTCAGAATCTCAAGCGGATGGTCCCATCTTGTGGTCGTGTCACTGACTTGCCATGTGAAGTCTGTGAGTTTAGTAAATGCCATCGTGTTTCCTTTCCCCCTAGGATAGAGAGTTGGGTGTCAAGACCTTTTCAGTTAGTTCATTCTGATATTTGCGGTCTTATTCATGTTTCGTCTCTGTCTGGTTTTCAGTATTTTGTTATTTTTATGGATGATTATTCACGGATTACTTATGTTTATCTAATGAAAGAGTGATCTGAGTTGTATGCAATTTTTCTGTCCTTTTATCAAGAAATAGAAACTCAGTTTGATGTTTCTATTCGTATTTTTCGTTCTGATAATGCTCGTGAATATTTTCGTAATGCTTTGTCTGGTTTCCTTAATGATCATGGTGTTATCCACCAAACATCTTGCTCTTGAACTCCACAACAGAATGGAGTCGCGGAGCACAAGTTGCGACATATTCTTGAAGTCGCCAGTGCCCTTTTGTTTCAGCGGCAAGTGCCCAAATCCTATTGGGATGACGCTGTTCTTACTGGAACATACTTTATTAATCGTATGCTGTCTGCTGTCTTAGGGGGTCAGATTCTGCACTTTGTTTTGTTTCCTGGTAGTCCACTATATTCTTTACTCCCTTGCGTGTTTGGCTGCACATATTATGTTCATGCTCTGGATCCAGACCGGGATAAATTGGATCATTGATTTGTCAAATGTGTGTTTCTTGGGTATTCTTGCACTTAGAAGGGGTATAAGTGTTACTCTCCTCTTCGTCATGAGTTTGTGTGCGCTGATGTAACCTTTATTGAGTCATTGCCCTTTTTCTTGGTCTCCTCTTTAGTGGACCTGTCTCACTTCATACTCACGACAATTCCACCGTCGTCACCGTTGCAGGTATATGGTTGTCGATCTAAAGTTCTGCCACCTCAGTTGTCTACCACATCTTCCCCTACGTTTATCTTCCTATTGCTCTTCGCAATGGTACTCGTACTTGTACTTCTCATCCCATTGATTGTTATGTCTCTCATGCTCATTTATCTCCATCTCTTTGTGCATTTGCCACTTCTGTTTTGTCTATATTTGTTTGTTCCTACACTGTCCAGGAAGCCTTGTATATTTCTGAGTGGCGGATAGCGATGGAGGATGAAATATCAGCTCTTCATCATAATGGTACTTGGGTGTTGGTACCTCTCCCACCTAGAAAGACCACTGTTGGGTGTCGCTGGGTGTTCACAGTCAATTATCATCCTAATGGGTCTGTTAAGCGCTACAAAGCCCGTCTAGTAGCTAATGGATATACTCAAACATATGGTGTTGATTATGCTGAGACTTTCTCCGGTTGCCAAAGTTGGTTCTGTTCGACTTCTCATCTCTCTTGCGGCCAATCTTGGTTGGCCTCTGTTTCGGTTGGATGTTAAAAATGTTTTTCTTCTCGGGGATCTTCAAGAGGAAGTTTATATGGAGCAACCTGCTAGGGGGAGACTAATTAGGTATGTCGGCTTCGCAAAGCATTGTATGGCCTTGAGCATTCTCCTAGAGCCTGGTTTGGCAAGTTCAGCGATGCTGTCAGGCGATTTGGCATGCATCGATGTCAGTGCGATCATTCGGTCTTTTCTCTTACATCTAATCGCGGCAAGGTAATGTTGATCGTCAATGTGGATGATTTTATCATTACTGGTGATGATTAGAAAGGTATTAATGAGTTGAAAGGTTTCTTGCAGCGTGAGTTTCATACCAAAGACTTGGAAAAATTATGATACTTCTTGGGTATTGAGGTGGCGCGATCTAAAGATGGTATTAGCTTATCTCAGCGGAAATATGTGTAGGATATTTTAGAAGAAATTGGTGTAGACATCCCAATCCGGACCTCGGAGGGTTCTTTGAACGCCCCAATGATGAAATAATGGAAACAATACCCTTGAGAGCTTGAATAAAGGACTTCCTTAATCCAAAAGCCTAGACAAACCAAAAACCCCTAAACCCAGATAAGCCCAAAAAGCCTTGGACTGGACCTAGAATACCGCACGGAACACTCCTACACCGCGCGGCATAGTAAAACTCATTACGCTGCACGAGGTCATGAGGTTAACCGCACAGCATTTTAGGAAAAAGTTCCGACTAGCTCAGTAAGCTGTCGACCACGCTTGTTTGAGCCACAACTACAAAATGGCTTAGCTGAAAAAGCACTTCTAGCCCGCCTAGAAAGTACCTCTCCCATTTGAATTCAAAATTCTTGGCTCTTGCCTATAAATACATCCCTCCACTCAAGAGAAAAAGGCCCATAATCCCCAATCTCTCTCTCTCTCACCTTGCCCATACACCCATTCCCCACTTCCAAGTCTTGAGAATATTGTCCTAAAAAGACATTCTCTAAACATTTTCCTTCTCAAAATGCTCTTTTTTTCTCCTCACCATCAAAGTTAGTCTTTTACTCACTTTGAGACCTTACCTACCAAAACACCTAACAACCACTCTCACCCATGCATACTCATCCTTTATCACCCGATCTTGTTCACACTCATCCACTATCATCCGTCCTCATTCAAGCTCAAGATCAGAGGTAAAAACCAAGTTTTCTTGGGCTAGACCTTGTCCTGGCCCTAAGGGGACTTTTTCTATAGTCAGGCTTAACCCTTTTGGGTTAAAGACTGATTTAAAAACTATTTTCAAAAACTAAAACAACCACTGTACTGGGCATACTATGCCGCGCGGCGTTCTGATAAGTCGCACGGCGTAGTATACTCAGACGCGCGGTCTTTTATTAGTTACTGTTTATTTGTTTAAAGCTGTCTGGATCATGGCTATTCCTTATTAGGTTTGTTTGTGTTGCTGAGATACTGTCACCAGTACTTTCAGAACAAGACCATATCTACAAGCCATGTTTCGTTTCTGAAACGAGTTTTCCTTAATCACCTCGAGTGATTGAATGCAACGAAAGTTGTTTTTATCTCCATGGCTTGAAGAAATGGTGCTATTCCCAAGATGGGTTAGTTGTTGTAAATCTTCTGATATCTTTAAGGAATGCCGCATGGGATGTACAATACACCGGGCGCTGTTCTGGGTACTGATGACAGTCTGATAACAGAGCAGATAAACCGCACGGTATACCATAAGGCCGTGCGCGACATTATGGTAAACCATGTAGTAATGGTTCTGATCTGAACAGTTTGCTGATTAGTTATTTTATTTCATAGCATTATACTCTTATCATTTCTGCACAGATAACACCACGTGCACGTTAACGTGATATATCTTCCCATGTCCTTTTCTCCTTTGTTTATTGAAGAGTTCCATTTTTCAAAGACGTACGAATTTTTCCCCTTTCTAAAAAATGTTTGTAGAGACCGGTTTTGCCGCGCGAGCAGGGTGCTTTTTCAGCAAAACCTTCATCGTTCGTAACGTGGCTCCTGAATCCAAAATCTCATCGTTTTCACTAGACCAAAAGCCTTTCTTTTCAAAACAAACTATCAGTTTCTTGGATCATCCATCTCAAAAATTCGGGTGGCGATTCTCGAGCGCGCCGGTCGAGGAGCCCACAACTGGCTTGTTGGGGACTAAGCCTGTTGAGACCCCTATGGTTCCCAATGTCAAGCCTTGTGTGGACCAGGGGGAGTTACTTCCTAATCCTGATTAGTATCGTCGTTTGGTTGGTAAGTTAAACTACCTTACCATTACTCGCCTCGATATCTCGTTTGTTGTTAGTATTATGAGTTAGTTTATGGCTGCTCCCCGTCTTCCACATTGGGAAACTATTGTTAGAATTGTGAAATATCTTAAGGCACATCCCGGGCTCGCTCTGTTCTACCACACTAATGGATACTTGCATGTTGAGGCATTTACCGATTTTGATTAGGCAGGTGGACCATCTGACAGAAGATCTAATACAGGGTATTGTCTTCTTGGGTGGAAATCTTGTCAATTGGAAGAGTAAGAAGCAGACAGTGGTTGCATGGTCAAGTGCAGAAGTAGAGTATCGAGCAATGGCCCATACGACGTGTGAGTGTATGGGTGTGCTCGTTTCTTGAGGAAATCAGATTTGTGGTGAAACTTCCTATGAATCTATACTGTGATAATCAGGCAGCAATTCACATTGCATCAAATCCAGTCTTTCATGAAAGAACTAAACATATTGAGGTGGACTGTCATCTTGTGCAGGAAAAATTAACAAGTGGCCAGTGTGATAGCTACTCCCTTTGTATCCACTGGCGCTCAGTTGGCTGACATATTTACTAAATCATTGTTCAAACCATGGTTAGAGTTGTTATGTAGCAACTGAGACTTTTTGATGTCTACTCCCCGGCTTGAGGGGGAGTGTTAGAATATTGTTAGTCTTTGTCGTAGTCTCACATTGCTTATCTAAGTCTTGTAAGGAGTCGACGTTTAATATAAATAAAGATTGTGTGTTTGGGTTAGTTAATACCCCATATACACTTTTCCTATACCTAACAACAGGCATCTTCCTGCTCGCGAGTGCATTTCGACAATATCCACTCGTGCTTCAGTTCAAGATATTTAACCTATGTTTTCTTCCAGTTTTTGTGAGTTCTCAGAGACTCAAAATTCCATCTTCTTCCCCTCTCTCAGTTAAGTAGATCTCACTGCTTCGAAAATCTACAGTAAAGCTTAGATGTTATGAAGCTCACTTGCTGATCACATTTAAATTTGCAACCGCAATAACTCATTTCCACAGCGGACACAATGATTTTTTAAGCTTTCCCATAAATCTCCTTTCCCCTTTGTGGCCAACAATTTTACGGAAATTTAATTTATTGGCCTGGCCCTCAGTTGTCTTGGCTTTTAGTTCTTAGGAATTAAATCATCTCGATAGTTATGAACTTTTGTATGCCATGACATGGCATGCCTGCTTATGACTTACCTAAGTTTTGATGGGAGTGATCACAAAATCAGAGTGATGGAGGAGGAATGTTTTCAACCTGATTCGGAAATGATGCAAAAATCTTGGTCTCAAACTGAACTAGAAGATGCCGAGGTGGAGAAAAGAGAGGAAGGTGAAATTAATGGAAATGATCCTATTGGTAAGTGTCCATCTAGTGTGGGCAAGGAGGTGGTTATTACTACAAACCATGGTGAATCATAGACACATGAAGAAGGAGAGGAGGCTTGTCACATTTCAAAGACGGCTCAACCTGTTGATGGTGGTTTTCAAATGGGAGTCCCAAGGGGCCGGATTGTTTTATTTCAGGAATTATGGGCCTATTGGACTCAAGGATGTAAGATCCTATGTTATCAAAGATGTTGGACCACCTCAGGAGGAGGGGATTAGTCTCTTGGTGGAAACCGCAAATCCGATTGAATTAGATAATAATCTGGGTATGGATACTGTACGTTAAATCTGCACCGCTTAAGAGAAGAGAGGGAAGAAAGGATAAAGAAAAAAAGAGGTTAAATCAACGGAGGAAATCATGGGAAAGTTCAACAAATTATTTACAGATGAAGGGTTCTAAGAAACGAACGCAAAAGGGGGCAATTTTTAGATCGGCTGCGGCTGCGGCTGCGGCTGCGATTTCCCTTTCTATTTCTTCTGTTGGAATTAATAATAGGAATTGTATCTTGCTCAATGATGCTCAGGGTGTGTGGGAGTTTAACAAATCCCTTGGTCTTGGTTATGATGGTGATGAAGGAGAAGTGGAAGGTACGATTGCTCAGCTTGAAGAAATGGATAATGAAATCTTTCATAATGTCGGTTGAAGCGGTTTGGATCTTCAGGGATTTTTTTGGCTTTGAGTGTGTAGGTTTTGGTTTGTTGGGGATATCTTTTTGGGTCAGGTGTGGTGGTAAGGTTCGTTTTGTGGCGTCTTGTTTTTTGTTGGTCTCTTGCCAACTATTTTTAGGCCTGGGTGACATTTGATCGTTGGGGTGTGTAGGTGCCTTTGTTGGGTCTTATGCTCCTTGTGATGCCATTGTGTCCTGTGTCCTTTTAATCTTTGTTTTTCATATTCAAATATTAAGAAAATCTTTTTTTGCTGTTCAAAAAAAAAAAAGTTTTACCGGCAACTGTGTTTGATTCAAATATTTTGTAATACACTATATCTACAATGCATATATCTTATTTTATGTGCCAATTGTTTTCCTTCGTTTAGGTCCTGTGCTCGTGTTTATCTTCTCAGATTGTAGCAGTTGGAGCAGAACAATCACTCTGTCAATTTGATATGAATGGGCCTATCCTTTCGCAGATACAATGCGCACCTCAGGTAGCATTTTCGATTTCCCCTCATCATACGGGTGTATGTTTTCCGTCAACTTATTGTTTTGAAATATCAGTTGGTTGAGAATGAGGTCTCTAGTGTAAAATTTTGTGCATTCCTCTTTCGAAGGGAAGAATGAGGATTAACAATGAGAATTAAACTTCGAGATCAAGACATTTTTTACTGGAAGGTAGATACGTTGCTTTCGTCGATGCTATATGTTTTAGGGCGTACAATTTCTCTCCTAATGAAAATCCTCCATTTTACTAACCTTCGGAGAGAAGATTTCCTGAAGGCCGCTGGTTTTGATTGTAATTATAAGTTTTAATGCATGAAGAGAGAGTTGTATTAGATAAAGAGAAGTTGTGATATTTAAGTTTGTTTACAAATTTATTTTGTACTTTTGGTAGAACCGCGTTCTGTCCTTGACTTCTTTGCTTTCTTCTTCATTTTCTTTTCTATTTGCCTGGGTAATTGGTCAGGTTTGTGGGTAATTTTTGGTGGTTAATTCCATAAACATGAGGAGTGGTCTTCAATTATAATGAACATGGGGCTTACATTGCCAGTGGTTACGATTTTCCATCCGAATTGAGTCAGCGTTTTTGTTTATTGGTGTTTGGGATTTATGCCCAATCCTATTTAACCACAGTGGGATTCATGCCTCTCCCTCGAAGGAATGCCTATACAAAATGCCTATACAAAACACCATGTGTACGACAACGAGCACGAGATTTTCGTGTGTGCATGGATGCGCAAGTCTGGTAATACTCAAAACGCACCGAAAAAGCATGAGATTTTTGCGTGTGCATGGAGTCGTAAATCTTGAAATACTCAAAACGAACCGAAAAAACCAACACAGCAATATACAGTAGCGGTACGTTTGGTTTACACTATAAAAACTAATGCGTACGATAACGAGCACGAGATTTTCGTGTGTGCATGGTGGCATAAATCTTGTACTCCACTACTCAAAACGAACCAAAAAAAAAGCCAAGCAATGTCTAAGTATACAGTAGTACTATGTTTGGTTTACACTATAAAAACTAAGAAGATACTTTGAGGAATACTGAATAAATTGCGAGGAAAAGGCTCATGTAAGCCATCAGACAGCCAACTTTCTAAAGACTATTGGATGAGAAAACACTCATCTCAACTTGGCAAGAATGTTATTTGCGTGACCTTAGGAAGTCTCTATGGTGTCCCTAACATGTCGAGCCCTGCTATCCACAGAGACGATTTGCAGAGAACCACGCAGAGAAAAACGCGTTTGGCCCCATTTCGGGTTCCGAAAAAATTTCGAAAAATATCCATAAGTTTTTGAATATTATTTTATGGGGCCATGTAAAAAATCTGCTTCAGCGGATATTGGTAAGTGTTACTTTTTGATTTGTAGGGGCGAACTAAAAAATTTATGGATATTTTTCTAGATTTTTTCGGGATCCGAAATGGGGTCAAACACATTTTTCTCTGCATGGTTAGGGCATCCACACTAGCATCTCTAAATGCCCTTCTTCTCTAAAGTAGCGATTGAAATTCTGAAAACTCAAGTTTATCAGTCTCGCTTCACGTCTCTGTAATTTACAATTGAAACAGTTCCTCGTCACAACTAAAGAGACTCTGTTCACCCGCCACTAATTTTTAATTATTTTCCACAAAGTCAGGCCTCTTCTCTCTCCCGCATCTATTCATTTCACACCATAGCCGAAGGATCCATTTTCTCCTGGATTCGCCATTACAGAGCCAGCACATGATGAGTCTCGTTCTCCTATTTCCTCATCTACTCTCTCTCCTCTCATATCCAGATTAGCGCCCTAATTTTTGTCTCTCACACCACTTCTGCAATTTTGCCTCTCCCTTTGTTCTTCTGATTGGTGTTTCCTTCTTTTGCCTCTTCCTTTGTGCTTTGTTTTCTGAGGGAAGCACTTCGAGAAGAAGAGACAGAGAGATCAACCAAAAAAATGGAATAAAACAGAATAAACAAACAATATTTTTTAAAGAGATAGTTTTTATATAGAGAGTCTGATGCAGGGGACATTTTATAAGTGAGTAGCTAAAGTAATAAAGTGATTTTTTAAGGTATAATTTGGTCCAAAATTTAAAGAGGTTGATGCGGATGCTCTTATCTGCAAATCGTCTCTGCTGTTAGAATTTTTGCTAACAGGTCATGTGATTAGCTTAGATGGAAAACATGGGTACATGGCGCCGTCTCGTTCATTTAATAAGGTAAAAACGGGAGAGGATGGCCAAATCAATTGTTTTTGCAATTATTATGCAGTTACCAAGGAACTTGTTCGACCCACATTTCAACTTCTACTTTTCCTGCGAAATTCCGACCATATGCTGAAAAATAAGTTTCATTTTCCTTTCAGTACTTCACATTACTTTTCTTTTTTTGAAAACACACTCTTCGTGCAAAATTCACACAAAAATCCTCAACCTCTACATAATCATGGAGACTTCCACATTATTTGAAAATGAGCAGATGTAATGTACTCCCTTTGTCCCTAAATAAGTGTCCAACGCGCAAACCTAGGCCTTTAAAAAGATGCATTTGTTTCGTTAAAAAAATCAATTTTTTTTCACAAATCATTAGATAGCAATGAGTTCTATTAGATTGTGAAAAAAAATTAAATTTTTTAATGAAAAATATGCATCTTTTGTAATGCTTAGTTTTGCGCGCCGGACACTAATTTAGGGACAGAGAGAGTAATTTATATGGATGAAAATAAGACCTACGAGTGAGGGGAACAGTAAATTGAAAACAATTACTCGAGTCGCCTCGGAAAGAAATTGGCTCAATTAGATGACCGCAAGTTCTTGATCCAATATGTTAGCTTTTCATTCAAATTTCACGTCGCTACTCTAACAATTATTTTAAATTTAATGAATGTTTCAGATTATTTGTGAAAAACTCTGAAGTGGGCCTCACAAGCTGTCTGTGCACGTAGTCTTTTTGTTTGGTGTCCACATGACCTTTTTCTCATCCAAGATTTGAACTGCCATTATCTATTGGACCAAATGGGTTAGTTGGGTAAGGAAAATAAGAAGAAAGAAGTCAACGTCACTTTTCGGTCAATTTTAATGGAAAAGTTAACGGTTTCACGTTACCATAAAGTTTAGGGGTGCAATTGTTCAAAATTTGAAGTTTAGAGTATATAAGTGCAAATTGATCAAAGTACTTGGGGCGTAAGTGAAATAATCCTACTTTTTATAGTGTAAAACAAGGGGTTGTGTTGCCGTAAACTTAGGTATGGATGTACTTTTTCATTTGATATTAATGCAGTTTATCTTTGGTAAAAAAAAAAAACTTAGGCCGTGTTGCCTTGTTTGGTTTCGTTTTAAGTAATACTCCCTTCGTCCATTTTTTAGGTGTCTAGTTTCGTAACTCCCAAAATGAGAAATATACCAATTTTTGTCCACTAACTTTACAAAATGAATACTTATTAAGCGACAATTCAAACTGAAATATTGGACTCTAAATAAAGGACGAAGGAAATAGTATGAGTGTGTGCGTGTTTTGTACGGTTGTGTCTATGTTTGTTGAACATTATAATTAAGAGTTAATTTTGTTTCTATCTCTAAACTATTCACAATTTTTAGTTCATCTTTAAACTCTGAAAATAGTCTATTTCACATCTTTAAGGAGAAATTTTTTCATCTAAAGCAAAGAAATCTTAAAATATTTTTCTTCATTTTCTTGATTTGTTCTCCTTTTGTGCCATCTATTAGACCATTTGGTTGGTGCCAACATTTGGCAAAAAAAAAAAAAAAAAAACAAATTGTTTCCATTATTTTTTCTAAAATCTTTTGTCTAATTGAATGATCTCAATGACTTCTTTTGATTGGTATAAATCTATTTGATGAATTATTCAAAATTAATGTTTTTTTTAAAAAAAATCTATTTTTGCGAAGTTATCATTTGTTCTCTTTTTTAATTCTTATTTTCTTTACACATCTCAAATTCTTTCTTATTTTGGACAATAAAAATAATAATCATCTTATTTTTCTAAATAGGCCTTAAACATTGTACGCAAAGGTGTTACAGATATTTAAAAGGTCAATTTGGTAGAAAACTAAAGAAAAATCCATCAGCGTCACTTTTCCGTTTTCTAACGGAAAAGTTAACGGTTTTCATTTTACCATGAAGTTCAGGGGGTATAAGTAAAAATTACTCAAAGTACAAGAGGTGTAAGTGAAATTAGCCCTAAAAAGTAAAGTGATAATCACAATGTTGGGTGTGCATATTTGTATAGAGCTCTATCTTATAGTATTTGATAATGAAGAAGTCCGACAATTTTTTTTGGTTTCAATTTGGGTTCGGTGCGGATTCTTTCTTACACTAAACAAAAACAAACCAGGTAGTATAATTTCACAACAAAAACAGCCCAACTACCCAGTGCGTAGAAAAAGTTAAGAAATACTAGCCCCATGCATATTGATTATTCGTCGGTTTCAGATAAATTTACCATACCTAGATACCTCGAGCTAAGGTCGGTCAATGCAAAATAGTGAAGAAATTGTGAGGAAAACGGTTCATTAACGTTTAATTGATAACGATCGAAAAGAAAGGGAAAGCTAGAAGCCATTAGATATAACCAACTAACGTTCTATAGAGAGTTCTATTATCTGATAATGATACTTGACTTGCCAAAGTCTTTGCCGTGTGGAGTAGTCTTAGGAACATATGTAGCCACCAGTAATTGCAAGATTTTTTTGAGTGAGACTATTCTTGTCCTCTCTGATAATGACCTATATTGGCTTTTCCAAGTCTTCGTCAATTGCTTTATGGACCCCAAGGAATACGGCCATGAGATGAGTGATCGTAAGACTTTTTGAACGAGGCAAGGCAAGCACACATTGGTAAATGGAACCAACACGAAAAGATGGGGCTAGAAACACTCTTTCCATCTATTCTTGTCTTCTTTGAATCTCTGATAATGACCTATATTGGCTTTTCTAAGTCTTCGTCAATTGCTTTATGGAGTCCAATGAATACGGCCATGAGACAAGTGATAGCA
This sequence comes from Rhododendron mucronatum var. ripense, assembly GCA_019656295.1. NCBI lineage: Eukaryota > Viridiplantae > Streptophyta > Magnoliopsida > Ericales > Ericaceae > Rhododendron > Rhododendron mucronatum. Next base: position 3,165,766 of record BPLT01000034.1, on the reverse strand, counting down.
AGCTTTTTGAATGAGGCAAGGCAAGCACACATTGGTAAATGGAACCAACACGGAAAGATGGGGCCAGAAAGACTCTTTCCATCTATTCTTGTCTTCTCTGAATCTCTGATAATGACCTATATTGGCTTTTCCAAGTCTTCGACAATTGCTTTATGGAGTCCAATGAATACGGCAATGAGACAAGTGATCGCAAAACTTTTTGAATGAGGCAAGGCAAGCACACATTGGTAAACGGAACCAACACGGAAAGATGGGGCCAGAAAGACTCTTTCCATCTATTCTCCAATAATGACATGACTTTGCCAAGTCTAGGGCGGCTCCACATCGGTTAAAAAAATACACTAATTTTTTAAATTTTTTTCTATAAATAAATCAAGTTGTTCTCAGTATTGTTGGCACAAACTTATTTGTGCAAGGTTAAAATATAAAAGTCCAACTAAATTTGGACACAAAATACTATAGTCCAACAATGTAAAATAAGTCCAACCCAAATAAGTTTGACTGCTTGAGAATGTAAAACTTAAAGTGGTGTAAAAATATACAAAAAGTAACAAGTGGAGTACTATTCTTCTTTCATGTGCGTAACAAAGATCTTTTTTCCCTTATTTTTAACCAAATACATCTAACTCTTTGCTCCTATCTTGTAACGAAAGCATGAGGGGGTTTAAACAAATCCATTGAGTTAAAAAAATACTAAAATTTTATATTTCTTAATATAATATAGCCTTTCTTTGTCGCACTGGGTCATTCGTGCATAGCTAATGTAAGTGAAAATCTACTTAAATTTGTAAGTAGATAGATATATATGACAAATAAACACAACTAATCAGGCTCAATTTATTTTTAATCAAATAAAAATCTGTATTGAAATAGAGTTTGCAGTGCGAAAATTTTCTGCATGATTTTGTCACCGCTGAATAGAAATTCTAATCAACTGGGACTAGCTTAGTTAGCCAGGACTCTTGCATCTCACTAGGAGGTCAGAAGTTTGAGTATTCCCACCTGCGTGTGGGTGTTCTTCCCTTAGAAGTCTTTTCCTTTTTTCTTTGTTTCTACTCTATAATGGGCTTCTTTATTGTATTGGTTGAGTTGTTAGGCTTGGTTATCTCGTGGACTCTCACAATTGATGTAGTGTCCTGGATTTGTACTATGTAAAATGATCTCTTCTATAAATTGGAAAATAGAACAGAAATCCTGGAGCCTCCGCTGGCCAAGTCTTTGTTGCTTTATGGAGTTGATTGAAAGATCTTATAACAAAGTCCAGACTAAAGACCCATCTTATTATACTAACAAAACAGACTTTGGCGTGTGCCTTGTTTGGATGGCAATTTGAAAAAAAAATCAATTCAAAAAACAATTATTACTCACAAAAAACACTTATTACTCATAATTTTAATCATTACTCTCATTTCTCTCTCCTCTCTCCAGTTATTATTCTTATTTTTCTCTTTATTTCTCTCAAATCATTACCCTATTTTCTCTCTCTAATCATTACCCAAAATTCAAACTAAATTTTTTTTCAAAACATCATTCAGAGATTGGTCAAAAGAAAAATAATTGGTACGTCCGGGAAATCACGTTCTTACAAATTGTGAACTTGTTCAAATAAGAAAAAAGGCATAAATTAGTATTCTGATGAAAAACTTTAATTACTACTTGGCTAAAATACTCTTTCCTTCGGGGGTCATGGGTGTATTTGCAATAACTGTAAAACATAATTTAGTTTACTGATTAAATTTTAACTTACTACTACATATATAGATTTTGGAGTCTATAGAATACGTTGAATATTTCTTTATGTACAAAGGGGAAAATGAATTAAGTTGTAATAAAACCTAGTAACAACTGTAGTAAGCTAATGATGATCAAATATATATATAGATATTTGATAGTCCAAAAGTTGAAAATAACCTTGTGAATCATAACCTTATAATGCGGAGGAAGTGGGTGAGCTGATTAAGTCTAGAGTTGCAATGTGGGTTAAAGCAAAATTTGATATAAAGGTGTATTCGGTGGATGATTTTAGAATATTTTTGGATGGAGTTAGATTATTGAAGTTGTAACATTGGTTGAGGGTGAGGTGTTGTGCTATTCCAACTTTATGTTGGAGGGCAGTGCATAGGTTGTTTTGTTGTTCTTTTTCTCTTTTTTCTGGTTTGATCGAGTAAGCGTGTTATCTTACTATGTTCGAACCGCTCGATGTATCCCTTCGAGTGTTATAAAAGTTTCGTTTGCCGAGCAAAAAAAAAAAAAAAAATCATAACCTTATAATGCATATCATAACTTTTGCGTAAGCTGATCAATCGCAACTTTTTAGTTATAGATTCATAACGTTTTGGTGCATCTTGTAACTCTTATACAACAATATGGTTGGTAACGTTTTCATTGTGAATCATAATATTTTGGTCTGTTTTGTAACTTTTAAAAAAATGTAACATTTTCAGCAATACGTTTCGTAACATCTTGGTTTGTTTCATAACTTTTTAACTAAAAACTCATAAATTTTTAATTACATATAATCAATTGTGCAATCAATCATGATCAAGTACAATCAACTGGTTAATCAAATATGTAATTCATTTTGTTGATGTTCAATTCCGTAATTCGATTAAACATTATAACCGCTTTTGCAATTGAATTGACTGCTATTGGGAAATAATGTGAACTCGATTACTCAATCAATTTGCTAATTGATGGATTTCGGTAAGTCCTTTCATTGATTGCAAAATAAGTTAGAACTAACATTGCAATAGGTTTTGAAAGCAATTGTTCTGGATAACACAAATAATTAATTATATGATAAATTATATTTCTTTGTGGTTTCAATTGCTAACTAATTGATTGGTATCGATAACACTTATAATTGATTATCTTATCAAATTGGAGTGTTAGTTATTTGTAATTTGGATGCGAGCACTAATTTACAAGGCACTAATAGTACATCTGCTGACAAAAAACAAATAGCATGTCCTAAATATTTCCGTCCCAAAAGGGTAAATTTATCTCGTGACCATTACTCTCTTGCACACCAATTAACCTTGGTAGTGTTCGCTACTTGTTTAATTCGGATGATTGACTTCACAATCCCTTTTAATTGGACTATTATGTGAAAGTTCACTATGCAATTAAAGGTATTGTGAAAAATAATAAATAGAATAATATTTTTTTAAAAATCAAAAGAAAAAAATTGGCCGAACATAATTCTAGGGTTTTATCACCCTGGAATTTTCTGTTCGAATTTTGTCAGGTTTATTTGCTTCCCCTCCTTTAATCATTGTCTCAACTTAGTTCTTGATTGCCGAGAAACCGTATGTAGAAGGAGGAGGAACGGATATAATGGATTGAACTGATAGAGGTGGTGACAGATGGACTGGGATGAGCGTGGACGGATGGATTGCGATGAGGGACAACAATGGGTCTTGGGTTTGGTTGAAAGGGGGATTAGAAAGACAATAGGGTTATATTATTTCTTTTCATGCAAGTATTTGGGTTACCTATTGTTTAGGTAACCAGTAATGTGTTGTAATCATATCGTAACTTTTTTAATGGTCTAGATTATGTCTTACATGACAAATAATGGGGATGCATATCATACACACCCAAATAAGGAGTGTCAATAGTAGTGAATAAATACTCATTGCAAGATTTTTCAATTAGCCAAGTTCCGCATTATATACTAAAATCAATAGAGATGGATACGAAATCGCCAATAAATATCAAATACAAGAGACAATATTACCAAGTCTATGCTGCAAGATTTTTCTAACGAGTTCTATTCTATGATAATAACTCTGAATTGGGTTTGACAAGTCTTTGCTAGCTTTTGTATAGAGTCGTAAGGACATGGCCATCAATCCCTAATGGTAAAACACAGGGTTCTCAATCAATGGTTGCAAAATTTTTCTAAAACAAAACAGAGATGGAAAGATGAGGAGATGCTATTCTTGTCTATTCTTTGATAATTACATATGTATTTTTCAAGTCTTTGCTGATTTATGGAATCCATGAAATATGCCATGCATGAGTGATCGAAAGATTTTTTGAACGAGTCAAGCTCACTTTGTTATATAAACATACGGAACCAACACGGAAAGATAAAGAATGACTCTTCTCATCAATTCTATGATAATGACATACGACTTTGCCAAGTCTTTATTGCTTTATGGAGTTCTAGTAAAATGGCCGTTGGTGATAGAAAGATTTTTATAATAGAGTCAAGACTCAAGATCCATCTAACAAACACGGACAGAGAAGGGAAGATTTCTATCGAAATTGATAACAACTTTGGCGTGCTACCTTGCTAAGTTATTGTCACGTCGTATTTGGTCCCCCAAAGATATATTAGTCAAGGTGAAGACACCCTGAGATACAGATTAAAAAATTAATGCCATTTCGTAGAATTATGTTCTTAAAAATTGCAAACTGTTTTCAAACCAAAACTGTGAATTTGAACTAAGTTGTACTCTCTCCGTCCCTTTTTAAGTGTCTCACTTCGTAACTCCAACTTATTAAGAAAATATCATCATTACACATTTCATATCAACTTTTACCTTCACTTTTCATACTTACCCTCTATGGAGACATTATCATTACAATTTTACTCACTAACTTTTCAAAATGTAATCTACTTTTAGGGGCAAAATAGAAAATGTACCAACTTTTACCCACTAACTTTACAAAATGGACACTTATTGAGGGACAGCTCAAAATGGAATACTGGACTTTAAAAAGAGGAAGAAGGGAGTAAGAATAGTAACATTTGTTGTAAAAGCTAAAAATGATCTTATAGCTAAATTATAATCCCAAAGTTGAAAATATCTGAAACTCCAAAAGCTATACAACACATCCCTACAACAAACATTTTGGATGGTGTAGTGTTGGTGAAGCATTTTGAGGTTGGAATAAAATTAATGAAGCTCTATATTCAGAGCTGCTAATGTTGATTTTCTCTCGAAAGTCAGATATTTTTATGGTTTCATATCATTTTTGGCCCTAGGATGTTGTAGACATATTTTGGTTGGTTCCTTTGCAACTATGTTTTCTTTAAGGATTTTGAGTGACATATGAATCAGATTAATTATTAGGGGTGAGCGTCCAATTCTAGCTTGTTGGGATGCTTCCTCCCTATTATAATGCTTTCGTGCCCTTTGATTAATCCCTTTCATCTTTATAACTTCCATTGTCGTTGATGAATTAATTTCTTTTCTTTTGGTGGACGAAAAAAGAAAATATCTAAAGTTAAAAATTCGAGGTTGTATTCAAGTTCTTCAAATCACCTTGGATCTAAGCTACTATTGATGAAGCTGTATTCAAAGCTACTAATGCTGTTTTTCTCTCAAAAGTCAGATATTATTATGGAGGTTGCTACTTGTTTAGAATTTTGGATGTTTTGCTTTCATATTATTTTTGATCCTTGGATGTTGCAGTCTTGCAGACATATTTTGGTTGGTTCCTTTTCGACTGTGTTTTCTTTTGGGGTTTTGAGTGGCAAATGAATCTGATTATCGGGGGTGAGCGTCCAATTCTAGTTAGTTGGGATGCTTCCTCCCTATTATCGATGCTTCTATGTCCTTTATTAATTTCTTTTCTTTTGGTTGATGAAAAAAGAAAATCTCTAAAACTAAAACTTCAAATCACCTTGAATCTAAAACTTCGTGAGAGGAATATTTGATAAAAAGAAAATTCATACCGTTAAGAAGAAACTAAAATATATGAAACCACTTTGGAAATTTTAATGACCAACCATTAAACAAGATGGGTGTGTGATGTGGTTGCTTCCTTCTTTATCATGTATGTTTCATTGAAAGGCAAGCAAATCGCACGAAATGCCAAGGAGGTGAGGAGGAGGCCATGTCAATTATTCTATGATGGTCCAAGACATGCATGGCCAAATCTTTTCGGTTGGGTTGCAATTAATCATTTTTAGGCACACACAATTTTAGTTAATATGCATATGCAAAGATATGGATAAACTAGTTAAATTGAAATTCGGATGTACTTTAAATTTTCTGCAAATATTTTAAAAGTAATGTACTAATTTCATCACTTTAATTTTTTGGTTGCAAATCGGGTACCATGTGGTACCCTACGCACACATCCGGGCCATCCAAAATTTGACCGACGGTCCAGATTAAAAGGTACTAAACGGATTTAAAGATAAAAAAAGGAAAGAAAAATGTGATTCAATTCGAACCATCGGTTGTATTTTTGAACGTCCCGAATGTGCGCGTCGGGCACCACGTTAGCTGTACTCCATTTGCACCAAAAAATTTCTCAACAAAGCAAAACTATGCATATATACACCATTTGAATTACTTGACTCTCAAGTCCTAGAGTAGTAAATTACAGTTTCATCCTTCTAATGGCTCTTAATTAAATGGAGAAAAAATAAAACAAAGCGATTCACAAATAACCAACAAAACAAAACTATGCATACAACATCGAATTACTTGACTCTCACAGAAACTCCAAAAAAATTAATTTCGAGTTTACTCTCTGTCGTAAATAGTATTGGAATAAGGGTACAACAATAGATGAGTCCAAATTAAACCTCTACACGATACTCACAAACAAAAGATAGTGCATTTGACTCCCCTAAAAACTCTATCCAGTTATGCAACATTTCTCTCAATCGGATTCAGAAATTATCTCTAAGATACTGCTAAAATGTCTTCCGCCCATGTTTCCCCTTGTAATTGACCCATTGGTGGTAGAAAAGGGATTTGGGGGCATGCCCAAAGTATCTCCATCTCCCTCAAGCATTTGAAGCACAACTTTCATTGAGGGCCGGTCTCCTGGGTACCACTGGATGCACCAAAGTCCTACAACTATTAACTTCTTAACAATCTTAGCATCTCCGCATTCCTCAGCTTCATTGTTATTTACTTGTTCACAATTTAAACGATTATAAATCCATTCAGGAAAGTAAACTTCACCATTATTTTGTTCTGCACGAACATCAGTATTCTTCTTCCTCCCTCCAACCATTTCAAGCAACAGCATTCCAAAACTATAGACGTCTGACTTGTGTGACACATTGCCGAAGTTCCTTGAGAACACCTCTGGAGCAATATAACCCACGGTTCCCCTAGCAGCTGTCATGGATACAACGCTTTGTTCTTTCGAGCACAACTTGGCTAGCCCAAAATCAGAGATTTTTGGAATGAAATTTTTGTCTAACAAGATGTTATGAGGCTTAATATCGAAATGAAGGATTCTTTGATTACAACCTTGGTGAAGATATTCAATTCCTTTGGCTATGCCTAGAGCAATATCTTGGAGCTTTTGCCAACCAAGTGAAGCTCTTTTATGATCAGATGATATGAATTTATCTAGAGAATCATTTGGCAAGTACTCGTAAACAAGCGCCTTGTTATACCCATCAGCACAAAATCCGACCAAGCGAACCACATTGACATGGTGGATCGTACCTATCGTTCCCACTTCATTGATGAAGTCATCCCCATTACCAGTGAAGTTGTTGAGGATCTTGGCTGCAATAGGCACATCTTTGGAAAGCTCTCCCTTGTAAACTATTCCATAACCTCCTTGGCCAAGTTTGTCCTTAAAATTATGAGTGATTTTCTTTATCTCAGCATATGTGTACCTTGTAGGCTTGAGAGCTCTGTAATTCTCTAAAAACCTTTCAACCTTTACTTGATCCTCTTTCCTTAAAATGTTGGATCTGTGGGCAAAATATGTAGCTATGACAAGTACAACATAAAGAAAAATGCCAGCTTGAATCAGTCCTGCAAGTTTGAACAACCAAATTATTAAGAGAAGAGCAATGATACACCCATACCCATCAACCACACCTCCTACCACTCTCCTCTCACACATGTGTGGAGTCACAAAATTATTAGGAACCTCTTTGTGGATCTCATAATTATGTTTGTGTATCTACACAAAATGGAATTCCACACATATGTGACAGAGGAAAAAAGCCACTCCCCGTCCTTTGTTGGAGGTGTGATTGGTATGTGTACGTGTATTCATTAATAGAATGTAGAGAAAAAAGATGGGAGAAAAAAGAAAGATAATCCACCTGTAACAAGTGGACTTTTTGTTTCACCTGTATAAGATAATAGAAAGCACCAGTCAATTTATGGTATGAGAAATTTATAAAATTAAATCAAAACTTCTTTAGTTTTTTTTCCGTGAAGTTGCCAAGACCCAAGCATCAAAAACCCAACTTGAAGAAGTTAGGCTCCATTTGTTTCCGTATAAATTATTTTACATGAAAAAGCTATTCCCGTAAAATCACTTATAAAATAATTTAACGACTTTTACTTTTGTGTGCTTTGCTACCGTCTGATAATGTTTTTTTTTTTTTTTTTTTTACCTTCGGCTGCACCATATCCAACTTTCCAGGTGAGTGAAGTAGGAAGATGAATTGAAAGGATCATATGAATTTCGAATTTGAAGGTGAATTAAATTTGGCCATAAGTTATTTTTGTTGATTTGCTGTAAAAGGTTTTAATGAAGAAAATGTTTGACCTGTATTTTAGGTAGCCAAATAAAGGAAATTCAGAAAAATCTTGAAGAAATTAAATATACATCCTACCTACTAGACTTATTTAGGTGTCCATCCTAAGGGTTTTAAAAACTTATGTTTTCATCGTCAAACTACATTGTTGCCCCATTATATCCCTAGTATATATTGGTATAGATAATTGTATATATATTATTTTCATTTACCTTAGTAATATCCATTGTCGTTTCCATGGGCCCAAAAATCTTGGATGATGCAATCCCATTGAACCAAATTTGTTCCTCTTTTCTCGCCCAAAAAATTAACTCCATGTATCTCAAAATTATACCTTACACTCTCTCCACTCTCTCATGGAGAATGAGGAAAGGGGAAGACTGGTTGGCCCAGACAAATTCTATTCGTCTTGTTGTGCTTCTCCCTTACTAATATCTTCTCTCTCCTCGTTTCCGGCCAAAATCCGCTACCCTCTCCTCCGATGCCACAACATCTTTTTCAGATCTGTGTCTCTGTCGTCGTCCGTGTCGCCAATGAAGTTGCCGATGAGTTTGGATTCAGTTTTAGGTAATATATTTTACGATTTTTGTCATGTTTGTGAATTGATGATGTTTTGTTTATATACCTCGATTGAAACCTATACTTCTCAAACATTGTCATGTTTTATGATTTTTGTCATTTATTTATTTGATCATATTTTGTTCATCTACCTCGATTGAAATCTACACTTCTCAAAACTTGTCATGTTTTTTGATTTTTGTCATGTTTTTATTTGATCATAGTTTGTTCATCTACTTCAATCGAAACTTACACTTCTCGAAACTTGCCATATTTTCAAATTTTGTGATGTTTTTTAATTGATTTTGTCTTGTTCATCTACCTCGATCTGGTTTTTCCATGTTTTGTGAATTGATGATGTTTTGCCATGTTTTTCGGCTTATACATTCGTTTTTGTAAAAGTCGTGTTTTCTTTTTAGATTTTAGAGGAATGAAAATATGAGAGAAAAGATTAGGAGAGAAAAAAAATTCAAAAGATTAGGTGAGAGAAATATTTGAAAGAGAAGAGAGATTTAAGATAATTAGCAAAGATTAAAGAGAGAGAGAGAGAGAGAGAGAGATAGAGAGAGAGAGAGAGAGAGAGAGAGAGAGAGAGAGAGAGAGAGAGATTAGAAAAATTAGGAGAAAGAAATTGTAGTTTAGGATTTAATTGAATTTGAGGATGGAAATATAAGTATTTAAACACATTTGGATGAACAACTAAATAAGTAGGATAAAAAGATGGCTAATTAAGTTCCCCAGACCCAAAACAAACAAGGCTATCTGTAACTTTTTAATTAATTGAAAAAGAAATAAAATTATAGCACGAGGATAAGTGAAGTAAACATTCTTCCTTTTCTTTTGAAGGATGAGATGATGAGATGTACCTCTTGTTGTTGGTGGCTTAGGGTTAAAGCATTCGGCTTCGTACTTCTTGCTGTTGTTGCTACTACTCCGTCTGCAATACGTGCCTTCTTCTTCACATTTCCAACAATCTATTGGTTCGTTGTCCCACCGTGTCCAGTTTCGAGAAGAATCAAGGTATTCAAGGTATATACATGGAACTGATGGAATGGTAAGCATCTTTGTGCAATTCAAAAGGTTTTGCCTGATGATAGAATCCGATTTCATCAAGTAAAGATGGTGACCTGGACGGCTAAGGCATGGGAGTGATGCATATGTGTAATAATCATAATATGGATCTAATAAGGAGGGACAACTGAATATGTAGTATTCACAGAAAGTAGTACTGTTGAAACGGAATTCTAGGAAGGGAGAGGTGTTGAATATTAAGCTGAGGTTTTGATGCGGATCAAAACAACTGGAGAACTGGTATGTTAACCACTGAGAACGGTAACTGATGTCTTTGACCACTGCCTTGAAAAAGAATGGGAGATCAACCAGGGTTTCGCTGTTGTTGGTAGGAGAGCAGGTTAGAGCAAAGCCAGGCCCATAGCCACAACGTTCTGGTTGATGACCCTTTAGCCAGAACGGGAACCGGATTTCGGGGCCCTTGTCTCCACACATCGCAGGCTTGCACTCATCGTTGTGATCGCGATCATGTGCTCCAGCTCCACCCCCTGTAGGCGACAAGAAGAAGAATAAGAGCACGAGGAAGATCAACATTTTGTTATTAGTTGTTGATGATCCACTGCTGTGGAGTTCTTTCATAACTTTATCTGCTGATTCTTCTTCAACTTAAAGGACCTCAAGTCTTTTAATCGTGTCAAGGTGTTTTTCTACGTAGTATTCACTCTGTCCCTTTTTAAATGTTCACTGTAATTCTGCATGTCATTTTTAATTACCTATATTTCAGGGAAAGACTACAATACACACCCCCTTATTTGGGTGTGTATCATATGCACCCCCCAAAATGTTATGAATTATAGAGAAAATGTTACGAATCGTATTGCTAAAAAGTTACGAATCGTATAAAGGTTACGATATACACCAAAATGTTATAAATCATAGTAAAAATGTTACGAATCGTACTGCTGAAAAGTTATGAATTCTAGAACAAAAGTTACGAAACATGCTAAAATGTTATGAATTAACCATAAAATAGGTGCATATGATACACCCTTTTAAGGGGTGTGTATTGTAGACTTTCTCTATTATGTAATGTAGATCTTATTTGATAAATCTCAATTATTTATATAAGACAATGATTTTAAAAATATAAAAAATAATATACGTCAAGACATATATAAGCTATTGAAAATGGCACATAGAACCACTGTGAATATTATTTTTTTATTAGCAAAGAAAAGATTTTCATATCATTCAAAATAATAATACGAAACAGAAACCTTGTAGTGACACTCCAGGACAGGAAGCAACATGAACAAATGTAGTACCTCACCTATCATTACATCTCACCTCTCATTCTTTTCAATAAAAAAGAAACGAACTCCAAAGTTGGTAAGGAAACCAACAAACACCTTTAAAAAAACTGAGCCCCCAAATGAAAGGGCAAAGTCCAGCACCTAAAAAGAAATTGTCCAAAACAAAAAGGGCAAAAAAAAAAAAAACCCTAACCTAATCGGTCTGCCATGACGAAACCCATTCTCCAACGCCGCCCCGTGGCTTGCGTATACCTAGGTCTATGTTACACGTTTTTTTTTTTTTTAAGATGTGCATTTTTTGTTTAGCTACGCAAGGATGTATCTTGGAAATTTATGTAGCGCTTATAGTTTCGGATGATATGCATATTTCTTATGTGTGGAATGCAAATTTTTTCATTCTAGATTCACGACCATTACGGGTGATTTGTGTATTTTTTAAATATTGTGATGTTAAAAAATTCATGACCACTGCAACTATCTCCTCTTATATATGAACTTCGTTCAATACTTCCGATACTATTATACAACAAGATATATGTAAACTTTTACCATTACCATTACGTTACCTGATAACTTATTCAAAACCTTGACAAGTACACTAAAATGGTACTTGTACATGAAAAGATTCCTTGGAAGGATACAGATTAAACACTGATCATGTTAAAATGGTCAGAGGATGCAATATTGATCATTCTCTCTCTCTCTCTCTCTCTCTCTCTAAACTTATCTCCTTCCTATGTCGAGCAGAAGGCTTCTCTCCGATGTCTACAAAACCCATAGTCTTCTTCTTCTTCTTGCCCTGTTTTTGGGCAACTGCTATGCTCAAACAAGTCCCAATTGTGTCTCCTCTTGTGGAAATATCCACAACATCAGTCCCCCATTTCGACTAAAAGAAGATCCAGATTATTGCGGAAACAAGAAATACGAACTGGAATGCAACCACAATCGTCCTGTACTGTACTGGTATTCCTCCACAAAATACTACGTCCACTCAATCAACTACAACAACTATACAATCCGACTAGTCGATGTTGGCTTACAACAGGGAAATTGCTCCTCCCTCCCTCTTTATTCTTCGTCAGAACTCAACTTTACTGGTTATTATGATGCCACACCCGGACCATATTACTTAGCGTACGATCCCGGAGCCGGTGATGCTTCTTATGCGGCTTATTCTTTTCACCGTCATCATCGAATCCCATGGGATGTGGCTGTGGCACTCTGGGTAGATTGTGAAAAGCCAGTAAAATCTCGATTCTACACGGAAAGTAATACTAGTGCTTCTAGTTGTATTGATAAAGCAACTTCTTCTTCTTCTTCTTCTTCACTCTCTTCCGGGGAAAAGAGACGCTATTCTTACTTTTTGTTCGGAAGCTTAAAACTTTCGGACGTGGCAGATCAGTGCAAAATAGATGAGATACTTATAACAACGTTGTGGTTGCCAGCTGATAAAAGCCAAGCAAACATTTCCTACTCGGATTTCCACAGTAAATTGGAGTATGGGTTTGAGCTTTCCTGGCTGTCCTCTCTCTGTGACCAATGCGAAGGACTAGGAGATCACTATTGTTACATCGGGTCTAATTACAGCGTCAAATGCTACAAATTCTGCGATTATTGGTCCGGCCCCCAAAACAGGTCCTTTGGATGTAAGTAAGATTTTCTATTCGATACCTTAATTAATGTGAACTCTACTACGCCACTTAAGTAGCAGTATTAGAGATATTTATGATTATTAATAGACTTTTATTATTATTGGGATAAAAAATACCTAGCATTGCTCTTATTGTACACATTCACATGCCACAAAGATTTCCACCGTAAATTACATTTGCGTCATTGGGAATAACAGCACTGTGATCACTTATTACGGACTACAGAGTACTGCTATAACTCCTTGTAAAACAGTCATTTCAATGTGCATAAGATTTCCCAATCGATACCGTCGTGTGACCTCTGCTACGCCCCATGGGTTGTGGTAATACTGGACTGAGATCCCGTCCAATTTCCCTTTTCTTCTGTCCAGTTAATTAGTTTTGGAGCGTTTGTGAGCTATTTTCTGGTCTATAACAATGATCAAAATTGTTTGAATCATTGTTGTGGTTTAGTCACATGTCTTAAGATTGTGTAGAATATGAAATTGTCTATCTCCAAATTAATGTTTCTATATCCTTAATTGTCATTTCTATCTCCAAAATTTGGGGTTGAAGGCTTTTGTATTTTGTTCCAATCCAGGATTTGTTAAGTAAAAACTATGACGAGTAGCAAAACAAAACTACTTGAATTTCGAGATGCTTTAATTTCTGTTTGCGATTGTAACTTGTTCACTCAAAAACTGCAGGTCGCTTGGAGATTTTCTACCAGAGTAGGAGTTCTCTATCTCATTTGTTTTCTACCCTTTTAGTGCACAGTATGTTATAAAAATATTGCTATAAGAGCATTCACAGTGAACTAATCAAAATTACAATATTGCTAAGATTAACAATATTTGTTTAAAAAAGTTCTCACATTGGATTAACCAAATTTAGCATCATCTTAACAATTAATCAAATTTTAGCCCTTCGATTACCAAACTAACTATCAACATTTTCTCAATAATCAAATTTAGTGAACTACACATCTTTTCAATCAAGTATATTGTCTTAAAATTTTTTTTACATAAAACTGTTTTTTCAAAAAAAATTATTATTTTTTCAAAAACTTTTTTCTTTTTTTGAAAACTTTTTTTTTCAGAAAATAATTTTCAAAAATTCTTTTGGGAAAATTACTTTGTATTTCTAATAAACAATATTTATTAGTTTGAAAACTATTAAAATAAAACTTTTCAATATTAATAGTTTTTAGTTTTTTGTAGTTTGAAAAAGTGATGTTGCAAATTTTGGTTATCCAATATTAATTACACCATTGTGGACATCTACATTGCTAACTTTAACAATTCTTTAAATAAATAGTTAAAAGGTGATGTGGTAATTTTTGATTATCCAATTTCAATTAGTCCACTACGGATGCTCTAAAGTCTAACCCGCTAGCCATGAGTATAGTAGCATTAGAATAAATCACTTTGCTCGACTTTGGTAATACTGAGTTCTTCTAAACTTAACTTTTTTTTTTTTTGAAAAGCTTATAAACTTAATTTTACTTATTTCTTTGTTTTGTGTGTTTTGTTCATTTTCTAAAAATTTTCGTTAGATCCGCGTGATTTTTTTTTTTGGATTAATCATGCGTATCGACGAGAGGAGTCTAAAAAGTATAAAATTATTACCAAAAATAAAAAATAAAGTTCCCTAAAGACAAAAAAAGTACTCCCTCTGTACCTTTTTAAGTGTCCTGTGTCGTAACTCCAACTTATTAAAAAGGGATCATCATTATACCTTTCACATCAACTTTTTCCTTCACTTTCTCTACTTACCCATCATTATTACATTTTTACTCACTTACTTTTCAAAATGAAATATACTTTTAGGGACAAAATAGATAATGCACCAACTTTTACCCACTAACTTTACAAAATGGACACTTATTAAGGGACATCCCAAAATGGAATACTGGACTCTAAATAAGGGACGGATGGAGTATCATTCTGTCTTTAGAAGCTTATGTACCGTCTTATTTGAATTTTTTCAATATCGATCTATATTTTTTCTAATGGCTCTATCTTCTAACTCCTTATAATTTTTTTTTTGAACACTTACTCCGTATAATTAGATCGACTGAATTTATGGTAAGATCTGCAAATGCGTCTCAGACTGAGTTATAATTTCATACATCTATGGAACTACCTTGATCGGTTGACTAAACCATATTTATTGCAGCTTATTTCTTTCCTGGGTACAAATTTCGTGGGCTCATAATTACAGGTTAGATCTATTCCTTCTTTACTACCCAAAAACATTAGAAATAACGTTATACCAAAATTGGGTGTAAACAGGATGAAAAAGGAAAATATGGAAAAATTTAGGCCAAGTTTTGGGATTGTAAATTTAGGGATTAAAATTGGAGAAAATGATGAGCCGGTCCTGCTTTTCAAGTTTATAGTCCTTGGAGTCCTTCCGTGTTTCTCTCTTCTCCCTTTGTCCACTACTCTCCCTCCCCTCTCTCTTCTGCTACGCTACTGCCTACTGCTATGACTTAAAAAGTTAGCAAGAAAAAGACGAGTACTTTTTCCAAAGTTTTTCAAAAAAGTATACTTTTTCGCTCTAATGCATCACTTTCTTTCTCTTTTATTATATATATAAATATAATTTTTATGAAAATATAATTTTTAAAATCTACTCGACGAAATATATCAAACAAGTACCATATTGAATGTGAAATTATGTACATAAATTTTTTTTGGTGTAGGCTCCTCTTTTTTATTTTGAAATTATGCATAGAAAAAAAAACTGTTAATTAACTAATTAATACTGTAAATTAACACTATTAATTAGTGTTAATTAACTATTAAATATATTAATTTATAAAAAGTGAATATGTAGGGCCCGTTCCAGAACCGGAATAACAACTTATTTTTTATCTAATAATAAGGTGTGTTCCAAAGGGTGAATAAGTACTTATTTTTTAAAAAGGTAATTTCAAGTTCAAAAATTATGTGCTTACGCAAATAATTTTCCTATCATTATGGATCTTTCTTTAATACGGTTAAAATTGAAAAATTATTTTTCATTTACATTATTTTTGAGTTTGAAAATATGAAAATAAGTTGCTTATTTGAATTTTATGGAACAAAACTCCAAAATAAATATTTATAAAATAAGAAGATTTTTGAAACGGATCTAAAGCTTTCAAACATTGTAAAGTCCCCGTTGTAAATTTATTACTCCCTCCGTTCCGTATTGATGGTCCAGTTCGGTCTCCAAGACGAAATTTAAATTGTTAATATCTTTCAATCTACAATATCTTTAAAGATTTTAAAAACTTTGTATAATAGAACTAATTGAGATCTATCATATAAGATCCATATTGCACATAAAATCATTGTAGATTGAAAGATATTAACAATTTAAATTTTGCATTGAAGACCGAACCGGACTTTCAATTTGGAACGGAGGGAGTAGTAAAATATAGGAGTACTTTAAGCGGGAGAGAGGAAAAAGAACAAAAGTACAAAAGAGAGAGAGAGGAAAGAGAGTGTGTACTGAACAAATAAAGAGAGGGATGAAAATAAGTTTAGGAACCTGGAAACCAGCGCATGCCCCAACCCATGATGCTGACGTGGCATGGGCCCCAAGTCAACTTTAATATATATATAAAAAAAAACCCTCTCCTCTTCTTCCATGAATTCAATCCACCTCCACGGGTCCCCTCTCTCTTCCGAGCAAAGACCACCACTCCACCACCAAACTCCACAGATTCGCCCCCCGCCCTAGGACTTCATTCTGCCCGCTGGACCGGTGCCCCATGGCGGCAAAGTTATTCGTTCATGGAGTTATTAGTTCTACTGCTTTCCTTTGTTTGTATGTAGCATTGTTTGGTACTTTGGGAATTTCTCTGGTGATGGAACAAGAACAGGGTAACAATAACCAGAACAAAACCCATAAAGCTGTAGATGCCCACCTTTATTTTGACATTTCTTTAAAAAAAAATCGGATACAAGTAAGCAACCTCTTTTCTTCAACTCTTGGATTGGAATCCATGGCACAGTCTCCATTTTGATTTGGTTTAAAGCTTATTTTCCCAAATCTGTGAGTCGGCTCATCGAAAACATGTGGTCGGAGTGTTAGATAAAAAATTATTTTAGGGTTTTGTTTATTTTAAGATGGGAACCGAAATAGACAAAGAGAGATCCCTTATTGTACACCTGTGGAGTTAGGTGGTGCAGTGGTGGGCCGTGGGTTGGAAGAGAGGGGGTGGAGGTGGGTTGAATCTGTGGATGAAGTGGACGTGGGGCACTGGTCCGGCGATCAGAATAAAGTCTAGAGAGGGAGGATGTGGGGGTGGAAAATCTGTGGAGTTTGGTGGTGGAGTGGTGGTCGTTGGTCGGAAGAAAGGGTGGAGCCGTGGAGATGGGTTGAAATTGCAGAAGGGGAAGAAGAAGATAGGATTTTTTTTTTTTTTTTTGAAACTTAAAGCTGAAATGGGGCCAATCCACGTCAACTTCGTGAGTTGGGGCATGGGCTGGTTTCCAGGTTCCTAGACTTATTGGAAAGAAAAACATTTCTGTTGGTGCTCAGAGTGTGGGCTAGCCATGTGCTTGTGTCAGTGTGTAGAGAGACAAATGGCAGAGGGAGAGTGAAAGTCACGCCGAAGAAGAAAGAGAGAGGAGAGGGAGAGAGAGGAATGGTGCCTGCGCGTGAAATAGGACTTGGTGGGAATGAATTTGTGCGTATTTGTGTGCAAGGACCTAATGAAAGATAGTCCACTCGCATGCATGGGACCGATGGAGAAGAAGCCCTTAAAATTTTCTGATCCCGTTGGGTTGGGTTGGGCTGGATAGGGAAGGGAAGGTACGTATAAGGGGTGGGAATCAGGGATAAATTTAGGCTTAAATTTTCTTGATTTATTTGGGATTGTACACAAATGTGGGAATGTGAAGCATTGTTTCAAAAATGCACAATCTCATTTGATGCGATTCAAAAAGAAAAAGAAAATTTCAAAATGGCACCTGAACGTTGCACCAAATGTCACAGAGACACCTGAACGTAAAGTTTATTTCAATTAAATACATGTACTAACAAAATCTCAAAATTTAGACCCCCGTCGTTATACTCTGTCCCAAAAATTGTTGACATGTCATCTCTAACCTGTTTAAATTGCCCTATTGCACATATTTCCAATAGGGGACGATGCACCCAAGAGAAACCCATCACTTTTGAGGGAGATGGTGAAACAATAGTCAGACTTCTAGAGAGAGAAATGGAGGGAAATCAATTAGTTTATGGTCATTTTCCCTCTAAAACGTGAGGTAAAGTGAGGGGTTTGGCTTAGATGCATCGTTCCCTGTTGGAAACATGTGAAATGAGGCCACTCAAATGGGTAAGAGATGGCCTGTCAATAATTTTTTGGTCGGAGTATAACGGCGGGGGTCTAAATTTGAGAATTTTGTCAGTACATGTGTTTAATTGAAATAAACTTAAGTTTCAGGTGTCTCTGTAACATTTAGTGCAAAGTTCATGTGTCATTTAGAAATTTTCCCAAAAGAAAAAGTGACCATTTTATATACCATAATTCTAGGACATGCATTTAGGGATGAGCAAAATAACTGTTAAACTACGAATCTATCACAAACCAATCCAATCCAATCCAAACCGAATGATTTCTTTTTTTTTTTTTTTCTATTTTAAATTTGGTTTGGTCCCCATTTTAAAGTTTTTTTTTTTTTTAAAATTTGGTTTGGTCCTGGTTTTAAAAATTAAAAACTGTGTTAAATGGTTTGATATGTGAATTTACGTTAATACTTCCGGTTCAAATCCGATCCGAACTGTATAACATATATAAGTGTGTATATATATTCAGTTGATTTCTGTCAAATTTTCAAGATAAAACTCAATGAACCGATCAAGCCCTTTCCGAAATTGGAATGAGTTGATTTTTTTGCAGGAACTCTTATAAATATATTTTAAACAAATTGAATGGCGCTGATCATTTGCGTGGAAGTCTGATTAGTTTTGTATGAGGGAAACTGGCCTCATGGGTGGCGGATCCGCTAACACCAATTTTGACACTTTTTTATTTGTTACAGTCCCAGCAAATGATTAGAGCCGTTCAATGTGTTTAAAACATGTTTTTAAGAGCTTTCGTAAAAAATCAGCTCATTTTAATATCAGAAAGAGCTTGATTGGTTTATTTAGTTGATTTCTATCAAATTTGGTAGGATAAAATAGAATGAGTCGATCAAGTCCTTACCGACATTAGAATCATAGATATGGGGCCGTTCCCCTCACATAGAAGTTGACACAAATGATTGGAGCCGTTTGATTTGTTTACAACGTATTTTTAAGGGTTCTTGGAAAAAAATCAATGCATTCGAATATTGGTGAGTGCTTAATATGTTCATTCAGTTATTTTCTTCCAAATTTTACAGGATAAAATTGAATGAACTGATCAAGCGCTTACTGATATCGAAATGAGTTGATTTTTTAGGAGAACTCTTGAAAACCTATTTCAAACAATTGAACTGCTTCGATCATTTGCGCGCGTGAAACTCCGATTAGTTTTGTGTCAAAATTTATGTCAACTTTTATGTGAGGGATATACATATATACGTAGAATTTGTTTAGATACACCGAAATACTTTTTTTTTTTTTTCAATAGTGGACTATTTTTCTAATCTAATGCTCCATGCCACTACCCTATTCTTTCATTTCCAAGATTCATTCACTAAACTTCTATGTATGATAGAATATTCTTATAACTTCAATACAATAAATATACACGGCTTGAACTTAGTGAATTGATTTTCTATTCTAATACTCTATTCCATGGTCTTATTCCTTCACTAATGACTGATATTCTACTCTTGTTTAGTTGGTTGATGTTATCATGTTAGCAAGTTTAGGTGATTTTAACATATCTACATTTAATATAAGTTTTTGTTTAACTTGTCTATGCGATTTTAAGTACTTTAAATAGGTTATGGAGATGATATTTTAATTTCTAGTGAACTATAGTTCAAACCTGAAATGGAACTATGTTTTAATGGTTTGGATTTGTTTCTATGATCTATGGATTGGTTTGGTTCTCCAAATTCATAATCAGTTGGTAGTGGTTTGGTTCTTGATTTACTATAAATGCAGACCTATCTGGTCCATGCTCACCCCTACGTGCATTGGTGATAATGGCAAAGACATGAAGATTCTTCTTGTTTTGAATTTTTTTATATATTTTTTTGGTTTCGTATTTGGTCATATTTACTTTAACCTAAGCAGGAGGCATCCTTGGAGCCAGATCCATAAGTGGGATGGTATGCTTATTGGCATTTTTAATCTATAAGTTTAGGAGAAGACATTTATCAATGTTCGATAACGTCGAAGGTTTCCTACAAAGTCAGAACAACTTGATGCCGATTAGGTACTCATACTCCCAAATAAAGAAGATGAGCAAAGGTTTCAAGGACAAGTTGGGGGAAGGAGGCTATGGTTCTGTATACAAAGGAAAGCTACGAAGCGGTTATGCTGCAGCTATAAAGATTTTAGGAAAGCCCAAATCCAATGGCCAAGAATTCATCAATGAAGTTGCTACCATCGGAAGGATTCATCATGCCAATGTGGTTCAACTGATTGGATTCTGTGCTACGAGATCTAAACGAGCTCTTGTATACGAATTCATGCCTAATGGCTCTCTTGAGAAATACTTATTTTCTCAAGAAGGAAACATCTCCTTGAGTTGCAAGCAAATGTACGACATTTCTGTTGGAGTGGCGCGTGGGATTGAATATTTGCATCGAGGTTGTGATATGCAAATTCTACATTTTGACATCAAGCCTCACAACATTCTTTTAGATGATAATTTCAATCCAAAAGTTTCAGACTTCGGGTTGGCAAAACTATATCCTACTGATGACAGCATGGTGTCTCTTACTGCGGCAAGAGGAACAATGGGCTACATGGCTCCAGAGTTGTTCTACAAAAACATTGGACGCGTTTCGTACAAAGCTGATGTTTATAGTTACGGGATGTTGTTGATGGAAATGGCAGGCAGGAGGAGGAACTTAAATGCATTCGCCGATCACACAAGCCAAATTTACTTCCCGTCATGGGTATACGACCAATTCAAAGAAGGAAAGGAAATCGATATGGGAGAAGCCACGGACGAGGAAAGGGAGATGGTGAGGAAGATGGTTATAACGGCATTATGGTGCATCCAAATGAGACCTAGCGATCGTCCTTCGATGAACAAAGTTGTAACGATGCTTGAAGGAACCGCGGAAGCTCTTGAAATGCCTCCCAAGCCTTTCTTAACTCCTCAAGAGATGCCAATTGAAGATCAATGAATGAACTTGTGTCTCTATCTATTGAGTTGCTCATTCTTCTACTAGTTGTAGTCATACATTAGAGTACTGTCTTTTAGACCATTGCATGTTTGTAGACTTTTTATCAATGTAGGTCGAGCAAAGGTCATGACTTGATCAATAAATATTACTCCATTTAACTGTCTTATGAGAAGTTATTGCTTGTATTACTTGGCTTTCACGCTTTTATTCTCTAGCCAATTTGTTAAGGGAAGTTTGCTGTTGTGAACACATATATAGAGATAGTTCTCAAACAGGAAGCTAATGAAATTAATCTAGGAAGAAATTGCCAAGTTGATCCAGTGACTTCATTTCGGGTGGTGTATCTATCTTTTTGAGATTTGTTTGATATGATTCATATGAATTGAAGTGGCTTTGAAAACCCTAAATATATCCTCTCTTTTTTTCTTTTTCTTTTGTTTTCCATGCTCAGCCTCAATACATCCTTTGTTTCAAGCTACATTTTTATTTTAAGAGAACAAAAGATACAGTTTGTCTTTCTATTTCTATTTTGTAGAAAATTTCAGGTAGCATTTATGAAATAGGAGACTGACTTGTTTTTATAAAATGACAAATAGGGAAAGGATTCAAGAGAAGAGCCCTAAAAGTTAAAGAAGTGTTCACGAAACTGAATAATTGCATCACCAATAGGAGTGGTATCGCCCGAAAAATTAAAAGTTCCTGCAAAAACGTATTTTTCATTGTGTAGGACGAAAAAAAAAATTAGAACAGAATTCGTAACAACAATGGATGGAAGAGCATCTCCACCAGAAATTAAGAACGCCAAATAATAAGAAATTTGAGTTTTAAGTGCTCAAACTTCAATCTTCTTTCATCTTTATTTAAATTTGAAGTATGAACCATATTTCAAATACACAAAAAATATATATATTAATTTGTTTGATTTTCTCAATTTTGACATCTGGTATTTTGAGTATAACGACTAACTTTTTATTTATTTTATTCGTTGCAATGGGCCTTGGAGGTTGCAATCTGTGGTCAAAATTAATAAGTTCAAAAACTCTATTTGATTCTCATTTAAAAACTACTATTTCCATGAGTCACAATTTGCACAAGTGTCTCTTCATTTAAGAGAGTTAACACCAAGAGTTGTGTCTTTTAAGAAAAGCCACATAGTTTCTAACATCTCATGTACATTAAAATAGTAGTGAGACGAAAGGCACACAATCTAGGCCAATTACAATAACACTTAGCTAGAAGAAAACATTACAATTCACGAGAACTTAGCTAGAAGAAAACATCCAAACTCACCTGGTTAGAGCTTGTTTTAATTCGCTATCTCATTTATTTGCTGGAAAAGGAAAAGGAAAAAAAAAAAAAAAAAAGACCCGATGATTTCACAAGTTATTCATATTATGCGCTTATGTTAAGCTGGCGTGCACAAGTTTAAAGCAAATGCGTAAATAAACACATGGTAGCCCAACATGTTTAACTTATTTTACAGTTACTTCATTTTTGCGCATATCTTTCTTTCTTTTTGAAGAAACGAAACATATCCAAAAGCTATCAACTGAGACATCATACGGCATTGCAGGGTGCACAATATTACGAGACACCTTGGAGAAACAAACATAATCAAAATTGCACAACATTCCAACAAAAACCCCTCAAAATATGCTGCAAATCTTAATTCGCCAACCTCAGTGCTTGGAGCGCGGTCAATCCTTCTACGTACCATTCCAGCAGAAGAAGCAAAAATCATTAAAGCTAATAGGCAAACATACAAATTCCTTCATAGCTTCCCCATCAGGCACATCCTTAATCCACCTGGCAAACCAATCATTAAAGCCAATAGGCACACCCGCAGAAAAATCTGAACCCAGCCAAATCCGTCGCGCTTCATTGCATACGAAAAAACAGATGCTCAATCGATTCTTCCTCTCTACCGATAAATGGACATGATGGGTTACCCCTTAACTCTCTCATAACTAACCCCACTTTAACTGCTAAACTACGATGAATAACTTTCCAAATCAACATACCCAACTTTGGGGGCAAGTTTAGCTCCCAAACCTTTCCCCACAAATCGGAAACCATTCTACCGGCTCTACCCGAATGCCTCCCTTTAGAGCCAAAAAATAGGCCGATTTGACCCAAAAAGAACCACACTTATCCGGCTCCCAAGTCCCAAACTAAGTTAACTAACTCATCCTCCACCACTGAGCTAGGCAGAAAAATGGACGAGATGTTGCGCACCACCTCGGGGGGAACATTACCTCAATAAAAGGGTTATGCCATACCATTTTTTGTGCTCCACCATATCAGCGACTTTGAAATCATTAAACATTGCCTGCGCCGCTGTTTGTACATAAGGATTACCAACATTAGGGATCCATTGAGCTCTGAAAACACTGATCTTACGCCGATTACCTTGCTTCCATTTTAAATCTTTGGCAGACAAATCCCTCCCCCAGAGGATACTTCTCCATTCCCATGAACAACCCAATTTAGGAGAGACCAGCATAAACTCATTTTTCCAGCAGTATTTAAAAAAAGAAGTTTGACTAAAAGACTGAATATCTCTAAGACCCAACCTACCCTGACTCATAGGCTCCGAACTCCCAATCGATCTAATAAAATGACCAAATAAGCTAGGGAATCTAACGGTCCCTTAGAACACTTCCAAGAGCCATGAAGATAACAAGACATTGCAAAACCATAAAATGAGATAGAGATCGAATTTGTCTGCAGTTGAGCAATCGAATTCGTCTGCAATTAGATACAGATCTCACCTCTAGCACAACAATAAAATGAGAGAATGAAATTCAATCTGGCAAAGCATAACAAACAAAAAAAAACATGGCATAAATTAAGGAATTTCAAAAGAGCAAAAGGACCATAAATATCCATCAAACAATTAAAAGTAACAACAGATGAGAATAGATGAAAACAATTGGCAACAACATAAATAACTCTCGAAAACAAAAAAAATTATTTCATGTTCCGATGACAAAGAATCTTGATCTCTCAAAGCTCATACTATGGTTATCAAAGGCATATGCAATCTTATATTGTCAGGGCTATCTTGTTCGTCCGTGATAGAACACCGAGCTTTAGTTGTCATGTAAAATACAATTAAACATGATCTTTGTTAAACCAATACCAAGCCAAGCAAAAGGATTAGCCCTACACAATACTAAGAAATAACTAACGGGTGCAACTACAGGTTGTAGATATATTGCCTAATCATAATTATACTAGAGCTGATTGACAGACGATAATGAAGACATTAAATGAGCATTTGATGGAATAATAAAAAAAAACAAAGCTTAATCAACCAGGCAATATGAGCACCAAATCATAGATTAGCAAAATATAGGCTAGAAAGTTCTCACCTAGCTAGAGCAGAACAAGCTTCCAAAATATCTTCCCCTATTCCTTTATCTTTCTTTGTTTAATCGAATTCTTCCCCTTTCCCATTGAGGCATTGGATAGCCTTGAGAGAAGCGTTGGGTAAATGGCGGCTATGGAGATGAGCTCCGGGAAAAGCCTGCTATGGAGCAGAGCAGGCTTTTCCTTCATCTCTGAGTTTCAATGTAGTGTAGGGTCGACAATGTTGTTTTCGTTCACTCAATATCTCTCCACTCCCCAAAATCCCCAACTCACAAGATTTCCGTAAAAGAAATGGCAGACTATCTTCCCGAAGATGTGATAGTCAACATTTTCACCACATTAGCCATAAAAACCCTCTTGCAATGCACATCTGTCTGCAAATCATGGCATTCCCTTATCGTAAACCCTAGTTTCATCCATTTCCACCTCAATCGATTAGCAAAATATAGGCTTGAAAGTTCTCCCCTAGCTAGAGCAGAACAAGCTTCCAAAATATCTTCCCCTTTTCCTTTATCTTTCTTTGTTTAATAGAATTCTTCCCCTTTCCCATTGAGGCATTGGATAGCCTTGAGAGAAGCGTTGGGTAAATGGCGGCTATGGAGATGAGCTCCGGGATATGCTTTCTTCTCTTTCTCGTTATCTCAGGTAGGCTCAAGTATTACGTCGTTCCTTTTTCTTTAATCTCTGCGTGTGTGTATCTCAGGTATATGTATGAATCACCATGTTTTCTATTCACTGCTTGATACTCATTTATTTGGATAGTGAAGAAGACTGTCAAGCTCCACAAAAAGGGTTTTAAAGGCTAAAAGTTAATAGTAGTAGTAGGAGCAGAGCAGGGTTTTCCTTCATCTCTGAGTTTCAACGTAGTGTAGGGTCGACAATGTTGTTTTCGTTCACTCAATATCTCTCCACTCCCCAAAATCCCCAACTCACAAGATTTCCGTAAAAAAAAATGGCAGACTATCTTCCCGAAAATGTGATAGTCAACATTTTCACCACATTAGCCATAAAAACCCTCTTGCAATGCACATCTGTCTGCAAATCATGGCATTCCCTTATCGTAAACCCTAGTTTCATCCATTTCCTCCTCAATCGACAGCCTACTCAAACCTGTAACAATGCTCACCACCTCTTCCTTGTGCGAACCTGCTCCTCCTCCGATGAAGGCAGGAAAGAGCTCTACTCCCTTCACTATGATAACGAAGCATTCGATGAGTATGCCAAGCTCCATTTCCCTGTCAAGAAGGCTTATAGTGAGTTCTATCGGATAGTCGGAAGCTGCAACGGGGTTCTGTGCCTCACGGACGATCAGCATTCTTATGTGGACAACACAATTCTTTGGAACCCCTCAATTCAGAAGTGGGTAACTATGCCAAAGCCTAGGGTTACCTTCTCTTCTCATGGATCGTTCGATCATGCGATTGGCTTCGGCTTTGATGCCAAGTCCAATGACTATAAGGTGGTCAGGATTGTCCATCTTTATAATGTTTATAATTTCTGCTCGAAGGTTCATCTGAAGATTGATTTGTACTCACTGAGCACGGGCACCTGGCGAAACATTAGCCATTTGGGTCTTCCTAATGTGTTTAGGGGAAGGGCAATTCAAGCTTATTTGAATGGGGCTGCTCATTGGATTGGAGCGGATATAGAAAGCCAATGCATGGTGATTGTGTCGTTCCATATGGGTGATGAGTTGTTTCACAGTATGTCACTACCAGATGGGATACTATTTGAGCCTTGGTTTCTTAGGCCTGCTGGTATTCAAGGATCACTTTGTATGGTAGAGGAAAAGGGGTATAGTTACGGAAAAAGTTGGTGCATATGGGTGATGAAAGAGTATGGCGTGGCAAGCTCTTCGACTGAACTTCTTGATGTAGGTATTGGTGAAGGAATTGACAGGTTAATTGGTTTCAAAAAGGAAGGAAAACTCTTGATCATTGATGCCCGAGGGGATCTCATATCTTTTAGTCCTGGAGATGTACTAGGAAAGAAGCTTGGAATTCGCAGCAATACAAGCAATTGGTATAAGTTCAAACTCCATACAGATGCTTATGTGGAAAGCCTCGTTTTACTTGGAAGTTCGGAGCAAACAAAGGAAGATGAAGTTGCCTGTGAAGAAGAAAAGGAGGCTGAAGTTGGGTGTGGTGAAGAAGAAATACAAAATATAGAAGCAGCAGGAACTAAGCATTACGTACTTCCCAATTAGCCTTAATTCTGTGCATCTGCTACTCTTGTCAATGTCATTCCCGATTGTTCATGCTTTGTATTTACGCGAGGCTGCAAATGAATGTTGTAGCCCTATCTACGTTCTGAGCTTGATATTGATCGATTTTATAAGTTTAGGACTTGTTTAATTTGCAGTCTTAACTGATATTGTGATTCTAATGTTTGGAATTGCTATTTGTTAGGGTTGTGGAGGGACGACACTGTCAATTTGAGGCTGCAAAGAAAGGTTGAGAAGGGTTGCAAGCAAAGAAGCACCACAATATACCGCTTCATCCTCTAGCTCTTCATCTAGTGAAGTAAAAGGAAATAGAAAAAAAGAAAACAAGAAAAACTTTATACTCTAATCTTGCTACAGTTTACTTAAGGTTTTTGAGAAGGTATTTTTGCACTCTGCTGAGTGAAATCAAGGCGATTGTACAGGACATAGACATTGGTAACACTCTCTTCAGGGGGTTTACTTATGTATCGAACCTTCATGATAATTTGGAATCGTAATCGCATTTGATGCTCATATTTGTCAATGATATCTTTCGCCGTTGTTCATAATTGGTTACGTTTTGTTGCTTTTATCCTTTTACACTGAAGATATCGATAATTTTTATTAGTATTATGTCATTCTGTCTATGTAAATTTCATTATTAATGTCATTCTGGCTGCGTAAATTTTGTCTTCGATGCATCCTATGCCCTGCTAAGGCCTTGGCACTATTGCGAGTCGGTTGTTTGGAGGTAGAAATGTAGAGGCAAAATGACCTTTCTTTTTTTCAAAGTCAAAGACATTGGACGGGAAAAAAAAGCCTCTGGATAGCTTCAGGATATCAAGTTTCTAAAGAGAAGTATCAAAAGAGAGATCATAATTTTCATATCCTAATGGTAACACATCAAGTTAATTCTATTCTGAAGAGTTGCCTTCGTTATGGCTTCTTAAACAAATATGGGAGACTTTTTTACCAGATTATTATCTCCATTCTGAAGAACCTGTGTACTTATAGGACAATTCTTAGTTGTGGTTATTATTAACTATTAAGTAACTGAGATTAGGTTATTATGATGGCCTTTTTTCAAAAAATCTGGAGAAACATTTTCGATGTTACTATTTGCCTCCACGAAAAAGAGAAAGAGTTGTTGTCCAATAAAATAACAGGTTAGGAACAAGGTTCCATGAGGCTTAGTCTATGAAGCACCAACACTCTTAAAGGTCACCGTATTAGTGTCCGACACGCTAGGGACACCGAAAAAAACGTGCCATTAAATGTAATTAAATTATCTCGTTAGGACACGATGGGATACAGGAGAGACTAGTAGGGGGACACTGTAGGGTTAAATATGTGATCTTGAGGGGGATAAATATGGAATATATCAAATATTTTTTCCGGAAAGTGTAATATGAGGTATATATGGTACTTGTATATACATATTCAGGCTCTCAAATATAACTCTGTTTCCACACGCTTGTATATCCATATTCTAGTCGTTCTACGATCGACAGTCGTAAACCCAAGTTGCAAGCTCCATCTTTTCCAAATCAAGATCTCTGTGTCGTCGTCCTCGCTAGCTCAGTTACCAGACAACAAACTCCGTTCTCGAAAGCGCTCAGTCTCAAGCTCAAGCTCATGCGCTAGCTAGGTGACCCCTTCTGCCGTCTCCGTGCCGTCATTTGTTTTTATAAATCTTGTGTCCCGTGTCTGTGCTACATAGGGCTTAGTTTTGTGGCAATTTGATATAGACTGGGTTGACATAAAGACCAGTCTAGTTTTTTTAATTATTTGCATCTCTACCTTTTGCTGCCATTTCAGTACCTAATGTGATTCTGGAAGATAAAGTTTAACCCCCAACACCTATATGTTACTGGGAGGACATGTGTCAATGCATGTCCGCATTACTTATGAATGTACACTTAGCATTTATCCTATGGGTGTTTATTTGGCTTCCATGGTTTGATGAGAAGTATGAGAACCCTGGCAAAAGTTTCCGAAGTTTTGTCCTCTGTAGTTGTTATAGAACAACAGAAGTTGCTGATCGTACTTTTGTATGTCTGGCAGCAGGGGAAACATAATGGTCGTGTATGCAAAGATTTTTGCTACTTATTTCCCTGTTTCTAGATGTGCATCATATATTGGTATCTGCACTCTGTATTATGTCATGTGAGGTATATCTTGGTTCAGGACTGCGCAAGGGGTAGGTAATAGTCATGGTCTGAGATGTACAACTAAGAATGGTCGGCACTAGTTTTGTAAAATGACGTAACATCGAGTTTTTGCTTATCACTAGAAAGGCCTTGAATTATATTGGGGATGCAGAATAAAGAAGCTTGTGTGAAATCACTTGGACTTTTTTGAGTAGATCTCGAAAGAACCACGAAAGTCAAAGATAAAATGGAACTAAGAGTATGATAGAATAGCTTTTCTGAGTGCATTTACTTCATTCGTATACACCCTCTCTCTCTCTCTCTCTCTCTCTCCCTCCCTCTCTCTCTCTCTCTCTCTCTCTCATGAATATACACCTCGAATTCACAGATTTAAAGGAAGTAATAAAATGGAATGAGAAGAAAAGTGTGAGAAGAAAACTACAATGGTTTCATTCTTCATATATTGCAGGAACCTTACATTGTTACTGATATATATACAAACTGTTACCATACATTGACCCTTCTATACAGCTAGTCAATCCCACGATCACAGCTAATAAAATCAAATCTGGAAAACAAGAAAGGAAGGAAAGCCTAGGAATGATCTGCAGATATCAAGGATTGATTTGGGCTTGATAGGAAGTATCCATAATTGACTAGGCTAGCTAATTGATGCTTGATTGATGCTATAGTCTCTAATACTCCCCCTCAAGGTGGAGCGTGTACGTGAGTAACGCCCAACTTGTTGATGAGATGATGAAATGGATCCTTACCCAACGGTTTAGTAAAAATGTCAGCAATTTGGTTTGATGATCGGATATAGTGGGGAGAAATCAACTTCGATTGGATTTTGTCACGAACAAAATGACAATCAAGCTCTATGTGTTTTGTGCGCTCATGAAACACAGGATTCTCAGCAATGTGGATTGCTGCTTGGTTGTCACAATAGAGATTGATTGGCGATGAAGGAGGGATACCAAGATCACTCAAAAGGTATGTCAACCATTGGAGTTCGGATGTGAGCGTTGCCATAGCGCGATACTCTGCTTCAGCGGAGGATCGAGAGACAGTAGTTTGTTTCTTCGTTTTCCATGAAATCGGATTAGAACCAAGGAGAACACAGAAACCAGTCGTAGAGCGACGAGTCATAGGACAGCCTGCCCAATCAGAATCACAAAAGCCACTTAAGGTGAGTGAAGTAGATGAAGAAAGCAATATGCCTTTCCCAGGGGTACCTTTGAGATACCGGAGTACACGAGTAGCTGCATCCATATGAGTAGTGCGAGGATCCTGCATGAACTGGCTCAAAATATGTACTGAATAGGCAATATCGGGTCGAGTAACCGTGAGGTATATGAGACGTCCGACGAGTCGACGATATGTAGAAGGGTCGGGTAAAGATTCACCATCAGTAGAAGTCAAACGAAGATGTTGTTCCATGGGGAAAGCAGAAGGCTTTGCACCAAGTAATCCTGAATCTTTAAGAATGTCCAAAGTATATTTGCGTTGACACAAGAAGATACCTTGTTGAGAACGCGCAACCTCAATACCAAGGAAATATTTCAACCGTCCAAGATCTTTGAGGAAAAAATTTTCTGCAAGAAACCCTTTCAATTGCTGAATTGCAGAATGATCATTTCCGGTAACAATTATGTCATCAACATACACTAAGACAAATGTGGATGAGCAGGAACCTTACATTGTTACTGATATATATACAAACTGTTACCATACATTGACCCTTCTATACAGCTAGTCAATCCCACGATCACAGCTAATAAAATCAAATCTGGAAAACAAGAAAGGAAGGAAAGCCTAGGAATGATCTGCAGATATCAAGGATTGATTTGGGCTTGATAGGAAGTATCCATAATTGACTAGGCTAGCTAATTGATGCTTGATTGATGCTATAGTCTCTAATAGGAAGTGCTATCACAATTTGTGGATTCTTATGTAGTTACCAACGTGAATTATGTAAGCTTAGAGCGTACTTGGGATTTTCAATGAAGAATCTCGGGCTCAAATAACGTAGACTCCATAAGTGATGTTGGGCAGTGCTTCGAACTTAAGGTGTCCCATTTTACTATATAGCCTCGGGCTGTTTGGTGACCGACGTGGGATTGGTAATTGTGGCAAAGGAACACAGGTTTTTCTATAGTACATTCAGCTTCTATAGAACATTTTTAAGGTGTTCTTTTCAAGATTAGAACATAGGTGTTCTTTAACTCCAACTAATATGGGATTGCATAGGATTGAACATTTTTTATGCTTAACTGGATTGAACATGATTTTTAAGGTGTTCATTTTAAGATTATAGAACATAGGTTTTTTGGGTGGATGTGGATTGTAAGTAAATTGTTTAGGACCATGTATATATTCACGTTATTGAGATGCTCCAGCTGCAAGGGTTTTTTTACAAGAGGCACTCTTACTCTCGTTCCCGCGCAATGAACTGGTTACTTAGAGGTTTATGTTTGCACTTAATTACGCATTATGATTGCGTTGTGTCAACAACCATGTATGTACATCGAACCATAAACATAACCTCTTAATCTAAGCTGTTGTTGAGGTTGGTCACATGCATTTCCTTCTTGTCTTTTGATGGTGGAACAAAGATTGCATACTCGTGGTCTATGTTTTAACAGTGTTCTAGAACAAAGAATTAATTGTTGGTGGGGCCTATCCGACTAGATTCAACTAATTGCTATGAACGGATTAATCGGCAATTACTAATTGCAATAAGCCTGATATTTTGGGTCGAAAGCTGCAAAAGCAAAGGTACATGTTGGTAAATTAAGCAATTAGCTTCTACATAACCACTGTAGCGCTACATATGCTTTGAGACTGACTTCAATGTGAAATCCTTCTGAATTAAACAAGTCCGAATATCTTGAGAACAGTTGTAGGTTATGTAAACTGTGAGGTTTCCATGACATTGAAGCTTGCAAATTAGACTTCCCAGCAATTGATTTAGTCTGAAAATTTTACCAGATTTACCGAATTGCTCTTTTGTTGCAACTGATTCATAACTTTTACGTGTTCACATGTTTTTCTTTTGTAAACTCTCAGAGTTCGTTCTAGAGTTTTTGTTGTTGCCTTTGGACGCTGTTTATGACCCGTAAATGAATTGAACTTGCAGAAACATGTCTGATTATGTGGAACTGATCGGTCTCCACCTCTTACTTATTGGAAAATGATATGGCGCATTCCTTCAAAGCCACGAATCCAGCAGCACTTTATATGGCTAGCCATCCAGCAACGAATCAACGCTCTTGATTACCTTGTGCACGCCGCAACATCATCCATTGTAATTTCTTCCCATCATATCATAGCCACAAGGAGACAGTCCTTCACGTCCTCCCGCGGTAATACAAAAGCAGCTGCTAAGCTTTGGGCCCTTCGTCATCTACGTTGCACAATGGATCAAAACCAACTCGCTCTCATGTCGTAACATTCGGGGACACACTGAAATGAAATCTTCCTCCTTACCAGTTGGCACATCTGACTTCGTTGAAAGATTGTTGTCCACAGCAACCCACTCCCTCCCTAGACAACCATCACCACCATCCTTGCCAAAGCCTCTGAGTGGAAGTTAATTCATTGTCCAGCCAACCATTACCGCAACCCATAGCCAACCCAGACATGCCCTTCTCATTTGGTGGACTCCACCTCCGGTTGGCCTATATTAAACTAAATGTTGATGGCAGTGGTAGCATTGTAGATTCAGAGGCAAGCGCTGAAGTTTTGGTTAGAGACTGGAAAGCTCAAAGCACCAAACCAGCCGAATCGAGCCAAGCTTCCGAAGTTTCAAGCTTGTTCGTTAATTTTTTAAAACGATTTCAAGCCAAGCTGGAGCTCAATTAAATTTTGACGAGTTGAGCTTGAGCTGAGTTTGCTTAGGTTTGACTTGAACTCGAACTTATTCACGAGATTTAACGAGTACAATTTTTTTTTAGATATTTATGCTCTCATCTTAGTCTAAAACTGCAAATAAAATTTTTATTTTACACATAAGTAAGTAAGTTCATGCACATGTAAAATTATAAAAACATGATATAATTTAAGTTTATATTACTCTTAAAAGTTTATACATGTACAAGTTATAAAACTTCCATTATACCTGTACAAGGTTATACATATTCAAGGTCATTTATGAAATTTATATGAGAAATATTTGAACACTCTAGATTTTGTGAGCCTAATCAAGCCGAATATTGTTAGGTTCAAGTTCAACTCGTTTATTAAAGGAGCCTAAAATGGAGGCTAACGTTCAATTCGTTTATTACCCAAATCGAACTCAAACGAGCCTTTATTGAGTCAAGCTTCAACATTTCACAGACGGCTCACTTCATTCATTTGCAACCCTAGGCCTAGGCTAAATAACACAGGGAAAACATTAAATTAAATATCACACGATCGAGAAAATTCTAAAAGATCTAAGTTTTATCAAAACCGTGATAATTTTGTTCATGTATAGTTTTTTATCACGATTTGGTAGCTTAACGGAGATTGCAAAATTAGAAAAGTACAATTGTATAAAAACTTAGGATGCGTTTGGTTGGATGGAATGAAATGTGAATAGGAATTAAATTAAGAATGGAATAGAATTGGAGGAATTGAGAATGGAATAATCATTCCCATTCTCACGTTTGGTTGTGCTTAGAAATAGTCATTCTCATCTCCAATGGAATAGTGTGGCAATAGCATTTTTTGGAGTGACAATAGTATATTTTGGAGTGACAATAGCATTTTTGGAGTGACAATAGTAATTTTATGGAGTGGTAATAGTAATTTTTGGTGTGGCAATAGTGAATGTTGGAGTGACACTAGTAATTTTGGTTGACAAAGAAATGAAATAACAATTCCTTAGTTTTTTGAATGGAATGACAATTCATTTACTAAGGTGAATAGTGATTCCATTTGGAATCATCATTCCATTGTTCAATGGTGAGTCAAACATTGAAATAAGTAAGTCATTAGCATGACTATTCCATTCCAACATTAATTTCATCCAACCAAACCTACCCTTAGGGGTATAGTGTATCTTTTTAATCATACAAGTCTATGTTTTAGATGGTTTCACAAGTTCACTAAGTCATCTCTGCCTAAACATGTTTCAAAAAGTGCCCTAATAACCATGGCCATTAAAATATTAATCCATAATATTGCACGATCGTGTTATTTAGCCAAATAACCAAACTTGTTTCAGCTAAGTGATCAATTCATTTTTGAGTCATAGCCGGTAACCATAAGAGACATTTAGTAAATGTCTAAACCAAAATGATCAGTAGCTGGAATTCTACAAATTTCTCTCTTTTTCCTATTATAAGAAACACAGTACCCCTCTGGCCTTCACCATATCGATTTAATAAAATACGGAATTGAGAGATAATTAGAAAAGGGGAGCAGAGCAATTTCACGTCTTGAGAAAATAGGTCGGCGCATTTTGTTACTTTCGCGCATGACATGCTTAATCCATGGATTGCCCAGCTCCTGGAGAAAGGGACATACAAACAAGGATAACATTATGAAGTTGATGGCGGCTAGCAGTTGAAGTGACGAGGTTGATGGCATTCGAGGCATCCGATTCGATTTCCACCAAGGATATGCATGTTTCCCTGTTTAAGAGTTTGAGCCCATGATAAAGAGACCAATTTTTGCCGTGTGGCCCCAAACTGAGCCCAGTTTACTTGAAAAAGTTGTGATCCACTTTTCTTGCCTAGCCAAGGGGTGAGGGGAAGAGTAAGAGTAGGGAAATGAATCCCTAACCTCATGCGCAGTATGCGAGGCTAGATGCCCCGCCAAATCCTCCTGTTCTCTTGAAATGAGTGTCACCACAAAATTTGAGAAGTTTATTTCGCGATACCGTACCCAAATCTGAAGTTATTACTTGCACCCAAAACGGAATTCCTACCCAACGAATATGATTTTTGTGTTTCATAACTAAACCATACAGCGTACACCATATTATCGACAGAAATGTGATAATTATAGAAATGCTACCTATTTTATTATTAGTAGTAGTAATAGTATTTCTATTATTATTATTGTTTGTATTTTTATTACATGTGCATAACACTTGGCTTAACCCTATGGATTTAAAAGTTATAAAGACACATGACATGTTCTTACACATTCGGAAGTTGAAGAGAAGTGGAAACAATTGATTGAAGAAGATAGAAAGTTATTTCTTACATATTCTATTTCCGATAAATAGTCTCTTTAGACTTCATTGTAAGTTCTCTCAAACAAATCAAAGAACTTGCATTTAATTTCTCTATCTTCGATTATTACTCTTGCCAGCAATTCCGCATTTGATTTGACTGTCACTTCACATTCAATGAAGTTCTGAAACAGCGTGGAACCATATATTCACCTTTGGAGATAAGTCGCATTGTCCCTTTTTATTTTGTTGTTGTCTTTGTTTGCTTTTGCTGTTGAGTCGCTCCGGAGAAAAAAATTAGTGATAACAACTTTACTATACCAACGAGATAACCGATGAAGAAAAAATACCAGGTCGGTCAATGAGGAATAGTGAATAAAATTGCAAGGAAATAAGCCATTAAGACATAGCCAACTAACGTTCTAATAAAAGACTGTTGGAGGGGCGGAATAGACTTCGCATCTTGACAAGAATTTTGTGTGACTGTTAGTGTTAGAAAGTCCTTGTGGCTTTATGATACAAGGCCCACTTCATAAATGGATTGCAATGACTTTGTGGAGTCTTTGTTTGTCCTGTCAGTCTTTGCTGGGCCTACTCCACAATAGTACGAGAGGGGGAGCTTTGTTTGTCGTGTCCGTCTTTGCTGGGCCCACTCCATAATAGTACGAGAGGAGGAAAACTTTTTTATAGAGCAACTATAAATAATTTTTACTGCGATCAATTACGCGTGTTTAAAATTATTTTGGACGGTTCAAATTGAAAATCAATTTTGACAGATAAAAATTAATTATTACCAGTCAAAATTAAAAAGCAGATCTCAACCATTAATTGCAGAAAATTGATGGCCAAAATTGTGCGGAGCGGTAAATAACTTATTTAAGTTTCTCTCCTCCAAGAAATATGCCGGTGAGTGATCGAAAGAGTTTTTGAACAAGCGAAGGTCATATTGTTATATAAATAGAACCACCACAGAAAGATGAAAAAAGACTTCTCATTAGTTCTATGATAATGACATGTGACTTTACCTGTCTTGTTGCTTTTATGGAGTTC
This sequence comes from Rhododendron mucronatum var. ripense, assembly GCA_019656295.1. Classification (NCBI taxonomy): domain Eukaryota; kingdom Viridiplantae; phylum Streptophyta; class Magnoliopsida; order Ericales; family Ericaceae; genus Rhododendron; species Rhododendron mucronatum. The sequence continues at coordinate 3,129,536 of BPLT01000034.1, read as the reverse complement.
TAGTGACATTGACCATTTATTAGTGATTGAACGATTTTCATAACAAGACTTAAGACCCGTCTAGCAAACTCAGACAAATAAGGGGAAATTTCTATCGAAATTGATTACTCTGGCATGCTACCTTGCTAAGTAATTGTCTCGTACATATTCAGTCCCCTACATATTAGTCAAGGTGCAAACACCCTGAGATATGGATAAAAAACTAGTTTTACTTCGTGGAATTATGTTCTTAAAAATTGTAAACTTTTTAAATGAAAACTGTGAATGGATTAAGTTGTATGAAAATTGAAACCTAATAACTTTTGTAGTAAAAGCTAAAAATGATTTTATAACTAACTTATACTCTCAAAGTTGAAAATAACTAAAACTCCAAAAACGTACAACATCTCTACAAAATAGTTTGGATGGTGTAGTATTGGGGAAGTTTTTTGTGGTCAGAATACTATTGATGAAGCTGTATTCAAAGCTACTAATCTTGTAGACATATTTTGGTTGGTTCTTTTCCAACTGTGTTTTCTTTGTTTTAAGTGGCATATGAATCTGATTATCAGAGGTGAGCATTTAATTCTGGCTAATTGGGATGCTTCCTCCCTGTTATGATGCTTTCGTGCCCTTTGATCAATCCTTTTCATCTTTGTACTTCCATTGTTGACGATGAATTAATTTCTTAATTTTCTTTTGGTTGATGAAAAATGAAAATCTATAAAACTAAAAGTTTGAGGCTATGTTCAAATTCTTCAAATCACTTTGAATCTAAAACTTCATGAGAGGATATTTGATAAAAAAAATAAAAAATAAACAATCCACATTGTTTGAAGAAACTAAAATATATGAAATTACTATCTGAAAAGGCGACCTATCAAACCGGATCTCTTAGTGGGCCTTAGAGCTCGCTAATTTTGACATCTGCTATGAGCCAAGGACGGCAATCAATTAATGCTCAAGTGTAAGCTAATTTTATTGCCGAACTGACTCCAAAATCTACCAAAGCAACAGAGCCTTAGCCAACCGAACCCGGAGGAATGGATTTGCTTCTGGAGTGGTGCAAGCCAGCTTGGCAAATGTTCCATGGAGATGTGTGGAAGCTCAACGTCGATGGCGCTTCAAACAACCGAGGCGCGGGGGCTAACTGGAGTTGTCCTGGTCGTCCCATGTGGCGTCATCGACTAGTGTGCGATCACCGTTATTAAGTAGCATATTTTAAAAAGTGAAATACCTATTCTCTTATTGTACAATTTTAGAATATACAAAGTGTGAGTCAGTTTAAAAAATTTGTTGACACTAAAAAAGTGCACATAAAATCGAACCCACACCCAACGGATGCGATGTATGTGTATCATAACCGAACTACATAGCCTTCGATTTCAACCCGAACCAAAATATACCCACTACAGTACTTGTTTTAAAATAAAAGGAAAATCAATCTTTAATAAGCTACCATCATTTTCCATTCAACACATTTATTCAAAATAAGGAATATCTTGAACTTTCACCAGCACACCTGTAACAAACACTATAATAATATATACTTAAAAACAAACCAAATAAGCAAGTTAGGCAACACAATGCCAAGTTTACAGCCACGCAACCTCGTGTTTACACTACAAAAAAAACAAAAACAAAAATGATATAAATAACGGAGTATAACGTTAGGGACTATCAAAAAGATTAAAAATTATAACGTTAGGGAAGCATACAAAACCATATAGCCCATATTTCTTAACTTTATCTACCCGTGGGGCACTGTGAGTTTTGAAATCATAATACCCGACAAGTTTTGGTTTCATTTAAGAAAGTCTTGACACTTGTGTCGGCTGCTGTTACTGGGGTGTCCTTGAATCTAGAGTCAGTTGTGCTTCGTACAGTAATTCATGTCTCGGATTAGATAGTTTGGTGTAGTAACTCGTGTCTCGGAGGCTTTGTTCGGTTGCCTTCTCATTTTAGTTTTAGTTTTGGAAACCAATCATTACCCTACTTCTTTCCTCAATCATTACCCTATTTTTTCAATTATTACTTTCCCATTTCTCTCTATCTCTCTCCAATCAGTACCCCTATTTTCAATCATTACTCTATTTCTCTCTCCACCCACTACCAAAACTAAACTAAACTAAACTCCCAACCAAACACAACCTATGTAGTTTGGATTATGAATGAATTGACTAACTTTACAACAACAACAAAAAATACAAACCCGAAATATTCAAACTGATTAACATCCCCAAGACTTAATTCATTAGCTATACACATGTTACTTATCGGTTTCAGATCTAGAGCTAAGGTCGATCGGTCAACGCAAAACAATGAAGAAATTGCGAGGAAAACGAAGGGAAATAAGCCAATAGACATAAAGTTCTAAGACTGTGGGGACGAGTAAACACCCTTTCTCAACTTCACTGTTACAAAGTCTTCGTCATTTCATGATTTAGGGCCCACATTAGTACTCCATAATGCATTAGTAGAAAAATATTATTTAATGCCTCTTGAGCCCTACGTGGCGGTGATTCAAGTCTCTCCTCAATTACATATCTTTGTTAGGCTCGAGACTAAGTAGGAGAACCCCACAATAATATATGGTGAGGAGAGACTTGAGGTACCACCACGTGCTGCCCTAAGGGCACTGAATAATTGCATAGACTTTTCTACTTTATGATGCACTACCAAATTGGTCAATGTCAGTTTTCGTATGTTTGTTGCAAATAAAAATCACTCGGCGTGCTCGCAATATGGGTACGTGGCACTTCAAAGTCTGTAGCCACCCCACAATCACGTATGAATCCAGTTTATTTGCAAATAAAGAGATGTAATTTATTATAAAAGATAATCGTATACAAATTGCAGGCCCCATACGTTATCGAATTCCAAAAGTAAAATCTACTCTATGATCTAATTACCAATACAATGCGTGGACATCCAAACCAAAATGTTTGGATAGATCTGCAACCCTCTGATAGGTGCTTAACCGTAGCCCCAAATTTTGTTTAGTTGCCGCGTTGGCTTCTTTAACTTGGAGAGAATTTGTGTTTCTCGATCGTAATTTGTTTTGTTTTGGTTTTTTTTATAAGTGGTATTTTGTAGGTTTTGTGGACCTAGAGACATGAAACGAGACATACGAAATGCTTTTACATGGGTTGGCATGTTGATATGAGCCTTTGGAGGTCTTTGCCAAATCTATGCTTCTTTATGTGGAATCCGATTACGAGATTTTTCTGAAGCCTAGATATTCTCTGATAAGGATACTTAATTGACTTTGTCAAGTCTTTTTTTTTTTGAACTAACTGGGGCTATTTCAGTTGGCCAAGACTTTTGCATCTCACTAGGAGGTCTGAAGTTCAAGTCTCTCCACCTGCCTTAGAGGGTTTTTCCATCCTTTCTTTATTTCTACCCTATAATTGGCTTAGTTCTTGTATTGCTTGAGTTGTTAGGCTTTATTATCTTGTGAACTATCAAAATTGATGTAGTATCTCGGGTTTTTACTTTGTATTTCATATTTGATGTAAAATGATCTCTTCTATCAATTGGAAAAAAAAGTCTTTCCTTTTTGGAGTCTTAGGAATTAACATGGCCACCAGTAATTGCAAGACTTTGCCAAGTCTTTGCTTTTTGGAGTACATCTTAGGAATTAACATGGCTAGTACCAGTAATTGCAAGACTTTGCCAAGTCTTTGATTTTTGGATTACATCTTAGGAATTAACATGGCCAGTACCAGTAATTGTAAGACTTTGTCAAGTCTTTCCTTTTTGGAGTCTTAGGAGTTAACATGGCTACCAGTAATTGCAAGACTTTGCCAAGTCTTTGCTTTTTGGAGTCTAATTAGGAATTACTCCGTAACATGTCCACTAGTGATTGCAATGCTTTGTTTGGTTTGGACTTCGCCAGGGGTTTGGGATAATGAGGGGAGAAAATTAGACAAAAAAAAGAAAGTAAGAATTGTAGAGGAAATTTATTGGAAACCGTTTACAGAGAGGAGTGCGAATATGTTCACCCTCATTTACGACCCTGGTCACTTCGATGGGTGGAAAAATTGTGAAATCCACAGGATCAAAAACTTTTTGCTAATAATGAGGTTAATTTGTAGTGGAATCAACACTTTGTTCACCAATTAAAGTGATTGTATTGTTCACCCCCATTTAGTGAGGATGCATAAATTCCCACTGGCGCAGTGAGAGGGGATAAAGTCTAGAGATCCAAAGCAAACACGGTCTTTTTTTGAATGAGCCAAGCTCACATTGTTAGTTATACGGAGCCAACCCAGAAAAATAAGGAAAGACTCTTCTCATACCGTTTATGATAATGATCGGCATGTGACTTTGCCAAGTCTGGTTGATTTATAGATCTAGTTTGAGTAACATGGCCATTAATGATTGGAAGATTTTTACAAGAAATGAGAAAAGGCATAGACGTACTATTATTTTTATGAAAAAGTTTATTTGGCTAAAATACTCTTGGCTCGGGGTTATGGGGGTATTTGCAATAACTGTAAAATACAGTGTAGATTATAGATTAAAGTTTAGGGAAGTTTAACTTACTACTATATATAGATTTCGGAGTCTAGTTAATCTAAAATGTGAATATGAATTAAGTTGCATTAAAACCTAGTAACACTTGTAGTAAAAGCTAAAAATTACCTTATGCATAACTGAAAATCCAAAAGTTGAAAATAACCCTGTAAATAACTGAAACTCCAAAATCTGTAAAGGATATCAACAACAACATTTTGGATGGTGTAGTTCGGGAGAAGTTTTATGTGGTTGGAGTACTACTGATGAAGCTGTATTCTGGTCTACTAATGGTTATTTTCTCGCAAAAGTCAATTCTTTTTTTTACTTGAGGTTGCTACTGGTTTTGGACTTTGGAGGTTTTGCTTTTGTATCATTTTTGGCCCTAGGATGTTGTAGACTAATATTTTGGTTGGTTCCTTTCAAATCAAAATATTATGGTTGTAGACTAAAAGAATAAGGACTTGAATGGCATCATATCGCTAAACAAAGTAAGAACAATCCTACAATCTGTTGAGGCGGTTTATTGGCAAGTAATAAATGAGTTCGAGTCTTAATAAGAGCTGTAAATTACAGTGTCATCCTACTTATAGCTAGATCTTAATTAATTAAATAGACAAAAGCCAAAACAAAGCATGCAATTCACAATTAATCAACAAGCAAAATTATTACATGCACCATTGAATGGCTAGACACACTCACAGAAACTTCGAAAAAGAAATTTCGAGTTTATTCTATCGGTCATAAATAGTATTGGAATAAGGGTACATCAGTAGATGAGTACAAACTTCTATCATGATACTTGCAAACAAAAGACAGTGCATTAGACTATCCTTAACACACCAACCAATTAATTGAGCAACACTTCTCTCAGTCGGATTCAGAAATTATCTCTAACATACTGCTGAAATGCCTTCCGCCCATGTTTCCCCTTGAAATTGACTGATTGGTGGTAGTAAAGGCATTCGGGGGCATGGCCAGAGTCTTTCCATCTCCCTCAAGCATTTGAACCACAGCTTTCATTGAGGGCCGGTCTACTGGGTACCATTGGATGCACCAAAGTCCTACAACTGTAAGCTTCTTAACAATCTTGGCATCTCCGCCTTCCTCATATTCATTGTTATTTACTTCTTCACAATTTAAACGATTATAAATCCATTCAGGAAAGTAAACTTCATCGTTATTTTCTTCTGCATGAACATCAATGTTCTTCTTCCTCCCTCCAACCATTTCAAGCAACAACATTCCAAAACTATAGACGTCTGACTTGTGTGACACATTGCCGAAGTTCCTAGAGAACACCTCCGGTGCAATATAACCCACGGTTCCCCTAGCAGCTGTCATGGATACAACGCTTTGTTCTTTTGAGCACAACTTGGCTAGCCCAAAATCAGAGATTTTTGGAATGAAATTTTTGTCTAACAAGATGTTATGAGGCTTAATATCGAAATGAAGGATTCTTTGATCACAACCTTGGTGAAGATATTCAATTCCTTTGGCTATGCCTAGAGCAATATCTTGGAGCTTTTGCCAACCAAGTGAAGCTCTTTTATGATCAGATGATATGAATTTATCTAGAGAATCATTTGGCAAGTACTCATAAACAAGGGCTTTTTTATACCCATCTGCACAATATCCGACCAAGCGAATCACATTGACATGGTGGATCGTACCTATCGTTCCGACTTCATTGATGAAGTCATCCCCATTGCCAGTAAAGTTGTTGAGGATCTTGGCTGCAATAGGAACATCTTTGGAAAGCTCTCCCTGGTAAACTATTCCATAACCTCCTTGGCCAAGTTTGTCCTTAAAATTATGAGTGATTTTCTTTATCTCAGCATATGTGTACCTTGTAGGCTTGAGAGCTCTGTAATTCTCTAAAAACCTTTCAACGTTTACTTGATCCTATTTCTTATTGTCTGTTCTATGGACAAAATATGTAGCTATGACCAGCACAACGAGGACAAAAATACTAGTTGTGATCAAAGCTGCAAGTTTAAACAACTAAATTATGAAGGCAATACAGAGAAAAAAAAAGATGGGAGACAAAAGAAAGACAATTGATCAGACCTGCAATTTTAAACAACCAAATTATAAACTACAAACGGAACGTAGAGAAAAAAGATGGGAGACAAAAGAAAGACAATTCACCTGTTTCATGTGGCCTTTTCGTTTCACCTGTATAAGATCATATAGAAAGCACTAATCATTTATCATACATGGGGATGAATAAAATCAAAACATTTTATAATATATATATCCTATATGTGGGGAGATTAATAATCTCAGAGGTGGAACTGATCATAGAACAATTACACTTTAATGGAACAAACACTCGGAGGTTAAAAATCACGGAGGTGGATACTATGGCACAAGCGGTACCTACTCCCAACCACGGCAAGTCTATTCTATTTGCGGGGAGATTGATAACTTTAAAGAAGGTAGTTAACTTTTGTCGTCTTAGAACTATATGAACTTTACACAAGCTTCTAAAAAGCCGAACTTGAAGAAGTCTATTCTAAGCTTTTTAATTAACCGAATAAGCTAATTAATAAACTGAGAGCGCTAGGAAAAGTAAAGTAACCTTTGTCTGATCTGAAGGATGAGATGATCAGAAGTACCTCTTGGTGGGTCAAAGCATTCGGTTTCATTCTTCTTGCTGTGATTGCTCCTACTCAATCTGCAATACTTGCCGTTTTCTTCACATTTCCTACAACTTGGTTCCGACCAGGCCGACCAGTCCCGTAAGCCATCAGAACTGTATTGGTATTCACGCAGATATAAACATGGAGCTGATGGAATGGTATACATCTTTGAACAATTCAACAGGGTTCTCCTGATAAAATAATCCGACTTCAGCAAGTAGAGACTGTGGCCTGGACGCCTAAGCCATTGAAGTGGTGCATAGTCGTTCTCATTATATGAATCTACTAAGGAGGAGGGACAACTGAATATATGGTATTCACAGAACCAATCATACGGATAATCATATAAATACTCATATAATGCTCCAGCCGAATAGGTGCGACAATTGAATACGTAGTTATTGTAGACAGGGTGGGCCCACAATTGGAAGGGACTCAAGGGATAGCCCGGAGAGGTGTTGAATATTAAGCTTAGGTTTTTCTGATCCTCCGGAACATAATTGCCGGAGAACTCATATCTTATGAGCTGACAATAGTAATTGATTTCTGTGACAGCTACCTTGAGAGAAAATGGGTCGTCAAGCAGCTGGGTTTCTGTGGTGTTGGTAGGAGAGCAGGTTAGAGCAAAGCCAGGCCCATAGCCACAACTTTCTGGTTGATGACCCATTAGCCAGAACGGGAACCGAATTTCCGGGCCCTTTTCTCCACACCTCCTGGGAATGCACTCATCGCTTTTGTCTTGTGCTCCGGCTCCAACCCCTGCGGCCAACAAGAAGAAGAATAAGAGCAAAACGGAGACCATCATTTTGTTCTTAGTTGATGATGATCCAGTACTGATGTGGAGTTCTTTCATAATATCTTTATCTTCTTTAACTCAAAGGACCACTAGTTTTTATAACAAGGGCGTTTTGTCTATGTAATACGAGTCGAGTAATTTGGGTATTTAGGGGTCTAAAATCTGACTGGAAAGTTGGAAGATTAGATCGAGCAATCGTATTGAACTAATTTTTTAGCGGGCCCTCAAAAAAATATTTTAAATTTAATGAACAACTTGGTTCATTTTGTGGGACTCATTAGGGACCCGTAATGAGTCTCACGTCATGATCTGTGTAGGATCTGTGTTGATAGTCGGGGTCAATGAAATAAGGGACAACAAAATAGAATTATAGGAGTAATTGGCTAAAATAGAAAATTGGCTGTGGAGTAGCTAATTTGGTTTAAAATTGGCAAAGGTTCGTTGGACTTACTCTTACATAGGTCTGAGAATGCCATTCAAAATTGCTCTCTCTCTCTCTCTCTCTCTCTCTCTCTCTCTCTCTCATGTCTAGCAGAAGGCTTCTTTCCGATGTCTACAAAACTCATAGTCTTCTTCTTGTTATTGCCCTGTTCTTGGGCAACTGCTATGCTGAAACAAGCCTCAATTGTGTCTCATCTTGCGGAAATATCGACATCAAACACCCATTTCGAGTGAAAGGAGACCCAGAAAACTGCGGAGACAAGACTTACGAACTGGAATGCAACCACAATCGTCTTGTACTTAACTTGTTTTCCTCGGGAAAATACTACGTCCACGCAATCAACTACAACAACTATACAATCCGACTAGTCGATGTCGGCTTACAACAGGGAAATTGCTCCTCCCTCCCTCTTTATTATTTATCGGATCTCAATTTCACTAGTTTTGACGCCAACCCATATTCTTTACTGCTCAGGAACACCAACGAGAGAATTTTTGTTTCTTATTATGACAGAATCCAATGGAATATATCCGTAGCACTATGGGTAGATTGCCAAAAGCCAGTAAAAAAATCTCCATTCTACACGGACAGTAATACCAGTGCTTCTAGTTGTATTCGAAAATCAACTTCTTCTTCTTCACTCTCGTCAGGGGAAAAGAGGCACTATTCCTACTTTTTGTTCGGGACTAACTTAGGAGCTTCGGACGTGGCGGATCAGTGCAAAATAGATGAGATAGTTATGTCAACGTTGCAATGGGCAGCTGATAAAGGCGAAGCAAACCTCTCCTTCTCGGATTTCCACAGTAGATTGGAGTATGGGTTTGAGCTTTCCTGGCTGTCCTTTCCCTGCAGTGAAAAATGCCAAGGACGACGACGAGGCAATTGCTATGTTTGGTCTAATTACAACGTCACTTGTGAAGAATACAGGTGCAACTTTCGATGTGCGTAAGATTTCCTTGAGTAGCAATTACTTTGGTTGTATTCGGTTCTTTTTTTTTTTTGTTTTAATTCGATTTTTTAATCATTATTTTACTTTTTTTAATTATTATTTTATTTTTTAATTATTATTCAAATCATTATTTCTCTCTTGAATTTGTTCGTTCTCTTTTTTTATTTTATTTTAGTTTATTTTTTAAATGTTATTTTATTTTTCTCTTCGATTATTATTCTATTTTTTCAATAATTATTACTTTCAATTTTTTCTATTCATTATTCATCTCTCCAATCATTACGCTATTTATTTCTACACCCACTTCCAAAACTAAAATATCCAAAACTAACAAACCAACAAGGCCTTTAAGTCTAGAAAATTTTCAGTGCCAAGTGGGTACCACGCGGTGTCCACTCGGCGCATCAAGACCATCCATTTTGGTTTTGGACGACTTGAATTTGGAGATAAAAAAAGGAGAGAGTGAGTGGTGAGGTGAGAGGAGAGAGAATATTTCAATCAGAACTGTCCAACATACTTTTTGACTATCCAAATAAGCTGCTTGGGCACTACATGGGCACGGCACGTGGTACCATCTGGTACCCAAAAATTCCTCCTTTGAAGTCTACCACACCACTTAAGTGGCAGTAGAAGTCAGTATGAACTTTACAAAATAAGGCTATAAAATAATCATTTGTGGGAAAATGTTTTTGGAAAATGATATTGGCACTCCAAAAATTGATGCATTCACTCCAAAATCAGTATATCTGCAAAGCCACTTTCCTTTATTTTTTGGAGTGTCTGCATCAATTTTTGGAGTGCCAATATCATTTCCCATGTTTTTATCCATTATTCCCTCCGTCCCAATTTGTTTGTCCAATTATTGAAATACATGTCTTTCAAAAATATACTCATATCTTACATTTTATAATAATTTTTTTATGATTTTGAAGATTTTGTATAATAAAACTAATTGAGATCTATCAAATAAGATCCATATTGCATATTGTAGGGGTTCGAAATATCAGGACCTAGACGGGGTGAGATTAGGTTTCTTCCTCCTTCGTTCCTTCCGGCGGACCTGCAATCAAGTCACTAGGGCTTGGATAGCCCAGTGACCCTCCGATGATTAAGTTAGATCTCAAGGGAAAAGCGTAGGTCTAGGGTTAGGGAAGAGTTGCATACCTCGCACAATGAGTATCCCTTCATATTTATAGACCTAGGTTTGCTTGGCCTTCAAGCCAAGGCGTGGAAGTCACGCTCAGGTAACCGCTTCGGGTGACGTCATTCATGACGTAGGGAACGAAACGGTTACGGAGCACATGACCTGATCGAATTGATTGCTGCATTAATGGACTTGAAGTGGGGTCCATCCGTTGTAACCGCCTGGCTCTACTCTCCTGGATAGAGTTGAAGCCGGAGCGTATCCCCGGGCATCTTACCGAACCAAGAATGGAAGACAACAACACTCCACGGCCAGGCGGCCGGGCTTGAGGAGACATTGGCTGGTGCACACGGCTCGGTTACCGGAACGATAACCGGAGCCCACACAATAGCCCCTCAAGTCCCTGGAGCTTCACTCCTCTGCTTCAGGGTCTTGACTCTCGTGGATCAGCGCTTTTTCAACCTTCCTGAAGGAGGGTTACCGAAGAGTAAAGATTCCTCGGTAGTCCTTGCTCCAGCTGTTTCTGTCAGAGAAATCCACGTGTCGAAACCGCCGAGATAATGGAAGGAAAAAGCTGCCTCGGCACGTGCCATGTCAGCTAATTGGTACGAAGCGTCACTTCGGTGACACGTGTCATCATGCCAGTGGTTCGGCCATACGGGGCCCTCGCCTCGGTGCAGAACCTGACAGAAGGTGACCGTCTGATGGGGACACGTGTCAAAGATCGAGAGGACCGATGCACGACGCTTCGTTTCCCGCGCAACGCTCCGCCCACCTGAGTATAAATAAAGGCGTGAAGGAGAAACGGGCCACTCTCCCTCTTGCTCTGAAGTCGAACCGACGCCGCCGTCTGCCTCCGCCATTCAATCACGATTGCAAGCGTTTTGGGAGTGGAACATCGCACGGGTTTGAGGTACATTGATCCCTCCACCTTAATCTTCATTTCTTGATCACTTTTCTCGAAGTTCCAGTCGTTTTTGGCGTGTTTTGGGATCGTACCATCGCGCGCCACCTCTGGGTCGCCGCGGCGCTGGGAGTTTCCAGCGTTGTTCTTGCTGCGACCGAGGCTAAAATTCTTCCCGAGGCCTAAATCCTTCCCGAGCCCTATCTTCAATTCTAGACTTCAGGGTCGGTTATTCCAAAGAAGGGGAAACCTCCCGAAGAGGGTACCCTGAATTTGACCGAGGCCCATAGACTCCGAGGAACAACGACCATTCTGCCCCGAGCGTTTAGGTCTTCTTGCTTTCCCAGAGCGCATAGCTAACGGGTTTTTGCACTTTTCTTTGTTAGGTTGGGGCGAATGGTCATTGAGGTTTCTTCGGGCAGCTCCAGTAGTTCGGTTGACCTTGAAGAGATATTTGCGGAGATACAGTCCCGAGCCTTCCTCCGAATCCCAATCGACTCGATCGAGCCCTGCAATCCTCCGATAGCTCCTCGGCAGAAGACAGCTTTTGACCCTAGGATGACGGAACCAAGCACCTCGGACCACGCGCCTGGGCCATTCGCCGACGCGCCGGAAGAGGTTCAGGGGCGCAGAAGGCCGATGAGGCCCTGCCCTTACAGGAACCAATACTTTGACGGGACGTCGGCCGCCTATGCGGAATTCAAGCGAGTCTACAGCATACCTCACGATGTTGAGGTACGGCTGCTCCCAAACACCGACCCGAGGGACCTGCCCCACCGAGAAGGGGCACTAATCTTTCCACTGATGGCCATAACCGAAGGAGGGATTCGATTCCCCCTCCACCAATTTGTCAGAAGAATCCTCCGAACCCTCAGCCTTACCTCCTCCCAGCTCACGGTGAACTCGTATAGAATTATTACGAGCGTCATAGAGCTGAGAAGGCAGTATAATCTGACCTTCGGTATGGAGGAGCTCTTCGGGGTTTACCTACTTGGAGTCAACCGCGAGCACCAGCGGTATTACCTGTCTTGCCGCACCGGTTACGACTCGTTTCTGATCGATCACTTGCCCGACTCCGAGGAGTGGGCCGGCCTCTATGTGTCGGTCACCGGGAACTTCATGTTTGGTCCCGGGGAGAGGGCAGACACGACCACCACAGTGCAGTTTGAAAACGGAACGCCTGGTTGGTTAAATCTTACCTTTCGGTACATTTATTTAACTTAGCTGCGTTTAGCATGCTGTACTGATATCCTTTTCTTCGGTATTCTGTTTTTGCAGAGCAGGGCGTTGTTGCTGCGCTTCGGGAGAGGGCCGTTCGTGCCAGGATCACTGCCGCCTTCACCATCCCCCTTACGAGCCGGTTTGCCCCTGAATTGCTCGGCTACGTCGCGTCGTATACCAGCTTTTTAAAGAAGAAACCGAGGCAACAGGGCCTCCCGAGAGCAGGCAGGGGACGAGGCCGAGGAGGAAGAGGGGCAGGACGAGGGAGTGGAGCGAACGAAACGGAGGGCAACACTTCCGAGCCTCTGGGAGTCATCCGAGAAGAGGTTGACCGAGAAACACCAGAAAGGACCGGGCTAAGCGCCGAGATGTCTGGGCCGGGGACAAGAGAGGTACTAAACCTGAGGCGTCAGAGGCCGAGGGGCAGCGGCCGAGGCCAGGCCTTTTCAACGTCGGGCGCCGGGACCTCGGGGGTGTCCCCCGCCTCTCCACAAGAGCCACCGGAGAAGAGGGCTCGGTTGGAGGAAAGGAGGGATGCTGCGGGCGGGGGCCAAGAGACCATCGATCTCGCCGAGGATGGGCGTCGGGAGAACGAGGGGAACAAGGACGGCGAGTGGGTCAACCCGAGGGAACTTCCCTGGGCTCCGGAATTCCGCCATTTCGCAGGTCGTCCGATTCATCATGCTGACACCGTGAAAAACCTCGGAGTGGCGTTCGGTATGCTCAGGGGGAGCATCCTTCCTCGGGATGCCCGGGCAGTGACAGGCCTGACCGAGGACATCACTGCCGAGATTGCACAATCCCTTTTCCATGTAAGTTGCTACCGCTTGTTACTTCTATTGCACTTTGCTTGATTCAGCCTAGGCATTCAGAGCTCATATGCTCCTCGGTTCTTGTTTGTAGGCCGGCGCTCGGGTAATGGTGGTCAATGACCGCTGCAAGGCGCAGGAGAAGGAGATCGAGGAGCTGAAGCAGGCTCTTGGTCGAGGGGAAGACGACCTGAAGGTGGCAAGGGAGTCCTGTGAGCTTTATCTGGCCGACTTCCGAAGATGCGACGGCGAGCGGGTGCTTGCCGAGGCCCGAGCTGCCAAGGCTGAGGAGAATGTGCAAACGCTTAGGGTCACCCGGGCTCGGGAGGTGGAGGCGGCCAAGAACATGGGCTATGACGAGGGCTGGGACGCGGCCGGCGTGGAGTACAAGAAGCAAGTCCGGGAGATAGAAGCCGAACTGCACAAGGATCGATTCTTGGACGGGCTTCGGTACGGACACGAAGCCTTATTGAGCAAGCTCGACCTTCCTGCCGACTCCGAGCTCCGAGCTCTGCCACAGCCACCTCCTGAGGAACTCGTTTTGCCAGAAGAGGAAGACGTAGTGGTGCAGAATGCTGAGGAACAACGTGCCCCTGGGAGTCAAACCGGGCATGACACCGCCGCTCCTACCGAAGGGTCTTAGGATTGTTTTTACCGCCTTCCTCCCCCCTCTTTTTTGCAACTTGATTTGTTTCTCCTTGACTGGACGGCTCCGGATATACGGATTTTGCCGTAGCAGGGTTTGTAATAGTTTGAATAGGACTGGCGCCGAACTTTTGGCCTAAGCCAGGTCCTTGGTAGGATTTTTAACTTTGAATTACATAACTTTTTGGCTTCCGTTGAATGAACTTCTTGATTGCTTTGATTGCTTGTTTGGATATGTCTATGCCCCTGCTTCGGGCACGCTTCTGAAGCAATGTTGCACCGAAGGATCTGCGGAAGCATGACCCGAAGCAATTTGAGCTCAAGAAGTGGTGAAAACCGAAGCCCCAGTTCAGCAGGATTAGGGGTAAACAGGTGATATTACTACGGGACTTGAGTTGCGTCGTAAAGGGATATGGCCGAGACCATAGGTTTAGGACGCCGTAAGCCCGAGCAACAATAGACGTTGGTGAGTCGGAGCAAGGGGCTCGGTGGGGTGCCGAGTGTCCTTAGCGCGAGTGACCAGACGTCCAAACGACCGAAGAGGTCGGGGTGACTTGGTGAGAATACTGTCCAAGGGTATCACCTATAGGAGGACAATATCCCAGAAGTCGGATAAAACGGCCCGGGAAAAAGCGAACCGAGTGTCAATGAGTAAGACAGCATGAACACAGTAGACATTTAAGAAAGAAATTTTCATTTAAACTCAAAGGAGTGCTGTCATTACATGAGCGTGCTGCCCGCAACGCTTAAAGCAAAAAGAAATACAAGGAGGGGAATCGGGTAGTATAACCGAGCGATCAACCGTAGAACTTTTTGAGGTTGTTGGCATTCCATGTCTTAGCAATGGGTGAGCCGTCCAATTTTTCCAACTTGTAATTGCCTGAGCCGAGGTGCTTAAGGACTCGGTAGGGGCCCTCCCAATTGGGCATCAACTTTCGCTTCTTGGACTTCTCTACAACCTTCTTCCACACAAGGTCGTCTGGCTTGAAAGAACGAAGGCGAACGCTTCGGTTGTAGCCCTTTGCAATTTCCTGTTGGTACGAGGCAAGCTTTATCCTTGCATTCTCATGTTCCTCCTCGGCCAGGTCGAGGTCTGCAGCAATGTTGTCGTTGTTGACTGATTCCTCAAAATTCTCGGTGCGGATGGTGGGGAGCCCGACTTGGATGGGGATGACAGCCTCCATGCCGAATGCCAAGGAAAAAGGAGTACGGCCAGTGGACCGGCGAGGCGTTGTTCGGTAGCCCCAGAGTACCCTGGGTAGTTCCTCGGCCCATTTGCCCCGTCGAGATTCGAGTCGGCGCTTAAGTCCGGATGAGATCGCCTTGTTTGCTGCTTCGGCCTGTCCATTGCCTTGTGGGTAGGCCGGGGTAGACGTGTCCCATTTGATGCCGTACTCATCCAACAGAGCTCGGTATTTCTGACCCGTGAACTGTCTCCCGTTATCCGTTATGATGGCGAAGGGCACGCCGAAGCGTGAGATGATGTTTCGCCATACGAAGCGGATGACGTCCGTTTCTTCGATGGTGACCAGAGGCTCCGCCTCGACCCACTTTGAGAAATAGTCGGTTGCAGTTAGGAGGAACTTGAATCCGCCCGGAGCAACCGGCAGCTTTCCAACGATATCCATGCCCCACTGGGAGAAAGGCCAAGGACTGGTGAGGGGGCTGAGATCCCGTGCCGGCTGGTGGATTATGGGAGCGAACATCTGACACTTCCTGCAGCACTTGACAAATTCTTCAGAATCCTTCTTCATGGTTGGCCACCAGTACCCCTGAGTAATGGCTCGGTGGGCGAGCGACCGTCCACCGGAGTGGCAACCGCTGTCGCCCGCGTGAAGCTCTTCGATGATGCCCTGAACTTGGTGTGGGTGTGCCACGAGCAAGTAAGGTCCGGTGAACGATCTTCGGTAAAGCTTGCCATTGGGGTTGAGCCAGAAGAGGGCAGCTTTATTCCGGAGGCGGTGGGCGTGTTTCTTATCGGGAGGGAGGATGTCATCGCGTAGGTAACCGACAATTTCATCCATCCAGCTTGGACCGAGGTCTATGTTCAGGACCTCGTGGGATAAGGCTTCAAGCTCGAAGCTGGGCCTGTCGATGGAATTGAAGGAGATGGAGCGATGTTCCGAAGAGGAGCAAGCCGAGGCTAGCCCCGCGAGAGCGTCGGCATGTGCATTTTGTTCTCGGGCAATATGCTCGACGCGAATGGCTTTGAAAGTCTTTAGGAGCTGAACAGCAGAGCTGAGGTAGGTCCGCATTCGGTCGTCCCGAGCTTCATACTCCTCCGACAGCTGGTTAACGACAAGTTGGGAATCGCTGTAAACCACCAATTCCTCAATACCGAGTGCTTGAGCGGTTCTGAGTCCTGAGATGAGTGCTTCATATTCTGCCTCGTTGTTAGAGGCAGGGAAATTGATGGAAATGGAGCTTTCGTGCATGACGCCAGAGGGAGAGAGGAGTACGATCCCAGCTCCGGCGCCTCGGCTGTTAGACGCGCCATCGACGTACATCTGCCAAATATCGCCGTGGAAGAGTTTCCAGGCGGAGCTTGGGGTTGACTGGCCGTGCTCTTTGGAACGCAGGGAAGGAACCGAAGCAAGTGCGTCGGTTGGAGTAAGCTCCGCAATAAAGTCGGCGAGTACCTGAGCTTTAATGGCTGTCCGAGGCTGAAAGTGGATTTCAAAGTTAGCGAGCTCAACAGCCCATTGGGAGATTCTGTTAGAAAGGTCGGCCTTCCGTAGGAGAGACTTGAGGGGGTACTCGGTTAAGACAACGATGCGATGCGATTGGAAGTACGGGGCAAGTTTTCGAGAGGCGGAGACGAGGGCGAGCGCAAGTTTTTCCAAAGGAAGGTAGCGCGTCTCGGCTGGAGTCATAGTCTTGCTGGAGTAGTAGATAGGCTGATGCTCCCTGCCCTCCTGTCGAACGAGTACCGAACTTATAGCATGCGCGGAGACCGCTAGGTAGAGGAACAGATCTTCCTGGTCCCGGGGAGTGACTAGGAGTGGAGCCTCGGAGAGGTAACCTTTCAGCTGCTGAAGAGCTCGGTCACAGTTCTCTGTCCAAGCGAAGCTGCGTCGGCTGCCTTTCAGAAGCTCGAAGAAGGGCTGGCATTTGTCCGAAGAGCGGCTTATGAACCGATTCAGGGCGGCGGCCATGCCCGTCAACCGCTGAACGTCCTTTTTGTTGCGGGGAGCTGTGAGCTTTTCGACGGCAAGGAGTTGAGCAGGTTCAGCCTCGATACCGCGTCGTGAGACGAGGTGACCGAGGAATTTCCCGGAGCTAACTCCGAAAGCACATTTCTCGGCGTTGAGGCGTAGCTTGTGCGTCTTCAGGATGGCGAAGGCCTCGGCGAGATGTCGGAGATGATCGCCGGCGCGCATGCTCTTGATAACCATGTCGTCAATGTAGGCCATCATTGTGTCGCCTAATAAGCGTTCGAACATCTTGGTTATCATTCGCTGGAAGGTGGCACCGGCGTTCTTCAGACCGAAAGGCATGACGAGGTAGCCGAAGATGCCGTGAGGGGTGATGAAAGCCGTATTCTCGACATCGTTCTCACTCATCGCAATCTGGTGGTAGCCTCGGTAGGCGTCCATGAAACTGAGTCGCTCATGGCCGGCCGTGGCGTCAACAAGTTGGTCGATCCGAGGGAGAGGGAAAAAATCTTTGGGGCAGGCGTCGTTAAGGTTGGAATAGTCGACGCAGACGCGCCACTTGCCGTTCTTCTTCTTAACCACGACGGTGTTGGCGAGCCACCGAGGATACTGTACTTCACGGATTGCGTTCGCATTGAGGAGCCGGTTAACCTCCTCGATGACGGCTTCGGTATGGATGGGGGAGGACCTTCGTGCCTTCTGTACTACCGGGCGTTTGGCCTTGTCGATATTGAGTTCGTGGCAAATGAAGGAGGGGCTGACCCCTGGCATTTCGTACGGAGTCCAGGCGAATACCTCAATATTGTTCTTGAGAAAGTTGACCATCTCATTCCGCTCGGTGTCACTGAGTGAGGAACCGACAAGGAAGAAACGGCTTCCATCCTCGGTGATTGGGACCGTAACGAGTTCTTCCACTGCTTTATCGTCGGCTGGCCTACCGACGTCTTCCAAAACTGGAGCCTCGGGGACCTCGATAAGGTTGACCCGAGACGTCCGCCTGCTGCTTCGGACAGCGTTGACATAACACTTCTTCGACGCTGTTTGGTCGCCGTACAGGTCCTCCTGTCGTCCGTTTGAGCCGATGAAGCGGACCACTTGGTGATAGGTCGAGGCAATGGCCTTGAGCCTATGGAGCCAGGTTCGTCCGACGATGGCATTGTAAGGGCTAGGGACGTCGACTACCACAAATTCCATATCCAGGACAACCGAACCGGCGCGGACTGGGAGTGTTACCGTGCCGATTGGCCAGACTGGAGCCCCGTTAAAGCCGATGAGTGGAACTTCGGACGGACGGAGCTCGGTGTCTGGAATCTTGAGGTCTCTGAATAGAGAGTAGTACATGACTTCGGCCGAGCTGCCCTGGTCCACGAGGACGCGTCGGACGTTGTATGTACCGATGCGTAGCGTGACCACCAGGGCGTCATTGTGCGGAAGCTGGACACGGTCGAGATCTTTCTCGGTGAATGTTATCGTCCACCTAGAGCCGTCGTCGGTTCTTGGGCGTTTTGGTTCAGGGCCGACGAGCATTACCTGTTTGGAGGA
Organism: Rhododendron mucronatum var. ripense; assembly: GCA_019656295.1. Taxonomy (NCBI): domain Eukaryota; kingdom Viridiplantae; phylum Streptophyta; class Magnoliopsida; order Ericales; family Ericaceae; genus Rhododendron; species Rhododendron mucronatum. The sequence goes on along the minus strand of BPLT01000034.1, from coordinate 3,110,787 downwards.
GGAGGAGGCCGTGTTTAATTCGTCATGGATGATACGGGCTGCCTCGGAGTTGAGGGGCCCGTGGATAACGTGAATCGTCTGAACGTCCTCCTCGGTGTTGTTTTCGGCGCGCTGAGCCCGGGACTTCGTCTTCTCCTGATCAATGAAGTTGCCGAGATGTCCTGCTGCAACGAGCTGTTCCAAATAAGCCTTGAAAGGCTTGCAGGCTGTGGTAAAATGGCCCTGCTCATTGTGAAAACTGCAGCGGACGATGGGATTCTTGATTTTTCCGTTTTCTGTCCCTAACTTCTGGTTTGGAAAGGAGAAAAAGGGTTGGTCCTTCACTTGATCGATGATTCGGTAGATCGGAATGGTGAAGACGGTCTTCTCGGCATTGAAATCGCTTGGCTTCGGTCCCCTCTTCTGTGACTGCTTTATGTTATTGACCTGTTTCTTCGGCGTCGGTATAGGTGCCGAGATCGGTGCTGAAGCCGAAGTGTTTACCGTCTTCGAGCTTGTTGGCTTTCCGATGCCTCTCTCCGCCTTGGACTCGATGAGCTGGCACCAACCCTCAATACGCGTCATAAGGTCCTTCATGGAGTTGGGCTTATGGCGGGCGAGGTCGTCGTAAACTTGCTCGTCCTGGGAGGTGAGGCCAAGCTTGAATCCTCGGGCGGAGATTACACCGTCGCATCCCTCGATCTCGTTAAATAGCTCCCAATAACGTCCGGCGTACTGCCGGAGCGTTTCATCACTTCTCTTGCGGAGGGCCAGGAGTGAATCAATCTCTTTCTCGTGCTTATTGCTTGTCACGAACCGTGCCATGAAGGCATCGCAGAGAGAATCGAATGATGAGATAGACCGGGCCGGGAGTTGATTGAACCAGGTGAGGCCTAGGTTCCCGAGGCTTGCGGGAAATACCTTACAGAGGAGGGCGTCGTCCGAGGGCTCGTTCCTTAGAAACAGCGACATAACGAGCTTGTACTGGACCAGGTGAGTGTAGGCCTCGGTTTTGCCATCGTATTTGGCAAATTTTGGCTGGGCAAATCCTTTGGGGGGCGTGATCGAGTCAATTTCCCTTGTGAAGGGGGAGGTTGTGAGCCGGGTAAGCCGTGCGTCGCGGTGAGGTCGGATCGAACGGTCGAAACCGTCTGGACGCTCTGTCGCCGAACGCTTTAGTGGAACAAGCTTATCTAACCTGTCAAATTCCTTTCTCTTGGGTGTGGTACTGACCGATTTTGGCGGAGAACGCACTCGACGGCGCTCGCGGTAGCTATCTCGAGCCGAAGGCTCAAGGCGCTCGGTTACCGGACTTCTGCTGTGGACGCCTGCGGGGCGCGAGACGATAGGACTCTTGGCTCTGGAGCTCCTCTGGCGTTCACGATACCCTCTGGTCTGGAACTCTAGAAGGCCGTCATCTCCCCTGGGTACCCTTGTGAGGCTAGGGGTAGACTCTCGGCCCGCCTTGCCAGTTCGGACCAAGTGGGTGGAAGAGGCGGAGACACTCCCAGTACCGAGCCTTTCGAAGGCCGATGGTTTCCTTCGGAGCTGGACCGGGGAGCGGGAGCGGTCCCTGCGCGACGTGGTTCTCGCGGCTATGGCGCCCGACGCCCTTGGTGGCTCGAGACGATCTTTGGCGGAGGGGCGAGATCTGTGGTCCTGGAGGTGGCCGTCGTGGCCGTCGTTGTTGCTGTGCGGAGGAGTGTGGCGACTCCTTCTCCCGCTTTGACTCCCAGAGGAGTGAGATGGGGAGATCAGGAGGTTTTTGATCTCTGCGAGCTCGTCTCGGACGCTCTGATCGCGCTTCACCACCGTTGTTAGATCGTCGATTTTTCGCTCGAGGTGGCGGATGTAGGAATGGAGCTCGGAGGACGGGCCTGCATCTGGGGCTGAGATCCCGGCGCCAACTCCGACGGACATATGGGCCTTCCCTAGGGCGATGGCTCCGCCAGAGGCCAAGCTGTGGTCCACGAGGGATCCGAGCCCGTGGGCAGAACCGCCGTGTTGTGGGTCATCGACCTCCACCATGCTTGAGTTTCCGGAGCGAGGAATGAAGTTGAAGGATGAAACGAACGTTGGATGGATGGCTAGGTCCCCAGCAGAGTCGCCAATTGTAGGGGTTCGAAATATCAGGACCTAGACGGGGTGAGATTAGGTTTCTTCCTCCTTCGTTCCTTCCGGCGGACCTGCAATCAAGTCACTAGGGCTTGGATAGCCCAGTGACCCTCCGATGATTAAGTTAGATCTCAAGGGAAAAGCGTAGGTCTAGGGTTAGGGAAGAGTTGCATACCTCGCACAATGAGTATCCCTTCATATTTATAGACCTAGGTTTGCTTGGCCTTCAAGCCAAGGCGTGGAAGTCACGCTCAGGTAACCGCTTCGGGTGACGTCATTCATGACGTAGGGAACGAAACGGTTACGGAGCACATGACCTGATCGAATTGATTGCTGCATTAATGGACTTGAAGTGGGGTCCATCCGTTGTAACCGTCTGGCTCTACTCTCCTGGATAGAGTTGAAGCCGGAGCGTATCCCCGGGCATCTTACCGAACCAAGAATGGAAGACAACAACACTCCACGGCCAGGCGGCCGGGCTTGAGGAGACATTGGCTGGTGCACACGGCTCGGTTACCGGAACGATAACCGGAGCCCACACACATATTAAAAACATTACGAATTGAAAATTATAGCCAATTCTTTGAGAGGTTAAACGCTCTCAAAAAGTCAAAAAGAGGACAAACAAATCGGGACGGAGGGAGTATTATATAACCATAAACACACACAAATAGTTTACATAACTTACATTTTTTGGTGGACCCTACACACTGGAGGTGTATTGTGTGTGGGGCCCAATATGAATGTGCATAAATTTATGTAAATATTTGTATAAGTATTTATGGTTGTAGAATAATTGATGTTTTTATACCATTGTTGTACTTTCAGTCACATGCTATAAAGATTGATACAAAGATTGATGAGTAATTTTTGCACTCCCCAAATTATTAACCACGGTCTCCCCAAAATTAACAATTTAGAAAATGTAAAAATCAACCCCATATTAATTTTTGCCATTAACAATTTGGAAGGTGCGAACATTACCTCCTAAAGATTTCCACAGTTAAATTGCATTTTCGCCAAGAATATTGACCATGTTAAAAATCACGTCAATCGGATGCCATTTGATGTGATTTTTGAAATGAATTAAGCTTCATATAATTGTGTTATATGGGTTGCAATCCAGTGTTGCACACTTATTTTTACAAACGTAATGCATTTCGAAATCATATCAAATGGTATCCGATCGACGTAATTTTCAACGTGTTCAATGTTTTCGGCGAGATATAAAAAATGAACGGTTCTGATCATTGTTGAAGTCTAGTCACTTCTCTTTAAGATTGTGTAGAATATGAAAGCGTCTGTCTCCGAATTAATGTTTCTATATCCTTCTCATTACACACATGTCTTAAGATCGTGTATTTTAGTACATTCGGGCATCGTATATACCACTGGAAATATGAAACTACTTAACTTTTTAGTTTTGCCTCTACAAATTCAGAAAAAAATTCTTACTGATATTTGATTGAGTTGATTTTTTACAGAGTTTCATAAAAAAATAATGGATGGTTCGAATCATCTTTGTAGGATTCGAGGTGGCCCCTACAAAATCCATATATATATGGTATGTACATTTCATATGTACATATACAGGGCCGGCCCTGGGATTTTAGAGGCCTAAAGCCAATTTTTAAAATGAGGCCTAGTTCATTTTAACCACAAAAAAAAAAAAAATCAATATAGGTGGCTAATATAAGGTAAAAGGTTTTTTTATTTTGTTTTGCTACTAAAAGTTACATGATTAAACATGGTATTTTAGCTTCGTAATTTAAGTAAGACAAACTTTTTTAAAAAATTACTCCCTTCGTCTCTTTTTTAGAGTCCAGTATTCCATTTTGGGCTGTCCCTTAATAAGTTTCCATTTTGTAAAGTTAATGGGTAAAAATTGGTGAATTTTCCATTTTGCCCCTAAAAGTAGATTACATTTTGAAAAATTAGTGAGTAAAATGTAATGATGATATTTTCATAGAGGGTAAAGAGAGAAAGTTGAGGTAAAAGCTGATGTGAAAAATATAATGATGATATCTTTTTAATATGTTGAAATTACGAAGCAAGACACTTAAAAAGTGGATGGAGGGAGTATATCATTAGCAAAATAGAAATCAAACATAACAAAGTACAAGTCATGCAATTTGTATTTGAACATTTTTTTTACCAGTGTTTATTGAGTGAAAATAAATTATTTTGGTTTATTTTTAGTCAATCGTATTTCATAAGTAAAATTAAAACAAAAAAAATGGCTATAGTAGTGATTTTCACACTTCCCTTTTTCGTAACCACACATTTCTATACTTTTTCACACTTGGAAGAACAAAATTGTAAATTCACATCACAATAAGACAAAAAAAACAGATTGTTGTTAATAAACTGAGAAGTGTGAAAATAAATTACAAACAAACTTATCAAAATATTTGTGGTGTGCAAAAAAATATGAACATTGATTTTGACTAACATCTACAATTACTAAAGCTTAAGTAGTTTAAAATATAAGAGGAATAGAGTAGTGTACATTATTCATACCAATACCAAGATAAAACATGAAAATAAGAAGGAAAAAACATGTAGTGTCAAAACATTACCTCCCGCGTTTCGATCAAGAGACCTCCTGTCTCGATTTTGTTGCACCTTGGACGCATCACTCAGCTGTAAGTGCTCTTTAGTTGAAAATGGACAAATTAAATATATATCGGTACATGTGAACATTGAGGCCCTACTTTCCGCATAAAATCGGGAGGCCTAAAGCGACCGCACCTCGGGCTTCACCTCAGGGCCGGCCCTGTACATATAGCAGCACTCGTTAAACATGCGGATAAAACAAAGGCTCAACTTTAAGCTAAAGTACTTTTATCCAATAACTTTTTCAATTTAAAAAAATCAACATTCAGCACTTAGGTTTTGTTTGAAAAAGTTTTTATTTGAGGTTGAAATTAACAATCCTTCGCTATTGTATTTTGTTCCAATCCAGGATTTGTTAAGTACTACTTGAATTTCGAGATGCTTTAATTTTTGTTTGCGATTGTAACTCGTTCTCTCAAAAATTGCAGGTCAATTGGAGTATATCTACTGGGGTAAGTACTGTTCTCTATCTCATATGTTTTCTACCCTTTTAGTGCACAGTATGTTATTAAAATATGAGTTTTTTTTGAAAACATCCCTCAAACTATCCACCAGGTTTTTACTTAGTCCTCAAACTATCAAAATGGTTTACTTAGTCCTCAAACTATTGATTTGCGTTTTATATAGTCCTTTTTCCCAACTTCCGTTAACTTTCAAACGGCAAAAAACTCACGTGGGCCGCACATGCCCTAATCCCACAATTGAAAGGGCAAAAATGCCATTCCAAGTACAAAACCCCCATCGGTCCCTTTCTCTCTCTCATATACTCTGATCCCAAGCAAAAAAAAAACCTCATCGCTCTCTCTGTCTTCTCTCATCTCTCTCATATACTCTGCATCCATTCGACTCATCACTCCACACGATTCTTACATACACAAACCCAGAATTTTGTAACGATGAAGGCTTAAGGGGTGCAATGGACGATCGATTGAGGCAAGGAAACGAGCATTCCCCAAACTGTAAGTTTGCAATTTCGGTTGGGTTTTCTGTTATGGTGTGCGATAAAGTTACGATTTTTAAAATCTGGATGGATTTTGTTTAATTTTCGTTTGTTTATGATACACACATGTGTGTGTATATATATATTTATAAATGCATGCAAATATTTGCACTGATTAAGGAGAGAAGCTACGTTTTAAATATGAAAGTTGGGGTTTTTCACATCCCATGCATTGTCGGATTGTATAACACAAGTGGTCCCATTTTCTGATTTTTTTTTTACTTACCACAAAAAAAAAAGTCGTCTGATTTTTTTTTTTTCTAGTATGTTGTCCCCCATTTCGGTTCTTACTGGTCCCCCACCTCATGCATTTTGTACTCTGTTTTTTTCTTGACTGTATGTATCTATATTTAAGGCAAAATTGAGGGAAGGGATGGAGGTAAGTTCACTGGTGGTGTAGTCTGTTTTTTTTTTACTGTATGTATCTATATTTAGGCAAAATTGAGGGAACCCAGATTAGAGTTTGGCGCCAGATTGGTGGATTGGTGTGGAATGTGCTGTCCACATGGTTTTTTCTGTTTGAAAGTTAACGGAAGTTGGGAAAAAGGACTATATAAAACGCAAGCCAATAGTTTGAGGACTAAGTAAACCATTTTGATAGTTTGAGGACTAAGTAAAAACCTGGTGGATAGTTTGAGGGATGTTTTTAAAAAAAACTCTTAAAATATTGCTATAACCCGCTAGCCACAACTATACTGGCATTAGAATATATATGGGTTCAACTTGCGGATAAAACACAAAAAAGGTTTTTGTCAAAACAGCGTAATTTTGATCACCTGAAATACTTTTATCCAACAACTTTTTCAATTTAAAAAAATCCGCATTCAACACTTAATTTCTCAGCTTTTAGCTTCAATTTTATCAAACGCCACCTTAGTTGTGCATTTTATTGAACAGTGAACATAAACTAATGCAATTTTTTTTCACTTTATTCGTAGCAATATGGTAGTACATACCGTAGTCATGGGGAAACGAAAAATCTGGGTTCAAAACTGTCGCTTTCTGGGGCTGTGCCCAAAGACGCTCCGGGGTTATTTATTAAGTGAAATTATTCAAAAGTCCGAGAGCACTATCAGATTGTGTTCCGGATCACTCCACAACTACACATTTCCATGAGGTCTCGTTGCAATTCTAATGGCTCTGTCTTCTAACTCCTTAAATTGCGCGTCTGAATTTTTCTTTAACTGGTAAATGTTTCCTAGATTGAGTAATAATTTCACCACTTAACTACTAAACTTCCTTTGTCGGTTGACCAAATCATATGCATATTTACTGCAGATTATTTCATTCCTGGATACAAAGTTCGTGCGTTCGATGTCACAGGTGAGATCTATCACTGTTCGTTCTTTATATTACCCAAAAACTTGAGAAAATCACTTGGAAATGGATTTAGAAGGAAAACATGGAAAAGCTTTGGCCATATTAATTAGTACGAATAAACTGAACCATAATTCTACGATATTTGTGGAAGTGGCAGAAACCTGGAAGTTCCATTTTTCTGTTTCTTTTTTTTTTTTCCGTATTAATTGGTCAAATTTTTTATTCTTTGACCAGGATGGATCATTTTGGGAAGAACTTCATGTGGGATGTTATGCTTATGGGCATTTTTAATATATAAGTTTAGAAGAAGACATTTATCAATGTTCGATACCGTTGAAGACTTCCTACAAGGTCAAAACAACCTGATGCCGATTAGGTACTCGTATTCCGAAATAAAGAAGATGAGCAGAGGTTTCAAGGACAAGTTGGGGGAAGGAGGCTATGGTTCCGTATACAAAGGAAAGCTCCGAAGCGGTTATGTCGCGGCAATAAAGATTTTAGGAAAGTCCAAATCCAATGGCCAAGAATTCATCAATGAAGTTGCTACCATTGGAAGGATTCATCATGTCAATGTGGTCCGACTAATCGGATTTTGTGCTACGAGATCTAAACGAGCTCTTGTTTACGAATATATGCCTAATGGTTCTCTTGAGAAATACTTATTTTCTCAAGAAGGAAACATCTCCTTGAGTTGCAAGCAAATGTATGACATTTCCGTTGGAGTGGCATGTGGGATCGAATATTTGCACCAGGGTTGTGACATGCAAATCTTACATTTTGACATCAAGCCTCACAACATTCTTTTAGATGAGAATTTCAATCCAAAAGTGTCAGACTTTGGGCTTGCGAAACTATATTCAACAGATAATAGCATGGTGTCTCTTACTACAGCAAGAGGAACAATGGGCTACATGGCTCCTGAGTTGTTCTACAAAAATATTGGACGTGTTTCGTACAAAGCTGATGTTTATAGTTATGGAATGTTGTTGATGGAAATGGCAGGTAGGAGGAGGAACTTGAATGCATTTGCCGATCAGACAAGTCAAATTTACTTTCCTTCATGGATTTATGACCAATTCAAAGAAGGAAAGGAAATTGAAATGGGAGAAGCCACGGAGGAGGAAAGGGAGATGGTGAGGAAGATGGTTATAACGGCACTATGGTGCATCCAAATGAGGCCTAGTGACCGTCCTTCGATGAACAAAGTTCTAGAGATGCTTGAAGGAAACGTTGAAGCTCTTGAAATGCCTCCCAAGCCTTTCTTAACTCCTCAAGAGATGCCGGCCAATTGAAGATCAATGAACCAATTTGCATCTTTATGTATTGAGTTGCTCATTTTACTAGTTGTAGTCCTATACTTAAGGTCACGACATCCTCTTATTCTCCTAGTTGGTTGGCATTGCCCATCCTAGCTAGTTGTAGCTTTATGTATTTGGCTTGTCTTATATATTGAGTTGCTCATTCAGCTTTTGTGAGCACATAAATACATAATGATAGTTTTCAAGCAGGAGAAGCTTATGAAAATAGCATGGGAACAAATTCAATCACCAAGTTGATCCAGTGACTTGATTTCGAGGTGGTGGATGTGTTTTGTGATTAGTTTGATATATATATTTGAAGAGAACTAGAGAAATCCTCAATACATATATCCGTTCTTTAACGCTACATTTTCAAGAGAACTAGAGATTAGTTTGTCCTATTTTGTAGAAGTTCCAACTAGTGTTTATGGCGGAACATAAAATGAAAAAAGAAAAAAAGGTAGTGTTTATGAAACACAATCTTCGTCAAGAAAACGGAGCTGGGTGCTCTCGCGAGCAAACCGTTAGCGCTTTCTCTAGCTAGGCTAGCTTGACACCTTTCTCCTTGCCCCCGGTCACTCCTACACTTGCTAGCAGGTCAGCTCTCTAAGTCTCGACCTTGTTTCTATGAATGACAAGTCGGCAACGGATTCAAGAGAAAAGTTAAAAGAAGTCTTTACGAATCTAAATAATTGTTTCTCCAATTGGAGGAGTGTCGCCCGAAAAATTAGAATTAATTTCTTGCAAGAACGTATCATTTTTTGTCCAGTAGGAGAGAAAAATATTAATATCTTTCTTCTCCTTTCTCCCCCCTAGGCCTTCACATCCTTGTATATATAGCGGCTCTATATTTTTCTCTTTGTTTTGTTTTTCTTCCGTCTCTCCAGGTCAACAACTTGTCATTCGATCTATGAGAGCTTTGTCTCTCATTTTCTCGTGAGTTTAGTTTCGTCTTTGGACGAATAAGTGTCTACAGACCAAGTTCTTTCAAAGATAATATTGTTTCACAATATATCTGTGCCAACATTGCTCTTACCCTACATGAAGAGATTTAACATCCTTTATGCAAATCGTATCCCTCCCATAAAGTAGGTAGTAACAAAGTGCTCGTAAGACATAAGCAAAAAACATAAAACAATAAGGCCCCATCTTCATCATCAATCACAACATCAATATTTTTTAAATCCATAATAACTCGATTTAACTCATCTGGATGGTCTTTTATGAACGTACCTTCTCTCATACGAAACTTATAAAGGCATTGCTTCAAATACAATCGGTTGGTAAGAGACTTTGTCGTATAGATGCTTTCCAACTTTAACCAAATACTGGCAACCGTATCCTTCTCCCTAACCTCGCGAAGCACATCATCGGCTAAACACAACTGAATCAAACTGAGCGCCTTTGCATCGAGATCCTCAAACACATTATCCTGCATATAAGTAGGCTTCTTGGATTTCCCCAACAAAGTCTTATGTAATCCTTGTTGAACAAGCAAAGCCTTCATCTTAATACGCCATAAACTGAAGCTAGTGTTCTGCCCATCGAACTTCGCAATTTCAAAATGAGTCGTCATTGAAATGATCACCAATTGCATAATACTCAGCAGAAAATGAAAGCCTCAGATTAAAACATGGCTTTGATACCAATTTGTTATGCTGAAAACGAAATTGCTGTAACAAACACTATGAATGCAAGCTAAGAACAAGAAATTGAAAACTAAACAAGAAATCACAAAGACACAAGATATACATGGTTCCCCAAGATGGGGCCGTCCACGGGCAAGGAAAGAGAGGATTTATTAACCAACGTGAAGAAAAGATATAAAGAGCCGGCTGTAATCCGTAATTCTAGAAATGCCACAATATGAAAGCCCAAAAGATAATTTCTAGAAGCCCCCAAAAGCCCTATTTATAATAAGCTACAAAAACGGGAACAACATAACTAACCAATGTGGGACAAAAAAATACAAGACATTCTCAACAATTCTCAACCTTGAGTTGAATTCCATTGAACCAAATCACCAAATATAACTCTTCCCTTCTAACATCTCACTTGCCAAATGTCCCTGAGGGGCGATCAACTGCAAATACCAAGCAAGCCCAAGCAATGCTTGAACTTGGCAACCGGAACCGATTTAGTTAACATATCTGCTGGGTTATCTGCCTTACCCACTTTCTTCACCTCAACTTGTTTCTATGAGATAATATCCCGAACGAAGTGATACCTGACATCGATATGCTTGGTTCTCTCATGATACATCAGATTTTTAGTCAAATGTATAGCACTCTACAAATCACAAAATACTGAACTCACACTATGTGCAAGACCAAGCTCACAAAGCAAACCTCTCATCCACAATGCCTCCTTAATAGCTTCAGCAATGGTCATATACTCCACTTCTATTGTAGACGGATCATTGTTTTGAGACAAGAGACAAAATGTGTATGTACGCGATGTATGTACACCTATAGAAAAGTTGTAGTTAAATTGGTTTTTTTTTTCTGTTGTTGAAAGGAAATTTTTTATTTATTTACTAGTGTAATGCACGTGCTTCGCACGTTTTCGCGTGCTCATTTGTTGATTTGTTATTTGCAAGTTTTTTTTCTTCTCGTAGTGGTTCTTAATAGTGAAATATTGAGGTGTTATTGTAGGAGAAATTATGTTAATTTTTTTTTATGATCTTACGCTTCTAAAAAGACCAAGTCAGAAGCAAGTAAGAAAAGAAAACATTTTGCAATTCGTGGCATTGTTTTGGTAGAAGTAGGCTAGTAGCACATCGTAGTATGTGATATCAGCTACGACTTCAATAATGTATTAGCAAGCAGTTGTTGGTGGACATGTGTTGCAAATAATGCAGGGGCATCATTCCCTCCATCACCCACCATGGCTGTGGGAGCTTCTCTCTCAAAGTTAGATATGATTTGTGCCTTGTCTTTGGGAAGTAGACCGTCATGCACTACGTCCATAGCACCCGCTAGCTGTTCAAAAAAACTCATCTCCTCTCTTAGAAATTTATAAAAACACGAAGAAAAATCAATGTTTGGAAGCAGCAATGCCGTCAGGAATATTTTGTTCAGAGTTGACAACTATTAAATCAATCTAAATGGGGGCATATATGCTATTTTGGAGGATATAACCTGTAATAAAAATTAAAATATGTAGACCAAAGTGCAGTTTTAGAAAAAATTTGTGGGTACGTTGTCCTTCCTAGTGGCTTGGTGCAATTTGCCACTGCTTGCAAAATACTATCTTGTATGCCAGCCAAATTTTGAAATTTCAGGGCTGACCCTTCACCTGTTTTTGTGCTTCTATGGCTGCCTCGTGGTTATCTCAGGTTAGCATTACAGTTTTGATGTTCATTGACTTCAGCTCGTTGATCGCTTCTCTTACACCAGTTCGACAACTATCAAAGAGGCTAAAAATTCCAGCTGGAGCCGCTCCCAAGAATATGTAACCAACGGACTTTCCTTCACCACAATGACCTATGCTTGGAGTTGAAAATAGTTTGAAATGAGTCTAATGATAAGGTCGAAAAAAACGCAGCAGCAAATGCAGTAGGATTGGAGTCCACCAACAATTTCATGTTAAAAATAGAGCAAATTTCACTTTGATTGCCTGTGCGCTTTGCTCCACAAAACATGCAGCATTATGTGCTAGTTTCAAAATGTTGTGAAGGTAATCCTCCCTGAGCACTAATCACAACGGGGCAATCGAAGTTTACCCCTCAAAATAAATACTCCCCCAGAGATAACACTTTCAATTGCATTACTGTAAATCTTGTTGTTTCAGAATAAGATTGAAAGTATGGGTGAAGCTCTTCACCTGTCGCACACCTGGCTCTCAATGCAATTTTTTGGTTTCCAACATAGACATCCTTCCCATCAATTTTCCATGAACCCCTTCTCCTCAAAAATTTTCAAATTCTTCCACTCTTTCATGTTTCACCTCAATGGAAAGCGTCTGTGCATAGTCAATAAGTGCAGCCACCATAGGATGACTTGATTTTCTCTCAATGCCTGAAACCCTTCAAAATAACAGATATGTTATGTTTTAGCATCCAGTAATGCATTACAAACTTTGTGACAGTCTAAAGTTAGAATTATTTTCTTTCTCAAAACTACAAGGTATCCTTTTTCCTTTTCCGCTATAATCTATTTAAAGAAGTACTATAGTAATTACCAGTAAAGCAGTGTGTTCAGTGCAACTTCATTGGACACCGAATGAAAATCTATGACCACGAATTCTCCTCTTGTAATTGTACAAGTTTTGACGAAAGCCAAGATCTTTATCTTAGAGAGAGTTTCGAGATACTATCCCCCTTTGATTAAAAGCCCAGAGGTTGCTCGCTTTGAAAGTGTGCAGAAAGTGGCTACTGGTGTGGAGAGGATAAGTAAGTGCACACGGATAGGCACTTACCAGAACCACCAACGCCAAGTGAAGCCAATGCCTTTTATTGTCAAGTCTAAGAACAAATGGAACTGCCGACAGACCAGCTGATACAATAATGACGGCTGCAATGCAATACAAGAACTTGCCACACACACAAAATCACAAGAAGAAAAAGAGAATATTGGATGCACTCAAAGAAAGAAGATGATCATAAACCAGAGAGTAGAATATGGATTATAGACAGCTTGGAAAAAGGACAGGTAAAACGAAAACATGCCCAATTAAGTACCTTTCTTTGAATACAGGTTCGCAGAACAGGTTTCAGAACTGCTTTTTAAAACAAAAATCCCAAAATCTTTTGATCTTATGTATTTGAAAAATTCTAACATTCGCCTGGGAAAAAGGTTTCAGAAACTGTTTGCCAAACAAGTTAACAAAAAGGATCCTTTATTCAAGCTCATATAGTTTGGCACTCTGTTATTTCTCTGCTCAGTTCCATTCGAACCCATGCCAGTATTTCCAGAAACAAACAGATTCATAAGCACTGCCTAAGAATACTTGAGCAAATCAACCAATATTTCTGCATAGCTTAATAGAAACGTATGCTCTTAAGCAGAAATTTACCAAGGCACTTCACAAAGCAAGCTCTGCTAGAGTACTTTTTATACCACAAACGACAGCAGGCCATGGCTTTATTACTTACTGTAAAGCACGGACAAAGTTCTGGTTAATATACATCAATCCCCAAACAAAATACACATAGACAAGTTCTACATGAGTGAGCATTGTTTGCCAAAATAAATTTCCAGAGTACTGTGCATTTTCATTTCTCTACAGAGAGAGAGAAAGAGAGAACATAGTCGCAGAAAAGGTTCAGCCTACACATGTGATTGGAAACTTACAGGGCTCAATCTTCAATCCCAGGGGAAAAAACCCCCTCCTTACATAGCCTTTGTCGACTTACCTCATCCAGTAATTTTGAACCCGGGATTGGGCAACTGCCCGAATAAGTTGGGTCCTACTAAATTGAGCAAAAGGATATTCCGCCAACAATGGGAATCACTGACGATGGAAGATTGGGCAATGTACTGAGATCACATGAATCGAGAAGGCCATCATATCCCGATGAGAATTCATCTATGGCCTCTCCATTGCTATAATCCAAGTCCTGATGAGAAGATATGTCTTCAATGTTTTTCATATCTTTCAGTAACAAGGCATGACTATGAGAATTTTCGGAAACCGGTGACTTTCCATAGGGTGGAAAGAAAGTAATATTGGATTCAGGTGATAGGAGGCATCTTCGGGTAGAGAACCGGGATTTTGATGCATCCTTTTGATGGCTAGATGGTTAAAGCAGGAATGACGAATAAATTTTTTTCATAGATACAAAATAATCAAGGAACCAGATTGAGAGCAATCTTACTCAGAGAACTGGAATGATGGTGTCAGAGGTGTCAAGTTGTGAGGACCACACATCTCAGTCTGCAATAAACCATGTTGGCTAGCAAACATCTCCAGCTTATCCTCAAATGAGCTTTCGAGTCTAAACACATGCTCAGTCACGCCGTAGTCTAGAAAAGAAAAAAATTCAGAAACAAATTGATAGAATCTTGCATGAACAAAAGGAAAATTTTGAAATAATTTTCAACAAGGATAAACTTACAGCAGAAATGCGCGTGAATTTAATTCTTAGTTGAATACATTATTGGGAGTTAGTTCAATCCTATTCCAGTGACTTACAAACGTAACATCTGCAACAAATATGGTCTAGAAAACTGTTTTCCCTAAATGAGGAAATCAAATCGGATTCGAAACTAGAAATTAATCAATAAACTTAGAGTAAAACTGCGGCTGAATTAATTTCTTAGTTGAATACATCACTGAGAGTTATAGCATTCCTATTCCACTGACTTTCAAATGTAAAATTTGTAAAAATGATGATCTGGAAAACTCTTTTCCCTAAATCATGGAATCGAAACGGAATCGAAACTGGAAATAAATCCATACTTTAACTCTTCTCACACCTCCTCTTTGATTGTAGCACGGCCGGAATGCGGTGAAGCAATAACTGATCTCGCATCTCCTTTAAAGACGTCCATTGCCGGGGCAACAGTATTGTCATGATGAGTTAGGAAAAATAATTGGGCTCAACAGGTACACAAATTCAGTGAATTACGGAACCGAAGTACCAAAAGAAAAGCCTGCCTCTCGTTCAAAGACGGCGTCAAGCATAACAAGTGCAAGAATTCGGCGCCGATCAAACCAAAAAAACTCAAAAAAAAAGGTACAAGAATCCGGCGAAATCAGCAAATAGAGTACCAATTTTAAGCGTGAAAACTGGACGACCGACCATGTCTCGATCACTTCTCTCACGATCGAGTGTTTGCAAGAAGACGGCGTCAAGCGTACAAGAACTCGGCGAAACCACCAAATAGAGTACCAATTTTATGTGTGAAAACCGGACGACCGTCGATGTCTCTATCGCTTCTCTCACGATCAAGCGTTTGCAAGAATAAAGTAAGATACCGAACCTACCCATACACAAACACCTGCAGGGCCAAACGGAAAGGGAAAGCTCAGAGGGCATTAATGTAAATTCACACAATACCTTGGCTTACCGACCTAGGATCTTTTATTAGAGCTGGGCAACAGACACGAGACACGATAACACGACACGAACTGGACACGAAATTAGCGGGTTAGGGTTGAACATTTTTTACACGAAACACGAAAATAACACGACTCGAGAACACGAATTCTAAATGGGTTGGGTTCGGGTTGAACACGCGACACACGAAATTGACACGATTAACACGGTTACTAATTTGTGTCACCCATTTTCACGAACATATATACATAATATATGGTATATCTATAATTCTATATAGAGTTAGACAACAGACACGATAACACGACACGAACCGGACACGAAGTTAACGGGTTAGGGTTGAGCATTTCTGACACGAAACACGAAAATGACACGACTCGAGAAACACGAATTCTAAATGGGTCGGGTTAGGGTTGGGTGATTTGTGACACGAACCCGACTGACACGACACGAACACGACTCGACTCGACACGACTCGTCACCCAGGTCTATCTTTTATTACAAGTGTATTGATTAATTTTTGATAGTGTTAGAGTATATCCACTTGTTAATTAGATTTTTACCCAAATTTAAGTAAAAATGATAAAAACTTGATTTGGTACGAAGTCTCTGCTCCTGAACTCATATTTTACTCAAATCTCATCCATTCACCACCATCTCTACCCACCACCAACGCCGACCACCACCTGCTACCACTAGCAACGATTCTAAAAATTTGGTCAAAGATTTGGGTCAATACCAAATTTGGTGAAGAATTTGAGTAAAAATCAAATTTGGTATAGCTTTAGGTAAGGAATGGAAGTGGATTTTGGGTTTTTTTTTTTTTCCTTTACTCAAATTTGAGTTTGAGTAAGGTTTGGAGATGCTCTTACAGAGATCAAAATGAGAAGAAATGATGGTATTAAATTTTACGCAAAGATTAGAATATCCTCTATCCTCTTTGAGGCCGCCGGTTCCGCTCACAAAATATTTAACACAACAGTAATTGAAGCCCCACGCGAATAATCGGAGCCGTTCAATTTGTTTAAAACATATTTTTAGGGATCTCGTAAAAAATCAACTCATTTAGATATCGGTAAGGGTTTGATTAGCTCATTCAACTTTATGCTGTCAAATTTGACATGAACCAATTGAATGAACCGATCAAGCACTTACTAATATTCGAATGAGATGATTTTCTACGGGAACCCTTTAAAAATATGTTTTAAACAAATTGAATGGCTCCGATCATTTGCGTGGAACTCCAAAATAAGTCCCATAAAAAACTTGGCTCCGATCATTTGCACTCACTCTCGCTTTGTCTCTCTATCGATGCCAGGGTTTGAGATTCTTCTCCTCTAGAACTATGTGTGGTCCGGTGAGTAACAACCAACGAAGTTTTGTTCCTCCTTTTTCCTCCGATTCGGTAAGTTCTACTTCTTTTCTCCACACTTTCTTTTAATTTCGTTCTGCTCTTACTGATCCTGTCAGGAACCCTAAATTTAGCGTTGGGTTTTCTCCCTGTTCTCTCTATTTTTTGAAATCGGTACTGGAAGTGGTGGGTTCAGTTTTAATTCAATCTCAGCTTCAACGAAGCGTAACGAAAATAATAAACACGCACAAAACACGCAAGAGTTTTGTGGTACGGCCTCAATGCCTACGGAAGAGAGAACAATTTTTACTAATATTGAATAGGTACAATGAGATAACGAATGCCCAAGCTCTCTTGTACTGTAATTATTATTTTTTTTATCTCTCTCTCTCACCCAATATTCTCACTATTTTAATTTCTCCCTACCATAAACACCTACACTATCTTGTACTTCTTTTTCTCTCTTATCCTCACCAACATGCATTCTTAACTTGACGTTTCTCGTTGGTTGTTCCGTTGGGACTCTGCAAGACAGTAAATACAAACCCTTGACCAACCTTCAAATTACTCCCAATATCAAGTCCTTAACTCCTACCAACCCTTTTCAAGAACATAGCCGAGAAATTCACAACCACCAATTATGATTACTTTTTTCAGAGCATTATCACATGGGCTGAAAACTCAACAAAACAATCACTCATCTATGGGTAGTCCTATGGTACACACTCTTTATTGGAGGTGTACCGCACGCACCATAAATTTAAACCCTTAGATTTCAAAGTGAATAATTCGGACCACCTATTTATTAAATCAATTAATAAAATAAAAAAAGGGCTTAGCAGGTAACAGGTTGTTCTCTCCTCCTTGACTTTCTCTCCCTCTCCCTCTCCCTCATATATAAAATACTACAAATTATATAACATAACCACAAATTAAAAGATACTAGATACAAGACCAAAATATGTTGTAGCACAATCAATAATTATTATACTCAAGTAAGATACATGTCTAAAATATCACAAATTAAATATCGTATAACTTGACATCTTAACAGCCCTGATCGATCATTCTAAAAATACACTCACTAACGACATTTAGATTGTACATTCAATTTATATTTGATATGAAACCTAGTCCTCTGTTGTAGTTGAATGTAAGGTAGACATGCAACCGTGACACAATAATGACAATTAAATCCGTTGAATTTTTTATGTTTGTTGATTAAGTCACCTACGTAATTTTTTGCCTCGATCAGGTTTAGGAAGCTTCATCATCGGCACGCAGATTGAATAATAGAATGATATTTTTCATACAATTAAGTGTCTAGCTATAAGCCATCAACTTCATTTTTTGTACGAATGAACTAATTGATATTATGTAAATTGTTAAAGATAGACGATTTAAAAAAAAAAAAAAAAAACACCTTACATGGGGCTCAGATGGTGCATTATTATATTTTAATGTTGTATTGCCATTGAACGATGAAATTTGTTGAAATATGAAACTTCAAGGACTAACTATATAATTTATCCTAAAAAATAACAACATTCTTTTAAAAAAAATAGTAATGAAGGGTGCAAGACTTGAATCCCAGATCTTTTAGATAAATGTCCAAACTCTAACACCTTATCACTATGGTACACAATTGAGAATTCGTAATTCTAAAGGCTATTAAGTATATAATACTTTCTTATACGTAGGAGCCCTATTTCCCGGCTGAAAATTTGAGAAGATAGTGACCTCAAATGCCTCCGTCCTAGTGTTGGGCCTGCACTTGTAGCTCATATTATAGCCTAAGTCATTGGTGTAGTAAATCAATATGTCAACTATAATAATTTGTTTTGAAAGAAAGTACAATGACGATAAATTTACAAAATTATTTAGATTGTACTTTCACGACCTAGCTAGTTCCAGGGACCACCATTAAATTTGGATTGGTATGCATAGGGTGAAGGTTTGGCACCAATCCACGTGTCAAATATATAGTGCCAATTGTTAAGTGCACCGCCCAGAATATTGATAAGATTGGGTAGTAATATAATTAATTTCGCCAATTATAAAAAGGGGAGTAATTTTCACACTCTATTTTTTGATATTCACATTTATTTTTTTGTACTCAATTTTAGTGTCGAAAGTGTATGTATTTGTGATTATTTTATTCAATATTTGGTATTTAATTTACGTATATATTTTGCTTCGGTATAACTATTGTGGATTTTTTACGACATATTTTTATTTTGTTATGGAATATATCATCTCAAAAAAAATATACGACAAGTTGTGGTAAGGTAACGCCACTTTATGATTTTATTATAACAATTGTGGTTATATTATTTAATTAGGGTATGGTATTTTGCCAATTATAACTATCGTTAACTGAACAAGCTAATTGAATTTTTTTTATACAACAGGTTGTGGGTATGAAAACATCAATTTATAGTGTTGTCATAACAAATTTGATTATATTACTGAATTTGTGGTATTTTAGACATGTCTTATTATGGAATATTTTAATCAATTTCCTTTTGGTACGACACATTGTGGTAAGAAAACGTCAATTTATGATATTGTCATAACAATTGTGGTTTGTTACATAATTTGTGGTATTCACATATGTTTTCTTTGGATACGACACGTTGTGATAAGAAAATGACAATTTTAGGTGTTGTCATAACAATTGTGGTTATTTTATTAAATTTGTGGTATTTTACAAATATTTTTGACTTGGGTATAACAATTGTTGATTCTGGTACGATAATTTTTTATTTTGTTACGGAATATCATACGAGTCAAAGAATTTTTGGTACAACTCATTATTGTAAGATAATGCCAATTTATGGTGTTGTTATAACATTTATGGGTAGCATTATTTAATTTTTGATATTGTACGCATATATTTGGTTGGGATACAAGTATTATGCATTTTGGTACGAATAATTATGGTTACATAATAACAATATTTTTAAATATAGATAATCTGCTAATGATTTGTTCAATAGGTAAATTTTAAAGTACAAGTCGTAATTAGCATCATAAATATGCATTAGAAAACCAAAAATCGGCATGATGAAAATCACAAATTGTCGTAATTTAGACATACGGTATACCATGTGTACCATAGCTTTATCATCTATTACAGTTTCAATTCTTCATTCTCTATATGCAGTATAGACGATTCGTTTTTTCTTCTTTTCCTATGCAGTGGCATTTGTTCTGCATCGTCTGAAATTGTGGTAGGCAGGGTTATGTTTGTTATACTAAACCATTATTTGTCTGCAGTTGAATTTCTACAATGAGCGCAAATCACTTTGCACATTATCTAAATGACCCTTAATACCATCGAGTAGTTAATGTTTGGTTGATTCATTTATCGTAACGTATGGACATTTGACGGAACTCGGAAGGAACTCGGAAGGTTGTTGAAGAGATTAACATTTTGCAGCAATCTTCCTGAGATGTCAGCGAAAAGATGTTGTATCCAATTTCAGTATTGGCTACCAAAACCGATTACATGTAGCCATTTTTTGTTTGTCGACTTCTGCTGGGACTGAGAGTATTGTAACTCTTGATGTTAACTCATTCGTTCGCTTTCGTGGGTATTCTCCTTGAACCATGACCAACTAAACCTACCAACTAAAATTGATGAGTATCCTCATTTTATCTCTTTCAGTTCCCAAAGTACGCTATTATGAGGCATTAGTTCACAGGCAGGTAGAACTTCTTTGTATCATTCCAATTCTATTGGATTTCCCCAAAGGGACAAAGCATGTAGTACTTAGCGCTAGAAAGCCAGACTGTCTGCTTCCTCTGGGTATTTAGGCATGGAATATTTGATGTATGTTGTCTGGTAGTTTATGCAGACGTCCAAATATATCTTGGTAGTTGACCACTTCGTTTAATGGTTTTCATTTACGATATAGTACTCATGATTGCAAAGCTCATCTTCCTGTCATTCTGAACATTTAATCCGAAAATTTCCACGTACCCGCATCTGTCCCAGTACCCGGAAAGGGAGAAGCTGTCCCATTACCGAACTGAATGTGGTTCTAGTATTCCCCGAACCGAAAAGATAACTGCTGAGGCCTACAAAGTACAAACATGAAGCAGAAATCAGAAGAATTAGATCTGAACAAATTTGAGTTCAGATATCACAAATCACAATTAGAATCCATTCTAGTCCACAACCCCGCATACATTTCTAAAGAAACAGGAAGCAATTAGCCATGGCATGGAACCTTTTATTAACAACAAAAGAACACCGATATGGGGTATGCATATATACAATGATCTGTTCATATTAGGGCAAATAATTCATAGTTAGAAGACCCTAAGAGCCCATTTCAAATCACACAGACACACAGAGATAGGAACACTTGAACAACCTGATCCCGACTGATGAACCTAAGATTTAGAGAAATCAGAGCGTGGACAATCGACAAATGGGAAGATAATGATGAGCAATTCAAATCGATTACAAAGCTGGAATGATACAAATCGATTAGATACCTAGGCTTGCAAAGTAAGCCAGAGATCGAGGAGACGGAACAAGATGTCGCCAGTGGTCGGGGAGAAGCTCCGATATCGGACAGAGAAGAGGAGAAGTTCAGGAGGTGGGGGTTGTGGTGTGGGTGAAACTAAAAGTATAAGTTCATGAGTTGGGTTCAGTTCAGGTAATGTCTAAAACCATAACAGCACCGAACCTGATCAGTTATCCCTTGGCCTCTACCAAAACCATCCCACGGGAAAAAAAAATCAGTTATGGTTCCGGAAAACTAGAGCGGATCGATTCAGGCACACATCGGGGCGGTGCAAATTACAATCGTCATTGCGAGGTCTTTCATCTATCCTTGTTTTAGCTTCCGCATTATGTCAAAAGTGTTTTTTAGTCATTTACTACAAGTTTGACCATAAAGATCGGAATCTGTTGTTTATAGACTTCCATGGTGTTATACTTTTGCTTAAACAAGCTCTGCTCCTTATTTTCAAATATTCCAAGTAAGTTTAGGTAACACAATTAAATTTTGCATTTTGTTGTTTGAGTTGTTTATGTTTTCCTTTTCTTCTTGTGTAATTGATTTATCAAGTAGAAGGTATTGAATAAATAGGTTTTTTTTTTTTGTTAATTTCAGGTACTTAGAGAGAAGGCCTCGACATTGGCATCCCAACGACAATGTGCATGTTAAGGACATTGAGGAGGTGAACAAGATGAAAATGGGTATCCATGGTATTCATACCATAAACTTTCAAAATTATGTGGAGACGAGCAGCAGCAAATCTGAGTTTATTTTGGAGCTAAAGAAAATGGGTCTCTATGCTCTACTGGCCTTGCAGGCCCAGCATTAAAATATGCTTCGCGGTGATGATCAATTTGCTAGCATGATAAAGTCCTACCTCTGAAAAGTATGTGCCTTGATACTTCATATGTGCTTGTGTGGTTTCCTGTATCGTGGGTTTGTTTGGATCAAATTATTTGTTATTTCCATTAGAATTATAAAAATTGGGCTTTTTGCTGAAATGGCTTTGTCTTCGGTGGTTGACTTGGACTTTTAAATGAAAAATCGAAGGTGCGCATGTGTCCATGATTGAGCCTGATTTCCAAAGCATCAACTCTATGACTGATTGAACTCTTGCTCTTTTCATTTATCTCCTGCAACAAGGGCATCAATTTTGTCTCTGGTGATTCTTCCCCGTATTGCTAAAGGTGAATATATTAGCTACTCATATGTGCTTTTCATTAGCATTCTCTTACTTTTTGATTTGCTGTTTTCTGCTAATTTGATTCAGTGATTTATACCTACTATACTTTTTCAAAAGAGTAGTGAAATAAAATGGTTTTCAAGGGGACACTCAGACTATCTTGCATTGAATCGTTGCCCATAATTCTTGCAATCAGGTCATGTTTTACCTTAGATTTTGGCACTGAATTTACGGGTGTCAAATGGGCGGGTTTGGGCCTAAATTGTAAGTGGGTTGGGTCTTTAATGGGTACCCATCTAGACCCATTAATCATGAGTTTAATTACCCATACCCAACCCAACCCAAACCATTTATTTAAAAACAAACCCGACCCGCCCATTAACCCAATTATCCACCACTACCACAACGCCACCGCCACCACCACCACCACCACCATGCCACCCTCACTGCCGCCGCCGCCGCCACCACCACCACCATAATACGGCCGCCACCACCACAACGGCCGCCACCACCACCACCCTCATCGCCGCCACCGCCACCACCACCACCATTGCCGCCGCCGCCACGTCACCCTCACCACCACCGCTGCCACCACCACCACAGCCACCACCGCCACCACCACGCCGCCGCCGCCACCATAACCGCCGCCGCCACAATGCCGTCGCCACCACCACAACCGCTGCCACCACCACGCCTCCCGCACCGCCGCCGCCACCACCACCACCACGACCGCCGCCGCCGCCGCCATGCCACCCTTACCACCCTCACCCCCACACCACCACCTCCACAACCACCGCTGCCACCACCACCACGCCACCCTCACCGCCGCCACCACCACCACCACCGCCACCACGCCACCCTCACCGCCGCCGCCACCACCTGGTGGCGGCAGCGACGGTGGCCATGGTGGTGGGGGTGGTGAAGGTGGCGTGGCGGCGGCAGCGGTGCTGGCCGTAGTGGTGGTGGTGGTGGCGGCGGCAGTGAGGGTGGCGTCGTGGTAGGGATGGTGGCGGCGTGGTGGTGGGGGTGGCATGGCTGCGGTCGTCGTGGTGGTGGTGGCGGCGGCGGCGTTGTTGTGGTGGTGGTGGTGGCAGCGTTGTGGTGGTGGTGGCGGAGCGGTGGTGGTGGCATGGCGGCAGCCGTGGTGGTGGTGGTGGTGGCGGCGGCGGCGATGAGGGTGGTGTGGTGGTGGCGGCGGCGTTGTGGTGGCGGTGGTGGTCATTGTGGTGGTGGCGGCGTTGTGATGGTGGTGGCGACGGTTGTAGTGGTGGTGGCGACGATGGCGGCGGCCGTCGTGGTGCTGGCAGCAGCAGTGGTAGCGTGGTAAGGGGTGAGCTGCATTCATTGGAAATCTGGTAAAGAGATGAAAATTTTTCATGGGTTACTTTCATACCCATTGGGTCGTTTAAGTTAACCCAATTGATGTCCAATTAAGACCCAACTAAGAATGGTTTGTGTTAGAATACAGTTGGACTTAGTCCCACATTAGTTGCTTGTGTTATGTAACTAGTAGCCACATAATATAAATAAAGCTCACTTGTGTTAGGGTTAGTTAACACCCTATATACTTTTCCTTCTTTCTCTCATAACATGGTATCAGAGCGGGATCTTAACCTTAATCCTAAACCACCTAAAGCCTAGCCTCTATACATAATCCCTACAATCCTAGCCTAAACCCTAGCCTCTATACATAATTCCTACAATCCTAGCCTAAACCCTATCCTCTGTACATAATCCCTAAAATCACAATCCTAATCCTAGCCTTTGCCTTTACCCTAATCCTAGTTCACAGATACTGTTCATCGCTCGTACTGTTCACCGTCTTTACTGTTCATCGCTGGCAATATTCACCGTCATTACTGTTCATCGCCGTTACTGTTCACCGCGCACTATTCATCGTTGTTACTGTTCATCACTGTTTGGTATTGTTTCGTTACTCTTATGCACTGATTGTTCTAGTAATTTTGGATTTTTTGGTCAATTTACAGTTTATCCTCTCCAATAGATGGTAGTTTGGGTATGTTGAAGTCCGATTTCAGTTGTTGGATTGTGTTGAGTTATTTGGTCTACGTTGGCATATGAGCTCTTGATTGTTGTTCGATAGTGGGATTATGTTGTTCGGTGGCTACTTTGTTTTTGTTGAAGTAGTTGGATGCATGCATTGTCGTGCTCTTGGTCGTTAGCCGGTCAATCAATTCCTTATGTCTTGTGTACTGGCCGTTTGTTGGTGGAGTATTTGGTTGGTTAATCTATCGGTAGTTGATTAGTTGCCTCTCATTGTACGGTGATATGTTTGCAATGAAATCTGGTTTTGATTCTACTTCCGCTGATTCTGGTGATTTTGGTTCTTCATTTAGCCGTGACCTTGGTTGCAGCCGTGATTATGGGTACAATGGTCGTTTTGACCGTGTTTTTGATGGTCATGATTCTGGTCGTTGTGGATTTAGTTGTACAGGTCGCATGTTAGGAGGAGGTGGCCATAATCGAGGCCATGGTTCTAGGCTTTGTACTTATTGTGGGGGAACTAATTATACGGTGGAGCATTGCTATGACCTACATGGTTTTCCTCAGGCTCATCAGGTTACTTTTTTACATCTTCCAAGGATATTAGGCAGGTTGCACGCTCCACTGCTATGGTGACTATTTTTATGGATTAGTACCAACGCCTTGTGTCACTTCAGACAAGTTCCTCCATTGCTACGCTATCTCAGACAGGTTCTAGTGCTTGTATTGCAACTTCTCGTTTTTCTGCTCCTTGGGTTATTGATTCTGGTGCATCTGATCATATGACAGGTAATTCTACTATTCTTTCTGGCCATCAGTCTATTGATAAACCCTCTCGTGTTACCTTAGCCGATGGTTCTACCACTGTTATTACTGGTTTGGGTTCAGTTTCTGTTACTTCTTCTTTGACTTTGGATTCCGTATTGCACGTTCCTCGTTTTCCATTAAATCTTATGTCTGTCAGTAAACTTACTAAATCTTTAAATTGCTCTGTCACATTTCTTCCTGATGGTTGTGTGTTTCAGGATCTCAAGACAGGGCGAAAAATTGGTGGTGGTACTGAGCGTGGTTGTTTGTATTACTTTACCGACAATATTCACCCTAACTCTGTTGCCCTTCAGTCTTCTGTGTCACCCTATCAACATCATTGTCGACTTGGTCATCCATC
Organism: Rhododendron mucronatum var. ripense; assembly: GCA_019656295.1. NCBI lineage: Eukaryota > Viridiplantae > Streptophyta > Magnoliopsida > Ericales > Ericaceae > Rhododendron > Rhododendron mucronatum. Next base: position 3,085,236 of record BPLT01000034.1, on the reverse strand, counting down.
CCTTCAGAATCTTAAACGGCTGGTACCTTCATGTAGCCGTGTTGATGTTTTGCCCTGTGAAGTCTATGAGTTTAGTAAACATCATAGTGTCTTTTTATCCTAGGGTTGAGAGTCGCGTATCCCGTCCTTTTCACTTAGTTCATTCTGATATTTGGGGTCCAATGCGTGTTCCTAATATTTTTGGCTTTCAGAATTATGTTATTTTTGTCGATGATTATTTTCGTGTTACGTATCTTTATCTCATGAAAGAGCAGTCAGAGTTGTCTTCTATCTTTAAGTCATTTTATATGGAAATCAAAACTCAGTTTGATACTTGCATTCGTATGTTTCGTTCTGACAATGCAGGTGAATATTTTCATAATTCTCTTTCTAAGTTTTTTGATGACCATGGTATAATTCACCAATCTTCTTGCGCTCGAACTTCACAACAAAATGGAGCTGCTGAACGCAAGATTAGGCATTTATCAAAGGTTATGCGTGCTCTATTATTTCAAATGCAAGTTCCTAAGTCTTACTGAAGTTATGCTGTTCTTACAGCATGTTACTTGATCAATCGTATGCCATCTAGCGTTCTTGGTGGTCAGATACCCCATACAGTTTTATTTCCTGGTTGCCCTCTCCACTCATTACCCTTACGAGTGTTCGGGTGTACCTGTTATGTTTATGCTTTGGATCCTGACCGGGACAAACTTGATCCACAATCAATTCGGTGTATTTTTTTGGGGTACTCACGCACTCAGAAAGGGTATAAGTGTTACTCACCATCTCTTCGTCGTCACTTTGTTTGTGCTGATGTCACATTTAATGAGTCATTGCCCTTTTACTCGGGTAACAGTACTCTAGTTGACCTTCCTGAGTCTGAGTCTGTGTTTCCTATTTGTGTACCATCCGGTCCTCCCTTGCAGGTGTATGTTCGTCGGCAACAAGTATTAACAGCTCCACAAGTACCAGCCACCACGCTTCCTCCGTCCCAAGATCCGGTTGCACCTTCACATCCACTCGCCTTCGTAAAGCCCTTTATGGTCTTAAGCAATCCCCTCGAGCTTGGTTTGGCAGGTTTAGTGATGCTGTGTTGTAGTTTGGTATGCGTTGCTCTCATTCTGATCATTCTGTCTTCTCTATTCAGTCAGATCGGGGAAGAGTAGTGTTGATTGTGTATGTGGATGATATCATTATTACTGGGGATGATCTGAAAGGTATTGATGAGCTGAAACAGTTCTTATAGCGTCAGTTTCACACCAAAGATTTGGGTAAGCTACGATATTTCTTAGGTATTGAGGTAGCAAGATCCAAGGAAGGGATCAGTGTATCTTAAAGAAAGTATACGCTAGATATTCTAGAGGAGACTGATTTATTGGGAGCAAAGCCTGCGGAAACTCCTATGGATCCAAACGTCAAATTTTGTGTTGATCAGGGGGAGATATTTCTTCATCCAGACCGTTATCGTCGCTTGGTAGGTAAGGTGAATTATATCATCAATACACGGCCTGATATCTCATTTGCTGTCAGTTTGGTAAGTCAGTTCATGTCAACCCCTTGTTTTCCACATTGGGAAGCTTGTCTTCGTATTGTGAAGTATCTCAAGACTCATCCTGGACGTGGCTTATTTTATCATTCAAATGGTCATTTGCGTGTTGAAGCCTTTACCGACGCTAATTGGGCAGGATCACCATCTGATAGACGGTTCACAACTGGGTACTGTACTTTTGTTGGTGGAAATTTAGTTACCTGGAAGAGCAAGAAACAAACTGTGATTGCTCGATCAAGTGCTGAAGCAGAGTATCGTGCCATGGCTCATACTACATACGAGATTGTATGGTTGAGAGCTTTGCTCGAGGAGTTGGGGCTTAGCGTACAGTTTCCTATTCCTATGTATTGTGATAATCAAGCAGCAATACATATTGCTTCGAATCCGGTATTTCATGAGAGAACCAAACACATCGAGGTAGATTGTCATATTGTTCGGGAGAAGATAGATAGTGGCGTGTTGGCTACCCTTTTCGTGTCTAAAGGAGCTCAGTTGGCAGATATCATTACCAAACCTTTAATTAAACCACGTTTAGAGTTGTTACGTAACAAGCTGGGATTTTATGATATTTATTCTCCAGCTTGAGGGGGAGTGTTAGAATATAGTTGGACTTAGTCCCACATTGGTTGCTTATGTTATGTAACGAGTAGCCACATGATATAAATAAAGCTCACTTGTGTTAGGGTTAGTTAACACCCTATACACTTTTCCTTCTTTCTCTCACAACATGTTAGTTAGGTTTGGACCCATTCTTATCCAACTAATAAATGGGTTGGGTTGGGTCTATTTTTTAGTTGATAAGTCTGGGTTTGTTAATGGGTCTGGGTTCAATTTGCCACTCCTAGCACTGATATTCTTCTACTTTTTCTTTTCTTGGTGTGGCATGGGGAGGGAGTATATTGTCTATGGCAAGATTAGAACGCTGATCTTCTTCCCATTGTAAACTTCTAATGTGACATGATTTAAGGTCCAACTGTCCTCTAAAGCAATATCAACATTTTCAAATGCACATTTTTCAATGAAACATTAGAGTAACCCACTTAGATGTAAACTCAAGATTAAAGGACTGGAATGTACCAGGAAATCTTCTTGCAGTTTGTCAGACTCTTGAGTCGACATAGATATAATATTAGTTACCTAATCTATCGCCCCTTCAGACAGATCTGGTATCCCATAAGCTGTCATGTGTTTTATTTAATTTTTTAGTTACTGGTGCTGCACGTAGATTTTAGTAAAGAAGTTCTCTAGAACTCCAAGATTTGGGCAGTGTATGGCTCACATTTTTACTAGTAAACTAGGAAATATAGAGTATTCTGCGATTCGGAAAGAGCAAGTTTTTGCTCCCTCTTGATGATTGAGAAATAAGTATGTACACTCTGTGAATGTTTTAGCTGTTTTAAGCTTCGGGAATGCAGTGATCAAATATGTGGACGAGTTTCGGTCTTTGAAAATAGCGCTAAGCCTTTGTCTGTGTCTCTGTTTGTTGTGTAGCTAAGAGAGGCTGACTGGGCTGCATCACGTCATTATCTTGTATGGCCTGCCTGCCATATTGATTTGTCTTCATGATTGCTTGGTTCTGATTCTGTATTTTGGTAATCTTTTTATTTTCAGATTAGAACTTGATCTGAAGATCTGACAACACGATATGGGGTAAATTCCATCTATTAGTAGGATATGAGGCCGGAAGTTATCTTCAAAATAGATGAATCTTGTTTAACTCTGGTTTCCTTTTGTTTTTGATGCACACTCTTATTGAAACATTTCTGGTGCGTAATATGTAATGTTTTGTGGACGGGAGAAGTGGAAAGTGTGTTCAAGTAATTGACCTGGAGGCTGGGTGACGGATAAGAAGTTGAAAGAGTTCTCGCCACACGTCAGTTGTGTTGGACTTGATTCTTTCAAATATTTTGTAATGCAGTCTATCTATAATGCATATATCTTATCTCATGCACCAATAGTTTTCCTTCATTTAAGCCCCGTCCTAATGTGTTTATCTTCTCAGATTTTAGCAGTTGGAGCAAAACAATCACTTCGTCAGTTTGACATGAATGGAGCTATTCTTGCGCAGATACAATGAGCACCTCAGTTTGCATTTTTCTATTCCCTTCACCATACGGGTGTATGTTTTCCTTCGACTTTTCGTTTGGAATATGAATTGGTCGAGGATGAGGTCTCTCGTGTAATTTTTTTGCAATATTCCTCTTCTTGAGGGAATAAGTGAGGATTATCAATGAGAATGAAACTTCGAGATCTGGACATTTTCATATTTGAAAGGGAGATAATTTGCTCTCTTCAATTGCTCTATGTTTTAGGAAGTAGTATGATTTATCTCTTGATAAAACTCTTACCATTTTGCTGACCTTTAGGGCGAATTGGTAACTTAAAGGCAGTTGGTTTTGATTGTGGTTACTATATGTTAGCATATGCAGGTTTGTACGTACAGTTATCATCGGTATCCTCTTAAGTCATATCTATTAGAGATAGCATTGTATTGTATTCTTTGTGTTTTGTAGATCAATGCTCCGTGCTTTGTTCCTTGGGCCTTTGTTGGTCTTCACTCGTGGCCTGCATCATCTTATGACAATAACACACAGTTGTATTTTTTTTTGCTATTAATGAAGTTTCTTACAATTCGACCAAAAAAAAAAAAAACCCAAGGACAGACTCTAGACCAAGGTTTTAAATAACGGTATATCGAACGGCTCTGTCGTAAATTTTAATATACAGTTTTGAGAAAAAAAATTGATGCCAAAATCACCCGTAACGGTTAAGTATCAGCTGGACGATTGTGAGTTATTATAACAGAGCGATACGAAACAGGACCATGTGATACGCATGTGATTTTTGCTCTCACCGGTACATTGGGAGCAAAAATGCCGAAAAATAGTTACGGTGGAGGGCATATTTGAATATACGGTTGATTTTAGTGAAGAACCTTGAAGAGATTATCAGAGCAGTACTACAAGAGCAACATATCAGGCGAGATTCCCCGAAATGCAACGCCGAACCACTTATTATTAAGTCTGCATAAAATAATAACTTTCCTAGCTTGGGTGGCAACAGTGACAATCCATCTGGCTTGTTTCGTAATTAATTAAGATAGGCAGTTTGATTTTTCCAAAAACATATCATGTACTTGTTTATACCCGTTTTTGGCACCACGGATCGGGCTTGCCGTGATCGAAATTCTTTTAATTAAATTGGGCCGAGAGTTAATTAAATTGATTGAGTAATTTCTGGGCCATGGGTATTTTTCCCATTTTGGGCCCAAGAAGCACATCCCTTGTAAAGAACTACGGCCCAAGATCTTGGAGAGGAGCAGCCCACGAGAATTGGGCCCAAGTGATACGCAGCCCGTATTTAATTATGGCCTGAGGCCCTTTAAAAGTGTAGCCCACGGGTTAGCCCATGCGGGAAATGATGGTTCGACCCATGGATGTGGCCCACGGTTTTAGGCTTGTAATAGGGTGCCGGTTTGGTTTGAGGAACGTAATCCATCTTTGTAGGGAATTAGTTGTGCTCTGGCAGTTGGGATTTTCTCAATTCAAAGGCCAATTGACCAAGTCAATTGGCCATGTGTCATGGGAAGCACAAAAAAGGGGGGAAGTTGGGAGATATTTCTACCTAAGCATGAGACACGTGTCAACATACAAGAGGCCCATTCCCCATGATCGAACTTAACCGCCATCAACCTCTGAGCAACTGCCCATGATCAAGTGTGCATGAAAAGTGGAGAGAACATGGGACATGTGGCAGCTTGTGGTGCAAGACTGGATCCGGATTCAGGCCTGAATCAGCATACTGCAGTGCCTATAAATACAAGTTCACAAGATGAAGAACGGGTCCAACACCAATCAAAGCTAACGCTTACAAACACTTTCCTACTTTCAGCAAAGTAGCCTATCGAGTACTTCGTGCTCAAACCCCCATTCAAACTAACTTCTTTAAGTAGTTTGGATTTTATTTTCCTTGTAATCAACTTTATTATCCCGGAGTAATAAAGTTCACGTTTTTACGTTCCATTTCCTATACGACTAGGAAATATTAAGTCCACAACCGTGTGGCAAACCACAAACCTTCTTACGATCTTTAACCTTTGGGTCGTACGCAATCGCTCTACGATAGAAGTCAAGATTCACGGGAATCTTCACAACAAGTTAGGCGCTACAAGTCTTGGCACGCCCGCGCTCATCGCATTCACGCCTGCTGCCAAAAACGCGAGTTTTCATTGGCACGCCCGGTGGGACCTTAGTCGTTGAAAGGTTTCAAGCATGCCGGCAAAGAAGGCAACAATACCACCACCACCACAAGCGGATCCACCGCAACCGGACCCTCCAGGCAGCCCTGAAGGAGTCGTTGTTGACGTACCGCTGCTCAAGGAAGCCGTTCCTCAAATCAATGCACAAGATCTCAGTGACGCCACGGATAGCGTCAAGAATTATATGTTTTTTGCAGGGCAGGAGATTTCGCACACTGTGTCGCAAACGATGTCTCAGTCCATAGAGCCTTTGACTCTAGCAGTCAATAATTTGATTGCCTCAATGACAGAAAGGCTGCCAATTGTTCCTCAGCAACAAGTTCTACCGCAATTAGGAGTTTATGGCAACGGCCATGAACAAACAGGTCTGAAGGACTCATTCCCGCCACCGCCGCAGGTGTTTTATCAAGCTTCTTCGTCAAACAGCCCTGCACCGGCAGGAGAGAGAGGCAAAGGAGTTGTTATTGGGAAGGAACCGACGCATCCAACGAACAAGGAACAAAGGGCCGTTTTGCTAGAAAATCCAAACAGGCCTGAAAAGACTGACAAAAGGCCTCCTCACGGAGGACAAGGTGCTGTTAAGGACAAGAACGCTTCTCACGCTCATTCAGCCCCAGAGACTCGGGGGGCAAACTCAGGCGTGAATCAGCAGGCACAAGAGGCGCGTCCACAGCCGCCTCCGGTGCCAAATATGATCGGAAGGGAACAGGTCCTGGATTTGCTTCAAGAACAGTTAGGGCCTGGATTCAGGCCTGTGGGCAGACCCATGTACAGGAAGCCTCACACGGTGGAGGTTGATGATGAGGCCTTTCCTAAGGGATACCGAGTCCCTGAATTTCAGACCTTCACAGGGGAGAATATGCAGTCCACGGTCGAACACGTTGCCCGATTCCAGGTGTAGTGTGGGGAAGTTGGAACGAATGACAAGCTCAAGTTAAGGCTCTTCCCAAATTCCTTGACTGCAACGGCCTTCACTTGGTATATCAATCTCCCACCCAACTCTGTCCAGACCTGGGCTCAGCTCGAAGAGATGTTCCATCAGCAGTTTTATAGGGTGGAACCAGAGATAACGATGGCGGATTTGTCTCGCTACCGTCAACTCCCAAAGGAAGGCGTGGAGTCTTATCTCTCCTGATTCAAGACCGCACGTTTCAAATGCAAGATTCCTCTACCCGAGGCCGAATATGTGAGTTTAGCACTGAACGGCCTAGACTTTGAGTTCAAGAAGAAGTATCATGGTACAGAGTTTCGAGACTTGTTCGAACTGTCCGCAAAGGCCTCGCGGTATGAGAAGCTTTTGGAAGAGGAGAAAGATAGAAAGGCAGCTTCTAAAGGGACCTACTATCAAGACCCTAACTATGACGTCGCTGCGATTGAGACTGAGGCTAACCTTGATGTTGATGTGGCCGAAATCATCAATAGGAAGCCTTATGTCTGCAAGGCCTTTGTTAAGACAGAACCTACGAAGCAGACAGTCCAAGAAGCCTCCAATAGGCCTACCAGGGCCTACACCTTTGACATCACAAAAGCGGAGGCTATTTTTGATCAGCTCTTGACGGACAAGTTATTAAAGCTGCCCTTTGGCCACAAGATCCCAGCACCAGACGAGCTTAAGGGCAAGGAATATTGTAAGTACCATAATTCTTGGAGTCATTCAACCAATAATTGTTTTGTGTTCAGGAATGACATTCAAGATAAGATTGATCGGGGAGAATTCAAGTTTCCTGAGAAAGATAAGCAAGCAATGGGTGTGGATGGAAACCCATTTCCTTCAGGCCTAAGTGCAAACATGGTGTCAGTGAATACGAGGTTCATGCCTAGAACCACACCAAGGCCTAGAGTAAGCTTGGGGGCACCGTCAAGAGCAGCATTCTGGCCTAAATCAGACGACTACTGGGATCCATCCTATGAGGAAGACTCCACTCCCGAAAGGGTGAGGAGGTTTGAGAAGAAGAGATCCTGGTGGTTAAGGCCTGAAGGAGTCAGAAAACCAGAAAAACCAAGTTGTTCATTGGTTTGTACTGAATGTGGACATCATGCAGTTCCGTCCAAACCTGTGTTGAAAAGTATAATAGTGGGCAAATCGGAGTTCAGGCCTGAGGAGGTACGCCGGCCAAAAGAGAAATTGGTCAGGCGAGAATCGGTCTTCAGCAGAATTCAGCCAGGTGTGATAGAAATAGAGGACGAGCTCAACAGTCTCAGAATTTCGGCTCCATCCAGAGGGAAGCCTAGGACTGTTAAGCCTCCTGTCATTCCTCCAAATGAATGGCATAAGGTTGAGCATCCTAAGTTTCCTACTCCGCAGCCACCTTTGTCCCGATCCCAGAAAAGGCGCCGCCAACGGTCTAGGCGGGCGGATAGAAGGGCTCGAGAAGAGCTAGATTCAGTTGAAGACGTGATGGATGTAGATGACCCTAACGGGAAGAAGCCGATGGAGTTGGTCGCGGGAAAGTTGAAGGATGAACCATCCAAGCCTAGGCGTGAACACAAGCCTCTAGAAAGAACTTACACGGAGGTTGTTGCTAGTTCGTCTCAAGGGCAGTTTTCTCGAGGTGAAAAGAAGGCCTTACTGGAGAAAACCCTTGAGGAGGTTAGGATTAAGCCTCCTCCAAGGCAGGTCACCTTGATGAAGAAAGGAGTTCCTGAGCCAAAGAAACAAGACTCGGGGGGCAAATCGCGGTTGAATCCGCAGGCCAGAGAGTTCAGGCCTGGGCAGGCCTCAAAGATGCAATGCAACATGGTGGTTTTCCTTCCATCTGAACTAGAGGTGAAAGATAACAATCTTACTGCCATGGAAGGCGATATGGTGGAGATGGGACAGACTGCTGAAATACTGAAGGAGTCCTTCAATTCAGGCCTGAATGGAGATGGACCTTCAGTAGTAATCTTGAAGGATGAGGATGGAGGCAGCACGGAAGATCAAGCCGTAAGCGTGATATTTGAAAAGCCTACACCCAAGATGACGGGGCATATCAAGCCTTTGTATATCTCAGGATGTGTGGATGGAATGCCGATTAATCGACTCCTTTTTGATAATGGTTCTGCAGCCAATCTCATGCCTAGGTCTACCATGCTCAAGCTCGGGAAAATAGATCAAGACCTGGTCTCATCAACGGCTACTTTAACCGATTTCATTGGACAGGAAACAACTTGTCAAGGGATTTTGATCATGAATTTAACAATTGGATCAAAAACTCTTACAACCCCTTTCTTCGTTGTAAATTCACGATCTTCGTTTAATATTTTGTTGGGAAGGGATTGGATTCACGCCTGTCTTGCCGTGCCATCAACATTGCATCAATGTTTGGTCTTTTGGAATCAAGACGATGTGGAGGTAGTTTGGGCGGATCGCAGGCCTTTTCTTGCTTCAACCAATCATGCTGAGGCAAGATTGTACGATGAGGATGTCGGCCCAATGAAAGTGGCGGGCCTGGATAAGTATGGCCGCCATAAAATTGTACCTGTTTCTGCTCATAAGTCGGTAGAAGAGGTGAAGGCACTGTATCGAGAATTAATCGGCCCAATGATCACGGAGTCAAATAGGCCGATTATAGCTTCAACCAAACGATTGTCCCCATGTTAGCAAGGCCTTCAGAGAAAGAGAAGGACATGGCTTTGTTGGCCATGTTGGCAAGGTTTGAGGCGTATTGGTTAGAGAACAGGTTAAAAGAAGAACAAGAGCTGGAGGAAGAGGGTTATTCGGCCTGTGCGGCCGAAGTAATTAATGAAGACGAGACTGCGGAGGAAAACTTGGATGAGATTCGGATGGAAGACCTTGATGCAGCTCCTGCCAAGTTAGATGACTTGAGGGCTGATGTTCAAGATCCTTTGGAAGAAGTTAACCTAGGAGATGAAGAAAATCCTAGGCCTGTATATATTAGTCAGCTTTTGCCAGAGGATGTGAAGAAAAAGCTCATTGAGCTCTTGACCGAATTCAAGTCTTGCTTTGCCTGGAACTATGATGAGCTTCCAGGCCTATCCAGGGATTTGGTGGAACACAAGTTACCCATTCAAGCGGGTTTCAGGCCTTTCAAACAGCCACCAAGGAGGATGTCCAATAAAGTCTACTTGCAAGTGAAAGAGGAGATCGAACGCCTTTTCAATGCTGGGTTTATACGAACAGCTAGGTATGTCACTTGACTTTCTAATGTTGTGCCAGTCCTCAAGAAGAATGGCAAGATTAGAGTATGCGTGGACTTCAGAAATCTGAATTTGGCTAGAGTATGCGTGGACTTCAGAAATCTGAATTTGGCTTCTCCAAAGGACGAGTATCCAATGCCAGTTGCAGATTTGTTGGTGGATGGGGCATCCGGCCATAAGGTCTTGTCCTTTATGGATGGTCATTCCGGTTATAATCAGATCTTCATCGATGAGGCCGATACGGCTAAGACCGCTTTTAGGTGTCCCGGAGCTTTGGGAACCTTTGAGTGGGTTGTAATGCCTTTCGGCCTAAAGAATGCAGGTGCTTCATTTCAGTGAGCCATGAATGCAATATTCCATGACTTTATTGACCGGTTCATGGAGATTTATATCGATGATATAGTGGTCAAGTCCCAAACGTATGAGGAACACTTGGAACACTTGAGGAGGTCGTTTTTGAGGATGCAGCAATTCGATTTGAAGGTTAACCCCTTAAAGTGTGCCTTCGGAGTGTCCGCAGGCAAGTTCCTAGGGTTCTTGGTTCACAACAGAGGGATTGAGGTCGACAAGAATAAGGCTAAGGCCATCATGGAGGCTAAACCTCCTACAACCAAGAATGAGTTGCAGAAGCTTTTGGGATCACTCAACTTTTTGAGGAGATTTATATCAAATCTAGAAGGAAAGGTTCAGGTCTTTTCTCAACTCTTGAGGTTGAAAGATCACGACACTTTTGTTTGGGAGGCCGATCATCAGAAGGCCTTCGATGAAATCAAAGGCTACTTAGCAAACGCTCCAGTTCTCATGCCTCCTATCAAGCACAGGCCTTTGAAGCTTTACATTTCTGCTGCAGAAAGTTCTATTGGCTGCCTTTTAGCACAAGACAATGAGCAAGGGAAAGAGCAAGCTGTGTATTATTTGAGTAGGTTGTTAACTCCTTGTGAAAGGAGATATACTCCTATTGAAAAATTGTGTCTTGCTTTGTACTTTGCAGCAATAAAATTGAGGCACTACATGCTTCCTGTTGTGGTTTACATTATGAGTCAAACAGACCTTATTAAGTATTTACTTTCTCGGCCCATTATGCGAGGCCGAATAGGTAAATGGTCTTTGGCCTTAATGGAATTCAATTTTCGATACATCCCTCAAAAGGCTGTAAAAGGCCAGGCTTTGGCAGATTTTCTTGCTGATCATCCCTGCGTGGATATCGGCGAAGAATCTAATACAGGACTGAGCGCATTTGAAATCTCACTCACACCTTGGACACTTCTGTTCGATGGCTCAAAAACTCAAATGGTCTCAGGCTGTGGAGTTATCATTATTTCTCCTCAAGGCCTGAGAACAGAGTTATCTTTTCAATTTGATTTTCCATGTACAAACAATCAAGCTGAGTACGAAGCAGTAATAATAGGTCTTGAAATCCTTAGGGATCTTGAGGCCAGAGAAGTAAGGGTGATTGGAGATTCAAACCTTGTAATTAACCATTTGGCGGGAACGTTTAAATGCTATAGTGAGGAGTTAGCCCCTTATTATATGGCAACGATGCAGTTAATTCAAGACTTCGACAACGTAATCGTTAAACATGTCTCAAGAAGCATGAATACTGAAGCAAACAGTTTGGCTCAGGCCTCAACAGGCCTGAAGCTATCGCCAGAGACTCTTCACAAGACTATTACAGTCCAAAAAAGGCTACTCCCTTCTGTCAGGAGGAGGGGTTTAGGCCTAGAAGTATTTGTCTCGGACCTTCCAGTAGAAGAAGAAGAGGAGGGTAAGGAGGACTGGCGTGATCCTATTATTGCTTACTTGAAGCGGCCTCATATGGGGGCTAGCAGACAGGTCAGGAGAAGAGCGACGAGCTATGTTCTTCTTGGAGATGAATTGTACAAGAAAGGCCTCGAAGATGACTTGTTGCTGAGGTGTTTATGCCATACCGAGGCTATGAAGGTGATGGCAGAAGTCCATGAGGGGATTTGTGGAGTGCATCAGTCCGGTATCAAGATGAGGTGGCTAATAAGAAGGTATGGATACTATTGGCCTACTATCTTAGAGATTGTATACGTTTTTCCAAGGGCTGCCAGCCTTGTCAAGCTCATGGCCCAGTGCATCACACACCTGCAACAGACTATCAGGCTGTAGTGAAGCCTTGGCCTTTTAGAGGCTGGGCTTTAGATATAATCGGGATGATTTATCCCCCCTCATCAAAACAACACAGATTCATCTTGGTAGCTACAGATTATTTCACGAAATGGGCAGAGGCCATTCCATTGAAGTCTGTGGATAAACAGGACGTGATCAAAGTTATGAAGGAGAGAATCATTCATAGGTTTGGGATACCGGAGCACTTTGTGGCAGATAGAGGCTCAGTGTTTTTTGGCGCACAGGTCCGGGCCTTCACGAGCCAATTTAACATACAACTCTCCCATTCAACTCCCTATTATGCACAGGGGAATGGCCAAGCCGAATCAACCAATAAGACCTTGATTGGAATTATTGAGAAGATGGTGGAAGAAAATCCAAGGGTTTGGCATGAACTCCTTTCTGCTGCATTGTGGGCTTATAGGACTTCAAAGAAAGAGGCCACGAATGTTACTCCTTACATGTTGGTTTATGGCCATGACCATGTGCTTCCTATGGAGGTAATGGTTAGATCGGCCAGGATCATATACCAAAATGGCTTAAATCATGCTGATTATAGCCAAGCCATGTTAATGGAAATGGAAGACCTTGACGAGGTAAGGTTAGCTGCTTTGGACCATATGTTGATCCAGAAACGCCAAGTGGCTAAAGCTTATAATAGAAGAGTGAGAAGGAAAAGCTTCACAGAAGGAGATTTAGTATGGGAAGTTGTTCTACCTTTGGGCGCACAAACCTCAAAATATGGGAAGTGGTCTCCAACATGGGAAGGGCCTTATCAAATTTGCAAGGTGTTCGAAGTTAATGTTTATCTTTTAATGGATTTGGATGGTGGGATGCATAAACATACCATCAACAGAAAGTTTTTAAAACATCATTATCCTACCATGTGGGAAATGAGAGATTTTAACGAAAAACTACCATCAAAGCCATAAAGGAGTAAAAGGCCTGAACTTGTTTAGGCCACCAAAAGGGCCTGAGATTGTTTAGGCCACCAAAAGCACTCACAGTCAAAAAAGCCTTAGGATCAGGCTCTGCAGACATCAAAAGCCCTGTGGATTAGAGTTCAGGGCTAAATAGAAATACTACTTTATTACAAGACCGAAGTGGTCTACAGTTCGTCGAGAAGGCTGGATCGGACATTATCCCAAGAATGGGCAAGGCCGTTGAGTTGAGCCTCTAACCTTTCTTTGGAAGTTTGGAGGCTTGGCTGATTGGAAACCAAGGGTTGAAGCTTGATCTTGACAGCTTTGGAAGCAGCAAATAGTTCCTTCTGTTGTGTTTCCAGGTTTGATTGTTGAGTCACCAGTAGCACCAGGCTCTTTTCAGCCTTCTCTTGCTTGTTCTTCAGATCCTGGATTTGATCCTCCCAGTCCTGAATGCTCTTGGCAAGGGTGATTTTCTGCTCTTCAATGGTACTGATCTGGGCCTTGAGAGCCCCATAGCCATCCACGCATCCATTCATCTCTTGGCGAAGGTCCCTGATCTCGGTAAGGCTCGATTCAACCTTGGAGAGTTCAAGGGCTGCTCCGTCGTATGACTTTTGCAATTCTGGGAAGTCCTTGTGAAAGTTTTGCAGGACTGATTCGGTAGCTTCACTGAAGACCTGAGCTCGAGCCAGAATGCTGAGGGCTTTCCTGAAGGAGGAAACTCTACCCGGATGAAGGGTCATCTTGATATCCATCTTGATCAAGGCCGTAAAGGTTTCTTTGGCCTCAGCAATCTCTTCGGTGGTTGGGGGCACTTCGGTAGAACTTGACCCATCTCCAGAAATGCTTGAAAGGGATACTTGAACAAGGCTAGCAGCGTTTTGAAGAAGTCCTCCATGTCCTCGTTAGCAGCCTCCTCAACAATTTCTTCTTTTTTGACGGGTGTTGGGTCAGGATTGATTGGAGAAACCTTGGACTTCTCAGGGGTTTGTGATGACGCCTCATGCTCAGGGTTGATTGGAGGACCTTCGGAGGTAGCCTGGATGGGCGTCAAGTTTATAAAAAGGCTTTACAAAGAATTGAGAAGGTCAGAACTAAGGGATGGCTTGTTACCTCTAACGAAGCAGGGGAAGAATCGCTGGAGGCAATGGAGACACTCTTCTTCAATTCTGCCTTTGGGACTTCTTCCGCTTGTGACCTTTTGGACATGACTGTCTTGGTTTTCATCTTTTTGGTGTCCTTCTTTGGAGTTGATTCAGCATGGTGAGCAGCCTCTTTTGATTCAGCCTAGGTGAGAATTCAGAGTTTGGGAAAGATACAAGTATGAGTATTCAGGCCTTAATGAAACTATGTTCAGGCCTTGATATGATACAGAGATACCTTGACAGAAAGATTAACCTGTTCAGGGGAGCTGGTCTTAGTGCTGCTTCGGGTTCTACCAGCAATTGCAGTGGTCTTTTCCTGCGATGTTAAGCATTTAGGCCCAGATTACAATGTTCAGCAAGAAAAGGAGTTGATCAGATCATACCGTGGTGTGCTTCTTGTCAGCCAGCTTTTTGAGCCTTTTCTTCTGAGGATTCTCTGTTGGTTCAGGCTTGCTAACTTCTTGTGCACCTGAAATGGAGTTTGCATGAGGAGTATATGGTAAAGGCCTGAACAGAAGCAGCAAATAGGGAAGAGAAAGTGAACTCTTTGGATGTACCTTTTCTTTTCAAGCTGGCAGATGGAGAGGGACCTTCAGAACGAGAGGTTTTCTTTTTGGTAGGATCACCATCCTTTATAACTATGGCTTCAGGGGTTATTTTTGCCAAAATCTCATCCAGGTCTTTGGCGAAATACCTATCCACATGAGCTGCCCACCACTTCTCAAATCGAAGAGACTTTTCTGGACGTTCAGGGTAAGGCTTTAACTGAAAGGTGGCCTCATCCTTCGCAAATTGATTCTGAATGGCCTCTAGGGTTTTTTCTGGTACAATTACTCGGTCAATGAAGTCTTCATTACAAGATTTGTATGGGGGGACAGGGATGAGCTGCATAAGGCCGAATTGGCAAGCGAACTGAGCAGCATTGTAGTATTCCGTCCCGCATCTATTGTTGGCTGAGGACATGCCCATGCCATATAATAGGTCTCTCGAGATGAGGAAGCTGGCCCAAACAGCTTTGTGTTCATCAAAATCTTCTCCAGGTTCTCCAGCAGGGTTTTTCAGCCATAACGGTACAGTTTCTCTCTCGAATGGCATGTAGCCCTTGCCCAGCGAGGTTAACTCACGGTAAAAGTAGGTGAAGCAGGAGTTAAAGCTATGCTGTTGGGTTTCTTGGCCTACATAGTGACGGCCGTAACAGGCATGGGTGGGACTTTTGTTCATTTTTGGGGCTTGTGCGGGGAAGTATGACCAAAGCCAAAGTGTGATTATCCAAAGCGGTCCGGGGGCAAAAACAAAGCTGTTAGTCAGTAACTCCTGCATGCCACGGTATAAGTGTGCAAGGACTAAAGGGGCTAGGGCCAACTTCTGGCCCGAAGCCAAGGCCTTGGCAATATCCGTGAACTCCTTAGTGATTCTATTCGAGGATACACAAAAAATGCACTTGTTCAACCAATAAACAAGGAGAGCCACGTGTTCCTCCTCAGTGACTTCATCTCCTTCATCACCAGCAAAGTGTTTCAAAAAGTTGGAATAGGCCAGTTGGGCCGATTCTGGGTATGTAAAGGAAGGGGTTTTTTGTGAAACAAAACAATCGGCCCTAATTCCATGAGGGCGAAGGCCGGTGAGAAAAGCAATATCTTGCATCGTAACGCTCATCATGCCAACACGAAAATGAAAAGCGTTAGTAGGAACTGACCAGAATTGGACGGCGGCCATGAATAGGGCTTTGTCCATATCAATGAGGTGGCGGCTGAGCATGAGGGCTTCGTATATTCCGACTTCCTTCCACAGTCCTTCTTTCACAGCTGCTACACGGTTAACCCATTGAACGTATTGCTTATCGGGCCTATGCCAGAGCCGATTGGGGATATCTCTCGGATATGCGGTCCAATCAGTGGTGATGCAGTCAAATGGTAAGGCTTCTTCGGCTAGAGGATAGAATGGGTAAAGCGATTCTGGGTAGTCGCCAGTGAAAGCAGGCCCAAGCGCCATCTTAATAGTAGAGGAACGAGGTTGGGTTCGATCAATCAGAATCTCGGGATTGATGGAGAGGTTTTCAACTTGGATGATTCTCTTGATCTCGTCGGTATATGAGGTTGGACTTTTGGCCGGTTGTTTGGCCCTAAACGATGACATTGTTCAGTGCTTGGTGGGTAAACAATGGCGGCTAGGTTTCTTTTCGGCTCTGGATGAGAGAGAGAGACAAGAGATGGAAAGAAAAGGTGATGAAGAGAGAGAAAGACCAGCTTTGAATGAGGTGGCGTTGGCTTCGGTTACTGAGAAGTGGGTTTAAGAGATTGGGATGTGTACCGCCCCCTTTTTCTCGCCACTTTTTGAAATTTTTGGCTCTATCTTAATGGAGGTTGTGCGTACATCAAGGAAAACCTGAATGGGAAAGGGATATTTTGGAAGCTTTTAGAGTTCCAAGGGAGAAAGGAAACCTCCTTTATGGAAACGTGCCCCACATGAAGATCTGGTATTAATTGCAACCGGTTTCAAAAAGGGAAGTATTAGGCCACGTTTGGGCCTGATAGAATATCATCTACATTAAGATCTGTTTGGATGCCAAAAACTGTGTTCTTTCAAACGCCTTAATCTTAACAGAATCAAGGCGTAGGGGGGGCAATGTTTATACCCGTTTTTGGCACCACGGATCGGGCTTGCCGTGATCGAAATTCTTTTAATTAAATTGGGCCGAGAGTTAATTAAATTGATTGAGTAATTTCTAGGCCATGGGTATTTTTCCCATTTTGGGCCCAAGAAGCACATCCCTTGTAAAGAACTGCGGCCCAAGATCTTGGAGAGGAGCAGCCCACGAGAATTGGGCCCAAGTGATACGCAGCCCGTATTTAATTATGGCCTGAGGCCCTTTAAAAGTGTAGCCCACGGGTTAGCCCATGCGGGAAATGATGGTTCGACCCATGGATGTGGCCCACGGTTTTAGGCTTGTAATAGGGTGCCGGTTTGGTTTGAGGAACGTAATCCATCTTTGTAGGGAATTAGTTGTGCTCTGGCAGTTGGGATTTTCTCAATTCAAAGGCCAATTGACCAAGTCAATTGGCCATGTGTCATGGGAAGCACAAAAAAGGGGGGAAGTTGGGAGATATTTCTACCTAAGCATGGGACACGTGTCAACATACAAGAGGCCCATTCCCCATGATCGAACTTAACCGCCATCAACCTCTGAGCAACTGCCCATGATCAAGTGTGCATGAAAAGTGGAGAGAACATGGGACATGTGGCAGCTTGTGGTGCAAGACTGGATCCGGATTCAGGCCTGAATCAGCATACTGCAGTGCCTATAAATACAAGTTCACAAGATGAAGAACGGGTCCAACACCAATCAAAACTAACGCTTACAAACACTTTCCTACTTTCAGCAAAGTAGCCTATCGAGTACTTCGTGCTCAAACCCCCATTCAAACTAACTTCTTTAAGTAGTTTGGATTTTATTTTCCTTGTAATCAACTTTATTATCCCGGAGTAATAAAGTTCACGTTTTTACGTTCCATTTCCTATACGACTAGGAAATATTAAGTCCACAACCGTGTGGCAAACCACAAACCTTCTTACGATCTTTAACCTTTGGGTCGTACGCAATCGCTCTACGATAGAAGTCAAGATTCACGGGAATCTTCACAACAAGTTAGGCGCTACAAGTCTTGGCACGCCCGCGCTCATCGCATTCACGCCTGCTGCCAAAAACGCGAGTTTTCAGTACTGTATTAAACACCCACTGTACTTAGAGATGGCAATTCAACTCACCCCGCTCCTAAATCTAGGCGGGTCAGGGGGAAATTGATGAAACCCGATAGGGGTCTGGTTTATTTTATGCATAAAAAACTATTTTTATTCTTGTATTTTTACCCTTGGAACTAAAATATCACGTAAAATATTAATTATTTCTTCCATTTTCCTTTTAGATAATAGATTTTGGTTAAATTATAATAGTTATTTCATAAATTTTTATTGTTTGTGCTCACTTATTTTAAAATCTAGATCATATTTTCTCAATAAATAAAAAAAATGAACGGGGGGCAGGCAGAACGGGTAAACCCGATAGGGGTGGGGCGGGGTACCCATAAATTACCCGGTCCGGGTTCAAGGCGGGGGAGGGGCTAAATTTTTGGGTCAGAATGTGGCAAAACCTGCCCCGCTTGGCCCCGTTGCCATTCTTAACCGTACCTATGCCAACGTTGATCTATCCTTGGGAAAATTAAGGTTAATTGTGATGATAGTTGTCTCTCACTTAACCCCGATTATGATTATTGTCTTTTTGCCGCTCAAATTATGTGAGTAACTCGCAAGTCCTTTTGCGACTCCCTCCATCTCATTTTGTTCATCTATTTTCGTTTTTCGTTATGTTTATTAAACGTTTATATCTCCCAATCTATAATATTTTTCATAATAATTTTAAAATTTTTGTATTATAGACCTAATCGAGAATTATTAAACAAGATTTATATTACATATTTTTGAATATTCATATTGGGAGATATAAGCAATTGAAAACTGACATCAATATCAAAAAAATGACAAATAAAATGGGACAGGGCGAGTATAATGGTTCATAACATTATGAACAATTAAACACGAATTCATATTTTTCCTCGTAGGGTGCGTATTATTGATTTCTCCATGTACAAATGAAATGGCGGCACTAGCAAAATCACATTGTCAGAATACTCTGTGATCAGTCTCTCGATATATATGTTTGGAATTAATTCAAAGAGATCCTTTCACTTATTTGTTAACTACACTCGTTTGAATGAAATACTGTAACAATCACAACAAACAAATTATTTCGTTAGATTAATTGAAACAAGACTTGTATGGTTTTTGATCAAATGAAACCTCAAAAAACAGAAATGATAAAACAAATTTGTTATTCGCAAAAGCTAGAATCCAAAAGAGGCCATAGAACCTATTTTATAGGATTGGTGAGACACTTAACGGGGCCTTATGCAAAACGAATTAATTCTTTCAAATTATTTTGTTCGTTGCTGGTCTTGCTGTCCTACATCAGTCTATGTGGCTTGATGGTTTTTTTGTTTTCTTTTGGAGTAAATTTCTTTTATATCCCTTATTCAACTTTGATCAAAAATTCATTCTGGTCCTTCACCTTTCAATTTCGGCATAAAAATACTTTGACTTTCCAATTTTTTTCAAAAATGACCAAAATCGAAACCCAAAAAGTAATCTCACCTACGGTTCTTCCATCTTGCGACATTCTTCAACCCGAAATGCTGCGTCTCCCGCGCGATCGTCTCACCTAGGGTTGTGTTTTTGAGTTCTGGGATTGGGTTTTGAAATTTGTGGTGTTTTGTTTTTGGTATACAGATGGGTAATGTGGGTTTTGATTCCCTCCAATGGACCTAGGGTAAGGGAGGAGGCAAAGGACGACAATGCCCCACAAAAGGAGTCAACGTCATTTTTTCCGTCCAAAAACAAAACGGGTTCCTTCTACAGGACCACATTGAAAAAAATTGAAAAGTCGAAGTATTTTTATGCCGAAATTAAAAGG
Organism: Rhododendron mucronatum var. ripense; assembly: GCA_019656295.1. Classification (NCBI taxonomy): domain Eukaryota; kingdom Viridiplantae; phylum Streptophyta; class Magnoliopsida; order Ericales; family Ericaceae; genus Rhododendron; species Rhododendron mucronatum. Next base: position 3,065,582 of record BPLT01000034.1, on the reverse strand, counting down.
TGAAGGACCAAAATAAATTTTTGATCAAAGTCGAAGGGATATAAAAAAAATTTACTCTTTGTTTTGTTTTTGTTTTGATAACTTACGTTCGTGTCTTTCCATTGCTCACTTACAGGAATCCAATCAAAGACAAAACAGTGCTCTATATGGGCTAACTTCACAAAGTTGATAGCACATGAGATTAGAGGTTTCGAACTTGAAAACTTTTAGGAGGAAACAAATTCATAAGTTCCAAGTCTTAATAACTACGTACGCCAACCATCCTTCAGTTATATATGACTAATATAATGGTTGAGTCACCATGGTCCAGGATTACCTACTAGACGAGTGAAATTAGTGAGCTGGCAACATGTTTGCCTTATTTGGATGGATGCTCTTCTTTTTTGAACCACACTTCTATTCTCTTTCTTCTCTCCTCGATCTCTTCTTATTTCTTCCAATTTTGGTACGAATTCAAGTAGACTTATTGAACCATCTAATTTGATTATTTGAAATACTAGGTACAAGGAAAGTTGACCAGACACATACAGTACGTCAAATGTATCACCCGGGCCCACAAATTCTTGTTGGCCCATGTGTGCAGGGCTTCGTTATGATGGCACCCTAAAAATTCTCGGCCACATTGTATACTGCAGATGTGATGTTGTACCAATTACTCTCTTTTTTTGGTAATGAAAATTTTTTTTTTTTTGGAGCAATTCTAGCAAAGGGAAAATTTCGCTGACAGGCCCCTGAGGTTTTTCTTAATATAAAGACACTCACTTTTTTTTTTTGAATAAAAGACACTCACTTCGTGCATGAAAAATGACTAATTTCTTGTGGTTTCAATTAAAGGTCTTCTATGTTCAAAAAAAAAATTAAAGGTCTTCTGATCAAAAAAAAAAATTCTTTTAATGTCTGTTTCATTGACACCCAACCAACAATTGTTCGCATCAAACACGTGATGAAATTAACCGAAAGTAGCTTATATTGAGTGGACTTTGTTCTTTCAAACTCATTCTTGAGTGGACTTGTGAGTTTTTCACTATTTTTACTTGTTTTTATTGCTTTTATATTTACTTTTTTTTCTGTTGATTTTCTTGTATTTTTCAATTTTCAAACAGTAATTTCCTTGGTACTCATCTTTTATTATGAATGCAATGTTTGTTCTTCCTAAAAGAAAGAAAAAGAAAAGAATAGAAAACTAAAAAATAATTATTAAGTGGATCACCAATGGAGTACCATGCTCAAGGGTTTTGAATCCCCCAAACGTACAAGGCCGCGCATGTTTTCGTCTTAGAGGTTTCTTATTTTGCACAGCCGTTATATCTGAATAACAACATTAATTGCCATATCAATACTTAAGCGAGCTTTGGCTTCTTTTTATTCTAACATTACTTCCACATCATCATTAGCTTGCCTTTAGTTAGATAGGTTGTTTTAATTTTGTTTTACCTCCTGTCATGTAAATTGTCGATTCATGTATTCTATGTTGCCATATATGAATTTTTCTAGCTCTTCTTTGCAGAAAATTTGAAACTCTGTTTAATATTTGTAATTAAATTTAGTATATTGAAATCCATAATTGTAATATATACAGAGCTACCCAATACATAAATAGCAAGGCAATTCTTCTTATAGATAGCCCTGATTCCACTAAGATGGTATTAATTCCAAGTTAAACAATAGGCAAATTGGTCTGCTTTCAACCTACCCAATACGTACCGGGACAAATTAAACTATATGCTGAAAGTGATAGATGCCTCGTGTAGTTATAATCGCCGTTAATTCTACAGAAAAAATAGACTTATTCACGGAGTCGCCGTAAACATGTTGTTCACGGAGCAGCGCAATCTCAGCTGTCCGTTTCGGCTTTGGATGGTCCGGATTTAAACGAAACTTTTCCGGCGCGAAAAAATTTCATTAATATCTAGACCGTTCAAAACACTCATGTATGGACAGTCGCGATTCACCTCCTTAAATAGCTATTCATGGAACCCTCCGTTAAAAAGATTTTCCCTCTACAGAAATATCAACTTTCTAGCCGCTTTCTTTTCCTTTTCTTACTTGTATCCAAAGGGAGTAGGGTTCTAAACTTCAAACAAAGGTGTGATTAGCATGCACAACAGTTTGACATGTCAAACCTCCTAATGATTGCAAAGAAAAATGTCTTTGAATTCACGAGCTAATCATGATCCGTATATACGGGGTGATTCAATGGACAACTATTTAGAGTCTTAGACATATAAAAAACGCTCTAAATCTCAATCACATAGTTCTCGATCAAAATTTTATAATCCGAACCATTCAATGTATGCAGAATATAGTATATATATTTCATTTGAGAGTTGTAATTTAGTGAGGCACTCGCATGATTGTTGAACATATGCATCGAGTTCTATGACTTTTGGTGGGGACATGTGATTTCTCGTGCCTCATAAGTCCGCCCCTCATCCAATCTTGGGTACGAAATTTTGCTTGGATCCCATGTTGAGTTGAGTTGCAGAAAAATGGAGGAGTGTGAGCCGTTGATCAACAAAAGGTCTACAAGTCGTACGTACAATTTTCTGTTCGATCGGGACTACACCATTCAATGTAAACCCAAAGAGGAGGAAAACTGAAATTGAAGTACGAGGTGATGACAATTTTACCCATTACTTACTTCTTCTTTTTAAAGTTAGACCCAGCGAACAGAGCAAGTAACACGAGCAAATTAATTTGTGGTCGAGATGAAGGCAGTGCAAAACCAATAATGTAAATTAAATGCAGAAGATGATGATTGGCTCTAGGCATTTTCTTAGCCTTCTTAGACAAGGCAGGTCTCTATAATACGAGAATTCAAACATAATCATGACCATGCCTTCTGTCAAACAATTATTTGAAAATTTTGCTACTGGAATGCATAACATTTTTTACCACTCAAATTAAGGCATAACATTTTTCAATAATAGCATAACAGTTTTATTATTATTATATTTGGTTATATTTTATATTTGTTTTCTTTATGGTTTTTTCCAGTCATAACATATCCACTCAAAGATATAATATTAATTACTTGAAGACATAATATTAGTCTTTCGGAGGCATAAATTGGGGACACCTCCTTAAATAGGGGACACCATAATTTTTCCCAACAAAACATGTGCGTCATGCATGTTGTTTGACTTGTGGATACTCCGATGTCTGAAAGGGATACTAATGGAACCTCTTCGGTTGTGGAGCTGATCGTAGGACAAGGGAGTGCAACCCACTGTGATTTAGTAGGTGGTGGGGCTGATTCTAAGCCCAAGGAGACTAATCTTGAAGGGGATAATCAGTTAATGGCCTTCTCTGAACCTATTGAGGCCGAAATTGATCCTCAGGATACATCCCAATCCTTGGCTGATGATGGAGCTATTATTGCAAGGGTTCATTTTCCTTGCTTAGAAATATTGTGGTAAATGATGTATTGCGCCCTTTTTGCTCCTTGTTTTTAGAAACACCTAACCATTTGCTACTTTCACTGTCACTTTTTTTGGTGTGTTTGGTCTCAAGTTTTGACTTGGTGGCATACGAATTGGGTGTGCCCATCTTCGATAGCGTACCTCATGTATGGGTGGTTTGACAACAGCTTCCATAACTTGGAAAAACACATTTGGGAAGTGTGCTTCTATACAACAATTTGGTCCATTTGTATGATGCGGAAAGGCTGTATTTTTAAGAATATAATGCGACTGCAAGTTCAGAGGAGGTGGTAGATATTATTAAGTTTAGGGTGGCGATGTGAATTAAAGTCAAATTCAAAGTTAGGATGTACACTGTGGAGGATTTCAAAAGATTTTTAGATGGTATTCGATCTCTTAATTTGTAATTTTTTTTGACGATTATCATTCAACTTCCAGCTGGATGATTATCGTCTTCCCTTTCCCCTGTTGAGTTGAGCATGTTCCCCCCCCCCCCCCCCCCCCCCCCCCCCCCCCCCCCCCCCCCCGGATGTAACCTTTTGAGTTCTATGAAATTTCTTTTGGCCAAGAAAAAAACACAAGTTACAGAGCGAGTAGAACCTGATGTAGGCTTTTATAATCTTTCGAAAGTAGGTTTTTTGAATGACAAGGAAGTTGATGGCCTACAGTTAGTTGTTGATCTCAATCCAATCGAGGTGACTAAGGATACGGAGAAAGGAAAATGGAAGTAGAAGTCGGTAGAGAACAGGCTAGGCATTCCTAAATCCAAGAAGAAATGTGGAAAAAAGAAGCAAAGTAGTGCTCTATCTGATTAGATCAGCTGTTGCCGCTACTGCTTTACCAATCTCTTCTATAGGCATCAACATGACTCATCTAAATGAGGCTCAGGCTGTTTGGTCCCTTAACAAGATTATGGGTCTTAGCTATTCAGGGGACGAAAAGGATCTCACTCGACGATTAGCAATTACGGATGCTGAAGATGAGGAAAGGGCTTAGGCGCATGATCATCTCCAACGGAACGATTGACTCTTAGGTGTTGTTTCGGGTGTTGTCTTGATGTTTAGGCTTGGGTGTGCCCCTTGATGTTTTCCCTTGGGGTCCTTGTTGGCTTGTGATTGATGGAGTTGTTGTTTCCCTTTGTGGGTTTCTCTTGCTCCAACTTGAAGCTGTTTCGGTTCCTTTTAATCTTTGTAATTTGTTTTCAAAGATTAATAAATTTTTCGCCATTCAAAAAAAAAAAATGTTGTTTGACTTGTGAGTTGTAAACAAAATGGAGGAGGAAATTTTTCTGGCATTCGCTTTCAGGAAGTTTGTGTACAAGTAAATTGTTGTTTCAGGTGTTTTTAGACTTTCTTTGAGGGTTTTTTGAAAAGCCAAAAATAAAACTATTTTTAACTTTGTGATTTTCTACATGTAAAATATTAAAACGTCTAGCTATGGCCAAGGATCGCTACACTTTAGTGATCTTGTCATCTGCGTGTGTGGACTTATTTCCTTAATCTGTAAATGTTGGGATCGATAAGTGGTCATTAGTTTATTGAATGGGTTACTCCAATGGAATAGCTAAATTTTATTGTATGGGACAAAATATTATAGTACGAGAATTTCTCATCATCAATTTTATAATGAAATTGAAAAATAAAGAATTGGATTTGTTTTTACGTTTGTTTTAATATAATTGTACATGCTTGCCAAAAGAAAGAGGAAGAAGAAGAAGAAACAACGTACACACCGATGAGGAAAAAAAAAAAAAAAACGAAACTGTAAATTAGCTATTCTTCAGCATTGTCGTGTTGAATAGCTCAATTTCTCCCCAGGAAAAAAAAAAAACTATTTTCTTATTTAAAATTGAACCAACAAAATTTAAGGAATACATATATTTGTGGCCGAACCTATAGGGTGTTATTGAGCCCATAGGTTTATGGAGCAATTTATCTAGTCCATTGTAGTAAATTTTGGCACACTCACTAATTAAAATTATAATTATTCAACCTAATGAGTATTTTATAAGGTCCATTGAGAGCTCTAGTTTGATTGAGTTCATAGTGACTGTGAATTTATTTAAGATAGACTTACAATGATTGCGTAATTGTATTCAGTTTCATATAATTCTTATACTTTTCTTCTACCGTTTGAAAAAAGAAGTAATTTAGAGAGGAGAAATCGTTTTCCGGACACTTCAAACTCCTCAATTTAGGGATTAGCGGTTAAGATTGGGGACTTAGTAGTTTGCTCTCTTTTAAGGTCTTAGCTAGGTTCGAAACTCTCAAGTACTGTCAATTCTATTGAGGCTAGTTCATACGAAAATTCTCCTTGCATTTAATTGGGATCTGGGGGTGCTGTAGTGCATCCCCATGTAGTACACGTGTAGAGTGGCACACAGCCGTCGATTTCGTCAATCAACGGTCCACATTAAAAATCAATTATGACCGGTAATAAACGATTCTTACAGGTCATAATTAAAAATTATATCTCAACCATTTATTATCAATATCGATGGTCTGAGTGAGGTGCCTTGCAGGGTTTTGCACTACAAGATTTCTCAATGCATTTAATTGGGACCCAAGTAGAAGATACAACTTGTACTCCGGGAGTAGTCGAAGTGCATGCATATGTAAGCTGACCCAAACATTTATGTCTTGTTTGGATTCAAACTTGAAAAAAAAAATCAATTCAAAAAATATTCATTACCTTTACTTTCAATTATTACTCTTATTTCTCTCTCATCTCTCCAATTATTATTCTTATTTTTGTCGCCTCCCTCCAATTATCATTCTCATTTCTCTCTCTATCTCTTTCCAATTATTATTCTCATTTCTCTTTGTATCTCTCTCCACTCATTACCTAAAAACCAAACCCAAAAATTTTCAAAAACTCATCCAATGGAGGCATTAATTAGTAAATTAACAAAGGCATAGTTAGAGATTGAAGAGGACTGATTGCTAATGGAATGTCCTTTTGTTTCTTGATTGATGAGGTAGATATGTACCAATATTCTCCCTTGGATGTGGGACCACAGCTGCAGCAAGATGCGCACATTGGAACGGGAAAAATTCGAAAAAACCCCTGAACTTTGAACTCAATGTCAAATAGGTATTTGAACTTAAAAAAATTTCAATTGAACAGCTGAACTTTCACTTTGTTATTCAATTTACCCCCTTCCGTCTCAATCCGTGACTTTCCTAACGGCAACCGCTGAGCTGGACACTAACAAACAAAATAAAACGTTAGAGGGAGAAATTGGAGGAAACAACAGTGATTTGGCACCTTTTTAAAGTCCTGTTCGGCTAAATAAGCCTACTGGCTTTTTTGTCCTTATTCAAATTTTTTTTGTCATTTTTTTGGGAATTATTACATCGTTATGAAAAGAGGAATCTAAAAAGTAACAAATTACGATCGAAACCTAATTTTTTTGAATAAAGACAAAAATAAGTCAATAAGCTAATTTTTTCGTCTTTATTAAAAAATGGATTTCGATCATAATTTTTTACTTTTTAGATTCCTCTCGTTATAACGATACAATAATCTCCAAAAAATTGACGAAAAACTAACAAATATGAAGAAGAAAAAAAGTTGAATAAAGACAAAAAATAAGCCAATAGGCTTATTTAGCCGAATGGGGCCTTAAAAAGGTGTCAGATCACTGTTGTTTCCCTCTAATTTCTCCCTCTAACGTTTTGTTCTGTCTGTTAGTGTCCAACTTAACGGTTGCTGTTAGGAAAGTCACGGATTGAGACGGCCGAGGGTCAATTGAATAACAGAGTGAATGTTCAGGTGTTCAATTGAAGTTTATTTAAGTTCAGGTGCCTATTTGACATTGGATTCAAAGTTCAGGGGTTTTTTTGAATTTTTCCCCATTGGAACATCAAACATGATAGTGAGAGGTGCAGGGAATTCAATGCCAATAATACCACATCTGTATATTAGAGTTTAATTAAATCTCTAAATTATATTTATAAATGTCTGAATAAAAATTCAAAACATTAGGATTAATAGATAAAATTAACCTTGAATTCTTTATATCTGTATACTATGAATTATTGACTTGATGTTATCAATTTCCATGCAAAATGTTATGAATCCAAGGTGATTCAATGGGGTGTATACCATGCATGCACACCTAAAAGGATGTGTAATGTAGCATTTTTCCTTTATTTAATACAAATATGAATTGGAGTTGAATAAAAAATAAACATAAAAATAAGGGTGTGTTCCACTAATCAAAATAAGTATTGTTTTTTTTTGGAATTAAATATGACGTATTGTAAGAGAATGACTTGTCTTTTAAGGCGATAAATTAGTACTCCCATTCTAAATACAGCCTATACTTACCTTCTAGTCCATGACATCAACATGGATTATATTTTGGTCCTGAAATTGCATGAAAGCCCCATTATACCTTTAATCAATAAAGGACTTAAAAATCACAACTATCTCTCTTTCTATTTGTTATCTCCCATTTATTACCTTACTTACCCATTTCCTGAATGTGACAGATTTCAAGAATTGTGATAAATTCGCATGAGAAATTTGTTATTTTTTGTTTTGCATACATTGTTGAGTGTGATAAATTCGTTTCATATTTTACAGTTTTATCATGATAATTATTATCTTACGAGACAAATTTTTTTGAGGGCATATGAGAAATTCATTATTTTTGTTTGCTTTTATGGTAAATTTATCGTTTATGTTAAAATTATCATAAGGAGCATTTGTAAATATATATTACAGATTTGCAAAACTTTAATGAGAAACATGATATATTTCTGGATCCACACAGATAATACAAATTTATGATATTCGATTAATTCATCATAATCGCTAAATTTATCATATTCAAAAATTGGTAAAGAATTGGTAAGTAAGTTAATAAATGAGGCATAATAAATGAAAGGTTTATTTGAAAATGAGGATGAGAACTTAATGTTTTGAACAAACAAGGAGTAGAACTTATTTAAATCTGGCGTTCAGGACCAATATTTAAGTTCCCGTAAGAAGAAGTACAAGACTCTGCAGTAGGCAACCAATGTAAAATAGAGAGGTTAATCTGCCCGCCAATCAAAAGAAAACGGGTTCTGTTAACCTCCCGCCTAATAGGTGAAGGATAACATACAAATATTGACAAACAAATTCGGATTTTAATATATATCTCACGAATATTAATACATTTTTCTTGGATATCGACAAACCTTTTACATATTATCCATCCATATTAACGGAGGTGTATCTCACACATCTCTAGAATGTAATCTGAGTCGTTCATAATGTATTAAATAAGGAATCGAGTATCTCTGTAAAAAATCATCTCGATCAGGCATCAATAACCTAGTGATCTAATTTTTTGTAAATTCAAATTTGAAAATTTAATTTCATAACAAAATCGATTTGACCATGAGCTTTTTATTTTGTGATTGACTTGAATTTTGGCATAGACGTAGTACTCGTCAAAATTTACAATATCAACGGTTTGGATTTAATTTTTGGTATACGGGATGGTGTGGTTAGATTTAAAAAAGAAGAAGAATCAAGGGACGTGATGGGGGTATAACGGTCTTTTAATATTGTGTCCGTTAATATGGATGGAAAACATGACGGCAGGGGGTCTATCCGCACATTTTCAAAACCACAGGTAGGTTATGTGGTCAGTTTTAAACCACAAGGGGGGTATCCGCACATGGCAATAACCACAGGGGGTGAAAGTGGACTTTCTTCTGTACATTATCTAGCCCTATATCCAAGTACCAATATAAGCAGATGGTAGTTGAAAAGAAAATAAAAATAAAATACCAGATGGTAGTTAGGAGGGCTTGTGATCATAATTTGAATGCTATTTGTGACTGTTTAAATGCTATAATGCAGATCGTAGGAACGGTTAGAGTTCACTATGCAGATAAGGTTTTGACGGGGAACCTCGGGAAGTTATTTCACGGATGAATATTCGCAGGATCAGTAAGTAGAGATGCCCCCTTTTTAGTCAAACACCTCATCGACTTGCGAAAACGAGCTATAATTTCTTCTACTCTCTGTTCAGTTACAGAGGATGGACATCATTTTGTTTATGATATGAGTTTTAAGAATATGGAAGTACTTGCAAACACAACGTACACTTGGTCCTATTATCTTAGACTAGTTTCATTTTGGCTGCATGTATTCTTGTGAACTGCTTCCCATAACAAAAACAATAATGGTATGGGTCCAACATTACACAAGAAGAAAGCATAACATAAAACAAGACACTAACAAAGCTTAAAACGACAGATGTGAATGATAAACCAAATTGCGAGATATAACAAAATAAGAACCATATTTCAGCTGCTGAACCAAGAGCTTGCAATATTCATCGATTTTTACAACGAAGAAGAAAATTTTACAAGTATTGAAGAAAGGTAATTATTTGCTATATTCTCAGTCACACATGAATAAAAGGAATGAGCATATTTCAAATGCCAGCAGCCAAGAGTCATTTTGTTTTTGACAAGAAGGAAAACCCCCCACAAAATTATCAACCCAAGGCGGATATCTTCCTAGTCTTGAAGGCAAAATTTCCTTAAGCTTTCTTTCACAACAACAAATGAATGTCTAGGAAAAATTACTACCCTATGTATTTGGGTTAAGCCTAAAATTGGTGGTAAGTATCGTAGTTCTAAAACAGGACTGGACCAAAGATGTGAATGAAGTTCAACTCTCCCTGTATTCTACTGACCCTTCTACTCCATTTTCTGATCTTACTCAGATTCTTATCTCATGTAGGAAAGGCATGGAAATCTGCTCAAACGGTTCTCCCTTATCTTCTCCTTGTAGTTCTACCTTGAAGCCCCTATGAACGCATGCCTCACAAGATACATAGCATTTTCCTTCTCTTTTCTCGGAAATAATGCAACTCATATCACTGGAAGAGGAAGATATACAAGTTAGCTCAAGATACTATCTTAAACTAAAGGTCCACAATGTCAAACCCTTAGGATACATCGACTAGCCAAAGAGAAGAGAAAAAAACCCTATAGCTGTAGAAACACATTTGCACAACTCGATCGGCTATGAAATACACTTCATAAAATAAATGGAGACGAGCTTCCATTTCAATATTCATCCGATCTCTTTCTCAGCCTTTTCTTCTTATTGGACATAGATAAGTGGAAAGAAGATAAAGAAGACCCTCTAAGACTACGGAAATTGCTACATAAGTCTAATTTCGTGCAGGAAATAAGGGGAGCCAAAAAGTTTTTCAAGGTTCTTTGATAATAACAACACCTCCATCATTCTCAGCTTAGCTAACAAATAGCTAACTTCAAACACAAGAAACAGGCTGTTGTTGAGGGAAACCTATGTTCCATATAGCGCACCTGAATGAGAGGATTGATATTAGCTTTAGATATCGGAAATACCACAAATAACACATAACTAGATAACATAGTGACCGATAAGAATAGGGAAACGAGATTAGAACATGATAAGCTGCCAAAGTTTAACAAGCATGATGCTTGAAATCCCAAGAAGGAAAGGAAGAAATAAAAGAAGATCAAGATAAAAATAAGGCTGCCGGCGCTGAGGGGAGGTCTAAGGAATCGGATGGTATATAAGAATGTTATCCTGTAGTGAGATCACGCAATCTATTGTTTGGTCTTGGGGACCTCTATACATCACCTTTCCTTCCATGGTCTACCCAAGGATACTTGTTACAAAGAAAAAACACAAATGAAAGGCACGACTTTATTTTCTCTGAGCATCTGGGGTGCCTTGACATGCCCCAGTAATTTTAAGACCTCAGAAAATTCACGAGGACCAATTCTCACCAATCGATGACGTGATTTGTTCTATGATACCAAATTCAATTGCATGAATATGAGTTGGAAACTTGATTGATTTAAGCACATAAAACGACAATATAGACTGTATTCTTTAACAAGCAGCATAAATGTGTTGTCCTATGCAGGACACGAGACAAAATATTGTACAAACTTGAAAATCAATATCTCCAAGTAGGAGCACAAAAATTAAGTTCCAGATTTCATATGGTAAAACCTTATTCAGAAATCATCTGTTAGCATTTTGTTGTGTAATTCAATGGAATTTGATAAATGATGGTGCCTCTATCCTCATCCTCCATCATCTCACAGATAAATCCCCAACTCAAAAAGAACGCTAATAAGAGTTTCAGATAAAAGTTCCTAATAATCTATATCTCAATGCTTGGCTTGATGAAAAACAATATGACCGAAAAAAACTGCTCTAGATTCCTGACAATATTTAACGCAAACCAAAAAATAATCGGTGCAATGCAATGCCTTGGCATCGCATCAATAACTGATGTTAGCATAAGAGAAAAATTAAACCATGCCTAGAGGACATGCGCCAACCCAGTCTAACAGTTGTACTGAACAATATCGGCACCATGACACATGTGAAAGCAAAAAACCATAAGAACAGAAAGGAGACATCATACATCTCCAAGCACACGAGTTAGGGAAAACATCAGGGAAAACATCAGCCCTAAAGCTTCAAGAAAGTAAAACAAACTAACCCTCAACCATGCATTTCATTGGAGAAACTAGCTAAAGTGGGTCATACCAACGTCACTTGATTTTTAATTTTGATCCGCAAACATAAAAGAGTTCAACATGCAATTTCTATCCTTACAGACTTTTTCTAACCTTTCCTTCCTTCCTTCCTGAACGTGGTCCTCCACCCCAGCACAATCCTGTAAGACCACCTTGGTCCTCAAATCCATGGCAGAACTCCTCATCAAGGTAGCTTCCCTGATATGTACGTCATTGTCAGTATAATATAACAAACTGCAGTTCAACTTCGTGAGCCCTATTGTTTGACAGGGTAAGTAGTCTAGTAGTGATGGGGATTATATATCCTAGCAGATATATGATCTCACACCGGAGATATCCCACAGGATATATAATCCCACCAATTCTTAGTGATACGGTTACTAATACCACTTTTATGTGGGACTATAATCCAATATTTTAACCAAACAGGCCACCTTGGACACACGGTCCAATCCGATGCTCATATGGGGTCCAAAACCCAAGCCCACAGGGTAGAAGAAGTTCAATTCCTAAAATCTAAACCCAAAGCAGACAAAATAAGGTAAAGGAACAGAAAAGGTTAGTAAACAGTTTTGGGATCACTTTGGATCCTGAGTTAACTATCTCGTTAATGGTATGCCACCATTGACCATACCCATGTACGATTCCTGCATTCAGTTATGTAAATAGTTACGTGTTCCGTAGTAATACTAGATTGTCAGCAAAAAGAATCAACGTCTCATCAATAGTACACCAACCAATGAACGATCTAGTAAGCAAATAATTATCTACTGAGGAGAATATAAATGGCTGTGTAATGCAAAATATAGTCCATAAGACATTATGGCAAACAAGCACGTGGAATAACATGGCATGCCACTAACTAGCTCCTGGAACATACTCCCTTCGTCCCCTTTTTAAAGTCCAGTTTTCCATTTTGGATTGTCCCTTAATAAATGTCCATTTTGTAAAGTTACTGGGTAAAAGTTGGTACATTTTCTATTTTGCCCCTAAAAGCAGATTCTATTTTAAAAAGTTGGTGAGTAAAAGTATAATGATGATGTCTTCATGGAGGGTAAATAGGGAAAGTTGAGGTAAAATTTGATGTGAAATGTGTAATGATGATACTTGCTTAACAAGTCAGAGTTATGAAGCGGGACATTTAAAAAGGGACAGAGGGAGTATTATCTTTCTGGAGAATTAAGGAAAGAAAACTAAACAGAAACTATAACAATCCTGTAAAAACCATATACTGCATTGATGCACCTACCCACATTGTTGATGAATAGCCATAACATTGTATCATCATTCGGTGCGTAGCAATTAACTCTAAAAACAATGTTCATTGAAATTTGTAATTTACATCAGCAAATTTTTATGCCGATCCATGGACAAAAAACTGAATGTGCAATGAAGATAGTTCAAAGTGAGCGCTAATCCTACCAAAATGGTAAAGGAGGAGAAGGAGAAGCTGTAAATAAGGTCAGCTGTACAAATTAACTAATTAAGAGTGGTGAATAATAAGAAGTTAATCCTAAGCTAACCCCAAAAAAAGGTTACGAACATGGTATGGTAGATTGGGATTCATGATTTATATGCATCCTCACAAAAAAAACATACTCCCAAAAATAACAAAACATGGCAGCAAGCAATATCCAATATGTGCAACGAATACACGGTATGTATGAGAATCTTGCCTGGTTTCTACTTTTTCCTTGCTTTTCGTTTCCTTGTCCCAGCTCTCTCAACTCTACTCTTCTCTCCAAGAACTTGACTCCCCAGTAAGCCATGTCTCCCCAGTAAAACAAGGCTCTCTTTATAACTCTCTGCATGAAACCAGGTCGAAATACTGACATTGCTATCAACTTCAAGTTCCGTAAACTTTTCAGTCTCGGGGTCATAAGAAAGAAGCTTCCCTCCACTCATTTCAACCAAGAGGTCACCACTCTTTCTAAACCCAACCATCCTCTCCAGTACCTGACCAACCTCCAAACATAGGTGTTCAGTCCAAGACTCGGCCACACCATATTCTCTCATTACCCACACGCTCCAATTTTCCTGACCAGTACTTATTTTGCATTCAATCAGGGCGAGATCTCCCAGAAAAACAGCAGGACGAACACTAACAAGACAACTCAAATCAGTTCCCACACCATCAGGCACCACTATTGGTCTAAACAACTCATCCCCCGTATCAAACGACACCACCAAATGGTGACCACTCCTCTTATCAGTCGCGAACCAATGCACAGCCCCATTCAAATAAGCCTGCGGTGCCTTTTTCCGAATGGAATAAAACCCATGACCACCCGGACGGCTAATGTCCTCCCAACTCCCCGAGCTGAACCTATAAACGTCGATCTTGGGTCTTTTCCTAGATTCAAGATACACGATCCTCACCACCTTGTAGTCGTTCGTTTTGCGATCAAACCCGAACCCCATCACGTGCTCAAATTTCGCCTCCTCACTTATCCTAGGTTTCGGAAGGGTCACGAACTTCCTTATCGAAGGGTTCCACAGAACCGTGTCGTGCGCGTACCTAAACTGATCGTCGGTGATACAAACCACCCCATTGCAGCAACCGACTACCCGGTAGAAATCATTCGCGGCGCTCTTGAACAGGAATTCAATCTTTTGGTACTCGCGGAACGATTCGTCATCGAAACGGAGCGAGTACACCTCTTCCTTGCGCTGCTCGGAGTAGTTGCGAAGGAGAATCAGGTCGTGGGCATTGTTGTGGGATAGGGTTCGAGGTCGGTTGAGGTGGGCGATGACGAAACTCGGGTCCGTGACGAAGGTGTGCCAAGATTTGCAGACGAGAGTACAGAGACGGAGGGATTTGATGGGTACTCTTGTGAAAATATCGGTTAGTACTTCTTGAGGCAGGTAGTCCAGTATTTGACGATCCATCTTGTTCTACTTCTTGGAAAATTTATCTTTCCGGGGTTTTTTTTGCAGAGAACGTTATCAGGAAGGATTAAAGATAGTTTTGAGATATAGAGAATCAGGGGATTGAATCAGAGAAGATGCCTAAGGTTTCCAACGAGCCCTAATTCTTTTAAAACCCTAGAAAATTTGCAGAACGACGAGACTCAAACTTCAAGAAGACGATGTGGGGCTTGGATGCCTTCCCCTCCTGATGATTTTACTCACAGCTTCTCAAATGATTTACAGCTTTGAGCTACTGACGCTAAAACGTGATTTGTTTGTGATTTTTCGTTTTTGCCCTGGCTAGCTTTCCATTAAAGTTTAAAAAAAATTGCTATGCACAGCCATTGTGTTGATTGTATAAATTAATTTTGACCATGTGTTTGGACGGTCCAAATTTTTAAAAATATTTCTTTAACAGACAAAAAAATTTTGAAAAAAAACTTAGCGAATTTTGACTATTTCCTGTTAAACACCACGTTGTACACGTAATACTTTTGATTTTAGATAGTTTTTGTCTTTAATGAACTTTTTCCAATTTTTTGTCATTAACTTCTATTTTAATGTTTTTTCCTCGGACAAATAAGTAATAAAAAAAACTTAATAAAAATTATAAAAGAAAAAATTAATTTAAAAAAGACAAAAAGATATTGGCTTTGTTTGGTTGGTAGTTTAGTTTTTAGTAGTAGATAGGGAGAGAAATAAGGTAATGATTGGAGAGAGATAGAGAGATAAATGAAATTAATAATTGAAGATATAAGGTAATGATTAGAGAAAGATATAAGGTAATAATTAGAAACTAAAAAAAAAGTTGAACCAAATCACTTGAGAGTCACCTGTGTTTACACTAGTGATTAACTTATGCAGAATAATTTTTTTAGTTTTGTCTTTATTCAAATTTTTTTTACATTTGTTAATTTTATGCCAAATTTTAATGTGATATGGGTGAGTAAGGATGAGAGTAATCAGAAAAGTAAAAAATTTAACTTCTATGCAAGTATTTTAAGAAATAACCAAAGAAAAACTCAAAAGTCAATTTTTGGACTTTTTTCTTGAATATTTTTCAAAATACTTGTTTAAAAGTCAAAATTTTTATTTTTCCGATTCCTCTCGTCCTTACTCACCTATATCACATAAAAATTTAGCTTAAAATTAACAAACAAATAATAATAATAATAATAATAATAATAATAATAAATAAGGACAATCAAAAACACAATCAATATCGAGGAAAGGAAGAGAGAATGAGAAAAGAATATTAATTTTTGCACTCTTGTTTTTTTGATCCGCGCACTCTTGTTTCATTCTACTCTTTTTTATACATATGAATTTTTATCTTTTTCAGGGGAGTGTGCTGCACAGCAACGTGCTGTGCGGCCGCCTGCATCAGTCCGACAATTGGAGACGTCTACTACGTAGGGCTTGTCGAGTACTACAAGTGTACCAAAAATCAACCCGATCAAATATCGTTAAATACTTCATCGGAATACATATGACTTGGAAAAAAATGAATCCTAATGGATACGAAACACTGGATCAAAACCACTGAATCCATTCTTTTTGAATTATATGTGTTCCGATGAGGCACTTAACGATATTTGATCGGGTTGATTTTTGGTACACTTGTAGTACTCGACGAGCTCTACGCAGTGGACATCTCTGATCGTCAGGCCGATGCCAGCAAAGCGGCATCGGCTGCCGCACGACACGCTCCACAGCACGTAGCTGTGCAGCACACTCCCATTGGTTAATTTTTTCAAATACAATGACAATGTGTAAAGTTCATCTGAATGAAGATTAAGAAAAAACACGTTTAACCAATTGACTTGTAAGTTCTTCCATCTCGTTTCCGTGTTACTCTTTCGCATGGAAAAATTAAGGCTAAATTGGCACTTTTGGTTTTTCTTTACTGACTAAAATTGTCGAAGTGTCGACAAAAACCTAGGGAAGGAAAGGAATGTAATTTGTGAAACTTCTAATTAATGTTGTAAATGTCATAAACTTCAAGGAACATTAGTGTAGTTTCCTTTTAGGCTCAGTTTGTTTGTGTGTAAAATATTTT
The DNA here is from genome assembly GCA_019656295.1 of Rhododendron mucronatum var. ripense. NCBI lineage: Eukaryota > Viridiplantae > Streptophyta > Magnoliopsida > Ericales > Ericaceae > Rhododendron > Rhododendron mucronatum. Next base: position 3,048,633 of record BPLT01000034.1, on the reverse strand, counting down.
TCGACAAAATATTTTACCTCTTTTTCAGTATTTGATTGTGTAAAAAATTAGGAAAACATTTTACATGTAAAACATTTTCCATCAATTGGATGAAAATGACTTACCTAGTTACCCTTAAATCTTCCATAAGTTATTTTCTGAAATGAACCCGATGTCTTCTACTACAATTTTTACTGCTCAATTTTCTCGATCGTCAGTCATGACCCACATTCAATTCCAATACTCTCAGATTTCTTCACCGTTTAAGCCTCCCTCCCTCGACACTATTTTGTTGATTCTAAAAATATTTTCAAGTATCATCCAAACACCGCAAAATAAAAGTTTGAAATTTGTTTTCTGAAAAAATATTTTACATGAAAAATATTCTACATTGTAAAACATTTTACATTGAAACAAACAAAGCCTTAACTTCCAATAACAAGCGCAAACAAACAGTGCCTCAGAAACGTTTGGCCCTGTTTGATTGGCGAGATTGGATTAGGAAGGATTATAGCGGATTATTAGTTCGGAGACTAAATAGTGCATGGACTATTTGGTAGTTAATCCTCCCAATCCCATGTTTGTCTTTTATGAGATTACATGATGGACAAGTCCAATCCCAACTAATCCTTCATATCCCATATTTGTTTTGAATCCCTCTTGATAAGGTTTAGCAGTTCAATTGATTATATTGCGCCCAAAACAATTTACAAACCCACCAATTCTTATATAATTTGTTGTATAATTTTTTAAACTAACCAACCATTCACACTATGAATTTCACAGAATCTTCAAATACTTTAAAAAAAGAGAGTTGTTTTTTGTGTTCTTTTTTAAAAAAAGTATCACAATCAAAGTAAATTATGATCCGCCTAGGTAAGTTCCTGACTCACACAACTTTCCACTCTTCCATCACTATAAATGATAAGCATAAACCAATAAGCATTTGTTCAAAAAAATGATAAGCATAAACCAATAACCATTTGTTCAAAAAAAAACCCAATAAACATAAGCATAAACCAAGTGCTAAATATAAAAAAGTCATTAGCAGGCGGAAGATAAAAGAGATGACCGCCCGGCAGGAGAGAGATAGAGTGTGTACTTTCCGATATGCTCCGCCGACTGTCCGACGACCTTTTCCTCTGCTAGGGTTTGAATCGGCTTCCTATTGCCACAGCTCTAGGGAGGCAATTGGTAACAGGCGGGAGAAAAAAGAGATGACGGTTTGTTATTTAACTAGATTTTAGGGCAACTATGGGGGTATTTTGATAACTCTAACTTCTAGTCCGGAGCCCTTTTAATCTCCAGACTATCTACCCCGGATTATATTGTCCAATTCAAAAAGGATAACGAGTCCGGTTGGGATTATTAGTCTTTGGATAAAAGCGTACACAAATATGAGACTAGTGGGAGTGGGGGGATTGATAATCCAATCCTTCCTTTAATCCCCCAATCAAACAACGCCGAAAAGTATAAATACACATATGTACACATATCGTGTACATATGCGTTTTGGATAGGTTCCAAACAAATGGTCCGTGCCGCTTATTTTGTTCAAAATAAATTTTTTAGGATAAAAATCAATCCAACATTGGTAAAGATTTTCACAAACACATACAACTTTACTTCATAATCCAAGCCTAAATTACGAAGCAAAGTTAGATATTTGTAAATTCCTTTGTTGATATTGGATTCAGTATATTATCTACAAATTTGGCTTTAAAATTGAAATAGTAAGTTTTTTTTCCTCTATTCAAAAAATATTTGTATTTGATAATTTTGCGTTAAACTTTTGTGATTTATTGATTCGTCTCGGCGAGAAGAATTGGAAGAGTAAATTTTTTTGATCAAAACTCATACTCCTCAAAAAGACAAGAATAAGTAAAGTAAGTCGACTTATTGATTTATTTTTGTCTTCATTCAAAAAAAATTATGAGTTTTAATCAAAATTTTTTATTTTTCTGATTTCTCTTGTCGAGATGAATTAATAAGTTATACAGAGTAAGAGTTTGATGCAAAATAAAAAAATATAAAAAAATTACTTAACTTTTCAATCTAAATCCACCCAAATAAAATGAGAATGTGTATGTATGTACATATGTGTGTGTACCTATAGGAAAGCTGTACTTAAAGTGCGTGTCACCTATCGAAGCAAAGACCCAACCAAACCCACGCACTCTCACTTCGTCTCTTTATCGACGCCAGGGTTTGAGATTCTTCTCCTCTAGACTACGCGTCCACGCGTGGTCCGGTGAGTAACAACAACCGAAGTTTTATTCCTTTCTTCCCCTCCGATTCAGTAAGTTTTACTCCTACTTCTTTTCTCCTCATTTCTTTTAATTTCGTTCTGCTCTTACTGATCTTATTAGAAACCCTAAATTAAGCGGTGGTCTTTTTCCCAAAAAAATCAGTCCCAAAAAAATCAGTCTTAGGTCGATTATGTGAACTTCATCGGCACATAAGTCCACCTATTAATTTGGTAAGGACTCAAGTTCATTTTAGGGTACCGTAGAGTAGAGTAGGTAGGGTAGGATACCCTACGGTTTAGGCACTTCCATAAATTTAGATGGTGCACTTTTCTATTATATGGTAGGGTAGATTATCCTAGCGTAGGGTATACTTTTATAGGGTTTTAGGGTGCATTTTCTTATTATAGAGTTTCAGTGGTTTATGCACTTTCATAGGGTTTAGGGTTTTAGGCACTTTCATAGGGTACCTGGGGTTTAGGTTGTGTGGACTTGTGGCTTTACCAAACTATTAGGTGAACTTGTGGACTTATGAAATGTCTATTGTGGACCTATCGCTAAATCTCTCTTTTTTTCCCTTGTTCTCTCTGTCCTCTGAAATCAGTATCGGAGGTGGTGGGTTCAGTATTAATTCAATCCCACCCGCAAGGAAGTGTAACAAAAATAATGAACACGCACAAAACGAACAAGAGTTTAGTGGTTCGGCCTCAATACCTTCTCGGGAGAGAGAACAATTTTCACTAATATTGAATGGTACAATGAGATAACAAATGCCCAACCCAAGCCCAAGCTCTCCCTACCAAAAACACCTACACTATCTTGTACTCTTTCTTTTTCTCTCTATCCTCACCGACCCACATTCTTAACTTGACGAAGTGCAATACATAGGAGATGACCTCGCTCGGAACACTGAGATGTCTCTTGGAGTACTTGGAAGAATTTTCTGGTTGGTAGGTCCATTGAGACACTGCAAGACAGTAAATACAAACCCTTGACCAGCCTTCAAATTACTCCCAATATCAAGTTCTCATCTCCAATCCTTATCCCTTTTTTTCACCCAAATTTGGGTAGAGATTTGGGTAAGGCATCTCCGGTGTTAAACTCATATTTTTACTCAAATCTAAAACTGAATGGCACACTTGTAATTAATGAGAGTGAAAAGAGGGTTTGAAAAAATGGGTATGGGTTTGAGCCTCCCCAAATTTGGGTGAGGAAATGAGTAGAACTCAAAATGGGTATGACATTGGAGATGGGTTTTTAGGCTTTTTACTCAAATTTTGGGTATGGGTAATAAAATGAGTAAGGATTGGAGATGCTCTCCTACCAACCCTTCCCGAAAACATAGCCAATAAATTCTCAACCACCCATTATGATTATTTTTTTCAAAGCATTATGACATGGGCTAAAAACCCAACAAAACAATCACTCGTCTATACAGTTTCGATTCTTCATTCTCTATATGCACTGTAGACGATTCGTTCTTTCTTCTTTTCCAATGCAGCGGCATTTGGTTTGCATCGTCTGAAATTGTGGTAGGCAGGGTTATGTTTGGTTGTTATATTGAACCGTTATTTGTCTGCGGGTGAATTTCTACAATGAACACAAATCACTTGCTCTAAATGACCCTTAAAACAGCCATCGAGTAGTTAATGTTTGTTTGATTCATTCATCTTAACGTATGGACATTTGATGGAAGGTTGTTGAAGAGATTAACATTTTGACGGCAATCTTCTTGAGATATCAGCGAAAAGATGTTCTGTCCAAGTTTAGTTTTGGCTACCAGACCAATTACATGTAGCAATTTTTGGTTTGTCGACTTCTGCTGAGAGTATTGTTGATTTTAAAGCTAGAATAAAAGTGTATGTTGAGTCATCCGTTCGTTTTTGTGTGTATTCTACTTGAACCATGACAAACTAAACCTACCAACAAAAATTGATGAGTATCCTCGTTTTAGCTCTTTTAGCTCCCAAGTATGTTATTACGAGGCATTAGATCCGAGGCTGGTAGAACTGTAGAACGTCTCTTTATCGATCCAATTTTATTGGATTTCCTCATTTTCTCAAAGGGACAAGGCAGGTAGAACTTGACGCTAGAAAGCTAGACTTTCTGCTTCCTCTGGGTATTGAGGCATGGATTATTTGATGTATGTAGTCTGGTAGTTTATGCAGATGTCCACATATATCTTGGTAGTTGACCATTTCTCTTAATGGTTTTCATATAGGATATAGTTTTCATGATTGGAAAGCTCCTCTTCCTGTCATTCTGAACATTTAATCTGAAAATTTCCACGTCCTGCTCCCAATACCCGCCAGGGAAGGGAGAAGCTGTCCCATTACTGAACCGAATGTGGTTCTAGTATTCCCCGAACCTAACAGATAACCGTAGAGACCTACCAACATGAAACAGAAATCAGAAGAACTAGATCTCAACAAGTTTGAGTTCTTATATCAGAAATCACAATTAGAATCCATTCTAGTCCACAACGCCTGCAAAAATTTCTAAAGAAACATGAAGGCTTTGTTTGGTTACCCGTTTAGTTTTAGTTTTGTTTTCAATCATTACCCTATTTCTTTCTTCCATCATTAACCTATTTTTTCAATTATTACTTTCTCATCTCTCTCTCTATCTCTCTCCAATCATTACCCCTATCTTCAATCATTACTCTATTTCTCTCTCCACTCACTACCAAAACTAAACTAAACTAAACTTCCAACACAACGGAAGTAATTAGCCATGGTATGGAACCATTTATTCAAAACAAGAGAATACAGATATGGGGTATGCATATTTTATGATATGTTCATATTAGGATAAAGAATTCATAGCTAGAAGACCCTAAGAGCCCCTTTTCAGATCACACATACACCCCCGCACATGCAGATAGGAACACCGGAACAACCTGATCCCTACTGATGAACCTAAGAAATCATAGCATCAACAATTGATGAATGGGGAGCAATTGATGAGCGATTTAAATCGATTACAAAGCTGGAACGATACAAATCGATAAGATACCTAGGCTTGCAAAGAAAGCCAGAGAGGAGAGGGAACAAGATGTCGCCAGTGGTCGGGGAGAAGCTCCGACGTCGGACATAGAAGAAGAGAAGTTCAGGAGGTGAGGGTTGCGGTGTGGGTGGAACTGAAAGTGAAACTGAGGCGTGGTTATATATAAATGGTATGTCTGTAAGTTCACGAGTTGGGTTGAGTTCGGGTAATGTCTAAAACCATAACCGCTCCGAACCCGGTCGGTTATCCCTTGGCCTCTACCAAAACCATCCCACGGGGGAAAAAATCGGTTATGGTCCGGGAAAAATAGAGCGGATCGGCTCGGGTACCCATTGAGGTGGGGCAAATTACTATCGTACTGCAAGGTCTTTCATCTCCTTGTTTTAACTTCCCCATTATGTCAAGAGTGTTTTTTCATTATTTACTACAAGTTTGACCAGAAAGATCGGAGTCTGTTGTTTATAGACTTCCATGGTGTTATACTTTTACTTAAACGTGCTCAGCTCCTTATTTTCAAATATTCCAAGTAATTTGAGGAAAAGCAATTAGGCCCCGTTTCGGAACGCGAAATAAGTACTTATTTTTTAAGAAGGCAATTTCAAGCTTAAAAATGATAGGCTTATTGAAATCTAAAAATATGTAATATGGATCTTGTTTGAAAGATCTCATCGATATCTTTAATACGGTGCAAAAAAAATTAAAAATTTAATTTTCATTTAAATTATTTTTGAGTTTGAAAATGTGAAATAAGTACTTATTTTTTAAGGACGTGTTCTGGAACGGACTCTTAGACTTCCATGGTGTTTTTTGTTATTTGCATGTTGTTTGAGTTGTTAATGTTTTCCTTTTCTTCTTGTGTAATTGTTTTATCAAGTAGAAGGTATTGAATAAACAGGTTTTTTGTTAATTTCCGGTACTTAGAGAGAAGGCCTTAATATTGGCGTCCCAACGACAGCGTGCAAGTTAAGGATATCGAGGAAGTGAACAAGATGAAAATGAGTCTCTATGTTATTCATACCATAAACTTCCAAAATTATGTGGAGACGAGCAGCAGCACATCTGAGTTAATGTTGGAGCTAAAGAAAATATTTGAGGAGTTTGGTATCAAATATAATCTTCTCCTGCAAGAAGTTCACCTCAGCTCTAATGGGTCTCCAGCCCCATCATTAACAAATGCTTCACAGTGATGATCAGTTTGCTAGAATGATAAAGTCCTACTTCTGAAAAGTATCTGCCTTGATACTTCGTATGTGCTTGTGTGGTTGCCTGTATTGTGGGTTTGTTCGGATCTCATTATTTTTTTCATTAGAATTATAAAAAATTGGGCTTTTTGCAGAGATTGCTTTGTCTTTGGTGCTTGTCATGTTTTTAAATGAAAAATTGAAGGTGCACGTGTCCATGATTGAGTCTGATTTCCAAAGCATCAACTATATGACTGATTGAACTCTTGCTCTTCTCATTTATCTCCTGCAACAGGGGGATCAATTTTGTCTCTGGTGATTCTTCCCTGTATTGCTAAAGGTGAATATATTAGCTACTCATGTGCTTTTCATTTGTATTCTCTCTTTTTGGTTTGCTGTTTTTATACTAATTTGATTCAGTGATATATATCTGCTGTACTTTTTCAAGAGATAATTTAAATGAAAATGGTTTTCAAGGGACACTCACACTATCTGCATTGAATTGTTGCCCGTAATTCTTGCAATCAGGTCCTGTTTTACCTTAGATTTTGGCACTGATATTCTTCCACTTTTTCTTTTCTTGCTCCCTCTTGATGATTGAGAAATAAGTATGTATACTCTGTGAATGTTTTAGCTGTTTTAAGCTTCGGGAATACACTGATCAAATATGTGGACGAGTTTCGGGTCCTTGAAAATAGCATTAAGCCTTTATCTGTGTCTCTATCTGTGTCTGTTGTGTAGCTAGGAGAGGCAGACTGGCCTGCATCGTGTTATTATCTTGTACGGTCTGGATGCTATATTGATTTGTCTTCATAATTGCTTTGTTCTGATTCTGTGTTTTTTTGTCATCTTTTTATTTTCAGATTAGAACTGGATCTGAAGATGTGACGACACAATATGGGGTAAATTCCATCTATTAGTAGGATATGAGACCGGAAGTTATCTTCAATATAGATGAATCTTGTTTCCTTTTGTTTTTGATGCACACTCTTATTGACACATTTCTTGTGGGTAATATATAATGTTTTGTAGACAGCAAAAGTGGAAAGTGTGTTCAAGTGATTGATCTGGTGGCTGGTGACGGATAAGAAGTTGAAAGAGTTCTCGCCACACAAGTCAGTCGCATTGCACTTGATGCTAGTGAGACTTGGTAAAGTGAATGCCGCAAAGATTTTATGTTTGATCACTTGCTTGTCATGTGCTGGTGATTGCCCTTATTTAGGAGTTCTTTTAGTGTTAAAGCCAAAAAGATAGGTATCTTTTTAGTCTTTTGCCATGAAAAAGTATCTCACTAACCCTTTGCTTCAGTCGCATAATGTGAACTAGAGGCCTAATTTTGGTAAAATTCGCCCAATAGCTTCCCACTTATTATTTATTTGAACAAATTTTGTCAAATTTACTCTCTATGCTCGCTCTCTCTCTCTCTCTCTCGCATCTCCAACCAATCTCTAGAACACAAAAATAGAATGAATGTGACATATTGAGGGGAGATTTTGTAATTTATTTCCTTTTTTTTTCCACTTTATGAGAATATTTGAGGGACCCATGGTACTTTCTAGAGATTTGGTCTCCAAAGTATGAGTAGGGTCTCTATTTTTGGAGACTCAAAAATAAATTTGGAGACCAAATCTCTAAAAAGTACCATGGGTCTCTCCAAGATTCTCTCATAAAGTGCAAAAAAAAGGAATAAATTATAAAATCTCCCCTTAATATGTCACATTCATTATCTATTTTTGTGTTTTAGAGCTTGGTTGGAGATGCTCTTGCAATCCAAATACTACGTACTGGTGGACCCGCAAAAGAATTGATCTGCTAGTCTCCACTTACTTTCTCTCTCCTCGAACCCAAATACACACTGAAAGACAACTCCCTCGATCAGTTTTACTCTACACCCACTTTCTACCAGCACTTTCTCTGTTCTTGAACCCAAAAAAATAAAACAAAAAATTTGAAGTCGGAACAATCAATCAGTTCCTATCCAAGTCAGAATTTGAAGAACTCCTCACCACAAAAAAGAGAGATAAGTGGAGGAGCTTCTCTAGCAACATACTACGGTATGCGGCACGACAAACAAACTATGGTATAGCTTTAGAGTTTTGCCAAATTTTATGAGAGAGAGAGAGATAACTTGTAAATTTCCACAACTAAACCATTATCAATGGCGTGAAGACCTTTGCTTGAGCTTGTTTGCCATGGTGTGAAGGAGGAAATAGTTAATTTATGTGTGTGAAGAAGAGGGTTGAAGAGAAGAAGTAAACTGTTTTGAGGAAACTGTTATATTTTGGGAGTTATGGCTCACTACAAATCGTGGGGACAACCGTTGAAGAGCAGACTTACCAGTGGTTAACTGCCGTCAATATGTATTACGAATTGGATTCGGGGGAAATTCAGTAAGGGTATTATTGGGTAAGGGGAAAATCTTGGGGGCTTCAATTTGGGGTCACACCAATTGGTGCTCCCCCTTTATATATTAGAATAGATGTTGTATCACTAGTTGATTCTAAAGATAATCCTGTGATTCGTGTCCCTAATTGCCTGACTATAACCTATTTATTTCCTATAGACTTGTGGCAATGGCTTGGAATTTGTCTGTTTGGCATTGTTAGAATATTGTTAGTCTTTGTCGTAGTCCCACATTGCTTATCTAAGTCTTGTAAGGAGTTGACGTTTAATATAAATAAAGATTGTGTGTTAGGGTTAGTTAATACCCTATATACACTTTTCCTATACCTAACAACATGGTATCAGAGTAGGATCCTAACCCTAACCCTAACCCTAATAGCCACTACAGTTGGCAAATCCTAATGCCACCCACTACCTTCCGCCGTGCCCCACCACAAACCTTCCATACTCACCAACTCCCGCCACCCTCACAACACTCAAAACCCTAAATTGAAGTCCTAAAACCACCTAAAACCCTAAATCGTCACCCTTCCAGCATTCAAAACCCTAATCGCCACCCACCCACCACCAGCCGACGCCCACCCACCACTGCCGCTGCTCTCAAAACTCTCGAAAACCCCAAATCTCGCAGACCCAGTGCTCGAAAGTCCCTAATATTACTTACCCAATAACTTCTTATCAGCCTCTGGCGACCTCTCTTCAGGTCACTCCGACCTCCGGCAACTCCTCTCCAAGCCACGACGGCACTTGCCGCCCTCTGGCGACTCTTCTACAGGTGTTTCCGATCATTATTGTTGTCTTTCTATGTGCTTTTCAGATCTGTTTGTGCCTTTTCGATTCGTAGACTTCCGGATATGTTTTTGGTTATTCAAATAATGCGTTCTCCGATTTGTTTTTTTTTTTTTTGGTTCTTTGTGTTCCTATCTGCTACGTTATTGTTGATTGCTTGCTTGCTGCTCTGTGGTTGGTTCCCTTCATTGTTGATATGTTACTTGGTTGGTGGATGTGTACTGGATTATTCTTCCTATAGCTATTGATTGCAGTTGATTTGAGTAGAGACTGGTTGTTTCTCTCGGTTGCTTGGGAGGCTTGTTGATTGGTTGCTCATTGTTGGTTTGAGATTTTGGTCGAGCTATTGGTGTTTCTACTCCCATGCTATCGTAGTAGCTCCTTCTCTATTATTGGTTTAAGCTTGTTGGTTGATATTCACTGGTGAGATTTCTTGTGATGGGATCCACTTCTGCATCTAGTTCTAGTTCTAATGTTGCTGCTGGTTTTTCTCCACATTGGTTCCCTGAGATGTTGTCCATTACTGCTATTCGCTTGAATGGCAAGAATTATGTTACTTGGGATAAGTCGGTTGAAACATATTTTATGGGCTCACATCAGTATACTTATATATCCGATGATCCTCCTAAGCCCACTGAGTCCACTCATGACAATTGGGTGGTTGAGGATGTCCAAATCCATCTTCGCTTATGGAATAGTATAGAGCCCGCCATTGCTAGCACATTTGTCTTTTGTGATACTGCTAAACAAGTTTGGCAATGGGCTAAGGAGTTATATTCAGGGGGTAATAATCTTCGTCAGACGTTTTATCTTTATCAGACTTATTTTGCATTAGCCTTGGTGATTCTACTTTGGAAGAATTATGCTAAGTTCAGTGGTGTTTGTGCGGAACTTAACATTTTTCAGCCTCTTTCTACTGATATTGCGGTTATGCGTCGTCAGCATGAAAACTTGCATTTGGCTCCTCTGATTTAAGTGTTTTGTTGTCTTCGTCAGTTAGATACTAGTTCTGCTCCTCCTCTGCCTCTTGATCATTCTGCTTTGGCCACATCTGCGGCTGGTGGTCACAATTCTCGTGGTTCTAGTCGTGGTAGTCGGGAGTCCGGGGGAGGTGGCGGTGACTTTGGCCACGGTGGCCGCGGTTTTGGTCGTGATTTTGGCCGTGGTGGCCATGGGCAATCTTTCGGTGGCCGTGGGCAATCATTTAGTGGTAGTCAGATATCTCGGTATTGCACTCATTGTCATGGGACTAATCACACTATTGACTATTGTTGGGTGTTACATGGTCGTCCATCTGTGCATCAGGCTCCTCTTTCTGAGGATGATGGACATTTCTTGATTGAGGGTTCTAGCTCCACTCCTCGTGTGGTTACTATTCCAGAGGATGAGTACCATCGTCTTACTTCTACGCCATCTTCCTCCACTGCTACGTTAGCTCAGAAAGGCTCCTCTTTTGTTGGTGTTGCTTGTAATACTCCTTGGGTTATTGATTTTGGACCTACTGATCATATGACTGGTAGTTCCACCCTTTTATCTGGTTCTGCTTCTTGTTCTCTTGGGAAATCTCCTTGTGTCACATTGGCTGATGGTTCTACTGTTGATGTTGCTGAGTTGGGTTCTGTTCCCATGAGTTAATCCATTTCTTTAGATTCTGTTTTACATGTTTCTCGTTTTTCATATGGTCTTCTTTCTGTTAGTAAACTTACCAAATCCTTAAATTGTTCTGTGACATTCTTTCCTGGCTCTTGTATTTTCCAGGATCTCATGACAAGGAAGAAGATTGGTGGGGGCGTTGAACATGGTGGTCTCTATTACTTTAGTGCTGGCGAGCTATCCTCCTCAGTTGCACTTCAGTCCTCTACTTCACCATATCAGCAGCGTTGTCGTCTTGGGCATTCGTCTCTTCAGAATCTCAAGCGGATGGTTCCATCTTGTGGTCGTGTCACTGACTTGCCATGTGAAGTCTGTGAGTTTAGTAAATGCCATCGTGTTTCCTTTCCGCCTAGGATAGAGAGTTGGGTGTCAAGACCTTTTCAGTTAGTTCATTCTGATATTTGGGGTCTTATTCATGTTTCGTTTTGGTCTGGTTTTCAGTATTTTGTTATTTTTGTCGATGATTATTCACGGATTACTTATGTTTATTTTATGAAAGAGTGATCTGAGTTGTATGCAATTTTTCAGTCCTTTTATCAAGAAATAAAAACTTAGTTTGATGTTTCTATTCGTGTTTTTCGTTCTGATAATGCTCGTGAATATTTTCGTAATGCTTTGTCTGGTTTCCTTAATGATCATGGTGTTATCCACCAAACATCTTGCTCTCGAACTCCAAAACAGAATGGAGTCGCCGAGCACAAATTGCGACATATTCTTGAAGTGACCTTTTGTTTCAGCGCAAGTGCCCAAATCCTATTGGGATGCCGCTGTTCTTACTGCAACATACTTTATTAATCGTATGCTGTCTACTGTCTTAGGGGGTCAGATTCCGCACTCTGTTTTGTTTCCTGGTAGTCCACTATATTCTTTACTCCCTTGCGTGTTTGGTTGCACATGTTATGTTCATGCTCTGGATCCAGACCGGGATAAATTGGATCATCGATTTGTCAAATGTGTGTTTCTTGGGTATTCTTGCACTTAGAAGGGGTATGAGTGTTACTCTCCTTTTCGTCATGAGTTTGTGTGTGCTGATGTAACCTTTATTGAGTCATTGCCCTTTTTCTTGGTCTCCTCTTTAGTGGATCTGTCTCACTTCATACTCACGACAATTCCATCGTCGTCATCGTTGCAGGTATGTGGTTGTCGATCTAAAGTTCTGCCACCTCAGTTGCCTACCACATCTTCCCCTACGTTTATCTTCCTATTGCTCTTCGCAAAGGTACTCGTACTTGTACTTCTCATCCCATTGATTGTTATGTCTCTTATGCTCATTTATCTCCATCTTTTTGTGCATTTGCCACTTCTGTTTTGTCTATATTTGTTTGTTCCTAACACTGTACAGGTAGGGATGGCATTCGGGCAATTCGGGGCGGATATTGGGTTTTCCGTCCCCGATACCCGAAACAAATACCCACCCCGAATCCGCCCCAATAACCGAACGGGGAGGGGAGTGGGTAACCATATCCGAACCAAACGGATTTCGGGTAATTGCCGAACCGAACGGGTAACCGAATTTGGTAACAAAATCAGTGGGTAACAACAATCGATTGAGGCATTTTCGAGCACATTTCTCAAGCAAATTCAAGCTAAAACCATTTTTGAACATAGATCTAAGTAAATCGGCCACAGAGAGAGAGAGAGAGAGAGAATCAGAGACGAACCCAGAGAGAGAGAGAGAGATACAGATCGCGAGCGAGAGAGAGAGAGCTAAACCTTAAACGAGAGAAGAGTGCATCGCCGGAGGAGAGGTTGGTTGAGTTGATTCATCGTCTGAGTTTTCGTAGCAGAGGCGTCGGCGGACAAAACTGGTAAAGGAGAGGAGTAAATATCTTCTAAAACCTAATACTAAATTTCGTTATATATAAAGGGTTATCACACTCTATGTTCTTATATTTTAACACATGCAATAATATGGTCCCTGAACTTCTAGAAGTCTGCACTTAAACCCCTGGTCTCTTTTATTATATATATTATGGTTTCGGTTCGGGGATCGGTTCGGGGATATGCTAAACCATATCCGCACCAATACCCATTCGGTTATCCAAGGCCTCAACCATACCCATACCCACGGGGAATTTTTCGGTTATGGTTCGGGGAAAATTTTCGGTTACGGTTCGGGTACCCATCGGTTCGGTTCACTTTGCCATCCCTATGTACAGGAAGCCTTGTCTATTTCTGAGTGGCGGATAGCGATGGAGGATGAAATATCAGCTCTTCATCATAACGGTACTTGGGTGTTTGTACCTCTCCCACCTGGAAAGACCACTATTGGGTGTCTCTGTTAAGCGCTACAAAGCCCGTCTAGTAGCTAAAGGATATACTCAAACATATGGTGTTGATTATGTTGAGACTTTCTCCGGTTGCCAAACTTGGTTCTGTTCGATTTCTCATCTCTCTTGCAGCCAATCTTGGTTGGCCTCTGTTTCGGTTGGATGTTAAAAATGTTTTTCTTCTCGGGGATCTTCAAGAGGAAGTTTATATGGAGCAACCTGCTAGGGGGAGACTAATTAGGTATGTCGGCTTCGCAAAACATTGTATGGCCTTGAGCATTCTCCTAGAGCTTGGTTTGGCAAGTTCAGCGATGTAGTCCTGCGATTTGGCATACATCGATGTTAGTGCGATCATTCGGTCTTTTCTCTTACATCTAATCGCGGCAAGGTAATGTTGATAGTCCATGCGGATGATTTTATCATTACTGGTGATGATTAGAAAGGCATTAATGAGTTGAAAGGTTTCTTGCAGCGCGAGTTTCATACCAAAGACTTGGAAAAATTATGATACTTCTTGGGTATTGAGGTGGCTCGATCTAAAGATGGTATTAGCTTATCTCAGCGGAAATGTGTTGGATATTTTAGAAGAAATTGGTGTAGACATTCCAATCCGGACCTCGGAGGTTCTTTGAACGCCCCAATGATGAAATACAGGAAACAATACCCTTGAGAGCTTGAATAAAGGACTTTCTTAATCCAAAAGCCTAGACAAACCAAAAACCCAGATAAGCCCAAAAAGCCTTGGACTGGACCTAGAATACCGCACGGAACACTTCTACACCGCGCGGCATGGTAAAACTCATTACGCTGCACGAGGTCATGAGGTTAACCGCACAACATTTTAGGAAAAAGTTCCGATTGGCTTAGTTAACTGTTGGCCACGCTTGTTTGAGCCACAACTACAAAATGGCTTAGCTGAAAAAGCACTTCTAGCCCGCCTAGAAAGTACTTCTCCCATTTGAATTCAAAATTCTTGGCTCTTGCCTATAAATACATCCCTCCACTCAAGAGAAAAAGGCCCCTAATCCCCAATCTCTCTCTCTCTCTCTCTCTCTCTCTCTCTCTCTCACCTTGCCCATACACTCATTCCCCACTTCCAAGTCTTGAGAATATTGTCCTAAAAAGACATTCTCTAAGCATTTTCCTTCTCAAAATGCTCTTTTTTTCTCCTCACCATCAAAGTTAGTCTTTTACTCACTTTGAGACCTTACCTACCAAAACACCCAACAACCACTCTCACCCATACTCATCCTTTCTCGCCCGATCTTGTTCACACTCATCCACTATCATCCGTTCTCATTCAAGCTCAAGATCAGAGGTAAAAACCAAGTTTTCTTGGGCTAGGCCCTGTCCTGGCCCTGAGGGGACTTTTTCTATATTCAGGCTTAACCCTTTTGGGTTAAAGGCTGAATTAAAAACTATTTTCAAAAACTAAAACAACCACTGTACTGGGCATACTATGCCGCGCGGCGTTCTGATAAGTCGCACGGCGTAGTATACTCAGACGCGCGGTCTTTTATTAGTTACTGTTTATTTGTTTAAAGCTGTTTGGATCATGGCTATTCCTTATCTGGTTTGTTTGTGTTGCTGAGATACTGTCACCAGTACTTTCAGAACAAGACCATATCTACAAGCCATGTTTCGTTTCTGAAACGAGTTTTCCTTAATCACCTTGAGTGATTGAATGCACCGAAAGTTGTTTTTATCTCCATGGCTTGAAGAAATGGTGCTATTCCCAAGATGGGTTTGTAGTTGTGAATCTTCTGATATCTTTAAGGAACGCCGCATGGGATGTACAATACACCGGGCGTTGTTCTGGATACTGATGACAGTCTGATAACAGAGCAGATAAACCGCACGGTATACCATAAGGCCGTGCGCGACATTATGGTAAACCATGTAGTAATGGTTCTGATCTGAACAGTTTGCTGATTAGTTATTTTATTTCATAGCATTATACTCTTATCATTTCTGCACAGATAACACCACGTGCACGTTAACGTGACATATCTTCCCATGTCCCTTTCCCCCTTGTTTATTAAAGAGTTCCATTTTTCAAAAGATGTACGAATTTTTCCCCTTTATAAAAAATGTTTGTAGAGACCGGTTTTGCCACGCGAGCAGGGTGCTTTTTCAACAAAACCTTAACCGTTCGTAACGTGGCTCCCGAACCCAAAATCTCAACGTTTTCACTAGACCAAAAGCCTTTCTTTTCGAAACAAACTATCGATTTCTCGGATCATCCATCTCAAAAATTCGGGTGGCGATTCTCGAGCGCGCTGGTCGAGGAGCCCACAACTGGCTTGTTGGGGACTAAGCCTTGTTGAGACCCTTATGGTTCCCAATGTCAAGCCTTGTGTGGACCAGGGGGAGTTACTTCCTAATCCTGATTAGTATCGTCGTTTGGTTGGTAAGTTAAACTACCTTACCATTACTCGCCCCGATATCTCGTTTGTTGTTAGTATTATGAGTTAGTTTATGGCTACTCCTCGTCTTTCACATTGGGAAACTGTTGTTAGAATTGTGAAGTATCTTAAGGCACATCCTGGGCTCGCTTTGTTCTACCACACTAATGGATACTTGCATGTTGAGGCATTTACCGATTCTGATTAGGCAGGTGGACCATCTGACAGAAGATCTAATACAAGGTATTGTCTTCTTGGGTGGAAATCTTGTCAATTGGAAGAGTAAGAAGCAGACAATGGTTGCACGGTCAAGTGCAGAAGTAGAGTATCGAGCAATGGCCCATACGACATGTGTGATTGTATGGGTGTGCTCGTTTCTTGAGGAAATCAGATTTGGGGTGAAACTTCCTATGAATCTATACTGTGATAATCAGGCAGCAATTCACATTGTATCAAATCCAGTCTTTCATGAAAGAACTAAACATATTGAAGTGGACTGTCATCTTGTGCAGGAAAAATTAACGAGTGGCCAGTGTGATAGCTACTCCCTTTGTATCCACTGGCGCTCAATTGGCCGACATTTTTACTAAATCATTGTTCAAACCACGGTTAAAGTTGTTATGTAGCAACTGAGACTTTTTGATGTCTACTCCCCAGCTTGAGAGGGAGTGTTAGAATATTGTTAGTCTTTGTCGTAGTCTCACATTGCTTATCTAAGTCTTGTAAGGAGTTGACGTTTAATATATATAAAGATTGTGTGTTAGGGTTAGTTAATACCCCATATACACTTTTCCTATACCTAACAACAGGCATCTTCCGCTCGCGAGTGCATTTCGACAATATCCACTCATGCTTCCGTTCAAGATATTTAACCTATGTTTTCTTCCAGTTTTTGTGAGTTCTCAGACTCAAAATTCCATCTTCTTCCCCTCTCTCAGTTAAAGTAGATCTCACTGCGTCAAAAATCTACAGTAAAGCTTAGATGTTATGAAGCTCACTTGCTGATCACATTTAAATTCGCAACCGCAATAACTCATTTCCACTGCGGACACGATGATTTTTTAAGCTTTCCCATAAATCTCCTTTCCCCTTTGTTGCCAACAATTTTACGGAAATTTAATTCATTGGCCTGGCCATCAGTTGTCTTGGCTTTTAGTTCTTAGGAATTAAATAATCTCGATAGTTATTAACTTTGTATGCCATGACATGGCATGCCTGCTAATGCCTTCCCTAAGTTTTCCCTATTCCATAACTTTAACAATTGCTATTTCAATTCATATGTTTCTCCTCTTTTCCAATACTTCCAATTTTCATTGTGTAACCACTTGAACAATGTGCTTGTGAGCGATTTTAATGGGGAAAATTGGCCGTGTGCATTCGTCTAAGGTGTGAGAAAATTGAACAGAATACCATGAATAAAGCATCGAATGTTGGTCATGGTCCACCCTTGGCTGAAACTAGCAAGTTAGGAGAAGCCAAAACAACCATGGACAATGTTTGGTCAAGGAAAAGTGGGAAAACTTTTGCTCGAGTGGTTAATGGGAAGTTGCGAAGATAAAGATTAAACCAATGACGAATGGGTGGCTCTTGTGTGGTGTTGTTGCTAAACTACACAAACTCATGACTATTACTGAAATTGAAAGGGGATTCCTAAGTTTGGGAGGTGATAATATTCAAGTTAGAGCCATGGGTGGTAGATCAGTTCTGTTAACAATGAGTAACCAACTAAAAAGGGACAAATCAAAGTTGGTTTTCAGAGGTGAAACCATGGGAGGGGGAAAGTGCAAGTTTGGAAAGGTTTACTTGGATAAGCTGTCAGGGGGTTCCTCATAATGCTTGGTCTCAGTGTACCTTCAAATTCATTGGGATCGCTTGGGTTGTTTCATTACTACAGATGAGTTTACTTAAAGGTGCTCCGCTTTTGCCAAAGGTAAAATTTTGATTGCAACTGAATCCATAACAAAAATTGATGGTTGGCTTCAAATGGAGATTGATGGGAGTGATCACAAAATCAGAGTGATGGAGGAGGAATGTTTTCAACCTGATTCGGAAATGATGCAAAAATCTTGGTCTCAAACTGAACTAGAAGATGCCGAGGTGGAGAAAAGAGAGGAAGGTGAAATTAATGGAAATGATTGTATTGGTAAGTGTCCATCTAGTGTGGGCAAGGAGGTGGTTATTACTACAAACCAGGGTGAATCATAGACACATGAAGAAGGAGAGGAGGCTTGTCACATTTCAAAGACGGCTCAACCTGTTGATGGTGGTTTTCAAATGAGAGTCGCAAGGGGCCGGATTGTTTTATTTCAGGAATTATGGGCCTATTGGACTCAAGGATGTAAGATCCTATGTTATCAAAGATGTTGGACCACCTCAGGAGGAGGGGATTAGCCTCTTGGTGGAAACCGCAAATCCGATTGAATTAGATAATAATCTGGGTATGGATACTGTACGTTAAATCTGCACCGGTTAAGAGAAGCGAGGGAAGAAAGGATAAAAAAAGAGAGGTTAAATCAACGGAGGAAATCATGGGAAAGTTCAACAAATTATTTACAGATGAAGGGTTCTAAGAAACGAAAGCAAAAGGGGGCAATTTTTAGATCGGCTGCGGCTGCGGCTGCGGCTGCGATTTCCCTTTCTATTTCTTCCGTTGGAATTAATTATAGGAATTGTATCTTGCTCAATGATGCTCAGGGGGTGTGGGAGTTCAACAAATCCCTTGGTCTTGGTTATGATGGTGATGAAGGAGAAGTGGAGAGTACGATTGCTCAGCTTGAAGAAATGGATAATGAAATCTTTCATAATGTCAGTTGAAGCGGTTTGGATCTTTAGGGATTTTTTTGGCTTTGAGTGTGTAGGTTTTGGTTTGTTGGGGATATCTTTTTGGGTCAGGTGTGGCGGTAAGGTTCGTTTTGTGGCGTCTTGTTTTTTGTTGGTCTCTTGCCAACTTTTTTTAGGCCTGGGTGATATTTGATCGTTGGGGTGTGTAGGTGCCTTTGTTGGGTCTTATGCTCCTTGTGATGCCGTTGTGCCCTGTGTCCTTTTAATCTTTGTTTTTCATATTCAAATATTAAGAAAATCTTTTTTTGCTGTTCAAAAAAAAAAAAGTTTTACCGGCAACTGTGTTTGATTCAAATATTTTGTAATACACTATATCTACAATGCATATATCTTATTTTATGTGCCAATTGTTTTCCTTCGTTTAGGTCCTGTGCTCGTGTTTATCTTCTCAGATTGTAGCAGTTGGAGCAGAACAATCACTCTGTCAATTTGATATGAATGGGCCTATCCTTTCGCAGATACAATGCGCACCTCAGGTAGCATTTTCGATTTCCCCTCATCATACGGGTGTATGTTTTCCGTCAACTTATTGTTTTGAAATATCAGTTGGTTGAGAATGAGGTCTCTAGTGTAAATTTTTGTGCATTCCTCTTTCTAAGGGAAGAATGAGGATTAACAATGAGAATTAAACTTCGAGATCAAGACATTTTTTACTGGAAGGTAGATACGTTACTTTCGTCGATGCTATATGTTTTAGGGCGTACAATTTCTCTCCTAATGAAAATCCTCCATTTTACTAACCTTCGGAGAGAAGATTTCCTGAAGGCCGCTGGTTTTGATTGTAATTATAAGTTTTAATGGATGAAGAGAGAGTTGTATTAGATAAAGAGAAGTTGTGATATTTAAGTTTGTTTACAAATTTATTTTGTACTTTTGGGAGAATAAAAATGTAAATACGTATTTCTATTTGGTTCTGTAAATTTTTTTGTGTGGGTAATTTGGTTGGAATATCCGTGTTTTGTCCTTGATTCTGTGCTTTCTTCTTCATTTTCTTTTCTATTTGCCTGGGTAATTGGTCAAGTTTGTGGGTAATTTTTGGTGGTTAATTCCATATCATGCGGAGTGGTCTTCAATTATAATGACCATGGGGCTTACATTGCCAGTGGTTATGATTTTCCATCCGAATTGAGTCAGCGTTTTTGTTTATTGGTGTTTGGGATTTATGCCCAATCCTATTTAACCACAATGGGCTTCATGCCTCTCCCTCGAAGGAATGCCTATACAAAACACCATGTGTACGACCACGAGCACTAGATTTTCGTGTGTGCATGGATGCGCAAGTCTTGTAATACTCAAAACACACCAAAAAATCATGAGTTTTTTGTGTGTGCATGGAGTCGTAAATCTTGAAATACTCGAAACGAACCGAAAAAAGCAACACAACAATATACAGTAGCGGTACATTTGGTTTACACTATAAAAATTAACGCGTTTGGTTTACACTATAAAAACTAATGCGCACGACAGCGAGCACGAGATTTTCGTGTGTGCATGGTGGCATAAATCTTGTACTCCAATTCTCAAAACGAACCAAAAAAAAAAGCCGAGCAATGTCTAAGTATACAGTAGTACTATGTTTGGTTTACACTATAAAAACTAAAAAGATACTTAGAGGAATACTGAATAAATTGCGAGGAAAAGGCTCATTTAAGCCATCAGACAGCCAACTTTCTAAAGACTATTGGATGAGAAAACACTCATCTCAACTTGACAAGAATGTTATTTGCGTGACCTTAGGAAGTCACTATGGTGTCCCTAACAGGTCGAGCCCTGCTATCCGCAGAGACGATTTGCAGAGAACTACGCAGAGAAAAACGCGTTTGGCTCCATTTCGGGTCCCGAAAAAATCTCGAAAAATATCCATAAATTTTTGAATATTATTTTATGGGGCCCTGTAAAAAATCAGCTCCAGCAGATATCGGTAAGTATTACTTTTGGATTCGTAGGGGCAAACTCAAAAATTTATGGATATTTTTCTAGATTTTTTCGGGACCCGAAATTGGGTCAAACGCATTTTTCTATGCGTGATTATCTGCTAATCGTCTTTGCTGTTAGAATTTTTGCTACCAGGTCATGTGATTAGCTTAGATGGAAAACATGGGTACATGGTGCCGTCTCGTTCATTTAGTAAGGTAAAAATGGGAGAGGATGACAAAATCAATTTTTTTGCAATTATTATGCAGTTACCAAGGAACTTGTTCGACCCACATTTCAACTTCTACTTTTCCTGCGAAATTCCGATCGTATGCTGAAAAATAAGTTTCATTTTCCTTTCAGTACTTCACATTACTTTTTATTTTTTTTTGAAAACACACTCTTCGTGCAAAATTCACACAAAAATCCTCAACCTCTACATAATCATGGAGACTTCCACATTATTTGAAAATGAGCAGATGTAATATAATTTTTATGGATGAAATAAGACCTATGAGTGAGGGGAACAGTAAATTGAAAACAATTACTCGAGTAGCCTGGGAAAGAAATTAGCTCAATTAGATGACCGCAAGTTCTTGATCCAATATGTTAGCTTTTCATTCAAATGTCATATCGCTACTCAATTATTTTAAATTTAATGAATATTTCAGATTATTTGTGAGAAACTCTGAAGTGGGCCTCACAAGCTGTCTGTGCACGTAGTCTTTTTGTTTGGTGGCCACATGACCTTTTTCTCATCCAAGATTTGAACTGCCATTACCTATTGGACCAAATGGGTTAGTTGGGTAAGGAAAATAAGGAGAAAGAAGTCAACGTCACTTTTCGGTCAATTTTAATGGAAAAGTTAACGGTTTCACTTTACCATAAAGTTTAGGGGTGCAATTGTTCAAAATTTGAAGTTTAGGGTGTATAAGTGGAAATTGATCAAAGTACTTGGGGCGTAAGTGAAATTAATCCTACTTTCTAGAGTGTAAAACAAGGCGTTGTGTTGCTGTAAACTTAGGTATGGATGTACTTTTTTATTTGACATTAATGCAGTTTATCTTTGGTAAAAAAAAAAACTTAGGCAGTGTTGCCTTGTTTGGTTTCGTTTTAAGTAATACTCCCTTCTTCCATTTTTTAGGTGTCCAGTTTCATAACTCCAAAATGAGAAATACACCAATTTTTATCCATTAACTTTACAAAATGGACACTTATTAAGCGACAACCCAAGCTGAAATATTGGACTCTAAATAAAGGACGAAGGAAGTTAGTATGAGTGTGTCCGTGTATGTTTGTTGAACATTTTAATTTAGAGTTAATTTTGTTTCTATCTCTAAACTATTCACAATTTTTAGTTCATCTTTAAACTCTGAACATAGTCTATTTCACATCTTTAAGGAGAAATTTTTTCATCAAAAGCAAAGAAATCTTAAAATATTTTTCTTCATTTTCTTGATTTGTTCTCCTTTCGTCCCATCTATTTAGACCATTTGGTTGGTGCCAACATTTGGCAAAAAAATAAAAACAAATTGTTTCCATTATTTTTTTCTTAAATCTTTTCTCTAATTGAATGATCTCAATGACTTCTTTTGATTGGTATAAATCTATTTGATGAATTATTCAAAATTAATGTTTTTTTTAAAAAAAAATCTATTTTTGCGAAGTTATCATTTGTTCTCTTTTTTAATTCTTATTTTCTTTACACATCTCAAATTCTTTCTTATTTTGGGCAATAAAAATAATAATCATCTTATTTTTCTAAATAGGCCTAAAACATTGTATGCAAAGGTGTTATAGATATTTAAAAGGTCAATTTGGTAGAAAACTAAAGAAAAATCCACCAGCGTCACTTTTCCGTTTTCTAACGGAAAAGTTAACAGTTTTCATTTTACCATGAAGTTCAGGGGGTATAAGTAAAAATTAGTCAAAGTACAAGAGGTGTAAGTGAAATTAGCCCTAAAAAGTAAAGTGATAATCACAATGTTGGGTGTGCATATTTGTATAGAGCTCTATCTTATAGTATTTGATAATGAAGAAGTCCGACAATTTTTTTTGGTTTCAATTTGGGTTCGGTGCAGATTCTTTCTTACACTAAACCAAAACAAACCAAGTAGTATAATTTCACAACAAAAACTGCCCAACTACCCAGTGGGTAGAAAAAGTTAAGAAATACTAGCCCCATGCATATTGATTATTCGTCGGTTTCAGATAAAATAACCATACCTAGATACCTAGAGCTAAGGTCGGTCAATGCAAAATAGTGAAGAAATTGCGAGGAAAACGGTTCATTAACGTTTAATTGATAACGATCGAAAAGAAAGGGAAAGCTAGAAGCCATTAGATATAGCCAACTAACGTTCTATAGAGAGTTCTATTATCTGATAATGATACTTGACTTGCCAAAGTCTTTGCCGCGTGGAGTAGTCTTAGGAACATATGTAGCCACTAGTAATTGCAAGAATTTTTTGAGTGAGCTAGGCAGGCCCACATTGTTAATTATATAAAACAAAACAGAGACTATTCTTGTCCACGCTGATAATGACATATATTGGCTTTTCCAAGTCTTCGTCAATTGCTTTATGGACTCCAAGGAATACGGCCATGAGATGAGTGATCGTAAGACTTTTTGAACGAGGCAAGGCAAGCACACATTGGTAAATGGAACTAACACGAAAAGATGGGGCCAGAAACACTCTTTCCATCTATTCTTGTCTTCTTTGAATCTCTGATAATGACCTATATTGGCTTTTCTAAGTCTTCGTCAATTGCTTTATGGAGTCCAATGAATACGGCCATGAGACAAGTGATCGCAAGCTTTTTGAACGAGGCGAGGCAAGCACACATTGGTAAATGGAACCAACACGAAAAGATGGGGCCAGAAAGACTCTTTCCATCTATTCTTGTCTTCTCTGAATCTCTGATAATGACCTATATTGGCTTTTCCAAGTCTTCGACAATTGCTTTATGGAGTCCAAGGAATACGGCAATGAGACAAGTGATCGCAAAACTTTTTGAATGAGGCAAGGCGAGCACACATTGGTAAACGGAACCAACACGGAAAGATGGGGCCAGAAAGACTGTCACACCCTCGATTTTCAACATAATTATAAAGGAATTTTCATAAATAAAATCTCACTTAATACGCACAATTCCCCAAAAGAAAGTTGACATTTCCATTTCCATCAATTACGCTCTAACGCCCAAATTTTCACAAAAGTACATCTTTGGCTCAATGGCCCAAATCTCAATAAGTATCGAGTATCAAAGAAGTTAAAAGCTTACAATATCCTTTAATCAAAAGATTTACAATTAGAGTTACAAATACATCTTTTAAAAACAAATTACAAAGATGCCTTAATAGCTCTTCAGTGTTAGCTTTCAAAATCGTGTCCACAATCCATGCACTCCCAACATGAAGTTACTGTCCAGAGTTAGCACCTGAAAAGAAAGTAAGGTTTGAGCTACACTAGCCCAGTAGAAAGCTCTAATCCAACAATGTATGCACATGAAATGTAGGAACGATAACAAGAGGAACAACAGCAACTGAGACCAAAGGAATGGAGCAACAACAATAATCCATCTTCAATCTTTCATTTCCAAAATCAGTCATATTTTTCAACGTATAAACTTTGGAAGCATCGTGAATCAAAATGTATCTCGCACATGTGTCATGAGCCGAAGCTCTTACTGGGCCAATTAAAGGACCCCAATGTCCTCTGCCAGGCTCTTTATCCATTCGGGATGTCCTGATAGGAGCATATAGCTCATGCCGGGCCATTTATAGGACCCCGATGTCCTGATAGGAGCATATAGCTCATGCCGGGCCATTTATAGGACCCCGATGTCCTGATATATTTTCGCTGTGTCCGTAAAATTTCAAAATCCTTTTTCAATCAATCCGTACCGTTCAAATCCATTTTTGGTCCATAAACAATTTTGTACAATCATGTTCAAATGAGCATTAAGATCATTGATACGTGAAATGAAGACATTAGAGATGAGTACTCAAGTTAAGGGATCATTCGGGAAGTTCTTGGAGTGATTCAGAAGTGAACGGAACCCAAAACAATAAAGGATGGATCAAGTCAGCAAATTTGTCCAGACAGAAAGTGTTATCGATAACCTTAACGAGTGTTATCGATAACAATAGGTTGAGGTCAATCAAAACGCAACGTTATCGATACCATGAAGGGAGGTATCGATAACAAATGGGTTAATATCGTTCCAGAGGCGAGGGTATCGATAACAGATGGCAAATGTTAGGGATAACGGTGCAACGTTAGGGATAACGCTGACAGTGTTAGGGATAACAATGACAATGTTAGGGATAACAATGCGACGTTAGGGATAACGATGACACACGTTAGGGATAACGATGCAACGTTAGGGATAACAATGAGAAACGTTAGGGATAACGATGCATTTCTGGGTCTGGGAACGTAATGTTATCGATAACAAATAAATTTCTGGGTTTGGGAACGTAACGTTATCGATAACAATGGAAATGTTATCGATAACAAATGGGTTTCGAGCAGATTTTGACAGAACCGCGTGGGTTTTCAGCAGCAACAACAACAACAACAACCACAACAATCAATGGCACGAATCAAGGGAATAGAAACAAGTCATAAACATATATTGCAAGTTAGAACTCCCTACCTCAAAGATTGGAGAACGAATTCAAGAAATTCTCCAAGCCCTAGCCTCAAATCTTGGAACCAAATGAATTACACCTCCACCAAGCTCACACCGGTGCAATACGGGCCGCAATACGCGAATGAACAAAGGGATGAAGGCTATTTTGTTTGGGTTTTGGGTGATTTTGGTTGAAATTTGGTAAGAGTGAGTGAGGGAGAGGGAGACCGAGAGAGAGAAGAGAACGAGAGAGTGAGAGAGTGAGAATTGGGAAAATTGTTTCCCTGCCTCACACACACACAAGTCATATACACACTACACACTTCACACTTTCACCCCTCAAATACAACACACTTGCACATTAACCCCAATCTCAATATTCCAAATCAATTTTCTCCTTTTTATTTCCATTTAAAACATTTAAATAAATTTTACAAATTTACGGGTCTCTACAAAGACTCTTTCTATCTATTCTCCGATAATGACATGACTTTGCCAAGTCTAGGGCGGCTCCACATCGGTTAAAAGAATGCACTAATTTTTTAAATTTTTTTCTATAAATAAATCAAGTTGTTCTCAGTATTGTTGGCACAAAGTTATTTGTGCAAGGTTAAAATATAAAAGTCCAACTAAATTTGGACACAAAATATTATAGTCCAACAATGTAAAATAAGTCCAACCCAAATAAGTTTGACTGCTTGAGAATGTAAAACTTAAAGTGGTGTAAAAATATACAAAAAGTAACAAGTGGAGTACTATTCTTCTTTCATGTGAGTAACAAAGATCTTTTTTCCCTTATTTTTAACCAAATACATCTAACTCTTTGCTCCGATCTTGTAACGAAAGCATGAGGGGGTTTGAGGGGGTTTAAACAAATCCATTGAGTTAAAAAAATATACTAAAATTTTGTATTTCTTAATATAATATAACCTTTCTTTGTCGCATTGGGTCATTCGTGCATAGCTAATGTAAGTGAAAATCTACTTAAATCTGTAAGTAGATAGATAGTATATGACAAAAAACACAACTAATCAGGCTCAATTTATTTTTAATCAAATAAAAATCTGTATTGAAATAGAGTTTGCAGTGCGAAAATTTTTTGCACGATTTTGTCGCCGCTGAATAGAAATTCTAATCAACTGGGACTAGCTTAGTTAGCCAGGACTCTTGCATCTCACTAGGAGGTCAGAAGTTCGAGTATTCCCACCTGCGTGTGGGTGTTCTTCCCTTATAAGTCTTTTCCTTTTTTCTTTGTTTCTACTCTATAATGGGCTTATTTATTGTATTGGTTGAGTTGTTAGGTTTGGTTATCTCGTGGACTCTCACAATTGATGTAGTGTCCTGGATTTGTACTATGTAAAATGATCTCTTCTATAGATTGGAAAATAGAACAGAAATCCTGGAGCCGCCGCTGGCCAAGTCTTTGTTGCTTTATGGAGTTGATTGAAAGATCGATCTTATAACAAAGTCCAGACTAAAGACCCATCTTATAATACTAACAGAACAAACTTTAATTGGCGTGTGCCTTGTTTGGATGGCAATTTGAAAAAAAAAAAAATCTATTCGAAAAACACTTATTACTCACAAAAAACACTTATTACTCGTACTTTCAATCATTACTCTCATTTCTCTCTCCTCTCTCCAGTTATTATTCTTATTTCTCTCTCTATTTCCTTCCAATCATTACCCTATTTTCTCTCTCTAATCATTACCCAAAATTCAAACTAATTTTTTTTTCAAAACATCATCCAGAGATTAGTCAAAAGAAAAATAATTGGTACGTCCAGGAAATCACGTTCTTACAAATTGTGAACTTGTTCAAATAAGAAAAAAGGCATAAATTAGTATTCTGATGAAAAACTTTAATTACTACTTGGCTAAAATACTCTTTCCTTCGGGGGTCATGGGTGTATTTGCAATAACTGTAAAACATAATTTAGATTATTGATTAAATTTTAACTTACAACTACGTATATAGATTTTGGAGTCTATAGAATACATTGAATATTTCTTTATGTACGAAGGGGAAAATGAATTAAGTTGTAATAAAACCTAGTAACAACTGTAGTAAGCTAATGATGATCAAATATATATATAGATATTTGATAGTCCAAAAGTTGAAAATAACCTTGTGAATCATAACCTTATAATGCATATCATAACTTTTGCGTAAGCTAATCAATCGCAACTTTTTAGCAATATATTCATAACGTTTTGGTGCATCTTGTAACTCTTATACAACAATATGGTTGGTAACATTTTCATTGTGAATCATAATACTTTGGTCTGTTTTGTAACTTCTAAAAAAATGTAACATTTTCAGCAATACGTTTCGTAACATCTTGGTCTGTTTCATAACTTTTTAACTAAAAACTCATAAATTTTTAATTACATATAATCAATTGTGCAATCAATCATGATCAAGTACAATCAACCGGTTAATCAAATATGTAATTCATTTTGTTGATGTTCAATTCCGTAGTTCGATTAAACATTATAACCGCTTTTGCAATTGAATTGACTGCGATCGGGAAATAATGTGAACTCGATTACTCAATCAATTTGCTAATTGATGGATTTCGGTAAGTCCTTTCATTGATTGCAAAATAAGTTAGAACTAACATTGCAATAGGTTTTGAAAGCAATTGTTCTGGATAACACAAATAATTAATTATATGATAGATTATATTTCTTTGTGGTTTCAATTGCTAACTAATTGATTTGTATCGATAACACTTATAATTGATTATCTTATCAAATTGGAGTGTTAGTTATTTGTAATTTGGATGCGAGCACTAATTTACAAGGCACTAATAGTACATCTGCTGACAAAAAACAAATAGCATGTCCTAAATATTTCCATCCCAAAAGGGTAAATTTATCTCGTGACCATTACTCTCTTGCACACCAATTAACTTTGATAGTGTTCGCTACTTGTTTAATTCGGATGATTGACTTCACAATCCCTTTTAATTGGACTATTATGTGAAAGTTCACTATGCAATTAAGGCATTGTGAAAAATATTAAATAGAATAATATTTTTTTTAAAAATCAAAAGAAAAAAATTGGCCAAACATAATTCTAGGGTTTTATCACCCTGGAATTTTCTGTTCGAATTTTATCTGGTTTATTTGCTTCCCCTCCTTTAATCATTGTCTCAACTTAGTTCTTGATTGCCGAGAAACCGTATGTAGAAGGAGGAGGAACGGATATAATGGATTGAACTGATAGAGGTGGCGACAGACGGACTGGGATGAGCGTTGACGGATGGATTGGCGGATTGCGATGAGGGACAACAACGGGTCTTGGGTTTGGTCGAAAGGGGGATTAGAAAGACAATAGGGTTATATTATTTCTTTTCATGCAAGTATTTGGGTTACCTATTGTTTAGGTAATCAGTAATGTGTTGTAATCATATCGTAACTTTTTTAATGGTCTAGATTATGTCTTACATGACAAATAATGGGGATGCATATCATACACACCCAAATAAGGAGTGTCAATAGTAGTGAATAAATACTCATTGCAAGATTTTTCAATGAGTCAAGTTCCACATTATGTACTAAAATCGATAGAGATGGATATGAAATCGCCAATAAATATCAAATACAAGAGACAATATTACCAAGTCTGTGCTGCAAAATTTTTCTAACGAGTTCTATTCTATGATAATAACTCTGAATTGGGTTTGACAAGTCTTTGCTAGCTTTTGTATAGAGTCGTAAAGACATGGCCATCAATCCCTAATGGTAAAACATAGGGTTCTCAATCAATGGTTGCGAGATTTTTCTAAAACAAAACGGAGATGGAAAGATGTGGAGATGCTATTCTTGTCTATTCTTTGATAATTACATATGTATTTTCCAAGTCTTCGCTGATTTATGGAATCCATGAAATATGCCATGCATGAGTGATCGAAAGATTTTTTGAATGAGTCAAGCTCACTCACTTTGTTATATAAACATACGGAACCAACACGGAAAGATAAGGAATTACTCTTCTCATCAATTCTATGATAATGACATACGACTTTGCCAAGTCTTTATTGCTTTATGGAGTTATAGTAAAATGGCCGTTAGTGATAGAAAGATTTTTATAATAGAGTCAAGACTCAAGATCCATCTAACAAACACGGACAGAGAAGGGAAGATTTCTATCGAAATTGATAACTTTGGCGTGCTACCTTGCTAAGTTATTGTCACGTTGTATTTGTTCCCCCAAAGATATATTAGTCAAGGTGAAGACACCCTGAGATACAGATTAAAAAATTAATGCAATTTTGTAGAATTATGTTCTTAAAAACTGCAAACTGTTTTCAAATCAAAACTGTGAATTTGAACTAAGTTGTACTCTCTCCATCCCTTTTTAAGTGTCCCACTTTGTAATTCCAACTTATTAAGAAAATATCATCATTACACATTTCATATCAACTTTTACCTTCACTTTTCATACTTACCCTCTATGGAGATATCATTATTACAATTTTACTCACTAACTTTTCAAAATGTAATATACTTTTAGGGGCAAAATAGAAAATGTACCAACTTTTACCCACTAACTTTACAAAATGAACATTTATTGAGGGACAGCTCAAAATGTAATACTGGACTTTAAAAAGAGGAAGAAGGGGGTAAGAAAATTGGAAACCTAGTAACATTTGTTGTAAAAGCTAAAAATGATCTTATAGCTAAATTATAATCCCAAAGTTGAAAATATCTGAAACTCCAAAAGCTATACAACACATCTCTACAACAAACATTTTGGATGGTGTAGTGTTGGTGAAGCATTTTGAGGTTGGAATAAAATTGATGAAGCTCTATATTCAGAGCTGCTAATGTTGATTTTCTCTCAAAAGTCAGATATTTTTATGGTTTCATATCATTTTTGGCCCTAGGATGTTGTAGACATATTTTGGTTGGTTCCTTCGCAACTATGTTTTCTTTAAGGGTTTTGAGTGACATATGAATCAGATTAATTATTAGGGGTGAGCGTCCAATTCTAGCTTGTTGGGATGCTTCCTCCCTATTATAATGCTTTCGTGCCCTTTGATTAATCCCTTTCATCTTTATAACTTCCATTGTCGTTGATGAATTAATTTCTTTTCTTTTGGTGGACGAAAAAAGAAAATATCTAAAGTTAAAAATTCAAGGTTGTGTTCAAGTTCTTCAAATCACCTTGGATCTAAGCTACTATTGATGAAGCTGTATTCAAAGCTACTAATGCTGTTTTTCGCTCAAAAGTCAGATATTATTATGGAGGTTGCTACTTGTTTAGAATTTTGGATGTTTTGCTTTCGTATTATTTTTGATCCTTGGATGTTGCAGACATATTTTGGTTGGTTCCTTTTCCACTGTGTTTTCTTTTGGGGTTTTGAGTGGCATATGAATCTGATTATCGGGGGTGAGCGTCCAATTCTAGCTAGTTGGGATGCTTCCTCCCTATTATCGATGCTTCTGTGTCCTTTATTAATTTCTTTTCTTTTGGTTGATGAAAAAAGAAAATCTCTAAAACTAAAACTTCAAATCACCTTGAATCTAAAACTTCGTGAGAGGAATATTTGATAAAAAGAAAATTCATACCGTTAAGAAGAAACTAAAATATATGAAACCACTTTGGAAATTTTAATGACCAACCATTAAACAAGATGGGTGTGTGATGTGGTTGCTTCCTTCTTTATCATGTATGTTTCATTGAAAGGCAAGCAAATCGCACGAAATGCCAAGGAGGTGAGGAGGAGGCCATGTCAATTATTCTATGATGGTCCAAGACATGCATGGCCAAATCTTTTCGGTTGGGTTGCAATTAATCATTTTTAGGCACACACAATTTTAGTTAATATGTATATGCAAAGATATGGATAAACTAGTAAAATTGAAATTCGGATGTACTTTAAATTTTCTGCAAATATTTTAAAAGTAATTAATTTCATCTCACTTTAATTTTTTGGTTGCAAATCGGGTACCATGTGGTACCCTACGCACACATCCGGGCCATCCAAAATTTGACTGACGGTCCAGATTAAAAGGTACTGAACGGATTTAAAAATAAAAAAGGAAAGAAAATGTGATTCAATTCGAACCATCGGTTGTATTTTTGAACGTCCTGAATGTGCGCGTCTGGTACCACGTTAGCTGTACCCCATTTGCACCAAAAAATTTCTCAACAAAGCAAAACTATGCATATATACACCATTTGAATTACTTGACTCTCAAGTCCTAGAGTAGTAAATTACAGTTTCATCCTTCTAATGGCTCTCAATTAAATGAAGAAAAAATAAAACAAAGCGATTCACAAATAACCAACAAAGCAAAACTATGCATACAACATCGAATTACTTGACTTTCACAGAAACTCCAAAAAAATTAATTTCGAGTTTACTCTTTCTGTCGTAAATAGTATTGGAATAAGGGTACAACAATAGATGAGTCCAAATTAAACTTCTACACGATACTCACAAACAAAAGATAGTGCATTTGACTCCCCTAAAAACTCTATCCAGTTATGCAACATTTCTCTCAATCGGATTCAGAAATTATCTCTAAGATACTGCTAAAATGCCTTCCGCCCATGTTTCCCCTTGTAATTGACCCATTGGTGGTAGAAAAGGGATTTGGGGGCATGCCCAAAGTATCTCCATCTCCCTCAAGCATTTGAACCACAACTTTCATTGAGGGCCGGTCTCCTGGGTACCACTGGATGCACCAAAGTCCTACAACTGTTAGCTTCTTAACAATCTTAGCATCTCCGCATTCCTCAGCTTCATTGTTATTTACTTGTTCACAATTTAAACGATTATAAATCCATTCAGGAAAGTAAACTTCACCATTATTTTGTTCTGCACGAACATCAGTATTCTTCTTCCTCCCTCCAACCATTTCAAGCAACAACATTCCAAAACTATAGACGTCTGACTTGTGTGACACATTGCCGAAGTTCCTTGAGAACACCTCTGGTGCAATATAACCCACGGTTCCCCTAGCAGCTGTCATGGATACAATGCTTTGTTCTTTCGAGCACAACTTGGCTAGCCCAAAATCAGAGATTTTTGGAATGAAATTTTTGTCTAACAAGATGTTATGAGGCTTAATATCGAAATGAAGGATTCTTTGATTACAACCTTGGTGAAGATATTCAATTCCTTTGGCTATGCCTAGAGCAATATCTTGGAGCTTTTGCCAACCAAGGGAAGCTCTTTCATGATCAGATGATATGAATTTATCTAGAGAATCATTTGGCAAGTACTCGTAAACAAGCGCCTTGTTATACCCATCAGCACAAAATCCGACCAAGCGAACCACATTGACATGGTGGATCGTACCTATCGTTCCCACTTCATTGATGAAGTCGTCCCCATTACCAGTGAAGTTGTTGAGGATCTTGGCTGCAATAGGAACATCTTTGGAAAGCTCTCCCTTGTAAACTATTCCATAACCTCCTTGGCCAAGTTTGTCCTTAAAATTATGAGTGATTTTCTTTATCTCAGCATATGTGTACCTTGTAGGCTTGAGAGCTCTGTAATTCTCTAAAAACCTTTCAACCTTTACTTGATCCTCTTTCCTTAAAATGTTGGATCTGTGGGCAAAATATGTAGCTATGACAAGTACAACATAAAGAAAAATGCCAGCTTGAATCAGTCCTGCAAGTTTGAACAACCGAATTATTAAGAGAAGAGCAATGATACATACATACCCATCAACCACACCTCCTACCACTCTCCTCTCACATATGTGTGGAGTCACAAAATTATTAGGAACCTGTTTGTGGATCTCATAATTATGTTTGTGTATCTACACAAAATGGAATTCCACACATGTGTGAGAGAGGAAAAAAGCCACTCCCCGTCCTTTGTTGGAGGTGTGATTGGTATGTGTACGTGTATTCATTAATAGAATGTAGAGAAAAAAGATGGGAGAAAAAAGAAAGATAATCCACCTGTAACAAGTGGGCTTTTTGTTTCACCTGTATAAGATAACAGAAAGCACCAGTCAATTTATGGTATGAGAAATTTATAAAATTAAATCAAAACTTCTTTATTTTTTTTTCCGTGAAGTTGCCAAGACCCAAGCATCAAAAACCCAACTTGAAGAAGTTAGGCTCCATTTGTTTCCGTATAAATTATTTTACATGAAAAAGCTATTCCCGTAAAATCACTTATAAAATAATTTAACGACTTTTATTTTGTGTGCTTTGCTACCGTCGATAATGTTTTTTTTTTTTACCTTCGGCTGCACCATATCCAACTTTCTAGGTGAGTGAAGTAGGAAGATGAATTGAAAGGATCATATGAATTTCGAATTTGAAGGTGAATTAAATTTGGCCATTAAATTTGGCCATAAGTTATTTTTGTTGATTTGCTGTAAAAGGTTTTAATGAAGAAAATGTTTGACCTGTATTTTAGGTAGCCAAATATAGGAAAATCAGAAAAATCTTGAAGAAATTAAATATACATCCTACCTACTAGACTTATTTAGGTGTTCATCCTAAGGGTTTTAAAAACTTATGTTTTCATCGTCAAACTACATTGTTGGCCCATTATATCCCTAGTATATATTGGTATAGATATTTGTATATATATTATTTTCATTTACCTTAGTAATATTCATTGTCGTTTCCATGGGCCCAAAAATCCGGGATGATGCAATCCCATTGAACCAAATCTGTTCTTTTCTCGCCCAAAAAATTAACTCCCTGTATCTCAAAATTATACCTTACACTCTCTCCACTCTCTCATGGAGAATGAGGAAAGGGGAAGACTGGTTGCCCCAGACAAATTCTATTCGTCTTGTTGTGCTTCTCCCTTACTAATATCTTCTCTCTCCTCGCTTCCGGCCAAAATCCGCTACCCTCTCCTCCGATGCCACAACATCTTTTTCGGATCTGTGTCTCTATCGTTGTCCGTGCCTCCAATGAAGTTGCCGACGAGTTCGGATTCAGTTTTAGGTAATACATTTTACGATTTTTGTCATGTTTGTGAATTGATGATGTTTTGTTCACATACCTCGATTGAAACCTATACTTCTCAAACATTATCATGTTTTATGATTTTTGCCATTTTTTTATTTGATCATGTTTTGTTCATCTACCTCGATTGAAATCTACACTTCTCAAAACTTGTCAAGTTTTCTGATTTTTGTCATGTTTTT
This sequence comes from Rhododendron mucronatum var. ripense, assembly GCA_019656295.1. NCBI lineage: Eukaryota > Viridiplantae > Streptophyta > Magnoliopsida > Ericales > Ericaceae > Rhododendron > Rhododendron mucronatum. The sequence continues at coordinate 3,014,164 of BPLT01000034.1, read as the reverse complement.
ATTTGATCATAGTTTGTTCATCTACTTCGATTGAAACCTATACTTCTCGAAACTTGCCATATTTTCAAAATTTTTGATGTTATTTAATTGATTTTGTCTTGGTCATCTACCTCGATCAGGTTTTGCCATGTTTTGCGAATTGATCATGTTTTGCCATGTTTTTCGGCTTATACATTCATTTTTATAAAAGTCGTGTTTTCTTTTTAGATTTTAGAGGAATGAAAATATGAGAGAAAAGATTAGGAGAGAAAAAAATTCAAAAGATTAGGTGAGAGAAATATTTGAAAGAGAAAAGAGATTTAAGATAATTAGCAAAGATTAAAAAGAGAGAGAGAGAGAGAGGAAGATTAGAAAAATTAGGAGAAAGAAATTGTAGTTTAGGATTTAATTGAATTTGAGGATGGAAAGATAAGTATTTAACCACATTTGGATGAGCAACTAAATAAGTAGGATTAAAAAGACAGCTAATTAAGTTCCCCAAACCCAAAACAAACAAGGCTATCTGTAACTTTATAATTAATTGAAAAAGAAATAAAATTATAGCACGAGGATAAGTGAAGTAAATTAAACATTCTTCCTTTTCTTTTGAAGGATGAGAATGAGATGATGAGATGTAATGTACCTCTTGTTGTTGGTGGCTTAGGGTTAAAGCATTCGGTTTCATACTTCTTGCTGTTGTTGCTACTACTCCGTCTGCAATACTTGCCTTCTTCTTCACATTTCCAACAATCTGGTAGGTTCCACCAAAAGGTTTTGCCTGATAGGAATGCTCTGTATATACATGGAACTGATGGAATGGTATGCATCTTTGTGCAATTCAAAAGGTTTTGCCTGATATAATCCGAACCCATCAAGTAGAGATGGTGACCTGGACGGCTAAGGCATGGGAGCAGTGCATATTTGTAATAATAAAAATATGGATCTAATAAGAAGGGACAACTGAATATGTACAATTCACAGAGAGTAGTACTGTTGCCCCGGAAAGGGAATTGATAATCTAGGAATGGAGAGGTGTTGATTATTAAGCTTAGGTTTTGATGCGGAAAACAACTGGAGAACTGGTATGTTAACTCCTGAAAACTGTAATCGATGTCTTTGACCACTGCCTTGGAAAAGAATGGGAGATCAACCAGGGTTTCGCTGTTGTTGGTAGGAGAGCAGGTTAGAGCAAAGCCAGGCCCATAGCCACAACGTTCTGGTTGATGACCCTTTAGCCAGAACGGGAACCGGATTTCGGGGCCCTTGTCTCCACACATCGCAGGCTTGTTGCACTCATCATCGGGATCGCGATCATGTGTTCCAGCTCCACCCCCAGTAGGCGACAAGAAGAAGAATAAGAGCAAGAGGAAGATCAACATTTTGTTATTAGTTGTTGATGATCCACTGCTGTGGCGTTCTTTAATAACTTTATCTGCTGATTCTTCTTCAACTTAAAGGACCTCAAGTCTTTTAATCGTGTCAAGGTGTTTTTCTACGTAGCATTCACTCTGTCCCTTTTTAAATGTTCACTGTAATTCTGCGTGTCATTTTTAATTACCTATATTTCTCGATGTATATTATATTGGGAAAGACTACAAACACACCTCTTATGTGGGTGTGTATCATATGCACCTCCCAAAATGTTATGAATTATAGAGAAAATGTTACGAATCGTATTGCTAAAAAGTTACAAATCGTATAAAGGTTACGATATACACCAAAATGTTATGAATCATAATGAAAATGTTACGAATCGTACTGCAAAAAAGTTATAAATTCTAGAACAAAGGTTACGAAATATGCTAAAATGTTATGAATGAACCATAAAATAGGTGCATATGATACACCCTTTTAAGGGGTGTGTATTGTAGACTTTCCCTATTATATAATGTAGATCTTATTTGATAAATCTCAATTATTTATATAAGACAATGATTTTAAAAATATAAAAAATAATATACGTCAAGACATATATAAGCTATTGAAAATGGCACATAGAACCACTGTGAATATTATTTTTTTATTAGCAAAGAAAAGATTTTCATATCATTCAAAATAATAATACGAAACAGAAACCTTGTAGTGACACTCCAGGACAGGAAGCAACATGAACAAATGTAGTACCTCACCTATCATTACATCTCACCTCTCATTCTTTTCAATAAAAAAGAAACGAACTCCAAAGTTGGTAAGGAAACCAACAAACACCTTTAAAAAAACTGAGCCCCCAAATGAAAGGGCAAAGTCCAGCACCTAAAAAGAAATTGTCCAAAACAAAAAGGGCAAAAAAAAAAAAAACCCTAACCTAATCGGTCTGCCATGACGAAACCCATTCTCCAACGCCGCCCCGTGGCTTGCGTATACCTAGGTCTATGTTACACGTTTTTTTTTTTTTTTAAGATGTGCATTTTTTGTTTAGCTACGCAAGGATGTATCTTGGAAATTTATGTAGCGCTTATAGTTTCGGATGATATGCATATTTCTTATGTGTGGAATGCAAATTTTTTCATTCTAGATTCACGACCATTACGGGTGATTTGTGTATTTTTTAAATATTGTGATGTTAAAAAATTCATGACCACTGCAACTATCTCCTCTTATATATGAACTTCGTTCAATACTTCCGATACTATTATACAACAAGATATATGTAAACTTTTACCATTACCATTACGTTACCTGATAACTTATTCAAAACCTTGACAAGTACACTAAAATGGTACTTGTACATGAAAAGATTCCTTGGAAGGATACAGATTAAACACTGATCATGTTAAAATGGTCAGAGGATGCAATATTGATCATTCTCTCTCTCTCTCTCTCTCTCTCTAAACTTATCTCCTTCCTATGTCGAGCAGAAGGCTTCTCTCCGATGTCTACAAAACCCATAGTCTTCTTCTTCTTCTTGCCCTGTTTTTGGGCAACTGCTATGCTCAAACAAGTCCCAATTGTGTCTCCTCTTGTGGAAATATCCACAACATCAGTCCCCCATTTCGACTAAAAGAAGATCCAGATTATTGCGGAAACAAGAAATACGAACTGGAATGCAACCACAATCGTCCTGTACTGTACTGGTATTCCTCCACAAAATACTACGTCCACTCAATCAACTACAACAACTATACAATCCGACTAGTCGATGTTGGCTTACAACAGGGAAATTGCTCCTCCCTCCCTCTTTATTCTTCGTCAGAACTCAACTTTACTGGTTATTATGATGCCACACCCGGACCATATTACTTAGCGTACGATCCCGGAGCCGGTGATGCTTCTTATGCGGCTTATTCTTTTCACCGTCATCATCGAATCCCATGGGATGTGGCTGTGGCACTCTGGGTAGATTGTGAAAAGCCAGTAAAATCTCGATTCTACACGGAAAGTAATACTAGTGCTTCTAGTTGTATTGATAAAGCAACTTCTTCTTCTTCTTCTTCTTCACTCTCTTCCGGGGAAAAGAGACGCTATTCTTACTTTTTGTTCGGAAGCTTAAAACTTTCGGACGTGGCAGATCAGTGCAAAATAGATGAGATACTTATAACAACGTTGTGGTTGCCAGCTGATAAAAGCCAAGCAAACATTTCCTACTCGGATTTCCACAGTAAATTGGAGTATGGGTTTGAGCTTTCCTGGCTGTCCTCTCTCTGTGACCAATGCCAAGAACAAGGGCGCTTTTGTTACATAAGGTCTAATTACAGCGTCAAGTGCTACAAATTCTGCGATTATTGGTCCAGCACCCAAAACAGGACCTTTGGATGTAAGTACGATTTTCTATTCGATACCTTAATAATGTGTACGATTTTCTATTCGATACCTTTTACTCGATGTACCCTCTTTGAGTTTAATAAAATTTTCTTTTGCCGATTAAATAATAATAATAATAATAATAATAATAATAATAATAATAATGTGTACGCCACTTAAGTAGCAGTAGTAGTGATGACCTTATACAAAATAAGGCTACAAAATACTCATCTGTGTCCAAATATTTTTATAACTCTAACGTACTGCTAGGTACCCGAAAAAAGAGTCCCGAAGTTATCCCAAATACTCCCTCCATTCTAATTTACTTGTCCATCGTTCTATTCTAACCGGATAAAAAACTAGTTATTATATCTTTAAATTGGTAATGAATTTTACATTCAATATGGATCTTGTTTGATATATCTCGATTTGTTCTATAATACAATATTTTTAAAATCACATAAAACATTATAAATTACAAGATATAATCAATTGAAAAGTGGTATGAACTTTCAAAAGTGACAATTAAATTAAAACGGAGGGAGCAGATTTTTAGAGATATTTATGATCGTTAATAGACTTTTATTATTAACGGTAAAAAATACCTATTCAGGGTAAAAAATACCTAGCATTGCTCTTATTGTACACAGTCACATGCCACAAAGATTTCCACAGTAAATTACATTTGCGTCATTGGGAATAACAGCACTGTGATCACTTATTACGGACTACAGAGTACTGCTATAACTCCTTGTAAAACAGTCATTTCAATGTGCATAAGATTTCCCAATCGATACCGTCGTGTGACCTCTGCTACGCCCCATGGGTTGTGATAATACTGGACTGAGATCCCGTCCAATTTCCCTTTTCTTCTGTCCATTTAATTAGTTTTGGAGCGTTTGTGAGCTATTTTCGGGTCTATAACAATGATCAAAATTGTTTGAATCATTGTTGTGGTTTAGTCACATGTCTTAAGATTGTGTAGAATATGAAATTGTCTATCTCCAAATTAATGTTTCTATATTCTTAATTGTCATTTCTATCTCCAAAATTTGGGGTTGAAGGCTTTTGTATTTTGTTCCAATCCAGGATTTGTTAAGTAAAAACTATGACGAGTAGCAAAACAAAACTACTTGAATTTCGAGATGCTTTAATTTCTGTTTGCGATTGTAACTCGTTCACTCAAAAACTGCAGGTCGCTTGGAGATTTTCTGCCAGAGTAGGAGTTCTCTATCTCATTTGTTTTCTACCCTTTTAGTGCACAGTATGTTATAAAAATATTGCTATAAAAGCATTCACAGTGAACTAATCAAAATTACAATATTGCTAAGATTAGCAATATTTGTTTAAAAAAATTCTCACATTGGATTAACTAAATTTAGCATCATCTTAACAATTAATCAAATTTTAGCCCTTCGATAACCAAACTAACTAGCAACATTTTCTCAATAATCAAATTTAGTGAACTACACATCTTTTCAATCAAGTATATTGTCTTAAATTTTTTTTTACATAAAGCTGTTTTTTCAAAAAAAATTATTATTTTTTCAAAAACTTTTTTCTTTTTTCTTTTTTTTTTCAGAAAATAATTTTCAAAAATTCTTTTGGGAAAATTACTTTGTATTTCTAATAAAAAATATTTATTAGTTTGAAAACTGCTAAAATAAAACTTTTCAATATTAATAGTTTTTAGCTTTTTGTAGTTTGAAAAAGTGATGTTACAAATTTTGGTTATCCAATTTTGATTACACCATTGTGGACATCTACATTGTTAACTTTAACAATTCCTTAAATGGATAGTTAAAAGGTGATGTGGTAACTTTTGATTATCCAATTTCAATTAGTCCACTACGAATGCTCTAAAGTCTAAGCCGCTAGCCATAAGTATAGTAGCATTAGAATAAATCACTTTGCTCGACTTTTGTAATACTGAGTTCTTCTAAACTTAACTTTTTTTTTTTTGAACAGCTTATAAACTTAATTTTACTTATTTCTTTGTTTTGTGTGTTTTGTTCATTTTTTAAAATTTTTCGTTAGATTCGCGTGATTTTTTTTTGGATTAATCATGCGTCTCGACTAGAGGAGTCTAAAAAGTATAAAATTATTACCAAAAGTAAAAAAAAAGTTCCCTAAAGACAAAAAAAGTATCAATCTGTCTTTAGAAGCTTATGTACTGTCTTATTTGAATTTTTTGAATATCGATCCATATTTTTTCTAATGGCTCTATCTTCTAACTCCTTATAATTAGATCTACCGAATTTGTGGTAAGATCTGTAAATGCGTCTTAGACTGAGTTATAATTTCATACATCAATGGAACTACCTTGATCGGTTGACTGAACCATATTTATTGCAGCTTATTTCTTTCCTGGGTACAAATTTCGTGGGCTCATAATTACAGGTTAGATCTATTCCTTCTTTACTGCCCAAAAACTCTAGAAATATCGTTACACCAAAATTGGTTGTAAACAGGATGAAAAAGGAAAATATCGAAAAATTTAGGCCAAGTTTTGGGATTGTAAATTTGGGGATTAAAGTTTGAGAAAATGATGAGCCGGTCACGCTTTTCAAGTTTATAGTCCTTGGAGTCCTTCCGTGTTTCTCTCTTCTCCCCTTGTCCACCACTCTCTCTCTCCTCTCTCTTCTGCTATGCTACTGCTATGACTTAGAGCATGTACATCAATAGCTCTGTATTTTACCTACCCAAATCTCACTTTTTTTATTTTACCTACTCAAATTTTTCTCAACACTACACCAATCCTCTCTACTATCATCTCTATTCTTATAAATACTATAAAATATTATCCATTCATCTCTCTCCCACACTCACAATCTCTTCATCCACAGAAAATTCAAGAATTGAACCCAGAAATTGTCCGGTGAAGAAATCTATCGAAAAATTATCTGATTTTGAACCAAATCCCACAAATTGACCCCAAACCCACAAATTGAACCCAAACGCACAAGTTGACCCCAAATCTTTCGATTTTGAACTGTACAAAATCAGATGAAGCCGATCGGAAAACTTTGCCTGAAGAAGCCAACGAGCAAGCGTTGATCACTGTCGACTCCGGCTATTTCTGCTGCTCGTCAAGAAAACTTTGTCGCTCGCCGATCGGAAAAACTAAGCTGCTCGTTGATCTTCGTCTTCGTCAAAATCGTCGTCCTCATTCTACTGCTCCACACGGGGGGAGAGAGAGAGAGAGAGAGAGAGAGAGAGAGAAATAATAAAATAAAGGATGGCGGTGAACAGTATCTCGGTAAAAGTACCGAGCAATTGAAGCAAATGTATTTTTGCTTTGCCTTTTGCTATGCTGGTGCAGAGGAATATTTTGGGTTTTCCTCTGTATTTTACCTAATAGATACCATATACCGAACCTTGTGTACATGCTCTTAAAAAGTTATCAAGAAAAAGACGAGTACTTTTTTCAAGTTTTTCAAAAAAGCATACTTTTTCGCTCTAATGCATCACTTTCTTTCTCTTTTATTATATATATATATATATATCATTTTTATGAAAATGTAATTTTTAAAATCTACTCGACGAAATATATCAAACAAGTACCATATTGAATGTGAAATTATGTACATAAATTTTTTTTGGTGTAGGCTCCTCTTTTTTATTTTGAAATTAAGCATAGAAAAAAAAACTGTTAATTAACTAATTAATACTGTAAATTAACACTATTAATTAGGGTTAATTAACTATTAAATATATTAATTTATAAAAAGTGAATATGTAGGGCCCGTTCCAAAACCGGAATAACAACTTATTTTTTGTCTAATAATAAGGTGTGTTCCAAAGGGTGAATAAGTAATTATTTTTTAAAAAGATAATTTCAAGCTAAAAAATTATGTGCTTACGCAAATAATTTTCCTATCACTATGGATCTTTCTTTAATACGGTTAAAATTGAAAAATTATTTTTCATTTATATTATTTTTGAGTTTGAAAATATGAAAATAAGCTGCTTATTTGAATTTTATTTAACAAAACTTCAAAATAAATATTTATAAAATAAGAAAGTTTCTGAAACGGACCCTAAAGCTTTCAAACATTGTAAATTTATTAGTAAAATATAGGAGTACTTTAAGAGGGAGAGAGGAAAAAGAACAAAAGTACAAAAGAGAGAGAGGAGAGAGAGGGATGAAAGAAAAATAGAGAGAGGGATGAAAGAAAAACATTTCTGTGGGTGCTCAGAGTGTGGGCTAGCCATGTGCTTGTGTCAGTGTGTAAAGAGACAAATGGCAGAGGGAGAGTGAAAGTCACACCGAAGAAGAAAGAGAGAGGAGAGGGAGAGAGAAGAATGGTGCCCGCGCGTGAAATAGGACTTGGTGGGAATGAATTTGTTCGTATTTGTGTGCAAGGACCTAATGAAAGATAGTCCACTCACATATATAGGACCGATTGAGCAGAAGCCCTTAAAACTTTCTGACCCCGTTGGGTTGGGCTGGAAAGGGAAGGGAAGGTACGTACAAGGGGTGGGAATCAGGGATAAATTTAGGCTTAAATTTTCTTGATTTGTTTGGGATTCTACACAAAATGTGGGAATGTGTAGCATTGTTTCAAAGATGCACAATCTCATTTGATGCGATTCAAAAAGAAAACGAAAATTTTAAAATGGCACTTGAACTTTGCACCAAATGTCACAGAGACACTTGAACTTAAAGTTTATTTCAATTAAACATTTGTACTAACAAAATTTCAAAATTTAGACCCCCGTCGTTATACTCTGTCCCAAAAATTGCTGACATGGCATCTCTAACTTATTTAAATTGTCCTATTGCACATATTTCCAATAGGGGACGATGCACCCAAGAGAAACACATCACTTCTGAGGGAGATGGTGAAACAATAGTCAGACTTCTAAAGAGAGAAATGGAGGGAAATCAATTAGTTTATGGTCATTTTCCCTCCAAAACGTGAGGTAAAGTGAGCGGTTTAGCTTGGATATATGCATCGTTTTCTGTTGGAAACATGTGAAATGAGGCCACTCAAATGGGTAAGAGATGCCCTGTCAGTAATTTTTTGGACGGAGTATAACGGCGGGGGTCTAAATTTGAGAATTTTGGTAGTACATGTGTTTAATTAAAATAAACTTAAGTTCAGGTGCCTCTGTGACATTTGGTGCAAAGTTCATGTGCCATTTTGAAATTTTCCCAAAAGAAAAAGTGACCATTTTATATACCATAATTCTAGGACATGCATTTAGGGATGAGCAAAATAACTGTTAAACCGCGAATCTATTACAAACCAATCCAATCCAATCCAAACCGAATGATTTCTTTTCTTTTTTTAAAAAAAAAATTTTGGTTTGGTCCCCATTTTAAAGTTTTTTTTTTTAAATTTGGTTTGGTCCTGGTTATAAAAATTAAAAACTGTGTTAAATGGTTTGATATGTGAATTTACGTTAATACTTCCGGTTCAAATCCGATCCGAACTGTATAACATATATAAGTGTGTATATATATTCAGTTGATTTCTGTCAAATTTTACAAGATAAAACTCAATGAACCGATCAAACCGTTTCCGAAATTGGAATGAGTTGATTTTTTTGCAGGAACTCTTATAAATATATTTTAAACAAATTGAATGGCTCTGATCATTTGCGTGGAAGTCTGATTAGTTTTGTATGAGGGAAACCGGCCTCATAGGTGGCGAATCCGCTAAACCTATTTTGACACTTTTTTATTTTTTTACAGTCCCAGCAAATGATTAGAGCCGTTCAATGTGTTTAAAACATGTTTTTAAGAGCTTCTGTAAAAAAATCAGCTCATTTTAATATCAGAAAGAGCTTGATCGGTTTATTTAGTTGATTTCTATCAAATTTGGCAGGATAAAATAGAATGAGTCGATCAAGCCCTTACCGACATCAAAATCATATATATGGGGCCGTTCCCCTCACATAGAAGTTGACACAAATGATTAGAGCCGTTCAATTTGTTTACAACGTATTTTTAAGGGTTCTTGTAAAAAAATCAATTCATTCGAATATCGGTGAGTGCTTAATATGTTCATTCAGTTATTTTCTTCCAAATTTTACAGGATAAAATTGAATGAACTGATCAAGCGCTTACCGATATCGAAATGAGTTGATTTTTTATGAGAACTCTTGAAAACGTATATCTAACAATTGAACTGCTTCGATCATTTGCGCGTGTGAAACTCCGATTAGTTTTGTGTCAAAATTTATGTCAACTTTTATGTGAGGGATATACATATATACGTAGAATTTGTTTAGATACACCAAAATAATTTTTTTTTCAATAGTGGACTATTTTTCTAATCTAATGCTCCATGCCACTACCCTATTCTTTCATTTCCAAGATTCATTCACTAAGCTTCTATATATGATAGAATATTCTTATAATTTCAATACAATAAATATACACGGCTTGAACTTAGTGAATTGATTTTCTATTCTTCATTTGTTCGGTAACTAATTTCCTTTCTAATACTCTATTCCATGGTCTTATTCCTTCACTAATGACTGATATTCTACTCTTGTTTAGTTGGTTGATGTTATCATGTTAGCAAGTTTAGGTGATTTTAACATATCTACATTTAATATAAGTTTTTGTTTAACTTATCTATGCGATTTTAAGTACTTTAAATAGTTTATGGAGATGATATTTTAATTTCTAGTGAACTGTAGTTCAAACCTGAAATGGAACTATGTTTTAATGGTTTGGATTTGTTTGTATGATCTATGGATTGGTTTGGTTTTCCAAATTCATAATCAGTTGGTAGTGGTTTGGTTCTTGATTTACTATAAATGCAGACCTATCCGGTCTATGCTCACTCCTATGTGCATTGGTGATAATGGCAAAGAAATGAAAGTTCTTCTTGTTTTGAATTTTTTTATATATTTTTTGGTTTCGTATTTGGTCATATTTACTTTAACCTAAGCAGGAGGCATCCTTGGAGCCAGATCCATATGTGGGATGGTATGCCTATTGGCATTTTTAATCTATAAGTTTAGGAGAAGACATTTATCAATGTTCGATAACGTCGAAGGTTTCCTACAAAGTCAGAACAACTTGATGCCGATTAGGTACTCATACTCCCAAATAAAGAAAATGAGCAGAGGTTTCAAGGACAAGTTGGGGGAAGGAGGCTATGGTTCGGTATACAAAGGAAAGCTACGAAGCGGTTATGCTGCAGCTATAAAGATTTTAGGAAAGCCCAAATCCAATGGCCAAGAATTCATCAATGAAGTTGCTACCATCGGAAGGATTCATCATGCCAATGTGGTTCAACTGATTGGATTCTGTGCTACGAGATCTAAACGAGCTCTTGTATACGAATTCATGCCTAATGGCTCTCTTGAGAAATACTTATTTTCTCAAGAAGGAAACATCTCCTTGAGTTGCAAGCAAATGTACGACATTTCTGTTGGAGTGGCGCGTGGGATTGAATATTTGCATCGAGGTTGTGATATGCAAATTCTACATTTTGACATCAAGCCTCACAACATTCTTTTAGATGATAATTTCAATCCAAAAGTTTCAGACTTCGGGTTGGCAAAACTATATCCTACTGATGACAGCATGGTGTCTCTTACTGCGGCAAGAGGAACAATGGGCTACATGGCTCCAGAGTTGTTCTACAAAAACATTGGACGCGTTTCGTACAAAGCTGATGTTTATAGTTACGGGATGTTGTTGATGGAAATGGCAGGCAGGAGGAGGAACTTAAATGCATTCGCCGATCACACAAGCCAAATTTACTTCCCGTCATGGGTATACGACCAATTCAAAGAAGGAAAGGAAATCGATATGGGAGAAGCCACGGACGAGGAAAGGGAGATGGTGAGGAAGATGGTTATAACGGCATTATGGTGCATCCAAATGAGACCTAGCGATCGTCCTTCGATGAACAAAGTTGTAACGATGCTTGAAGGAACCGCGGAAGCTCTTGAAATGCCTCCCAAGCCTTTCTTAACTCCTCAAGAGATGCCAATTGAAGATCAATGAATGAACTTGTGTCTCTATCTATTGAGTTGCTCATTCTTCTACTAGTTGTAGTCATACATTAGAGTACTGTCTTTTAGACTATTGCATGTTTGTAGACTTTTTATCAATGTAGGTCGAGCAAAGGTCATGACTTGATCAATAAATATTACTCCATTTAACTGTCTTATGAGAAGTTATTGCTTGTATTACTTGGCTTTCACGCTTTTATTCTCTAGCCAATTTGTTAAGGGAAGTTTGCTGTTGTGAACACATATATAGAGATAGTTCTCAAACAGGAAGCTAATGAAATTAATCTAGGAAGAAATTGCCAAGTTGATCCAGTGACTTCATTTCGGGTGGTGTATCTATCTTTTTGAGATTAGTTTGATATGAATTGAAGTGGCTTTGAAAACCATAAATATATCCTCTCTTTTTTTCTTTTTCTTTTTTCCATGCTCAGCCTCAATACATCCTTTATTTCAAGAGAACAAAAGATACAGTTTGTCTTTCTATTTCTATTTTGTAGAAATTTCAGGTAGCATTTATGAAATAGGAGACTGACTTGTTTTTATAAAATGACAAATGGGGAAAGGATTCAAGAGAAGAGCCCTAAAAGTTAAAGAAGTGTTCACGAAACTGAATAATTGCATCACCAATAGGAGTGGTATCGCCCGAAAAATTAAAAGTTCCTGCAAAAACGTATTTTTCATTGTGTAGGAGGAAAAAAAAAATTAGAACAGAATTCGTAACAACAATGGATGGAAGAGCATCTCCACCAGAAATTAAGAACGCCAAATAATAAGAAATTTGAGTTTTAAGTGCTCAAACTTCAATCTTCTTTCATCTTTATTTAAATTTGAAGTATGAACCACATTTCAAATACACAAAAAATATATATATTAATTTGTTTGATTTTCTCAATTTTGACATCTGGTATTTTGAGTATAACGACTAACTTTTTATTTATTTTATTCGTTACAATGGGCCTTGGAGGTTGCAATCTGTGGTCAAAATTAATAAGTTCGAAAACTCTATTTGATTCTCATTTAAAAACTACTATTTCCATGAGTCACAATTTGTACAAGTGTCTCTTCATTTAAGAGAGTACACCAAGAGTTGTGTCTTTTAAGAAAAGCCACATGGTTTCTAACATCTCATGTACATTAAAATAGTAGTGAGACGAAAGGCACGCAATCTAGGCCGATTACAATAACACTTAGCTATTACAATTCACGAGAACTTAGCTAGAAGAAAATATCCAAACTCACCTGGTTAGAGCTTGTTTTAATTCGCTATCTCATTTATTAGCTGGAAAAGGAAAAGGAAAAAAAAAGACCCGATGATTTCACAAGTTATTCATATTATGCGCTTATGTTAAGCTGGCGTGCACAAGTTTAAAGCAAATGCGCAAATAAACACATGGTAGCCTAACATGTTTAACTTATTTTACAGTTACTTCGTTTTTGCGCGTATCTTTCTTTCTTTTTGAAGAAACGAAACATATCCAAAAGCTATCAACTGAGACATCATACGGCATTGCAAGATTCCCTTGACCATATGCGCGGGGGTGCACAATATTACGTGACACCTTGGAGAAACAAACATAATCAAAATTGCACAACATTCCAACAAAAACCCCTCAAAATATGCTGCAAATCTTAATTCGCCAACCTCAGCGCTTGGAGCGCGGTCAATCCTTCTACGTACCATTCCAGCAGAAGAAGCAAAAATCATTGAAACTAATAGGCAAACATACAGATTCCTTCATAGCTTCCCCATCAGGCACATCCTTAATCCACCTGCAAACCAATCATTAAAGCCAATAGGCACACCCACAGAAAAATCTGAACCCAGCCTAGATGCCCGCCAAATCCGTCGCGCTTCATTGCATTCAAAAAAACAGATGCTCAATCGATTCTTCCTCTCTACCGATAAATGGACATGATGGGTTACCCCTTAACTTTCTCATAACTAACCCCACTTTAACTGCTAAACTACGATGAATAACTTTCCAAATCAACATACCCAACTTTGGGGGCAAGTTTAGCTCCCAAACCTTTCCCCACAAATCGGAAACCATTCTACCAGCTCTACCCGAATGCCTCCCTTTAGAGCCAAAAAATAGGCCGATTTGACCCAAAAAGAACCACACTTATCCGGCTCCCAAGTCCCAAACTAAGTTAACTAACTCATCCTCCACCACTGAGCTAGGCAGAAAAATGGACGAGATGTTGCGCACCACCTCGGGGGGAACATTACCTCAATAAAAGGGTTATGCCATACCATTTTTTGTGCTCCACCATATCAGCGACTTTGAAATCATTAAACATTGCCTGCGCCGCTGTTTGTACATAAGGATTACCAACATTAGGGATCCATTGAGCTCTGAAAACACTGATCTTACGCCGATTACCTTGCTTCCATTTTAAATCTTTGGCAGACAAATCCCTCCCCCAGAGGATACTTCTCCATTCCCATGAACAACCCAATTTAGGAGAGACCAGCATAAACTCATTTTTCCAGCAGTATTTAAAAAAAGAAGTTTGACTAAAAGACTGAATATCTCTAAGACCCAACCTACCCTGACTCATAGGCTCCGAACTCCCAATCGATCTAAAAAAATGACCAAATAAGCTAGGGAATCTAACGGTCCCCTAGAACACTTCCAAGAGCCATGAAGATAACAAGACATTGCAAAACCATAAAATGGGATAGAGATCGAATTTGTCTGCAGTTGAGCAATCGAATTCGTCTGCAATTAGATACAGATCTCACCTCTAGCACAACAATAAAATGAGAGAATGAAATTCAATCTGGCAAAGCATAACTAACAAAAAAAAAAACATGACATAAATTAAGGAATTTCAAAAGAGCAAAAGGACCATAAATATCCATCAAACAATTAAAAGTAACAACAGATGAGAATAGATGAAAACAATTGGCAACAACATAAATAACTCTCGAAAACAAAAAAAATTATTTCATGTTCCGATGACAAAGAATCTTGATCTCTCAAAGCTCATACTATGGTTATCAAAGGCATATGCAATCTTATATTGTCAGGGCTATCTTGTTCGTCCGTGATAGAACACCGAGCTTTAGTTGTCATGTAAAATACAATTAAACATGATCTTTGTTAAACCAATACCAAGCCAAGCAAAAGGATTAGCCCTACACAATACTAAGAAATAACTAACGGGTGCAACTACAGGTTGTAGATATATTGCCTAATCATAATTATACTAGAGCTGATTGACAGACGATAATGAAGACATTAAATGAGCATTTGATGGAATAATAAAAAAAAACAAAGCTTAATCAACCAGGCAATATGAGCACCAAATCATAGATTAGCAAAATATAGGCTAGAAAGTTCTCACCTAGCTAGAGCAGAACAAGCTTCCAAAATATCTTCCCCTATTCCTTTATCTTTCTTTGTTTAATCGAATTCTTCCCCTTTCCCATTGAGGCATTGGATAGCCTTGAGAGAAGCGTTGGGTAAATGGCGGCTATGGAGATGAGCTCCGGGAAAAGCCTGCTATGGAGCAGAGCAGGCTTTTCCTTCATCTCTGAGTTTCAATGTAGTGTAGGGTCGACAATGTTGTTTTCGTTCACTCAATATCTCTCCACTCCCCAAAATCCCCAACTCACAAGATTTCCGTAAAAGAAATGGCAGACTATCTTCCCGAAGATGTGATAGTCAACATTTTCACCACATTAGCCATAAAAACCCTCTTGCAATGCACATCTGTCTGCAAATCATGGCATTCCCTTATCGTAAACCCTAGTTTCATCCATTTCCACCTCAATCGACAGCCTACTCAAACCTGTAACAATGCTCACCACCTCTTCCTTGTGCGAACCTGCTCCTCAGATGATGAAGGCAGGAAAGAGCTCTACTCCCTTCACTATGATAACGAAGCATTCGATGAGTATGCCAAGCTCCATTTCCCTGTCAAGAAGGCTTATAGTGAGTTCTATCGGATAGTCGGAAGCTGCAACGGGGTTCTGTGCCTCACGGACGATCAGCATTCTTATGTGGACAACACAATTCTTTGGAACCCCTCAATTAAGAAGTGGGTAACTATGCCAAAGCCTAGGGTTACCTTCTCTTCTCATGGATCGTTCGATCATGCGATTGGCTTCGGCTTTGATGCCAAGTCCAATGACTATAAGGTGGTCAGGATTGTCCATCTTTATAATGTTTATAATTTCTGCTCGAAGGTTCATCTGGAGATTGATTTGTACTCACTGAGCACTGGCACCTGGCGAAACATTAGCCATTTGGGTCTTCCTAATGTGTTTAGGGGAAGGGCAATTCAAGCTTATTTGAATGGGGCTGCTCATTGGATTGGAGCGGATATAGAAAGGCAATGCATGGTGATTGTGTCGTTCCATATGGGTGATGAGTTGTTTCACAGTATGTCACTACCAGATGGGATACCATTTGAGCCTTGGTTTCTTAGGCCTGCTGGTATTCAAGGATCACTTTGTATGGTAGAGGAAATGGGGTATAGTTACGGAAAAAGTTGGTGCATATGGGTGATGAAAGAGTATGGCGTGGCAAGCTCTTCGACTAAACTTCTTGATGTAGGTATTGGTGAAGGAATTGACAGGTTAATTGGTTTCAAAAAGGAAGGAAAACTCTTGATCATTGATGCCCGAGGGGATCTCATATCTTTTAGTCCTGGAGATGTACTAGGAAAGGAGCTTGGAATTCGCAGCAATACAAGCAATTGGTATAAGTTCAAACTCCATACAGATGCTTATGTGGAAAGCCTCGTTTTACTTGGAAGTTCGGAGCAAACAAAGGAAGATGAAGTTGCCTGTGAAGAAGAAAAGGAGGCTGAAGTTGGGTGTGGTGAAGAAGAAAAACAAAATATAGAAGCAGCAGGAACTAAGCATTACGTACTTCCCAATTAGCCTTAATTCTGTGCATCTACTACTCTTGTCAATGTCATTCCCGATTGTTCATGCTTTGTATTTACGCGAGGCTGCAAATGAATGTTGTAGCCCTATCTATGTTCTGAGCTTGATATTGATCAATTTTATAAGTTTAGGACTTGTTTAATTTGCAGTCTTAACTGATATTGTGATTCTAATGTTTGGAATTGCTATTTGTTAGGGTTGTGGAGGGACGACACTGTCAATTTGAGGCTGCAAAGAAAGGTTGAGCAGGGTTGCAAGCAAAGAAGCAGCACAATATACCGCTTCATCCTCTAGCTCTTCATCTAGTGAAGTAAAAGGAAATAGAAAAAAAGAAAACAAGAAAAACTTTTATACTCTAATCTTGCTACAGTTTACTTAAGGTTTTTGAGAAGGTATTTTTGCACACTGCTGAGTGAAATCAAGGCGATTGTACAGGACATAGACATTGATAACACTCTCTTCAGGGGGTTTACTTATGTATCGAACCTTCATGATAATTTGGAATCGTAATCGCATTTGATGCTCATATTTGTCAATGATATCTTTCGCCGTTGTTCATAATTGGTCACGTTTTGTTGCTTTTAGCCTTTTACACTGAAGATATCGATAATTTTTATTAGTACTATGTCATTCTGTCTATGTAAATTTCATTATTAATGTAATTCTGGCTGCGTAAATTTTGTCTTCGATGCATCCTATGCCCTGCTAAGGCCTTGGCACTATTGCGAGTAGGTTGTTTGGAGGTAGAAATGTAGAGGCAAAATGACCTTTCTTTTTTTCAAAGTCAAAGACATTGGACGGGAAAAAAAAGCCTCTGGATAGCTTCAGGATATCAAGTTTCTAAAGAGAAGTATCAAAAGAGAGATCATAATTTTCATATCCTAATGGTAACACATCAAGTTAATTCTATTCTGAAGAGTTGCCTTCGTTATGGCTTCTTAAACAAATATGGGAGACTTTTTTACCAGATTATTATCTCCATTCTGGAGAACCTGTCTACTTATAGGACAATTCTTAGTTGTGGTTATTATTAACTATTAAGTAACTGAGATTAGGTTATTATGATGGCCTTTTTTCAAAAAATCTGGAGAAACATTTTCGATGTTACTATTTGGCTCCAGGAAAAAAAGAAAGAGTTGTTGTCCAATAAAATAACAGGTTAGGAACAAGGTTCCATGAGGCTTAGTCTATGAAGCACCAACACTCTTAAAGGTCACCGTATTAGTGTCCGACACGCCAGGGACACCGAAAAAAACGTGCCATTAGGACACGATGGGGATACAGGAGAGACTAGTAGGTGGACACGGTAGGGTTAAATATGTGATCTTGAGGGGGATAAATATGGAATATATCAAATATTTTTTCCGGAAAGTGTAATATGAGGTATATATGGTACTTGTATATACATATTCAGGCTCTCAAAAATAACTCTGTTTCCACAGGCTTGTATATCCATATTCTAGTCGTTCTACGATCGACAGTCGTAAACTCGAGTTGCAAGCTCCATCTTTTCCAAATCAAGATCTCTGTGTCGTCGTCCTCGCTAGCTCAGTTACCAGACAACAAACTCCGTTCTCGAAAGCGCTCAGTCTCAAGCTCAAGCTCATGCGCTAGCTAGGTGACCCCTTCTGCCGTCTCCGTGCCGTCATTTGTTTTTATAAATCTTGTGTCCCGTGTCTGTGCTACATAGGGCTTAGTTTTGTGGCAATTTGATATAGACTGGGTTGACATAAAGACCAGTCTAGTTTTTTTAATTATTTGCATCTCTACCTTTTGCTGCCATTTCAGTACCTAATGTGATTCTGGAAGATAAAGTTTAACCCCCAACACCTATATGTTACTGGGAGGACATGTGTCAATGCATGTCCGCGTTACTTATGAATGTACACTTAGCATTTATCCTATGGGTGTTTATTTGGCTTCCATGGTTTGATGAGAAGTATGAGAACCCTGGCAAAAGTTTCCGAAGTTTTGTCCTCTGTAGTTGTTATAGAACAACTGAAGTTGCTGATCGTACTTTTGTATGTCTGGCAGCAGGGGAAACATAATGGTCGTGTATGCAAAGATTTTTGCTACTTATTTCCCTGTTTCTAGATGTGCATCATATATTGGTATCTGCACTCTGTATTATGTCATGTGAGATATATCTTGGTTCAGGACTGCGCAAGGGGTAGGTAATAGTCATGGTCTGAGATGTACAACTAAGAATGGTCGGCACTAGTTTTGTAAAATGACGTAACATCGAGTTTTTGCTTATCACTAGAAAGGCCTTGAATTATATTGGTGATGCAGAATAAAGAAGCTTGTGTGAAATCACTTGGACTTTTTTTAGTAGATCTCGAAAGAACCATGAAAGTCAAAGATAAAATGGAACTAAGAGTATGATAGAATAGCTTTTCTGCGTGCATTTACTTCATTCGTATACACCCCCTCTCTCTCTCTCTCTCTCTCTCTCATGAATATACACCTCGAATTCACAGATTTAAAGGAAGTGCTACCACAATTTGTGGATTCTTATGTAGTTACCAACGTGAATTATGTAAGCTTAGAGCGTACTTGGAATTTTCAATGAAGAATCTCGGGCTCAAATAACATAGACACCATAAGTAATGTTGGGCGGTGCTTCGAACTTAAGGTGTCCCATTTTACTATATAGCCTCGGGCTGTTTGGTGATCGACGTGGGATTGGTAATTGTGGCAAAGGAACACAGGTTTTTCTATAGTACATTCAGCTTCTATAGAACATTTTTAAGGTGTTCTTTTCAAGATCAGAACATAGGTGTTCTTTAACTCCAACTAATATGGGATTGCATAGGATTGAACATTTTTTATGCTTAGCTGGATTGAACATGATTTTTAAGGCGTTCTTTTTAAGATTAGAACATAGGTTTTTTGGGTGGATGTGGATTGTAAGTAAATTGTTTAGGACCATGTATATATTCACGTTATTGAGATGCTCCAGCTGCAAGGGTTTTTTTACAAGAGGCACTCTTGCTCTCGTTCCCACGTAATGAAATGGTTACTTAGAGGTTTATGTTTGCACTTAATTGCGCATTATGATTGCGTTGTGTCAACAACCATGTATGTACATCGAACCATAACATAACCTCTTAATCTAAGCTATTGTTGATGTTGGTCACGTGCATTTCCATCTTGTCTTTTGATGATGGAACAAAGATTGCATACTCGTGGTCTATATTTTAACAGTGTTCTAAAACAAATAATTAATTGCTAACGGAGCCTATCCTACTAGATCCAACTAATTGCTATGAACGGATTAATCGCCAATTACTAATTGCAATAAGCCTGATATTTTGGGTCGAAAGCTGCAAAAGCAAAGGTACATGTTGGTAAATTAAGCAATTAGCTTCTACATAACCACTGTAGCGCTACATATGCTTTGAGACTGACTTCAATGTGAAATCCTTCTGAATTAAACAAGTCCGAATATCTTGAGAACAGTTGTAGGTTATGTAAACTGTGAAGTTCCATGACATTGAAGCTTGCAAATTAGACTTCCCAGCAATTGATTTAGTCTGAAAATTTTACCAGATTTACCGAATGGCTCTTTTGTTGCAACTGATTCATAACTTTTACGTGTTCACATGTTTTTCTTTTGTAAACTCTCAGAGTTCGTTCTAGAGATTTTGTTGTTGCCTTTGGACGCTGTTTATGACCCGTAAATGAATTGAACTTGCAGAAACATGTCTGATTATGTGGAACTGATCGTTCTCCACCTCTTACTTATTGGAAAATGATATGGCGCATTCCTTCAAAGCCACGAATCCAGCAGCACTTTATATGGCTAGCCATCCAGCAACGAATCAACGCTGTTGATTACCTTGTGCACGCCGCAACATCATCCATTGTAGTTCTTCCCATCATATCATAGCCACAAGGAGACAGTCCTTCACGTCCTCCCGCGGGAATACAAAAGCAGCTGCTAAGCTTTGGGCCCTTCGTCATCTACGTTGCACAATGGATCAAAACCAACTCGCTCTCATGTCGTAACATTCGGGGACACACTCATGAAATGAAATCTTCCTTCTTACCAGTTGGCACATCTGACTTCGTTGAAAGATTGTTGTCCACAGCAACCCACTCCCTCCAGAGACAAACCACCACCACCATCCTTGCCAAAGCCTCTGAGTGGAAGTTAATTCATTGTCCAGCCAACCATTACCACAACCCACAGCCAACCCAGACATGCCCTTCTCAGGTGGACTCCACCTCCGGTTGGCCTATATTAAACTAAATGTTGGTGGCAGTGGTAGCACTTAGGTGTGTCAAATAGGCGAATTTGGACTAAATTGGGTAAGTTGTAAGTGAGTTGGGTCTTTAATGGGTCATTGATCTATTTAGACTCAATTATGAGTCCAATTACAGATACCCAACCCGACCCATTTATTTAAAATCAAACTCGATCCGCCCGTTAACCCAATTACATACTATTTACTAAAATTTAAAATGACTAAAATACCAATGTACACTAAAATGACCATATTACCCCTGTAAATCTAAATGACTAAAATACCCTTGTAAAATTACTGCACTTTCCTTCCACAAAAATCGATTATCAAATTATAAGAGTATCTCCAACGGCCTCACGTTTTCTCCAATTTCGAGGAATATTGTCGAGCAAAATGTTTAGGACCCCTGACTTTGGCCTAGTCTATTTTCCCGTCCTTTCTAGCAATATGTTAAGCTCACCGATGTGGTGGATTTGATGATAGTCAGAGGACATTTCTTAAGAGTTAGGCTCGATTAAGCTCGATTCGTTTGTATAGATCAACTCGTTTAGTACATGAGCCGGACTTGACTCGTTTACAAATGAACAAGCTCAAGTTGAAGTTTTAGACTCGTTGAGAAAACGAGCCGAGCTTGTACACTATAACGCTCGGTCCTGCTGGGCTAAAGGAAGGTTGCATGTCCAGTTGAACAAAAAGAAGGCCCAGCAAGCAACTCTCACTTCCATTGGGTTACGTGGGCCCATATATTCAGCCATTCTTTTTCCATAACGTTCTTAAAGACATGCACTAATTAATTTTCTAGTTAACCAAAACACGCCAAATTTTTTTTATTTGCCATATTTTATAGTCAGCAGGGGTTAGCGGGGTAATTAGTTAGCACTAGAAGAGTCCAATAGCTTTCCATAGCTCTGAGTCCCAACCGCCCCCAAGGGGCTCAAACCTCTGCCTCCTGGATTGGAGGAGAGGGTAGGTTGCCAACTGCACTAGGCAGTGGAACCTAACACGCTAATTGAGTCGGTAATAAAAGTAACATGCGGCACGAGTTTCCATAACGTTCTTAAAGACATGTTGGGTAATGTTTATGACCTATTGGGCATTTAAATTGACTCAATTGAAACCCAATTCTAACCCAACTAATAAATTGTTGGATTGGGTCTATTTTTTAATAGGTGGGTTTGGGTTTCTTAATGGGTTTGAGTTCAATTTGCCACCCCTAATAACACTGTAGATTCAGAGGCAAGCGCTAAAGTTTTGGTTAAAGATTGGAAAGCTCAGACCGCTAAACGAGCCGAATCGAGCCGAGCTTTTGAAGATCCAAGCTTGTTCGTTAATTTTTTAAACGAACTCGAGCCCAGCTGGAGCTCAATTAAATTTTGACGAGCTGAGCTTGAGTTGAGTTTGCTTAGGTTTGAGTTGAACTCGAACTTGTTCACGAGCGTTAACAAGCGCCAATTGTTTTCAGATATTTATGCTTTCATATTAGTATAAAACTGGAAATAAATTTTTAATTTTATACATGGGTAAGTAAGTTCATGCACATGTAAAATTATAAAAACATGATATAATTTAAGTTTATATTAATTTTAAAAGTTTATACATGTAGAAGTTATAAAACATCCATTATACATGTACATGGTTTATACATATTAAGGTCATATATGAAATTTATATGAGAAATATTTGAATACTCTAGGCTTCACAAGCCTAATCAAGCCGAAAACTGTTAGGTTCAAATTCAACTCGTTTATTAAACTAGCCTAAAATAGAGGCTAACGTTCAGTTCGTTAGTACCCAAATCGAACTCAAACGAACCTTTACAAGCTTCAACATTTTACAAACGGCTCACTTCATTTGCAGCCCTAAGTTTTAGCTAAATAACACGGGTACAACATTAAATTAAATATCACACGAGAAAATTCTAAAAGATCTCAGTTTTATCAAAACCGTGATAATTATGTTCATGTCTAGTTTTTTTATCACGATTTGGTAGCTTAACAGAGATTGCAGAATTAGAAAAAATACTAGGTCGGTCAATGAGGAATAGTGAATAAAAATTTCGAGGAAAATAGTTCATTTAAGTTTTGATTGATAACAGAAAGAAGGGGAAATAGCCATTAAGACAAAGCCATTTTTTTTTTTTTTTGTTGAAAATATCAATTTCATTTCATAACAAACCGGAAGGCAAAGATTACATCTCTAAATACAGGAATGCACCGAACTACTTATTTCGGGATTAATAGATACCCTGCAAAAGTAAATCAACGCTAGGTGCCGATATGAGATACTCTGCAAAAGTATTTTGTGTGACTGTTAGAAAGTCTTTGTGCCTTTATGATTTAAGGCCCACTCCAAAAATGGATTGAAATGAGTATAATGACTGTGTGGAGTCCTTGCTGGTCATGTCAGTCTTTGCTGGTGAGGTTAGTCTCTGTGGCTTTATGATTTAAGGCCCACTTCATAAATGGATTGCAATGACTTTGTGGAGTCTTTGTTTGTCCTGTCGGTCTTTGCTGAGCCCACTCCATAATAGTACGAGAGCAGGAGTCTTTGTTTGTCATGTCTAAGTCTTTGCTGGACCCGCTCCATAATAGTACGAGAGGAGGAGTCTTTGTTTGACATGTCAGTCTTTGCTGGGCCCACTCCATAATACTCTTTTCCTCCAACAATGTTTGTCCGATCCGCAAAACAATGACATAAAAGTAATACTCCCTCCGTCCGGATTTAATAGTTCTTTTTTGAGTTTGTGCCATTTTTCAATCGATTATATTTTCCAATTTATGATGTTTTATGTGATTTCGAAAACACAATGTTCTAAAAGTCGCTCGGCATTCGTCGCTCGGTCGACCACCTTCGAGTTTTGAGACCTATTAATCGTCGATTAATCGGCTTGTAACAATTAGTCGGGTTTTTATTTATTTATATATAAATACTCCCAATGACAAATCTTATAAAAAATTGAACATTTATCTATCAATCCATCAACATCAATTGTTTTTCAAATATGACATAGAAATTTCTCTTTTACACAAAACTATTAACATGATTATAACGCCAGCGGGTATGGGCCATTTATTTATTAGTTACTTATCAATTATAATAACTTTATTTATATACACCAAATAATATTACACTTCGTGTTAAGATTTAATAAAAAATATTACTACGCTTTGTTTCCAGAGTCACTAACGTATCAATATGGGTATGAGCTTTTCAAAAGGAAAAAAAAACTAATGTTTGAGGTCGGTGAAGACGTGGAGTGAGGAGATCTTGAATTTGAGAGAGAGAGAGAGAGAGAGGCGATAGGTGGCTCGGAGATCTCGTGTTTTAGGGTTTCATAGAGATATGATAAGTAACTCCGAGATTGATCAATCGATGACTGGGTGTCGAACAAGTCCTAAAAACTGTGATTCGAAACCCTTAAACTGGTATGAGTATATAATAGTTACACCTCTTGATTTTTCAAATTTATAGATTTTACCCCTGTTAGTCGCTGAATAACCAACTAATTGCCATTAACCAATTAATCGACTAATCGCCACTAGACGCCGACCGACTAATCGCCGACTAACTCCGATTAGCCTCATGACCTACTAATTCAACCGACTAGGCATTAATCTAATCGGTTGGCCAAATTTTTGATTAATCGGTGATTAATCGGCGATTAAATCCTACTTTTAGAACACTGCGAATACATTGTATTATAGAACTAATCGAGATCTATCAAACAAGATCTATATTCGATATGAAATTCATTACGGATTCAAAGATATAACCCGTTTTTTAGCCGGTTAGAATAGAACTAGGGACAATTAAGTCCGGACGAATGGAGTACAATTTTTACAAGAAAATTTCAAATTTTTTTCAACGATTCATTAGATATCGATGAATTCTTGTAATTTATGAAAAAGTTTGAATTTTTTATTGAAAGAAATACATTATTTTTTAGTCTTCATTTTGTGGATCGGACAAATATTTTAGGACGGAGAGAGTAGTACGAGAGGAGGAAAACTTTTTTATAGAGCAACTAATAAATAATTTTTACGGCGCTCAATTACGCGTGTTTAAAATTATTTTGGACGGTTCAGATTAGAAATCAATTTTGACAGACAAAAATTAATTATTACCTGTCAAAATTGAAAAGCATATCTCAACCATTAATTGCCAAAATTGATGGCCAAAATTGTGCGGAGCGGTAAATAACTTATTTAAGCTTCTCTCATCCGAGAAATATGCCGTGAGTGATCGAAAGATTTTTTGAATGAGCCAAGGTGATATTGTTATATAAACAGAACCACCACAGAAAGATAAGAAAAGACTCTTCTCATTAATTCTATGATAATGACATGTGACTTTACCAGTCCTGTTGCTTTTATGGAGTTCTAGTAACATGGCCATTAATTAGTGATTAAAAGATTTTTAGAGCAAGACTTAAGACTCATCTAACAAACTTGGACAAAAATAAGAGAAGATTTCTATCAAAATTGATTACTCTGGCATGCTACCTTGCTAAGTAATTGTCTCCTACGTATTCGGTCCCCTAGATATTAGTTAAGGTGCAAACACCATGAGATATGGATAAAAACTAGTTTTACTTTGTGGAATTATGTTCTTAAAAATTGCAAACTTTTTAAAATGAGAACTGTGAATGAATTAAGTTGTATGAAAATTGAAACCTAGTAACTTTTGTAGTAAAAGCTAAAAATGATTTTATAACTAACTTATACTCTCAAAGTTGAAAATGAAACTCCAAAAGCTGTACAACATCTCTACAATAGTTTGGATGGTGCAGTATTGGGGAAGTTTTTTGTGGTTAGAATACTATTGATGAAGCTGTATTCAAAGCTACTAATTTTGTAGACATATTTGGTTAGTTCTTTTCCAATTGTGTTTCTTTTGGTGTTTTGAGTGACATATGAATTTGATTATCAGAGGTGAGCGTTCAATTCTGGCTAGTTGGGATGCTTCCTCCCTGTTAAGATGCTTTCGTGCCCGTTGATCAATGTCTTTCATCTTTGTACTTCCATTGTTGACGATGAATTAATTTCTTAATTTTCTTTTGGTTGATGAAAAATGAAAATCTATAAAACTAAAAGTATATTTGATAAAAAATTAAATAAATAAACAATGCACATTGTTTGAAGAAACTAAAATATATGAAATTACTGTCCGAAAAGGCGACCTATCAAACCGGATCTCTTAGTGGGCCTTAGAGCTCGCTAATTTTGACATCTGCTATGAGCCAAGGACGGTAATCAAAGCTCAAGTGTTAGCTAATTTTATTGCCGAACTGACTGTTACGGCCTAGAAATTTTATTTATCTTGTTAATTATTTTGGCCGTCTATTAATTGGGAGTTTTATGGTGTGGGTCCTAATTAGCAATTATCTTTTCTACACAATGAAGTTACTATGTGCGTTATTATTAGTTTGAGGGCACAGGTATAATTATAAATTACAGTAGTTAGTCTATATTAGTTGGATACGTTAATTATCAAGTCAGCTACAAATTAGGGATTTTACGTTAGTGGGTAGTTTTAAAGTTACATGTGAAGAGATATTTTAGCGTAGTAGGGTTTTTCTTTGGAGAGAACGTTCAGGATAGAAAATTTGAGAGGAGGAATCGAGAAGCCTGAATTGGAGAAAGAAGCCGCAGACTTCTGGTGGGTGATCGGGTAAGAAATTCTCGATCCCTTTATTTTTGTTCCATATTGGGCTCCATTCTTTAGGCGTCAATTACTTTTCTTTTAATCATGTTGACATATGGAGTAGTGGAGATGGAGATGTTGTGTGTGATTAGGGCGTGAGACCATGTGTCAAAT
This sequence comes from Rhododendron mucronatum var. ripense, assembly GCA_019656295.1. Classification (NCBI taxonomy): domain Eukaryota; kingdom Viridiplantae; phylum Streptophyta; class Magnoliopsida; order Ericales; family Ericaceae; genus Rhododendron; species Rhododendron mucronatum. The sequence goes on along the minus strand of BPLT01000034.1, from coordinate 2,987,494 downwards.
TGTGCGTAGCGGTGTGCGGTGCTGCGTGTGCCTGGCGAAGTGGTGTGTAGCGGTGGATGTGAGGATTTAATTAATGCAACAGGTGTTTAGCTTGGAATTTGTACGATGATTTTTTATATTGACAGTTATAGATTTGCAGTGGAGTAAAATGGTTTTGGAGTTAAATTGTTATGAGAGTTGGTGGAAGAAGTAGTGGCGTAGTAGTAATGAGATTTAGGCTTTTGTTTGCTACTGATAGGTTAGCAATTAGGATTAGCCTAGGTTTTTACTTTATTTTGATAGGAAATGACATTCTGTATTTACATTAGTCGTGTATTTGAATAGTTGGTTATCCCATGTTTTGTTATTTTGTTCAGGATAGCCACTTTTCGCATACGTTGTTCGATCGCATTAATACTTTTTGGACTCAGGTGAGTGGTTAAGCATGTTACGTATTTGCGAACTTTCCCGTATCCCTTAAATTATTGTTTTAGAAAATTAATGATTGAAATTGGGAGCATATATTTGTTTTATTTGGCTCTTGAAATTGGCATGCGGATTGGTGAAACCATTTGTTGATCGAATAATCTTTTGGTGAGAACTTTGTGGATATTGATGGGAACATTTATTTTGGAAGTCCAGGGAAATTAATTCTCTGTGTGCGGGTGACTCTGGCCATTAGGGAAGAAACCGGATTAGGCCGGTGACCCTAATGCTCAACGGTTGTTATTGACCGGATCGATCTTAGGGAAAAGTTCCACGGGCTGCCTACTCGTGGTGACTCTAAGTTCCGATATTGGATCCAATTTTGAGATATTTATTCACTGGCATTTGGTACTATTGATTTTGGTTGTGGTTCCCCATTTTTTGTTGGAGATTGGATTGTGATCACCATTGAGTTTTATTAGTAAATGATTTATGGCCAAATTTGTTGGTTTGATGTACACCTTCGTATGCCAAAATATGTTAACGTGATAATCTATTTTTAGCCATGTTTTAGAACTGTATTATTATACATGCTTTGCTACTCACTGAGCTTGTCAGCTGACGGATTAATTCCAACTTCTTTTTCAGGTAAGTTGGGCAGTTAGGAGGACTCTGGCGGCATCTCGGGGTGTTCTGTTGTTTGACCTCCTTAGGGTGTCTCATCGTATTTTTATTTTATTAACCGCTTCCGCATTTAAAACATTTTGTCAGACATCTGGATTCTTTTATTAGTGTTGGATCACTGGATTTTATTTGGTTTATGGGATGTTTGTGCCCCATTCGTTTTATGGAATTTATTGGTTGGGGATGTTCTGAATAAAATGGTGGATCCTTGCTTGAGAGCTTTATAAAATTCATTTTTAGGCTGCATGTTCTATGAGCATTGGTCTTGTGGTTCATGGCCGGTCACTTCTCATTTTGGGGTGTGACAATGACCCCAAAATCTACCAAAGCAATAGAGCCTTAGCCGACCGAACCCGGAGGAATGGATTTGCTTCCGGAGTGGCGCAGGGCGGCCTAGAAAATGTTCCATGGAGATGTGTGGAAGCTCAACGTCGATGGCGCCTCGAATAACCGAGGCCCGGAGGCTAACTGGAGTTGTCCTGTGCGCTCATCCCATGTGGCATCATCCACTAGTGTGCGATTACCGTTATTAAGTAGCATATTTTAAAAAGTGAAATACCTATACTCTTATAGTACAATTTTAGAATATCCAAAGTGTGAGTCAGTTTCAAAAATTTGTTCACACTAAAGTGAACATAAAATCCAACCCACACACAACGGATGCGATGTATGTCAATATGTGTATCATAACTGAACTACATAGCCTTCGATTTCAACCCGAACCAAAATATACCCACTACAGTTCTTGATTTAAAATAAAAGGAAAATCAATCTTTAATAAGCTACCATCATTTTCCATTCAACACATTTATTCAAAATAAGGAATATCTTGAACTTTCACCAGTACACCTGTAACAAACACTATAATAATATATACTTAAAAATAAACCAAATAAGGCAAGTTAGGCAACACAATGCCAAGTTTACAGCCACACAACCTTTTGTTTACACTACAAAAAAAAAAAAAACACAAAAATGATATAAATTACGGAGTATAACGTTAGGGACTATAAAAAAGATTAAAAATTATAACGTCGTTAGGGATTATGAATGAATTGACTGACTTTACAAAAAAAAAATACAAACCCGAAATATTCAAACTGAATAACATCCCCAAGACTTAATTCATTAGCTATACACATGTTACTTATCGGTTTCAGATCTATAGCTAAGGTCGATCGGTGAAAAGGGTTCGATAAGTTCCGAATTGGAACGATAACGAAGGGAAATAGCCAGTAGACATAAAGTTCTAAGACTGGGGGGATGAGTAAACAATCTTCTCAACTTCACTGTTACAAAGTCTTCGTCATTTCATGATTTAGGGCCCACATTAGTACTCCATAATGCATTAGTAGAAAATTATTACTTTTAATGCCTCTTGGGCCCTACGTGGCAGTAATTCAAGTCTCTCCTTAATTACATATTTCTGTTAGGCTTGAGACTAAGTGGGAGAACTCCACAATAATATATGGTGAGGAGAGGCTTGAGGTACCACCACGTGTTGTCCTATGGGAATAATTGCATAGACTTTTCCTACTTTATGATGCACTACCAAATTGGTCAATGTCAGTTTTCATATGTTTGTTGCAAATAAAAATCACTCGGCGTGCTCGCAATATGGGTACATGGCACTTCAAAGTCTTTAGCCACCACACAATCACGTATGAATCCAGTTTATTTGCAAATAAAGAGATATAATTTATTATAAAAGATAATCGTATACAAATTGCAGGCCCCATGCGTTATCGAATTCCAAAAGTAAAATCTACTCTATGATCTAATTATTACCAATACAATGCATGGACTGTTGGGAAACCGAATCCCCAAGACCCAGTAATGACGCGTACAAATTAGACAACAAAAATAAAAACCCTACAAAGCGGAATTAGGGTTTTACCACAACTCCCTGCGACACGAACGCTGGTTGAACTTGTTATAGCACGCCTTACTATAAACCACGAATACTGCTCGATCGTACCTTACGATCTTCTATCGTATTCCCTGCACGTCTAGAACGCAAATTGAGTATGGACTCTTTCGCGATCTGTTTGCTCTCTCTAAGTCTGCCTCTATTTACTGAATAATAGAAAAACGTTCATCTGACCTAGAGAGCATAACGTATATATATAGGGTTACGATAGGGACCTAAGGAGTAATAAGTCTGGGCTCCCAGTGTAAATAAGAAAACCTAATCCCACCAGGATTCTACTTCTTATTTCACTAATTATAATTCACCCCACTACAGAATTATAATTGCACTCTCGTCCTTATCTCAATTATATTACGAGCTCCATGATATTAAATACTTATTAATCTCCCCACGTTAAGATTACAGATACCCGTTGATTAAAATAAATTACTAACAATCTCCCACTTAATCAACATCTTAACTTGAGACTATCCGCTTAACTTATTCGATATGTCGGATACAAATATCCGCCTGCAGGGTTTAACATAATCGAAACTTATAAGCTTACTCAAGGGGTATCATCAATCCTTATTGGGACGTGAATTCCATTAATAATTAATAGTTGCCATATACATAATGTTGCGACCCAATCCACCGAGACTATTGACCGTATAAAGATCTCACTCTTTAATGAATCAAAGTTAACAACATTAAATATACACCTCTAATAATTATTTTTGGATTAAGAGCATAAGCATTCATAATAACCATGAGATTCCAATTGTCTTATAAAATTAGTATAAACACAATTACCTCAATGCGGTCCTTGTTCAATACACACAAAGTGTACTAGCACAATGAGTTAGAACTAGACCGTTCTCTATAGTCAAGACAGACCTACTAAACATTGTACTACAGTCCTACCGATGGTGTGTCCAGTTCCATCTAAGACTGCGAACCATATCTTATATTTCACAAGAACTGATGATCTGATCTTCTGTGTGTAAGCCGAACTCTACACACCAAATCATCTACTTTGTAAAATAAAAGACACACATGCACAACATACAATAATATTATGCAAATATTGCCCATAAAAGATTCTCATCAAAAATGGATAAAACTGATTAATAAATAGCAATCAAATATTAATCCATTACACAAAAGCATAACTTTTAGTATAATTTTCTAACAAACTCCCACTAAGACTCAAAACCATACTGCCATGCATCTCACTCCCATTCCCTCTACGTGACTGTCAAAAGTCTTAGCCGGTAAGCTCTTCGTAAAAGGATCGGCCAAGTTGTTCGCCGATGCAATCTTGGTCACAGCAACATCACCTCTCTGTACGATCTCTCGAATCAGAAGATACTTACGCTCAATGTGTTTGCCTTTCTTGTGAGTCCTTGGCTCCTTCGAATTAGCAACTGCACCGCTATTGTCACAATAGAGTGTAATGGTTGATTGCACTGAAGGGACCACTTCCAGATCCAACAAAAAGTTTCTAAGCCAAACAGCCTCCTTGGCAGCTTCAGAAGCTGCCACATACTCTGCTTCCATGGTAGAATCAGCAATGCAAGATTGTTTGATACTCCTCCAACTTATGGCTCCACCTCCCAAGGTAAACACATATCCAGAGGTAGACTTTCTGGAATCCCTATCTGACATAAAGTCTGAGTCTGTATACCTATGAGGTACCAGACTATCTGACTGGAACACCAACATATGATCTCTAGTCCTTTTTAGATACTTGAGTATATGTTTCACTGCAGTCCAATGTTCTTGCCCTGGATTAGACTGAAATCTGCTAACCATGCCCACGGCAAAACAGATATCAGGTCTAGTACACAACATAGCATACATAAGGCTTCCTACTGCCGAGGCATAAGGAACTGCCTTCATTTTCTCCATCTCCTCAGGTGTTTTAGGACACTGATCCTTGGATAGGTTGATTCCATGTCTAAAAGGGAGGAACCCTTTCTTGGAATCTTGCATGCTAAAACGGGCAAGAATTGCATCGATATAAGTAGCTTGTGATAAACCCAACATCCTATTCTTGCGATCTCGTATAAGCTTAATCCCTAGGATGTGACCGGCTTCTCTCAAGTCCTTCATTTCGAATTGGCCTGATAACCACAGTTTCACTGAAGATAACACTCCCACATCGTTTCCGATGAGCAGGATATCATCGACATATAGAACTAGAAACACCACAACTTTTCCGTTGCGCTTCTTGTACACACATGACTCATCCGGACATTGATCAAAACCAAAAGACTTGATTGCTTGATCAAAACGGATGTTCCAAGATCTAGATGCCTGCTTAAGCCCATAAATAGACTTTTTGAGCTTGCACAACATGTGCTCATGACCTTAAGCTATGAATCCATCTGGTTGCACCATATAGATACACTCATCCAGATTTCCATTAAGAAACGCAGTCTTGACATCCATTTGCCAAATCTCGTAATCGAGATGAGCCGCAATGGATAAGAGAATCCGGATGGACTTAAGCATGGCTACTGGCGAAAAAGTTTCATCATAGTCGATCCCTTCTTTCTGAGTATACCCTTTCGCAACAAGCCTAGCTTTGAAAGTATGCACCTTCCCGTCCGCCCCTCTCTTCTTCTTATAGATCTACTTGCATCCAATGGGTTTAATCCCTTCAGGTGGTTCTACAAGATCCCAGACTTTATTAGAGTACATAGACTCCATCTCTGATTTCATAGCCTTTTGCCAAAGTTCCACATCTTTATCTTGAAGTGCCCCATTGTAGTTATAGGGTTCGGCATGTTGATCATTAGGGATCATTTCAAAAGACTCTCCCAACAACGTATACCGACTGGGTGGAACAATAACCCTCCCACTACGACGAGGTACCAGTGTGTCAATAGGTGCCTCTACAGATATCTCTTGTGGCGTTTCCTCCTGCACTATTGGTGGTAAAGAAGTATGTGTCGGTCTCTCTCCTCTCAATTCCTCTAGAACAATTTTACTTCTGGGCTTGTGGTCTATCACATAGTCCTCTTCTAAGAACCGGGCATTAGTGCTAACAATGACCTTCTTATCCGTAGGACTATAAAACAGTCCACCTCTCGTTCCTCTAGGGTACCCTACAAACAAGCAAACTTCTGTCCTTGATTCCAATTTATCTGCGTTCCCATTCAGCACATGTGCTGGACTACCCCAAACCCGAACATGCTGCAGACTAGGTTTGCGCCCAGTCCATAGTTCTGTGGGTGTAGATGGTACTGACTTAGATGGTACCAAGTTAAGAATATACGCTGCTGTTTCTAGTGCATGTCCCCAAAACGAAATTGGTAAATCTGAATAACTCATCATTGATCTTACCATATCCATAAGAGTCCTATTCCTCCTCTCTGCTACACCATTTTGTTGTGGCATACCTAGAGCTGACAACTGGGATGTAATCCCTTCAGCTAACAAGTAGTCTCTAAACTCTCCCAAGAGGTATTCACCACCACGATCAGATCGCAATGTCTTGAGACATTTACCCAAACGTTTTTCCGTTTCCGCCCGATACTCCCTGAATTTCTCAAAGCATTCGGACTTACGGCGCATCAAGTAAATGTATCCATACCTTGAGTAATCATCAATAAAAGTGACAAAGTACTCAAAACCACCTCTAGCTTGGATATTCATAGGTCCACACAAATCAGAGTGAACCAATTCCAACGGCTCTTTGGCTCTATATCCTTTTGCTGAAAAAGGCCTTTTTGTCATCTTACCTTCCAAACAAGATTCACAGACTGAAAATTCCTCAACTTCTAATGAACCTAAAGGTCCATCTCTAACCAGTCTAAAAATCCTATTCAGATTAATATAACCAAGACGTAAGTGCCAAAGATACGTTTGGTTCAATTTGGAAGGCTCTTTTCTCTTACATGGTAAATTATTAATGTTATTCAATTCATGCAGTTGCACTGTAGGAAATATAGGATTAATAATGTAGAGATCATCCACCAATGAACCAGAATAGATAAAACGTTTATTTAACTTAATAACTATAGAGTCACTAAAATAAACCAAATATCCATCCTTTATTAACTTAGAAACTGAAACCAAGTTTCTTCTAATAGTAGGAATATAAAGACAATCTCTTAAAATTAAAATCCTATTACTATTAAAATTTAAAAACACATTTCCTACTGCAACTGCTGCCACTCTCGTAGCATTTCCCATATGTAGATAAATCTCCCCATCACTAAGTCTTCTAGTTTCCTGGAACCCCTGCAATGAATTGCAAACATGATTAGTGGCTCCCGTATCTACACACCAGGTACTGGTAAATAACACCGCTAAACATGATTCAACAACTAGTGAATAAAATTTACCTTGTTTGTTCACTTTATTGAGAAAAATTGGACATTCCTTCTTCCAGTGTCCTTTCTGCTTGCAGTGAAAACACTTATCCGTAGGCTTTTTCACTCCACCTTAAGGCGCATGAACTACCTCCACAACCTTTTTCTGAGATTTGTTCTGCTTCTTCTGGCCTTTCGGCTTAGAAGTAGAAGCCTTCTCTGCCACTAACACTGATGGTGGTTTCTTCACAACCAAAAGACCCTCAGCTGCTTGGAGTTCCTTAAGAAGTTCCGCCAAAGATAAATGCATTTTGTTCATAGAATAAGTTAGGCGAAACTGCTTAAAACTCTCAGACTGCAATAAGTTAAGAACGAAATCGATCTGGGTTTCCCCATCAATTTCAGCTCCAAGGATCTCTAGTTCATTAAGAAGAGCTATCATCTTTAGAACATGATCCCTAATTGGGGTCCCTTCAACATGGGTGATGCTCACCAATTCTTTCATAGCAACTAGCCTTGCTGGCCGATTCTGATCCCCAAACATTTCTTTGAGGTTCAGCATCATATCGGAAGCAGTTTCCATAGCTTGATGCTGATGTTGCAATATATTTGACATAGAAGCCAAAATATAACACTGCGCCATCTCATCAGCCTTAACCCAATCTTTATAAGGCTTTTCTTCCTGTTCTGTGGCATTCTCTTCAGGTCTAAGAGGGCAGGCCGTAGATAGCACATATTTGTGGCCCTCAGCAGTTAACACAATATTCAAATTTCTTTTCCAGTCAACATAGTTTGGTCCAGTAAGTTTATTTTCTTTGAGAATAATTGCAAGTGGATTGAAAGAGCCCATTTTTGAATCTGAGAATCAAATAACATAACAATCAATTATGAAGGGCAATAAAAATTTTGAATTTCATTTTAATATTGGTTCCCTCTACCACATGTTAAAAGAAAAACATTGGCAACCCTACACACCGTAAAAAGCATGCTTCGATGGGAAGTCTCTACTCCTTATCATTTGTATAGATAGGCACAACCTTTTAATTTTACTATCTAGACACTATACCGTGCCAAGCAAAATTAAATAGCCAATATAGCTTCGGTCCTATAAATAATAATAGTGACTCAGATGGTGAGGATACTATTATTTACAGCTAAGTGTATACCATTACCTAACCCCATGACCTATTGTTCCGTTATGAATTACCTCAGATGGTGAAGTAATTCACACAACAATTATCATAGACCTATCCTTTAAGGAAGTTTGTACCGATGAAGCCATAATTAATTTTGCCCGATGGGGGGGGAAGGTTCTAAAATCATCACATAAAATTAATTACATCATCTACATACTAGTAATGGAGACCGTGGGATTTATAAAAAATAAACTCCCTCTCCCACTTAGTTATTTAAAAAAAATTTGTGAGGGTTATCAAAATTTTCGAGTTTGCAAAACCTTGATCTAGGTCAAAGCCAATTATCACCATGTTGTCCCAATATGGTAAACTATCACATATGCAAACATTATGGAAACACAAATAGTAAGAAACCACAAGATAAAGAATCCATCTATTATGGTCAAAGATGCAATCCTTAAGTAACAAGGAATCCTTCCAAACTTGAAATCTTTAAGCAATAAGGAGTTCTTCCAAACTTGAAATCCTTAAGCAATCCTTCATCTATACTTGTGTAGATGGTTTAGATACTTTGAATCAATCAAGGAAACCAAAATCCAACCGTGCTTAAGCAAGAAAATTCGGATTTGACATATTTCCGCGTAAACTGCACAGCCTTCAGTATTTTGACCATATCTTCCTCATCCGACCTCCAAATGAAGTGATTCAACTTGGGTTGGATTCAAAATTCAATTATCTACAACTTTTGTGAAGAACAGATTTTCTAATTCCAACGTTTACTGGATCGAAACAGCCCTGCAATCAGACCCTACGAATCTGGAAAAAATCTGTTGCAAGCCAAACAACTTGTATCTTTTGTATCTACCATCTTCGATCTCCGAATAACCGTCGAATGCTATTACAATCGAAGAAATATACAAACATTGATCTTATGCCTCCATTGGAGTTCACATGCTACGTTAATTATTACAACCACGAAAAATAATCGTGGCACCCAATAAATAACACATGCTATGTTAATTATTACAACCACAAAAAATAATCGTGGTACCCAATAAATAACAATAACCACGAAATAAATTATCGTGGGATCCAATCACATAAAATCAACAAAAATCATATGACCATAATAGCTGGGTAAGAACGCTGCAAAACAGGGTTAGCACAGTTCTACGTTCTACCCTCTATAACCGATGGACAACATGGCCTGTTTAATCCATACGCGTGATTACAGCCGGCTTTGATACCTCTGTTGGGAAACCGAATCCCCAAGACCCAGTAATGACGCGTACAAATTAGACAACAAAAATAAAAACCCTACAAAGCGGAATTAGGGTTTTACCACAACTCCCTGCGACACGAACGCTGGTTGAACTTGTTATAGCACGCCTTGCTATAAACCACGAATACTGCTCGATCGTACCTTACGATCTTCTATCGTATTCCCTGCACGTCTAGAACGCGAATTGAGTGTGGACTCTTTCGCGATCTGTTTGCTCTCTCTAAGTCTGCCTCTATTTATTGAATAATAGAAAAACGTTCATCTGACCTTGAGAGCATAACGTATATATATAGGGCTACGATAGGGACCTAAGGAGTAATAAGTCTGGGCTCCCAGTGTAAATAAGAAAATCTAATCCCACTAGGATTCTACTTCTTATTTCTCTAATTATAATTCACCCCACTACAGAATTATAATTGCACTCCCGTCCTTATCTCAATTATATTACGAGCTCCATGATATTAAATACTTATTAATCTCCCCACGTTAAGATTACAGATACCCGTTGATTAAAATAAATTACTAACAACATCCAAACCAAAATGTTTGGATAGATCTGCAACCCTCTGATAGGTGCTTAACCATAGCCCCAATTTTTGTTTAGTTATCGCGTTATCTTCTTAACTTGGAGAGAGTTTGTGTTTCTCGATCGTAATTTGTTTTGTTTTGGTTTTTTTTATAAGTGGTATTTTGTAGGTTTTGTGGACCTAGAGACATGAAACGAGACATAGAAAATGCTTTTACATATGGGTTGATATGAGCCTTGGTCTTTGCCAAATCTATGCTTCTTTATGGAATCTGATTACGTGATTTTTCTGAAGCCTAGCTATTCTCTGATAAGGATACTTAATTGACTTTGTCAAGTCTTTTCTTTTTGAACTAATTGGGGCTATTTCAGTTGGCCAAGACTCTTGCATCTCAGTACGAGGTCTGAAGTTCGAGTCTCTCCACCTACCTTAGAGGGTTTTTCCTTCTTTTCTTTGTTTCTACCCTATAATGAGCTTAGTTCTTGTATTGATTGAGTTGTTGGGTTTTATTATCTTGTGGACTATCAAAATTGATGTACTATCTCTGGTTTGTACTTTGTACTTCATAGTTGATGTAAAATGATCTTTTCTATCGATTCACTACAAGAAAAATTCAATTGGGCGACGAATGAAAATCGTCACAAATTGCATGTTTTTTGTCACAAATAATACAGGTGATGAAAAAAAATTGTCGACTAAAGGTTGTCGAGGATTCCTACCTGGTGATGAAATCTATTTTTCGTTATCTATAGTGTCTTTTTATGACGAAATATTTCGTCACCAAGTGAATAATTGGTGAAGAAATTTTTTTCCTTGCTTATTGTGCTTTTCGATGACAAAATTTTTTGTCATCAATTATTCGTTTTGGCGACGGAAAATTTCGTCACTGATGGGGGTCACTTCGGTGACAAAAATTTTCATTGTCAAAGATGTTTTCATATGGGGCAAAAAATCCTTCTTTCTTGCTCCTGCTGGGTTTCGAACCCGAATCCCGTGAGTTTTTCGCGCAAATTCCAACCAACTGCACTACACATACTTTTCAGTAAATAGTTAAAATATCTAATATATAACACATATTTTTTTGAATGGCGAAATGAAGAAATTTTATTAATGAAAGAAACATGGTACACCAAGAGCAGATAGCAACACAATGTGAAAGTAGAATCCCAACTATGTTGGCACTGTCACGCTCTCGATTTTCAACATAAATAATAAGAACATTTGATAATTAAAATCCTCACCGGAGGTACAATTAATAATCCAAAAGAATAGTTCAGTCCCCACATCCACAAGCTTGCCCAATAAATTACAGAGTTCCAAATTAGATAAAAGCAAAACAATGCGGTTTGCTATACAAAAGTCATCAGGTATTCTCTGAAAATAGCTTTAATTGTCAACAACAGTGTAGGGGGATGAAAACGATTGGTGCTCTGGATAACACCAATCTGCAATGGCTTCTCGTGCCTCTACACCTTAACCCTTGTTCGTCGTCGGAACCCTAATCTGCAAGACAGACAAGGGGTGAGCACACCTTTGCTTCTCGTAGCAAAGGCCCTCCGATGCCAAAGTTAGTATCACAAACTAATAACAAACCCTAATTATCAGTAGGAGAGTCGTATGAATGCCAAGAATTGCGTACCTTTTTCCTCTAGGTTTGCCTTGTATTTATAGATTCATAGATGCTTGCAGCCCAAGCATCCTTGTCGCCCTAGGATTCCTATCCCGTATAGGAAACCCAGTGTTTCTTGGACTCTCATTCCCTTATCAGTTTATTACTTTTAAGAATCCTTTTAGGACTCGTTTCTATAACTGACCGAACATTCCATTCTCGTTGGGTATCTTTCCTATATACTCGGGATCTTACTCCTTAACGGAATATCACTGGTTCTGGATCCTTCTAGAATATTTATGCCGCCTTAATACTTCAGGCGGTCTTCCTGATAGCTCTTTCCCTGTTCAGCTATCTCGCTGCCGAACAATCCACATGGACCAATGACCTCACATGCAACTGGTCCTTATTGTCGCATTTGGACAAACGACTTCACATGTCTTTTGTCCTTATCAGCCGAACAGACAGCCTGGACCAATGACTTCTCATGTCACTGGTACATATCACTGTTCACCGCACTGCCCGGCGATAAGCCCTGTCACACTTAACACATGCTCCCAAATATCACGTATTCGGCAACTAGATGTATCTGTTCGGGAATACCTCCCTACAATTGCTCCCCAGTTTTACCCTTTTGCCGCTATTCGGGGGTAATAGATGAAGCTTTCTAGAAACAAACGTTTAGACCGAACTCCTTTGATCCCGGGCAGTCATAGTATTAATTCTTAATGATGCTTTTGGTGCCATTGTCATTATACTATCTCGAGATAATGACTCCACGTGGCATGCTTCATATGCCTTGCATTAATTTTGAATTAACGCTTTATTAAACGGCATCAGAACGGTATCCACTTTCCGTTACTTTCTATGAAACGGAATGAGGGGAGACGTTTCGTCTCGTTTCGTCTCTGTTTGCCTCATTTTAAATTCTCAGAAAAAGGGGTTTTTTGGATTTTCTTACCAAAACTCAGACTCTTTTTCCCACTTTCTCGAAAATCAGACGAGGGGTGCAACCGCCATCGTCGCCGCCAGTTACTTGATTGCATCTCGAGCAACCGCTGCAAAAGTTTCGTAAGACTCTTATTCTCTCTTTCCCTCGCTTTATTTCTGAGGTTTCTCGTCCTCAGATCTTCCTACCGTTAGGGTTTTATATCTTAGATTCATAAAGCTTTCAAAGTATCCATGGCAGATGGAAACGAAAATACTTGCAAACCTGGTAAGTTTAGAAAACTTTGTGAGAATCCTACAGCCATGGCGGCTTTTAGAACAGACTACGCTATCCCTGACAATGTGGGGCTTGAACTCGCCCCACTGGGGGCGGACAGGGATGACGGCTCATGGGATAGGATGTGCATTCCCATCGTAACGATTGTCGAGGGCGGAGTCCATTTTCCCCTTCACCCACTACTCCGCCAGGTTCTGAACTAGTACCGCCTCACCCCCTTGCAAGTTTCAACCAATGTTTTTAGGCTGGTAATGGGGATCATAGCCCTAAATAGGATTCTGGGGACCCAACTAGGAATCTGGGATATCCAGTGGTGGTACAGTATAGTATTAAACCCTGAGTACAACATGTATTACTTCAAAGTTAGAAGGGCAGACAAGCGTCTCATGCTAAACCTGCTAGATTCCGTTCGCGACCATGAGATCGACTTCCTCTATGTAACTGGAGCATTCGAGCCAATAGGGGAAGACGGCCAAGTGGTGGGTTTGCACTGCCCCCACATATGGGGTTACCCACGTATGCTCCTAATTTTCTTTCGTAATTCTCGTTTACTATTTTTCCAAAGCCTTTACGTACCTCTGATTCGTATTTGTGCTTTCTTTGTTGTAGCTGTAACGATCCTGATTTTCGGTCATTAAAAATTTCGTTAAATATGTGAATTTTTTTTTTTGTAATTGCTTTTAATTTCCAAAGTTTGTCAAAATTACGTTTTTGCCCTTAAACTTTCGTTTCTTGCACTTTGGTCCTATTTAGCAAGCCTAGTTAGCTTCTAACCATCCAGTTGAAGCAACTAAACTAGGAAGCCATCTAGTCATCGTGAATGGACCGTTTTGCCCCTCTTTGACCTCTTGAACCTTTTTAACCCTAGGATTCTCTAAGTACCTTTTAATTATTTTCTATTGGGGTTTTGAACTTCCTATTGTACAAAGGTACCATGTTTATATTACTTTAGTACATGGAAGATTTATTTAAATGCCTAAGTACCATGTGTCTATTTGATGTATAAAAAGAGAATCCTAGCCTTAAGTCTATTTTTGACCTTAAAGTACAAAAGTACTTAGCCTTTTATTTGTTTACTTGCATTTTGTACATGTGTATGTATATATATTGTACTTTTGAAAGCAAGAGAGGAGAGAGAGAGAGGAGAGGCCGGATGAGAGGGAGGGGAGAGAGTGAGGTTCGGCCAAGAGAGAGAGGAGGGAGAGAGAGAGAGAGAAAAAGAAGAGAAAGAAGGTAGTACTTGGCTTGATCTTTCCTTGTACTTCATATCTTGGTGATACTTCCTTCCTAGCTAAGAAACTACCTCCATTGTACTCCCTTGTACCATTATCTATGGTTTCACACTAGAGTCTTGTACAAATTATACTTGTTCACACCTCTTTTCACACCAAGTCTTCCAAGAAGGACAAAGTAGCCATGCAAGCCTAGGATTGCCTTTGATCTTCCATGATCTCTTGCCAAGTGTCAAGGTGAGACTTAGAGAGAGAGAGAGGAGAGGGCCAAGCTCTTGCCTATAAATAGAAGGCCATTTTCATGCTTTGAACTCACACCTTCAAAGCATTTGCTCTTCCTTCTCTCTAGAAATCTCGGATTCCAGTTCCAGGCAGCCTACTGCCCTTCGAAAATTCTCAGTTTTCTCCTTCTTAGGATAGTTTTTAGATCCAACGTCCTTCAGGAAAGTTGTAGAACACTTCGAGAGCTTCAAGTTAGGCTCAAGAATCACCTCAATCGGAGAAGAAATGACAAAGATATTGTCATTCAAAGTTCAGTAAAAATCTGGGATTTTTATTTCCAGACAGCTTACTGTCACTTCCTTTATCCCAATTTTTCTCCTACTTCAATTAGTTTCTAGGACCAACTTTCTTCACGAAAGTTGTAGAGAATTTCTTGAGCTTCGATTTGGACCCAAGAAAAAGCATATTCGGCCAAAGATTGACCGAGTTATAGCCGTCTGAAGTTTGGTCCAGATTCGCGAGAAATTTCCAACTAGCTTATTCGGCCCCGACTAGTTTCGGATCAAGGTAGGACACCCTTATCCCTATCCCTATGTATAAGTATGTTATCTTGAATTACTTTTCATGTCAATTAATTGTGTTTTGATCTTTAAAGATGAATATGAGCATGCATATATGAATTGCTTGCATTACTTGTGACACGATAAAGCATAAGTGATTTATCACTCCAAGGGCGTCCGAACATGTGGCGTTATGCTTTAAGCGTTGATGTGAGCGTGATTTGCAATATAGAGTTGAATGATCTTGTTAGATTACAATGAATGATTTGTTGATACGTATGTGTTAAGTCCTACCGCGGAGTCTTTGCTTGTAACGAGACACGGAAATCGATGAAGTAGAAACATGGCACCTAGGGTGTGTTTGACAAAGAACGATGAGTTTCCCGAGGAAAAAGATATTTTAGAAACTACATAATGACCATTTCGAGGGCATTATGTGTGTGTGTGTGTTCCAATGGAAATCCGGAATAGCGGAACCATTGTGAGGTTGTGTGTGTGCGTTCCCATGGGATCCCGGACCGGCGGAACCATGGTGAGGTATAGCTTGGTTATCCGCGGAGAGGAGCCAATGCAAATGTGTGCCAATGGGAACCCGGCGCGGCGGAACCATTGTGAGGATACTCGGGAACCCGGCGCGGCGGAACCGAGGTTGGGTGTGTGGCTTGGTTATCCGCGGTACGGAGCCAATACAAAGGATTTTGAAAAATGGTTTTGTAAGTGGAAAACGTTGACACGGTCTTCGACGAGTCGCGTAGGAGAAATCGGGAAATCTTGGACACCAACGTTAGATAGTGAATGTGGATGTATTATCGTCATTTATGTGATTTCTATGATCGTTTGTTTGTAAGCTATGGGTTAGCGGGTAAGGATTTCCTATTGAGCGTTGTAGCTCACGGTGTTGCCTTTTGGTGACCCTGGCATATTATATTGGTGGCGACGCCGGTATAATGTGTCAGACTTCATAGATGAGCAGGGCGAGATCTTCAGCTTGGAGGCGTGCGGAGCCGAGGAGCTGGCTAGGATGGAGAAGCAAGAGGAGCTGTAGAGTAGGACCCTTAGTTCCCTCTTTGTCATCCTATTTTGTATTTCAAATGCTCTTACGAGAGTTATGATGTAATAACGAGCTAGACTCGCTTCGTTTTTATAATAAAATGTTTTATTTAACGTACCCAAAATTGGGGGCGTTACAGTAGCGGATAACGCCGACAAGCGCCCACGACTAGAGCCGAGTTACGTCCGTACAGAAGACATTAACAGAATCTTAAAGTATACAGGCGAACCGGGTACCCGAACAGCTGGTCGGGGTCGTAACGCAGACGTGCTGTTGGGGTACGATCCCGCTTACAGAGGGGTTATTGATAAAAGACTCGCCAATCCCAGCACCAGCACTACCTCCACATCAACTGCTCCCCAGCCAAGGAGTTCGAGGCGCAACACTGGAGTTACAATTGCCGGGCAGCCTGGCGAGGTCCCTATCTCAGAAGGTATCCCTCTTCCTCGCCTGAGGCTTAGAAGATCCGTAGGGCATCAACTCGATCAATCCGTTTCTGAAAGTGAAACCAGCCAATCTTCATCACCCGGATATTCAGCTTTGTCCCTTTCGTCAGGTACAATGACTCGCCAGCCTCTAAATTTGAGTTCCCTTTTGACTGTTGCTGCACGCGGCCGTGGCGCTGGCCGGGCAACATCAACCGGGCATGCTCCACCACCACCCCGACGTAACAGGGGTGTTTCAAATCGATCTTCCTCTTCACCTCGGGAACACGATAGTTCCCTTGAGGCCGTTGATGCCCATCGGGACAAACGTCCCCGGAGCCAAGAAGCAGAAGATTCTGAAGCTCTAGCTGCTTCAGTACCACTGGAATCACCTGCTCCGAGCATTCCCGTCATTCCCGAGGTCTGGGCCCCTCATGTAACGCCCCGAATTTTGGGTACGTTAAATAAAATATTTTATTATAAAAACGAAGCGAGCCCAGCTCGTTATTACATCATAAACCTTACAAAAGTACTTTTATTCAAATAACAGAGGGATCTAGGGTTCCTAACTACAGTTCTTCTTGCTTCTCCATCCTAGCCCGCTCCTCGGCTCCGAACGCCTCCAAAGTGAATAGTTCGTCCTGTTCGTCTATCAATTCTGACATATTATACCGGCGTCGCCACCCATATAATATGCCAGGGTCACCACAAGGTAACACCGTGAGCTACGAAGACTCAGTAGTAAAATCCTAATACTAGTATCGATTTCCACATGATAAGCACATAAGCAGTGATTAAAAGACAATAGCGCTACCAATTGCTTTATGATTACCGTTGGTGTCAACTCATCGTAACCCATGTTGTTATTACCCTTTTCAAAAACACCTTTTTAACTCACCCAACCTCGGTTCCGCCGCGCCGGGTTCCCGAGTATCCTCACAATGGTTCCGCCGCGCCGGGTTCCCATTGGCACACATTTGCATTGGCTCCTCTCCGCGGATAACCAAGCTATACCTCACCATGGTTCCGCCGGTCCGGTTTCCCATGGGAACACACACAAACTCACGTAATACCCTCGAGATGGTTCTTACGTAGTTTCGAAAATATTTTCCAACCGGGAAAACACAACTTCCTTGTTAAACACACCCTAGGTGCCATGTTTCTACTTTTCTCGGTTTTCGTGTCTCGTTCTCATGCAAGATTCCGTCGTTTAAGACTTTACATAAACACATGCATTCAATTAAAGCCTTGAAATAAACACAACAAGATCATCCAACTTTTACTAACTAGCATGCTTGAAACATTCCAAAAGTAAATCATGCATCTCCAAAGTTAACATCATTCATGCTCAAGTAACTTCTTAAACTTTAAGTAAAGTAAGTAGAGGTTTAAAGTAGCGAGATTTAATCAACTTTAGAAAATAAGATTGAACTACGATATAGTAAAGATTTCACTACCGTTCTTCTAGGCGGTTGTCGGCTACGGAAGTCGGTCGTCGGTTTTGAAATCGGCAGAGTAACGGCCTCCGGATTGCTTCGCAAGGAAAAGTGTTGGACTACTTTTCCTAGAAACAACTTCTTAACTTAACTAAGCTACTTTTTAAGATCAAAGGGTGGTATTGGAAGTGGTTTAGTGGTATTGCTCAAGAACACTCAAGAACAAAGAAAGTTCTTGAACTTAGAACAAAGAATGCTTAGAATTCTAGAGAGAAGGAAGAGCTTTGGTTTGAGGTGTGAGTTCAAAGCTTGGTGAGGCCTTCTATTTATAGGCAAGGGCTCCCCCTCTCCCTCCTTGGCCGCCCCCCCCCCCCCCCCCCCCCCCCTCTCTCCTCCATTCCCCAATTTTTTAATACAAAAAGATGTGTTCACATGGAGAAATGAAGGCTAAAATCCTAGGTTTGCATGGCTATGGTGTACCAAGGATTTGATCTTGGAACCAATGGATGGTGGAGATGAGAATGGTACAAGATCTAAGGGTTTAAACCATTGAAAGGTGTATAAAAGAGTACAATGGAGTTAAGTTGGCTTGGAAGAATAAGAATCCAAGAATCTTGAAGTACATGGGAGGTCCAATGGTCAAGTACAACCAAATCTCCCTCCTCCTCTCTTATCCCATCCGGCCCCCCCTCTCTCCTCTCCCTCTCTCGGCTGGTCTCTCTCTCTCTCCCTCTCATTCTCTTGCCAAGGTACAAAAAGAGAAAGAAAACAAGAAAAAAAGTAATACTTTTTGTACCAAGTATCAAAAGTAGTCTTTTAGGCTAGGATTCTTTCAAACTAACAAATTAGCACATGGTACTTTTAGGGCACTACTTTAGTCTTATATAATATATACATATGTACCTATGTACCTTAGGAAGAATCAAAACCCTAATATAAAATGGTTAAAGGTACTTAAGAGAATCTAGTACTAAGTACTTTTCCTAGTAAAGTAGTGTGAACTTAATCACATGGGTTAAAGAAAAAGTTTAATTAATAATCCCCATGGTACTTTGAAAGACTTACTCAATTATCCAATGGGTAAAAATCCCCCTAATTTCTATTATCCAATGGATAATAGCTATTAGGACACTTTTAATATTAAAATAATGAAAAAGTACTTTAAAGTAAGTATACTTTTTAATATAAACAAATAGGATGCTATTATCCAATGGGTAATAGTTTCCCTAACCATTATTGTCCAATGGACAAAGAATTTAACCAATTTGATTAAAAGAAAAAAAAAGAATATTAAAATTCTAAGTCTAGGGTTCAAAAGGGTCAAAAGTTCCAATGAGGGGCAAAACGGTCATTTTGAAGTAACTAGATAGCTTTCCAATTTAGTTCTTCTAACCGGATGGTTAGAAGCTAGTTAGACTTGCTAAGTGGGGCTAAAGTGCAAGAAACGATAGTTCAAGGGCTAAATTGCAGTTATGACAAACTATCGGAAATTAAAGCAATATAACCAATTTAAACAAATAACATGAATAAGAAATAAATTCAAGGGGCAAAAATGTAATTACGACAATTTATAGGATTTTAAAAGTAAATCAAAGCAAATTCAAGTAATCAATAAAAATTCAAATATTTAACGAAATTTTTACTGACAAAAAATCAGGGTCGTTACACCTCAACTCATGAGGGGGGACCGGCCTGTCAACGTCGGAGATAGTGCTAGTTCCTCCGAAATTGCACTAGCCCTAGCACAGGCCTATCGTTTCCCGTGGATATGCAGAAGGAATCCTCATCATCTGCAAATAGACTCATGTCCACTGGTCTCGTCAGTGGAATCAAGGTAATCAAAACCTTTCTTTTAGCTTTTACCCTGATTGTTGCAGCTGAATAATGTTTTAACGTATGTCTGGTTTTTGTACAGTTTATCCAAAAGCTGATGACATTGAGTCATAAGTTTCAAGAGGCTGATGCTGAAAGGGTTAGGCTTTTGAATGACAACACGAGGCTGCTCCGAACAGTCTCGAGGCTGGAGAGAGAGAGAGAGACAGAGCCAAAGCAGAAGTCCCTGAAACGAAAAGCAAGCTTGAGATTGCCGAGGATAGTCTCAGTCAAGCTCTGGCAGAGATCGACAGCGCCAAAAAGCTTGCTTTCGAAGATGGCTATCAAAAGGGATACGACGCCACCACAGCCAGCTACGTGGAGCAGATACCAGGCCTACAAGACCAAGTTTGGGTTGCTTGCTGGCAAGCCTGTTTGACCAAAGTTGGTGTTGCAGATGATTCCCCTTTGTGGACTGAGATCGACCTTCCCAGCAGCCGGGCAGCAGCATCCCAGGAGCACGATGAGCCCCCAGCTGATGATGTCGATCGTCAGATAGATGAATTCGCAGATGCAGATGAGGAAATAGAGATGGAATCTCAAGATGCCGCCACAGAACACACATCAGCTCGGGAGGCAGCCATTGAGACCAACGTTGTCGAGGAAAGTGCCGCTGCTAGTGATGATGTTGTACTTCCAGGGGCTGCAACCAATGCTGAACCAGAAATCCAGGAGTTGGATTGAATTGCTCGGTAAATACCTGCTTTGGTGGTTTGATTAGATAATTTTAGCTGGTTCTGTATAACCAAAGCTCTCCTGCCCTGCGTGGTACCAGAATTTTCGTACTTTTATTTACATAGTATTTAGCCCTGTGTGGCGTAACATTCGGTTTTTGTTTGCTTGGTATCTTGCAACTTTCGTATTGCCAACTTTATAGGCTAGATTTCTAAGTTTAATCGTACTTAGATAACTTTTGATTGCATGCCTAATCTTGTTTTCACAGCACAAGCCAATTGTGCATGTTTTCGTATGCACTCGTGCTAGGAAAAACTGGGTGGATTTCATAAGTTTCTCATACTTAGATATTTGAGCATGATCACGTATGCTACAGATGCATATATCCAGATGCGTACATTTGGCTAACACTTCTCGTTATTGACCCCAAACGTTTCATATTTAGGAAGCATTTATCCATATGTTTTTATTTGGATAGTTTGCTTATGGATTGCTTTGCTCGGCCCTTCTCTGTTTCTTTTTCGTAAGAACAAAGGCACGGTATTTCGTACCTTAAACAAATATTAAGTCTCTCGTACTTTAATATTTACCCAAGTATCTCATACTTGTTCCAAGTTTCAAGTCTCTCGTACTTATTTATTTGAGCATGGGCACGTATGCTTTTGGACGTTTTGAGCATGATCACGTATGCTCTTAGACATTTGAGCATGATCACGTATGCTCTTAGACGTTTGAGCATGATCACGTATGCTCTTATTTGTTACAGATGCATATATTCAGATGCATACAGCTTGCTAAGAATCTCGTTCCTAGTCAAAATAACATTTCTCGTTATGTATTGTTCCCAAGTGTTTTTATACTTAGGAACATACGTTTCTAAGTTTCTCGTACTTAGTTTAATTATCTCGTACTTTAACCGAAAGCAAGCCGTTCGTTCTTTATGAAACTCAAAGAAACAATTCGACTTAAATATCTTATATCATAGTGTTTGGTCTAAATATTTCGTATTTGGTCTAAACTAAGTATTCTCTTTACCATGCGTATATTCGTACGTGGCATTCGTGCCCAGTCTCTGCTCCCCAATATGAAAAAGGAAAGTAATATTGAACTCAATTTTTCATATTTCAAAAACGAAGATGTCAAAAAAAAGCTTGATATACTTAGAAGAAAATGTCGTTATTCATAAACTTGAACTCAAGGGGGCATTATTCGTACCCCTTGCAACTAAATAGAATCAAATACTAAAACAAAAGAATTATATTCGTAATTCCCACATAATCACGTAGTGCATGCTAAATTAAAACTCAATTCTTCTAAACAAAGAATTTTCTCAGATTATGCCTCGGAATGGGATTACTGTCTAGATCAGCCAATCGGTAGGCCTATGCCCACAATCTCGGTTACCCTATACGGGCCTCCCCAATTAGCCCCCTACTTGCCCTCGTTGGCCACCTTGGTATTGCCGAGCATTTTTCGTAGTACAAGGTCCCCAACACCAAACTCTCGAGGGTGTACGTGTCACGCCCTCGTTTTTCAACATAAATAAAGAATACTCTTTTGATAAATAAAGTCATGGCAATAATACAATTAATACCCAAAAGATCTTCCTTTCTCCTGTTCTCAAATAAGATTCAGATATTACATTTTTGGCTCATTGGCCCCAAGTTGTTGAAATGCCAATGACCGAAGAAAATAATCTTACAGTTGTAACAAATGTTTTTCCAAAATACTTCTTTCAAATCAAATGCAAGTAATCGCCTCTTTTATACCTTTGAAAGTCATGATCAACAAGCACGATATGCACGCCATGCCAACTTTCTTGTTTTTGCACCTGAAAATGATAGGGTTGAGCATACACGCGCCCAGTAGAGAAATCTATACGCAAGTTACAGGAAAATATGATGAGTTATGCATCTAGAGTAAGAGAGTAACGACAGATAAGCTCAAGTACACAAGACTGTCAACAGCAGCACACTATGATCAGGGACTCGAGGTGACCTATATGAAGGATCTATCTGCTCATGTGTCAAAAAAGGACCATCAATATTCCTACATCATTCTAAGTAAATAAACAACAGCTTTAGTACCATTCATTACATTCATTACATCTCGTACAATTTCACAATCTTTCACATTCCACGTTTCATCACCAAATCCCATTTCTCATTATCATCAGTCATCAGAATCTCTTTTATCAACTTTATAAACCAATTTCGTGTCATGTGTCTGAGCCTAAGCTCCTGCCAGGCACTTACTCGATAACGAGCCCTGAAAGCAAATGATATGAGCATTTAGCTCCTGCCAGGCTAATTATGGGACCCCGATATCTCCTGCCAAGCGCCCACCTAGAAGGTTGGACCTTGAGTGTTAAATATGAGCGTTTAGCTCCTGCCAGGCTAATTATGGGACCCTGATATCCCCTGCCAAGCGCCCACCTAGAAGGTTACACCTTGAGTGTCAAATATGAGCTTTTAGCTCCTGCCAGGCTAATTATGGGACCCTGATATCCCCTGCCAAACGCCCACCTAGAAGGTTGGACCTTGAGTGTCAAATATGAGCTTTTAGCTCCTGCCAGGCTAATTATGGGACCCTGATATCCCCTGCCAAGCACCTACCTTGAAAGTTAGGCCTTGAGTGTTCATTTGATATTCACATTCATTTCACTTTCCATTTCACAAACATCAAGTCATACAATCGAATCCAAAGCCATCTAATCGATCGCATGGCATTACAAGACCAATAATCTACCGTATCGCAAATTAGCAAATACAAACGTCTTCACCATACCTCTAAATATATCCCCGCACCTATACAGCATGCTACTCACAAGCAGTTTCTAAAGTACCCATCTGTTCATGACGATACTAAGATTATACTTAACAAATCCTTAGGGAATGGGAACAATCAATAAGTCACCAACGGACAAGCAACCAAGCTTAGGGATGGTTCAAAGGTGTTTTAGATGTGTTAGAAGTGATTGAGAGTCAAAACAAAAGAACAAGAATCAACGGACCAAAAACTGTCCTAGAGCGCAGTCAGTGTTCGACAATTCATTAAAAATTCCATACTCAATATTTTTTAATGATTCCAATGCCAAAAGTTCACCAACTTACCAATCTTTAAAACCCATAAGGACCCATAATCAACAACGTCATTTAACCATATCAAACGATGAAAAACACAGCTCTGTACGCTGCCCAGATTTTCAGATTACAGGGCAATCTTCTAAAAATCATAATAAATCGAGTTCTTAATACTTTTAAACGATTCCAGTCCCAAAGGTTGCGCAAGTGAATGAAGCATAAAAGGTACGAAGGAACCCTAGTCAAATCTGGACTCCAAGGATGGTCAAATAGGCATTTACCGAAGCAATACGAATCTGCGAGACAGATTGACACACCTCCACTCAAACGGTCATAACTTTCTGTGTACTAAGAGTTTTAAGACGATTCCAATGGCAAATGAAAGCTAACTTCAAGACCTTCGAACCGATATAAAGTTTGAATAAAACGGACATCAGACAAGAAGGTTACAGCCATTTAAAGTGGGCTGAAACCCAGAAAACGAGACAGATTGCAGACCAGATTTCTAAAATCCACAATTAATTCAATTCTCAACGGTTTTGGGTGATTCAAGCGGCATTAGAACGGGCTCTAAGTCAACTCTATTTCCTATGAAGGAACCAAAATTCAATTCCGAATTTAAGACAATGAAAAACCCCATAAACAGTGACCCGTTTTCTGCAGAATTTCAAAAATTGAAAGAACAAACTCAAACAACGAAACAAGGCACGATCTAGATACATAAGCACCGTATAAACGCATAACAAGAGTAAGAAATCCCTACCTCACGGGTTTTGAACAAAACCCGACCCTTTGACCAAGTCAACCGTAGCTCCACGAGGTCCGATCATGATTTTTCTTGGATATTTGGAAGCCCGCACTCCGTAGAACAACTTTAATTCTTGGGCTTTGTCCGGAATCATCCCCTAAGTAGATGAAATCGAAGAGAGAAGAGAGGAGGAAGTTTTCGGAGGAGAGGAGGAGAGAGAGACTGCCGAGAGGTGAGAGGAAAAAAAAACAGAGAATGGAGAAATAATTCTCCTGGGGAGAATTATAGAAGTGGGGAGCAATCCCCCGCTTCTCGCACCACACTCTCACACGTGCACCCCTCACACAATTACCCTTGATATCCTCCCACGAAGACGTCACACCGAATATCCGCACCGTCTATCTCGACGCGCCGTACGCTAACAAAAGAAAAAAAATACGACCTCAAAAAATACGGGTCTCTACAGTACGTGTTTGTTATAGCTTTTCATGAGCTGTTCTTGGTAAGAAGCTAGATGCACCAGGGCCCTTTCCATCCTTTCCTCGGCGAGATCTAGCTCTATTTCAAGGGCCCTATCATTGCCCCCACTTTCGACCAAGGCAGTCCTATTAGTTGGCAAACCAACCTCCAAAGGAATTACTGCTTCTGTTCCATATGCCAGGGAATAGGGTGTCTCTCCTGTAGACCTCCTAGGCATTGTTCGGTGAGCCCACAACACTAGTGGTAACTCGTCAGGCCATTTCTCCTTAGCCTTGTCCAACCTTTTCTTGATCCCGTCAAGAATGGTTTTGTTGGATGCTTCTGCTTGCCCATTACTCTGGGGTAGGCTAGAGTTGAGTAATAGTTTCGTATCCTATACTGGGCACAAAAAGTTTTGAACTTTTTCTGGAACTAGGACCCATTGTCAGTAATCAATGAATAAGGGACCCCAAAGCGAGTGATAATGCTCTTCCATACGAACCTTTCTATCATAGGTTCTGTGATTTTGGCCAGTGGTTCTGCCTCTATCCACTTGGTGAAATAGTCTGTTGCCACTAGCAGGAACTTTCGATTCCCAGTTGCTTTGTGGAGGGGACCGACAATGTCCATTCCCCACTGGGCAAATGGCCAAGGACTTGTCAAAGGCACCAGATCCTCGGCTGGTGTTCGAATCATTGGTGAGAACTTCTGACATTTCTCACAAATTTTTACATACACCTTGGCATCTTCCTGCATGTGTGGCCACCAGTAGCCTTGGGTAATTGCTCGGTGGGCGATGGATCTGCCTCCAGCATGACTCCCACATGTTCCCTCATGGATTTCGTGAAGAAATTTTTGCACCATCTCGGGGTGTACGCACGGCAAATATGGGCCCGTGAAGGACTTCCTGTAAAGCTTTCTTTCTGGGGACAGCCAAAACTTTGCAGACTTGGTTTTAATCTTATGAGCTTCTTTTTTATCAGTGGGGAGTATTTCATCTCGTAAAAACTCCACGATTGGATCCATCCAGCTTGATCCTTGGTTCACGTCCAAAAATAACTCAACACTTCTTCCAATGCTCGGTTCCGTCAGATACTCAACTGCTACCCTCTGTTTGAGTTCAGTTGGAATGGCTGCGGCCAACCAGGCTAAAGAATCGGCATGTGCATTCTGTCCCGAACTTATCTGTTCAATGTGGACCCTTTCAAAGGTATCAAGTAAATCTTTGGCTGCTTCCATATATGCCGCCATCTTCTCATTCCGGGCTTGGTATTCCCCGGACAGTTGATTTACTACAAGCTGTGAATCACAATACACCCTGACTCGTTTTACTTTCAGAGTCTTCGCACTTCTCAATCCAGCTAAGAGTGCCTCGTACTCCGCCACATTATTTGATGCACTGAAACCAAGCCGAACAGATAGTTCGATCATCACTCCTTCTGGAGGAAAAAGGACCACCCCAATTCCTGAACCAGTATTATATGCTGATCCGTCAACGAATAACTTCCATTCCATGGGATCCTGTTCGGCTGTCAGTTGGTTCTTCATGGGTGCTGTCTTAATCTCCTGTTCCTTTCTCGTAGGAGGCAGGGGAGCTACCGTAGGGGAAAACTCTGCCACAAAATCAGCCAACACTTGGCCTTTAATTGTCGTACGTGGCTGATAATCGATATCATATTAGCTTAACTCAACGGACCACGTTGAGATCCTTCTTGAGAAATCTGCTTTTTGTAGCAGTGATTTCAGAGGGAATTCAGTATAAACCACAACCTTGTGGCTTTAGAAGTAGTGTGTCAATTTCCTCATGGCCATCCTAAATGCCAGGACAAGTTTTTCTAAGGGTAGATACCTCGTCTCTGCATCCAGTAGTGTCTTGCTAACATAATAAATAGGGATCTGCTCGACTTCCAAATCCCTTAACAGGACTGCACTAACAGCATACTCAGAAATAGCTAAGTACAAAACTAAAGACTCACCTGGTTGTGGAGTTGATAGAAGTGGAGGCTCGGCCAGATACTTCTTCAGGTTTTGGAAGGCCTGTTCACACTCTGCTCCCCATTCGAATCCCTCCCTCTTTTTCAATAACTGGAAAAAGGGTCTGCATTTGTCACTTGACCTGCTGATGAATCTATTAAGTGCTGCAGCCATTCCAGTCAGCCGTTGGACTTCCTTAGTAGTTTTGGGACTTTGTAGCCTTTGCAGGGCTGCAATCTGATCAGGATTGGCTTCAATCCCCCTCATGGTTACCAAGTGGCCTAGAAACTTTTCAGAACCAACTCCAAATGCATATTTCGAGGCGTTGAGCTTCAATTTATATTCCCTCAGGATTTCGAAAGCTTCCTTCAAATCCGCTATGTGTCCCTGTTTATTTTGACTCTTTACCACCATATCATCTATGTAAACTTCCATAGACTTACCAAGCAGCTTTTTGAACATAATGGTCGCAAGTCTCTGGTACGTTGCCCCAGCGTTCCTTAGCCCAAATGGCATGACGCTATAGCAATACAACCCTCGCGGTGTAATAAAAGAAGTCTTCTTTTGATCAGGCCCAAACATAGCAATCTGATGATATCCTCGATATGCGTCGAGGAAACTCATTCGCTCGTATCCAGCAGTTGCGTCAACCAGCTGGTCTATCCTTGGAAGAGGGAAACTATCTTTTGGACATGCCTTGTTGTGGTCTGTGAAATCTACACAGATACGCCACTTTCCATTCTTCTTCTTTACCACTACGGTATTGGATAACCATTCAGGATAGTAAACCTCACGTATTGCTTTGGCTTCTAGCAAACGATCGATCTCTTCGATTACAGCATCCACGTACTGCATAGCTGCCCTTCGCTTTTTCTGGATGATCGGCTTATGCTGGGGATCAACGTTTAGATGGTGACAAATCACGCTCACATCTACTTGGGCATCTCCTCTGGGACCCATGCAAATACGTCGATATATTCCTTTAGGAATCTTATCAATTCAGCCCTTTCGTCTGCTGGCAATGATTCTCCGATTAAGAAATATCTTTCAGGAACAGTCTCGTTGATCTGAATTTTCTCCAGGCCTTCGGCCACCTTTTCTGCCGGACTTCTCCCAACATCCTCAATAGTTGGTTGATTTGGTACCTCTAACATATGAACGTGGTATGCCTTTGGAGCTCTTTTAATGATGGAGACTAGACACTGTTGGGCCACTTTCTAATTGCCTCTCATTATTTCAACCTCATTTGACCCTGGGAATTTCACCATCTAGTGGTAAGTCGAGGAGACTGCCCTCATTTTGGGCAACCAAGTCCTTCCTATAACTGCGTTATAGGAGGAAGGAACATCTACCACTAGAAAGTCTGTCCTCAAGACAACTGAACCTGCCCGAACAGGCAACGTGACTTTTTCGAGAGGCCAAACTGCTCCTGCACCGAACCCTATCAGGGGTGTTGTAGATTGTTCTAAGTCTGTTTGGGCCAGCCTTAGCTTTTTGAATGCATCGTAGTACATCACCTCTGTACAACTTCCTGAGTCCGCCAGAATCCTCTCAATGTCATATTCCCCAACTCGTAAGGTTATGACCAAAGCATCATTGTGGGGTATTTGGACTTCCCCAGATCATCATCCGTGAATGCTATGCTTTCATTGCATACGCCATCTGTGGGGGGCTGATTTCTGGTGAACCGTCTTGACTTGTTTAAACCGAATGAAACGGCGCCGGACTTCGTGTACCTGTAGGACCGGAGGGGGTTGTTCCTCCGGGAAGACGCTCCGACGATCTAGTCAGAAAGAGGAGCTAGGAGGAAAGAAGTTTGGTAAGAAATATGCTCTAGGAGGAAGAAGAGCGTTTAGAAATCTCAACCTATTACTTGGAGGAGGCATGTCTCTATTTATAGGCAAAGAGGGAAAGAGTATCGAGCAAGCTGTTTCTGCCACCCACGTGCTTGGTGATGCTCGGATGACGTCACAAGTCAGAGGCATTAAATGAACGCCGCCTGTTGGGAAAAGGGGAGCCGCCCAGTCAGAGCAAGATGGGTCACATCAATCAGAGACGTCACCTCACCTATCAGAGAGGTTCTCCCATGTTTCTTTGGAAGCATCTAGAAGGTTCTGGAGTGGCGGTTTCCCAGTGAAGATATTATAACCGAAGAAACGAAGAGTGGAAGATGGAGTGTTTTACCGAACGAATAAAGTATTATCGTTGTCTTATCCGAACGAAATGAGTATGTCATCCTTCGGAGTGGGATCGAAGCTCGGCTAGGCTCTTAGAATTGTTTTATCCTTCGGATAATACGTACAGATGTCGTACCAAGGTCCCTCGGGGAACAGATGAACTGAGAACTAATTGGTCAAGAATAAATATATCAAATTCCTCGTATGTTAGCTGAACCTTTTGGACCTTCGAATATTTTGCTCCACTACACCATCCTCTCGCCCTCTCTTATTTCCCAATCGCATCACATGCTGATTGTGCTTGACCTGCCTTTGTAATAGCCTAACCTCATTTCTCGTATAAGGTGTGGCCAACCCATGTATCATATGGATTACTCCTTTAGGATTCTGCTCGTAATCCAATTCCATGGCTTTCCCTTTTTCCCTAGGATCCTCCTGGATAAATTCCTTGAGATAGCCTCGAGAGACCAAATCGTCAAGGTGTCTTTTATACATCTCACAATCCTCAGTCATATGACCCCAGTCTCTATGGTAGCTGCAGTGCTGATTCGTAGCACGTTTTGCGTCTTTATCTCCGCCTAAACTTGGGGGCCACTTGAAGTATGGCTGATTCTTTACTCGATAAAGAATCCTATAGATTGGTTCCTTCCAAACCATTGTGACAGAAAAGAAAGATTTGGGGTCAGGTGCTTACTTATCTTTGTACGGCTCTTTCTTAGCCTGCCCATACTCTTTCCTCTCTCTGTAAGTCTTGGGCTCTGGCTTATCCACCTTTTTGGCAGGTGCCTTTGGCTGCTCGGCGACAATCCTGCCATTCTCGCGGAGTATGTCATCCTCCATTCTGGCGTGCTGCTCTATTCGCTCCATCAGTTTAGCCAACGTGGCTACTGGATGTTTATTCAGTGAGCGACGCAGTTCTCCCCGAACAGGCAAACCAGTTTTGAAGGTTGCTATGGCATACTCCTCACTGCAACTTTCAATCTCGTTGAAAGTTTCCCAATACTTCTTTGCGTAATCTCTGATCGGCTCGCTCTCCGCCTGTTTCAAGTGGAAAGACTCTCAAACGTCTTTGAGGCCTTTCTGGTTGTCAAAAATCGAGTAGTGAACTCCTCAGCCAACTGCCTCCATCCTCGTATGGATCGTGGTTCTAGTTTATGAAACCAAGACAAAGCCACCTTGCCGAGACTTGAAGGGAACATTTTGCATAAGATGGCTTCATCTCCTTCATGCATGAACATAGCTTGCTGATAGTGTTGTATGTGAGCTACGGGGTTCGCGTTTGTCTCGTAAAGTATGAACATACCGTGCTTTACTCTGCTCGGCAACCTAACCTCTTGTAGCCTCCTTGAGAAGGGGGAAGCTGCTATGTTGCTTAGGGCCTTTCATGCTGCTTCTCGTGCAGTTACTGTCCCATCCTCGAATTCTTTCGTTTTGTGAGCCGTAACTTTGGCCCAGTCAGCATCAGGTCTCTCGTACCTGTCCCGGTGATGCTTCCTTGTTTCCTTTTCCTCTGGGGTGGAAGCTCGGTCTCTACTCCTCCTTTTTCGTGAAGAAGCCTTTTGTTTTTCCGGTGTTCGGCTTCTACTTCTATCTCTTCTCTTTCATGGAGAAGCCTCGTATCGCCCTATAGTAAGACTCCTGCTCCTTCTTCCTCATGTACAAGCCTGCTTATGGACTACTAGAGTCCGTCTATCTCTCTCAGAATTCCTCCTCGAGAGTCCAGAATCTTCTGGGTGCTCCCATACCCGCTATATTTCTTGGATGTCGTACTCTCATTTTCTAATCAAACGAGCGTACTCCTCGATCTCCTTCCTCTTCTTATCAAGGACATTTTCGCTATTATGTACACTCCTTGAATGTTCCACCGACGCATCTCTTCGGTGGGATTTGCTCCTTCTCGTGGAGCCCGTAGTTGTCTTGCCCTGTCTACCAGTGGGCTTTTTTCGGAGCACCTGGTGGAGATTTATCTCCTCCACCACTTAACTGGTTCTTTGGATTGAATGGCGTTGCTGGATCTTCTTCCATCATGATTGTTTTTCAAGGAAAATCGGTTCGCTTCCCACAGACGGCGCCAATTGTAGGGGGATGAAAACGATTGGTGCTCTGGATAACACCAATCTGCAACGGCTTCTTGTGCCTCTACACTGGAACCCTAGTTCATCGTCGAAACCCTAATCTGCAAGACAGACAAGGGGTGAGCGCACCTTTGCTTCTCGTAGCAAAGGCCCTCCGATGCCAAAGTTAATATCACAAACTAATAACAAACCCTAATTATCAGTAGGAGAGTCGTATGAATGCCAAGAATTGTGTACCTTTTTCCTCTAGGTCTGCCTTGTATTTATAGATTCATAAATGCTTGCAGCCCAAGCATCCTTGTCGCCCTAGGATTCCTATCCCGTATAGAAAACCCAGTGTTTCTTGGACTCTCATTCCCTTATCAGTTTATTACTTTTAAGAATCCTTTTAGGACTCGTTTCTATAATTGACCGAACATCCCATTCTCATTGGGTATCTTTCCTATATACTCGGGATCTTATTCCTTAACGGAATATCACTGGTTCTGGATCCTTCTAGAATATTTATGCCGCCTTAATACTTCAGGTGGTCTTCCTGATAGCTCTTTCCCTGTTCAGCTATCTCGCTGCCGAACAGTCCACATGGAACAATGACCTCACACGCAACTGGTCCTTATTGTCGCATTTGGACAAACAACTTCACATGTCTTTTGTCCTTATTAGCCTAACAGACTGCCTGGACTAATGACCTCTCATGTCACTGGTCCATATCACCGTTCACCGCACTGCCCGGCGATAAGCCCTGTCACACTTAACACGTGCTCCCAAATATCACGTATTCGGCAACTAGATGTATCTGTTCGGGAATACCTCCCTACAAATAGCATGCACTCCATGCATTCCATGACGGTAACCTACAATATACCTGAAAATGATAGGTTGAGCTACACTAGCTCAGTAGGAAAATCTATGCTAACCTTATGTATATATGAGAAGACAAGAGCTAAGGAAGGAAATCATATCGTTAGAAAATGGCATTTTGAACCAACCATGAACATACCACTTAGTTAAGACGTTTAAGAACTCAGATGACTCCCTCGTATCAACCCTCGTACTTTTATATCACATCTCGCCATCTATCCTGTCTCTATTGTTGGATTCTTATTCATAGCCTAATGTACAGATGCTTATTTAGGTCTTTCTTAATGCGCCACACTATAGTAGGTTAATTATGTCTCTTTGTCAAATGCTACACCAAATGAATAGTCGAACGATAAATAATAGTAATAGTAGCGTAGTCAATACCCCACACAAAATCCGTTTCCTCTAGTCGCCATACACTACAATGTTATTCAAATTCTTAGTTCAATACAACCAACTTCGCCCTTCGGGTCACCACGGCTTTTCCCAGGTCTTTTCCCTGAGTCGAATCGAAGAGAGTCACCGTGGCTTACCCAGGTCTATTCTCAAATCCGCAGAGCAGTAAGGTCACCACGGCTTTCCCCGGGTCTATTCCCTCTTTCATAGAGTAATAGGGTCACCACGGCTTTACCCGGGTCTATTCCCACATTCACAAGGCACTTAGGTCACCACGACGTTACCCGAGTCTATTCCCATATTCAACATGTAGTCACGATGCAAACATATCGATACAATTTCACAATAGAGTCAACCCTAAGATGATTGTTATAAGAGAGACACCTCCATATCAACGAGTACTTCCATCATATCTCATCTCGAATTGACCTATCTCATACCGATAATAACTCGTCACATCACCATTTTAATGTTAGTTTATTGGTTAATCGTATTATCTCACATTGCCCATTATCGTCATCATATCATAATCTGTGTTCAAGTGTCCCAATCAGTCTCGGATCATTCATAATGTATCATGATTCCCGTTCCAATACTCTATGATTGTCGATGTTCAACCATTTCAATACGAGGTGTCCAACATAAAGGATTATCAATAAACTCATGAACGCGTGTGTTATAACCCCAGAGAAGGAACCACAATGTGAGAGTCTATACAAATAGTAACAAGGACGGAATGAAACAATAGGATATGAGTTCAATAAAAATGTATCTCCGAGCAAGGATCAAGAGTGTATCAAGTTTGAATCTCATTCAATGTTGATATTCAACCGAAAGTACTATAATATCCAAGTTTCGCCCAACATGAAACTATGAACGAATGACCATCTAGTGACCAAAGGAATACATATTTCGATGTTAAGAAGTATTTTGGAGGTGTTGAGAAGGTGTTAGAAGTGATGGAGGATCAACACAATCAATGAATGATCAACAAAGGTCAAAACAGTTTTCTGAGTCATTGGTACCAATACCTCAAAAAGTAGGTATCGGTACCAAACCAATCCAGTGAGCAATCCGAGTCAAGATATTGGTACCTCAAAAGTAGGTATCGGTACCTAAAAAATGTGGTATCGGTACCACTGCATTACAGTGGGCGATTTGCAGAAAATTCAAGAATGAGCATAACTTCGAATCCAACCAAATGAAGCACAATTTTGGCACACAACCAACTCATAAACACATAAAGATAGTTAGATTTCCCTACCTCGAGTCAAGGATCGAAACCCACACGATTTGAGCAAGACCTAGCTCTCCAAACTTCGAAATCAACCGGATACTCCTTCCCCGAGCTTGACCCACGAAATTAAGGCTCAATAATGCGAATAGATGGACGATTGGAAGCAATTTGCCATGGGGTTTGAGTGAGGAGTGAAGTTTGGGTATTGGAGGAGGAGAGAGAGAAAGTGCCGAGAGAAGGAGTGAGAGGCGAGAGAGATCGGGAGATGAGAGAGAGTGTGAGGAGTAAAATACTCCTCTACACACACACCACCCATATATATACCAACATAAACACATATTGCACTTGCACCCTCTTACAAACAATTTCATCACATTAACCCTAACTCATTTAAACTCAATAAATTTTCAATTTTCCTAAATTATAATATCAAATAAACCATTTAATTTTTTTTTGAAATTACGGGTTCTTACATCCTTCCCTCCTTTAGAAAATTTCGTCCTCGAAATTTGCTAAACCAAGCCTAACCACACATGCAACATATAGATACGCCTCAACTGTAACACTATTCATCGTGCAACAATTCGATTATCATAAAAATCCACGTTAAACTCACATCGACCAAATCGAAACAAATGCATATACTTCTTTCTAATTTGTGCTCATTTTCCATGTAGACTCGTATTAACAGTATCGTCTTACCTCTCAAAACTTGATTTTCGCAACTTTAGGATACATATCGGTTTCTCATCATAGGACACATCGGCCTCTAACTCAAGTTCGGACCTCTCTGGCACATGTAATGGATTCATTTCATACTTCCTCAATACCCATGTATTAAAACGCATCACGGATACCTGATAGTCCAATTGACTTCCCGAGACTTCCACCTAGAATGAGCGGTGATCAAACGCCTCGTCCAATTCGATTTCATCGGTAGTCACCTGGTTATCCAAAAGACACACACCGTATCCTAATACTCAACCCATAACTCTCATTTTCTTTCCAACGGTGAAAGCTTCCCTTTTCGCCTAAAACGAGGCAAACCACAATGCGGTGATGCCTTACGAAAATACTTGATTCCCCTTCTTCAATTTACATTGGGTGTCGATGATGATCAACACAATCCTCTGGTCAGCCTTACATGGTTAGCAATCTTCGACGAACTATCTTGATTTGTTCGGTCATTCTCCCTTGAGCTTCCAAATGTCGTTGGCGAATAGATTCGATCGCACCCCTTAACAATAATTCTAAAAAGCCGAGAACAGATGCCAATTCCTTTCGAAAGATGCACAGAACTCTCACACTAAGTTGGATCAAGAGAAGGATTCAGTTAGCATTCCCAAATGAAACATGTAAGCTCAAAGATTTGGACAACACCAAATAAGAATTCAAAGGAAGGTCACGAGATATCTAGAATTCAAGGAACAAACATGAAATCCTTAAAGTGGTTAGGCACCAATTCTATGTACCATCTCAAGACAATTCAAAGAATCTAGAGATAATCACTCATAATCTTTCCACTGCTCGACAAGTCAAATAAACTATGGATCCCCTTTTTGGCAAACGTAGGATTCCGATACAGAGAATAAGCATGAAACAATTAGACCAAGCCCTCATAGGTAAACTAATACAAGACCAAAACTCTATACAAGACCGGAATGTTTAATACTTCTAACCTATCGGAGCTGAACATTATAGAACGAATCATGGGTCTCCGAAGTTGGAAAACCACAACACGATTGAATGCCACAGAAAACAACTATAGCAAGGGAATTTGAATTGAACGGCACCAACAAACGGATACTGATGAATATATCACCACAAAATTTGGCTTTAATAGATAAAAAATCGCAATGTAGGTGTAGACACCCCATTCTGGACTGTCCAGATTAGTCTTTTTACTTTCTTTGTTGACCCGATGATGATAAACGGTCGAGAACAGTTCAGAGTCGATGGAAGGATTTGAGCTTTGGGCGTTGGACCCTCCTCTTTCAAACCATTTCAAGCCTCTTCAAACCTCTCAAATCCCGAGCCAAATAAACCTCAGCAAAACCGTACCTTGCTTACCCCACCTCCTCCTTGGCGTGCGTCAGATATCTGACACGTGTCGATCATCGATCGTTGACTGAGTTTGACCTGGCGCACGGTAGGTCATAGGTGGCGTACGGAGGCTTAAGACCGGTCAAATCACCGTTTTTACAGCACGCGACCGAGGCTTTTACGGCTCCAAAGTACAGGGAACAGGGTTCCTAATGATTATTTGCTGCTGGACCGTCCCTCACTCTCTCCTACACCTAGTCCCATGCATTTAATGCATGGGAGGCTCTTCACTCAACCCAACCAGCCCTAACCAGCCCTAAACCCAGCTGATCAGCCCTGGTTTCAGCTCCTCTCTCCACCATAAATACCCCCCCTTGCATTCATTTGCAAGGGGTTAACACACTTAACTCTCTAAGTCCACTCTCCTTCTTCTCTCTCTCCTCTTGCTCTCTTGTTGTAAGAGTGAGAGATAGAACAGCTTCATACCCTCTCTCCCTACTGATCAGTTGTTACAACAGCCTCCATCTTCAACCAAAGCTCATCACCATCCTTTCTTTCTTGCACCAAAGGTATACCACCTTTGTGCTGCGTTCTATTTTCGATTTCTGAGGGGAACCAGAAGGGTTCTGGCTAGTAACTGATACTAGTCCAGGCCCCTTTCTGGTGAAATAAATCAGTCGTAGGAGTCAACACATGGCGCACGCCACCTTATCTAAGCCGTACGCCGCTTCTGGCTGTACGTGCACAGTTGGCGTGGGGATCATGTAGGGCTCATTTATTGCTTATTTCCTTTATGTCATCACCTTATAGCATGCTAAAAACCAGTCTATCGCTTTCTGTATTTTAGAGCTGTTCGGATGTAGCTTTAAATACTTGTACTATTTCCTGCTCTCAAGGCCTCTGGGGTACTTCTGGTCTTGTTCCAGAACCCAGATGATGTAAAGCCAAATGCTGGTCAACATACGAACCTGGCGTACGGCCCCTATGGGTGGCGTACGGCACGATTGTTAAAGGCCAGTGCCTTGCCCTTATATCACAGCTCAATCTTGGCCTCTTGTTCCTCCCCACTCTGTTTATGGGGTCTGTCTTGCTATTTTCCTGGCTACTCGCCATTCCTTATGTCTGTACATGTGTATAATCCATATTATAAATTGCGTGGTTTACCCTGGGTGTGCACTGGTCCCTTCCAGAGCCCAGAGGATTGAGAGTAGGAGCTGTAAGAAATTGGTGTGGTAGTGTACGCCAGCCTGAAGGTGGCGTGCGCAGGGTGTGCTGGCGTGTCGTGGCCTGGCCATGGCGTGCCAGCATGTCGCCTGCTCACGCACCCGACGGGCAGCGTACATCATCCCGATGAATTTCTGGCAGCGCTTGTTCTCAATCTATGTTCTTACATTTAATTAGTCCAACAATATAAAATAAGTCCAACCCAAATAAGTTTGACTACTTGAGAACGTAAAACTTAAAGCGGTGTAAAAATACACAAAAAGTAGCAAGTAGAGTATTATTCTTCTTTCACGTGAGTAACAAAGATCTTTTTACCCTTATTTTTTGGGAAGTCATAATGCCAAAACTGTTTTTGTTTGGTGCCAAAACTCCAAAGCATAAAAGTCTTGTACATTTCAAATGATACAAACCTTTTGTGCAATAGAGTTTTGGCACCAACAAAAATGGTTTTGGCATTAACATTTTCCTACTTTTAACCAAATACATCTAAATCTTTGCTCCGATGTCAAAAGCATTAGCGGCTTTACTAGTGTTTGAGGGGGTTCAAACAAATCAATTAGGTTAAAAAAATATATAAAATTTTGTATTACTTAATATTATTTAATTTTTCTTTCTTGCACTGGTTCATTTGTGCGTAGCCCCATATCGGTGCGGATACTTTCTTACAGTATACAAAAACAAAACGGGTAGAAAAGGTTAAGAAATACGTACTGGCCCCATACTGATTATTCATCGGTTTCAGATAAAACTGTCATTCCTAGAGCTAAGGTTGGTCAATGAAATTTTTTGAAGAAATTGTGAGGAAAACAGTTCATTAACGTTTAATTGATAACGATTGAAAAGAAAGGGAAAGAAGCCATAAGATATAGCCAACTAACGTTTTATAGAGAGTTATATTCTCTGATAATGATACTTGACTTGCCAAAGTCTTTGCTGTATAGAGTAGTCTTAGGAATATATATAGCCACCAAAAATTGCAAGATTTTTTTTGAATGAGGCAGGCCCACATTGTTAATTATATAAAATAAAATAGAGACTATTCTTGTCTTCTTCGATAATGACCAATATTGGCTTTTCCAAGTCTTCGCTAATTGTTTTATCGAGTCCAAAGAATAAGGCCGTGAGACGAGTGATCGCTAGACTTTTTGAACGAGGCAAGGCAAGATCACATTGGTAAACGGAATCAACATGGAAAGATGCGGCCAGAAAAACTCTTCTTATAAAGGGGCTGCTCCACATGGGTTCAAAAATTCCACTAATTTTTTTTTATGCTAATAAATCTAGTTGTTCTTAGTATTGTTGGCTCAGAGTTACTTGTACAATTTTAAAATATAAAACTCTAACTAAATTTGGACACAAAATATTGTAGCCCAACAATATTAAATAAGTCCAGCCAAATAAGTTTGATTGCTTAAGAACATAAAACTTAAAGCGTTGTAAAAATACACAAAAAGTAACATATGGAGTATAATTCTTCTTTCACGTGAGTAACGAAGATCCTTTTACCCTTATTTGGGAAGTGTTAATGCCAAAACTATTTTTGTTGTTGCCAAAACTCTAGAGCGTAAAAGTAATGTACATTGCAAATGTTACAAGCTTTTCGTGCAATAAAATTTTGGCACAAAAAAAATAGTTTTGACATTATCATTTCCCTACTTTTAACCAAATACATCTAAATCTTTGCTCCGATCTTATAACAAAAGCATGAGCTGCTTTACTAGTGTTTGAGAGGATTTAAACAAATCCATTGGGTTTAAAAAATATACTAAAAGTTTGTACCTCTTAATATAATTTAGTTTTTCTTTGTCGCACTGGGTCATTTGTGCATAGCGCGCCATATCGGTGCGGATACTTTCTTATAGTATACCAAAACAAAATGGGTAGTACGATTTCACAACAAAAACTGCCCAACTACCAAGTGGGTAGAAAAGGTTAAGAAATACGTACTAGCCCCATATTGATTATTCGTCGGTGTCAGATAAAATTGCCATACCTAGTGCTAAGGTTGGACAATGCGAAATAGTGGTGAAATTGTGAGGAAAACAGTTCATTAACATTTAATTGATAACGATTGAAAAGAAAGGGAACATTTAACCACTAGTATTGGCTTTTCCAAGTCTTCGTTAATTGCTTTATCAAGTTCAAGGAATATGGCCATGAGACGAGTGATCGCTAGACTTTTTGAACGAGGCAAGTTAAGCTCACATTGGTAAACAGAACCTACACGGAAAGATGGGGCCCGAAAGACTCTTCTAATCTATTAATCCGATAATGACATGTGACTTTGCTAAGTTCAAGGCTGCTCCACATGAGTTCAAAAAATGCACTAACTTTTTTTTCTTTTTTTGTAAATAAATCAAGTTGTTCGTAGTTTTGTTGGCAGAGAGTTACTTGTGCAATGTTAAATTATAAAAGTCCAACAAAATTTGGACACAAAATATTATAGTCCAACAATATAAAATAAGTCCAGCCCAAATAAGTTTGACTGCTTGAGAACGTAAAACTTAATGCGGTGTAAAAATACACAAAAAGTAACAAGTGGAGTATTATTCTTCTTTCACATGAGTAACAAAGATCTTTTTCCCCTTATTTTTGGGTAGTGATAATGCCAAAATTGTTTTTGTTGGCGCCAAAACTCCAGTGCATAAAAGTCATGTACGTACATTGCAAATGGTACAAGCCAGCACAAGAGTTTTGGCATCTTCAAAAATGGTTTTGGCATTATCATTTCCCTATTTTTAACCAAATACATCTAAATCTTTGCTCCGATCTTGTAACGAAAGCATGAAGGGCTTTACTAGTGTTTGATGGGGTTTAAACAAATCCATTGGGTTAAAAAATATACTAACATTTTGTATTTCTTAATATAATATAATTTTTCTTTGTCGCACTGGGTCAGCCGTGCATAGCCCCATAGCCCCTTATTGGTGTGGACATCAGTAAACCAAAACAATCCGGGTAGTACGATTTGACAACAAAAGTCGCCCTACTACCAAGTGGGTAGAAAAAGTTAAGAAATATGTACCAGCCCCATATTGATTATTCGTCGGTTTCAGATAAAATTGCCATACCTAGAGCTAAGGTCGGTCAATGCAAAATAGTGAAGAAATTGCGAGGAAAACGGTTCATTAACGTTTAATTGATAACGATTGAACAGAAAGGGAAAGAAGCCATTTGATATAGCCAACTAACGTTCTATAGAGAGCTATATTCTCTAATAATGATACTTAACTTGCCAAAGTCTTTGTTGTATGGAGTAGTCTGAGGAACATATATAGCCACCAGTAATTGCAAGATTTTTTGAATGAGGCAGGTCCACATTGTTAATTATATAAAACAAAATGGAGACTATTCTTGTCTTCTCTGATAATGACCAATATTAGCTTTTCCAAGTCTTCATTGATTGCTTTATTGAGTCCAATGAATATGGCCATGAGACGAGTGATAGCTAGACTTTTTGAACGAAGCAAGGCAAGCTCACATTGGTAAACAGAACCAACACGGAAAGAAGGGGCCAAAAAGACTCTTCTGATCTATTAATCCGATAATGACATGTGACTCTGTCAAGTTCAAAGGGCTGCTCCACATGGGTTCAAAAAATGCACATAAGGATTACCAACATTAGGGATCCATTGAGCTCTGAAAACACTGATAGCTTCCATTTTAAATCTCTGGCAGGCAAATCCCTCCCCAAGAAGATAGCTTCCATTTTAAATCTTTGGCAGACAAATCCCTCCCCAAGAGGATACTTCTCCATTCCCATGAACAACCCAATTTAGGAGAGACCAGCATAAACTCATTTTTCCAACAGTATTCAAAAAAAAAAAAAAAAAAAGTTTGACTAAAAGACTGAAGATCTCTAAGACCCAACCTACCCTGACTCATAGGCTTACAAAGATCTAACCACTTCATCCACCGAACACCCAATCGATCTTAAAAAATGACCAAATAAGCTAGGGAATCTAACGGTCCCTTAGAACACTTCCAAGAGCCATGAAGATAACAAGACGTTGCAAAACCATAAAATGAGATATAGATTGAATTCGTCTATAGTTGAGCAATCGAATTCATCTTGTCATGCTCTCGATTTTTAACATAAATAATAATCATTTACG
This sequence comes from Rhododendron mucronatum var. ripense, assembly GCA_019656295.1. Classification (NCBI taxonomy): domain Eukaryota; kingdom Viridiplantae; phylum Streptophyta; class Magnoliopsida; order Ericales; family Ericaceae; genus Rhododendron; species Rhododendron mucronatum. Next base: position 2,946,530 of record BPLT01000034.1, on the reverse strand, counting down.
ATATATAAAATCACCACTAGAGTACCGATAACCCAAATAACATTTCTTCTTCTGTTCACAAATTTAAATTCAAATGTGACAATCCTAGTTCGAAGCCCCAAGTTATACAAAATACCAAAATAATATTACAATTTACATTAGTCATTCTTCCAAATACTACTTTTAAATCCAATGCAAATTGTCGCTGCTTTTATACCTTCAAATGACATGATCAACAAGCACGATATGCATGCCATGTTAACTTCCTTGCTTTTTATATGAAAATGATAGGTTGAGCTACATTAGCCCAGTAGAGAATTCTATACTCAAGCTATATGTAAATGCGATAAAACATACAACAAGAGTGAATGATTTGCAATAAACGAGCAAGAGATCATACAAAGGGGCATCACAATGAACCGAAGGACTACAACTACAGGATTTTGTACGTCATAAAGTATCCCTAACCATTCGCACATCAAACTACGGGTAGCATTAAACATACATCAATCTAAATAACCCACGATAGTTCCTCAAACCAGTTTAAGACTCCTCAAATGAATACCACAATTAACTTCCTCATTTCTTATCATTCACTATCAAGCCTCTTTTCATAAAACATCCCTTTTTGGTTGCTAAAATAATTTCGAGAAAACTCTCGACCTTTACGGGTCAAACTCCGTTGATTCAAGCTTGAATACCGGAATCCATTGATTTATGCCCAAATACTGGAACCGTTGATTCACTCAAGAATACCGAAGGATTTTTAATAAAAATCTTTTTTTCCAAAACCAAATTCATTTCTTTTCAAAAACTTCGATAGAATCAATCGTTTATCTATTTCTTTAACGGTCACATTCTCGAGTGGCAAACAGTTCAAGTAACAACATATACTTCTGACGTCAACTATAACATTCTTCATTTCATGAGAAATTCATTTCATGAGAAATTCAACTGTATTATCTCACCTTGCATTATAGTGAACTCTCTTTCCACCTAGGTTTCCAGATTACCACACTTTGCGTTGCGGGCCCTCTATTCAAATTCTTAATTCAAGCATATACACACACACTATATTCAAATTCTCAATTCAAGCATATACACACACACACACACCATCAATCAAGATATAAGCAAACAACATTTTCCAAGTTCACACTCTTTCATTAATCATCACACAATGTAATACAAACTCGTAAACATGTCTCATTTTACATTGATAAACACCTTAAGTTCACGATATTCCTTTAAGTCTACCGCGACGCCTTCGTCACGTACCAAACCCACAACAACTCTATGACGCACCACCCGCCAGGTTCTAAGCTAGAATCTTATAGAATGAATGCCAAAGGAATTTAGAAAGATCAACGAGATGAATCACGAGGATACGAGATACCCCATTCTCATTCAGACCGCTAGGCAAACCTCCATCAACCAGCTATGCACCCTACATCATACCTTATAGCCTACGATGTTCGAAAACCTCTTTACAATACGTTCTCCAATTCACTAATCACCACATTGTGTCATAGCACCTAACATGTCTATATTGTCCATCCTATCATGCCACAATCTCCAAATACCATCAATCACCCAGCGATACATTCCGACATAGTTTTAATCAAGTAAGTTACTAGTCTTTCTTTAATTATGGAAGACCTATGGTATGAGGATAACTTAGATTAACCAAAGGAATTCAATTAAACATGCTTGAAATAGGTTTGGAATTGGAGGTGTCCAAAAGTGATTAGAAGTAACCGGGGATCAAAACTATCAAGATAACATGAAGGGGCAAAAGCTGTCCAGAGACATGGGGGATTGATGCCTCATACAGGAGGGATCAATCCCTCAAGGGCAGAAAATCTAGATTGTAGAGGGATCGATCCTTCCTTGAGAAGGGATCGATCCCCAGGCAGTTCAGGGCGATTTCTGCAGATTTTTGACAGTTTTTCAAAGGCGTAAGGGATGATGATTTAAACTCAATTAAAGGATGAAATCAACTCATAAATGCATAGAATGAGTATGAAATCCCTACCTCAATGATCAAAGATCGAAGTTCAAGCTCCAACAACCAAGCCCTAGCTTTCTAAGCATCCAAATCCTCCAAGAATGAGTTCTAGCTCGAACCTACGCGATCCCAGGCTCGTATCGCGGGTAGATGATGGATTGATGGTTGAAATAGGAAAAGGTGGAGGTTGATTGGTGGGTTTTGAGCTCAAAGGGGCGAGAGAGAGAGAGAGAGAGAGAGAGAGAGAGAGAGAGAGAGATTTTTGGGTTTCTATGATTCTCGTGGAGGTTGATTGGTGGGTTTTGAGCTCAAAGGAGCGAGAGACAGATATTTTTTGATTTCTATGATCCCCCCCCCCCCCCCCCCCCCCCCCCCCCCCCCCCAAAAAAAAAAAAAAATACCTGTTCCAACACAAACCACACTTGCACTCCCTCTATTGACAATTCCATCATACAAACCCCAAATCAAATCAACTCCACAAATTCCACATTAACCCCAACTTCACATTAACTTATAACATTTTATATTTTTCCTCAATTTCCAATTTTAAATAAACCCTTAAATATTTTTCAGAAATTACGGGTCTCTACACGCCTGCAATTAGATACAGATCTCACCTCTAGCTCAACAATAAAATGAGAGAATGAAATTCAATCTGGCAAAGCATAACTAACACAAAAAAAAACATAACATAAATTAAGGAATTTCAAAAGAGCTGCCAAATTAAACAAAAGGACCATAAATATCCATCAAACAATTAAAAGTAACAACAGATGAGAATAGATGAAAACCATTGGCAACAACATAAATAACCCTCGAAAACAAAAAAATTTATTTCATGCTCCGATGACAAAGAATCTTGATCTCTCAAAGCTCATACTTTGTCATCTTGATCTCTCAAAGCTCATACTTTCTAGCTCTATGGTTATCAAAGGCATGTGCTATCTTATATTGTCACGGCTATCTTGTTCGTCTGTGATAGAACACCGAGCTTTAGTTGTCATGTAAAATACAATTAAACATGATCTTTATTAAACCAATACCAAGCCAAGTAAAAGGATTGGCCCAACACAGTACTAAGAAATAACTAACGGGTGCAACTACAGGTTGTAGATATATTGCCTAATTATAATTATGCTAGACCTGATTGACAGACGATAATGAAGACATTAAATGAGCATTTGATGGAATAATATAAAAAAACAAAGCTTAATCAACCGGGCAATATGAGCTCCAAATCATAGATTAGCAAAATATAGGCCAAGATTGTTGAAAGGATAAACTTGAGCAGCCCTTGAAAAACACATGGGTGAACTGTTCAATATCAGTCTTGAAGATTTCTGAAGACTTTTGAGGTTCCGTGATATATTTTGAAATTTACAATAGATGAGAGATTATCTCATTCTTGTTTTTTCTTATGGTTCTACCTATAAATAGGATTGTAATCTGATTGTAAAAGTATGAGTTGAGTATAAGAGAATCAGAGAGACAGAGAGAAGTAGAATTTCCTCCTTGTATTTCAGATTAAGTGAAATCAATATATCATGAGTGTGTTTGTACAATTCTCTCGTGAGTTTCATCTATACTACTTCTTTTAATTTAAATGTACGAAAATGATTTCTACTTTTTGCTTTCCATAAATGCCCTTTAGCACTTTCAATTCATACATAACCCACCCTATGCCTCTTCCCAAACGACACAATACAAGGAATCCAATAGATCCCCTGGCTTCCCAACCTCACCGGAGATACGGAAAAAGGAACAAATTAAGAAACAGGTTTGGACCTGTTAAGATTAATTTTATTTTGTTCCCAACGGCAATTAGTTGTGCCTATTCCAAAGGCATCAATTCGCCGTTAACCTTTTGTGTCTGTTCCGTACAGTTGCTCCCTTACGTGTATGGTCACCTTCGTACCTATAAATAGGCTCTGCCTTCCCTTTCCATTCACGTTTTTTGCTCACAACCGCATATCACATTTCGGATTCTTGAGAGTAAAACCGCTCGGATTGATTGGGGTGCTACTTCTGTTCATCGATAATTGAGTAACCTGGGGAGGTAATTGTTCGAGTATTCCAAGAGCACCAATTTGGGGGACGAAATTGCTTTGAGAATATATTACCAATATTAGCCTCGATTGCTAATTAACAGATGCCTGAAACTGGCCAAGTTCGTTTCTATTCCCCTGACTTGTACATCGAAATGTGTGATCAATACTCCTCCACCCAACAAGTGGTATTAGAGCCCTAGGCTCTTATCCGAAAACTTCTCACTCACAGAAAGAAGAACATGCCTTCGGCCTGCTATTTTTCTACCAGAAAATAGCTCCCTCAAAAAAATCAGATTTTTTAGTGCAAATTCAAGATCATCTCAGCCACACGAGTTGATCGCCTTCGAGTCCGGCGACGAAAATCAAGCAGCCTCTGTTTCATTCGAAACCCAGAAGTCCTCGGCTTCATAGCTTGATCTTTGGAATCTGTTCGTCTCTCCAAGACAATCAGATCAAGGTCTCGCAATTTTCCAGTCAACCAACCGACTACTCCGACGACCACAGTCCGGCCGCACAAAGAACAAACTTTGTTTTTTTCCTCCGCTGGCCAAAAAAAAAAAAATTTTCGATTCAGTCAAAAACCAAAATTTTTTGAGCACCCCACCGCTTGAGTTATTTGCTGTTGCTGCACATGTTTTTACATGTGAAGAAGATATTTCAAGCAGAGCATTGAAGTCTGGTCTGGTAGTTGCCAAGCATTAAAGTCTGGTAACGTTGAAGAAGAACGAGTAATCTAGTGCAGGTTGAACACAGATTCAACAGGCCTAATTAAACTTTAGGTCCCTGAAGTTTGAAATATTACATTTCAATCCTTGCCAGACGTATTTCCATCGTTTTCAGGTTCAATGGCTAACGGAACATCCCAAGCCGTCATTCCAAAGCTCACCAAGGACAATTATTTTAATTGGTCCATCCAAATGAGAGCACTGCTTGGTGCTCAAGATGTTGTGGAGGTGGTAGAAGAAGGTTATGATGAACCCGCCTCAAAAGAAGCTGAAATAACTTTAAAGGAGGAACAGAAGACTACGCTCCGTGCTGAGCGAAAGAAAGATTGCAAAGCCAGGTCCATCATCTACCAAGGACTTGACGAAGCCACGTTCGAGATCATTGCTTCCGCCAAAACTTCCAAAGAAATTTGGGAGACGCTGCAGAAGACCTACAGAGGTGCTAACAAAGTAAAGAGGATTCGCCTTCAAACTCTACGAGATGAATTCGATTCTTTATGAATGAAATCCTCAGAATCTATTTCTGAGTATTATGCTCGGATTATGGTGGTTTCAAACCAAATGAGGAGAAATGGCAAAGCTCTCACCAACACGAGAGTTATAGAAAAGATCATGCGATCGTTGGATCGTAGATTCGACTTCATCGTTGTTACGTTAGAAGAACTTAAAGATGTTTCAAACACGTCTATTGAAGAACTCGTGGATTCGCTACAAGCCCACGAACAGAAGTTGCACAAAGATGATGATAGAGCCCTGGAGCAGGATCTACAGATTAAGTAATCCCTCAATGAAGGAAGACACAATCAAGGGGGGACATCTCAAAGGGGACGAGGCTATGGTTCCCATGGAAGAGGCTCTGGAAATTCAAATTCCAGAGGCAGAGGTGGCAGAGGACTCTTTAGAGGAGGGAATCAAAATCATGCTCCAAGAGGAGGTGGTCGAAGACAACAAAACCATGCTCTAAGAGGAGGTGGATGAGGACAACAAGGTCATAATCCAAGAGGAGAAGGACAAGACAGAAGAGGTGGTTACAACAACCGTTCGAACGTTGATAAAAGTAACATTCAATGTTACAATTGTGAAAAGTATGGCCACTACAGCAACGAGTGTCGGGGAAGACTAGCATCAGATCAAGCTGGCGAAACAGCCAACTTTGCAGACAAAGAGCCAGTAGAAGGAGATTCAATGAGTCTCATGGTACATAGTCCTATCGAGCAGGATCAAGGTACATAGTTTCTTGATTCTAGAGCCAGTAATCATATGACCGGCTCAAGGCAGCTTTTTACCAAACTTGATGAAAAGGTTCAAGGGGATATTTCTTTTGGCGACCTCTCTAAAGTCCCAGTTTGAGGGAGAGGTGATATTATAATCAAAAGGAAAATGGAGGAAGGCTATGGATGAAGAGATTCATTCCACAGAGAAAAACAAAACATGGGAGCTGACCAGTCTCCTAAAAGGTCATCAGGCGATTAGAGTAAAGTGGGTCTACAAGGCCAAGAAGAATGCTCAAGGAGAGGTTCAGAGATACAAGGCAAGGCTTGTAGCAAAAGGATACAAACAAAGAGAAGGCATCGATTATGGCGAAGTATTCGCCCCTGTTGCCAGGATGGAGACAATCAGGCTAACGATCTTATTAGCTGCTCAGAAAAGATGGAAGGTCTATCAGTTAGATGTCAAGACAGCATTCCTAAATGGATTTCTGGAAGAAGAAATCTATGTGGAGCAACCACTTGGATATGTGAAAAAAGGTCGTGAAGATAAAGTGAACAAATTGACGAAGGCGCTCTATGGGCTGAAGCAAACGCCTTGTGCATGGAACACTAGGAGTGATGCATACTTCCAGGACCATGGATTTGAGAAGTGCCCCTACGAACATGCACTCTATATGAAGAAAGAGAGTGATGGAAGCCACCTATATGTATGCCTCTACATTGATGACTTGATTTTTACATGCAACAATCCAACTATGTTTGATTCTTTCAAACAAAATATGGTTCAAGAGTTCGAGATGACAGACATTGGACTCATGGCACATTTTCTTGGAATTGAAGTGATGCAAAGAGATGACGGCATTTTCATCTTTCAAGCTGGATACGCCAAAATATCCTCAAGCATTTTGGCATGCAGAAAAGTAATCCAGTGACTACTCCAGTTGAAAGTGGAGTAGAACTTAGGAAGAGTGAGGTTGGAGATGTTGATCCAACATATTTCAAAAGTCTGGTAGGAAGTCTTTGCTACCTGACATGCACAAGGCCAGACATACTATATGGAGTTTGTCTAATCAGCCGATACATGGAGACACCCGATCAATCCCATTTGAATGTAGCCAAGCGGATTCTACGCTATGTCAAAGGTTTAGTCAATGATGGACTATTCTATACATCAACTCAAGACTTCAATCTTGTTGGTTATTCTGATAGCGATTGGGGAAGAGACCTAGATGAAAGTGAAATTATCTAATGCACTACAAAGTCCCAGAATGGGGGCGAATGGGACAACCGATTTAAAATTAACTCAACCACCAACTTAAACAACTATCCAATCTTCATGCCAAACTATTCAATTCAACAATATAAGTAAAAAGCGATAAAACTAAAGAATTCAAACACGAGATATATGTGGAAACTACTTAGGGTCAATGCACCCTATGCATAAAACCACGGCCTAATCTACTCAAATTTCCATAAATCAAAAGGTTAGGCAAAAAGACTACAAGTTAGGAATTACCGACTTTTACCCCAAATCACACTTAACTCCACTTCTTGCCTAGCACCCCGTGCCCCTTCTTGATTCCATGGACTCCTCGAGCAACACCATCTCGATCTTCGCTCTAGAACGGCTCCAGTATCATCCGGCCATGTAGATTCATAGGCATGAAAGTATGGATTTTGTAAAGTGAAGAATTTTATGCAAAAGAATCAACCTAGAGATAATACATGGATCAAGAAAGTATTTCTCTAGATTGAACAAATATGATTGAATGCTAGATTGAAATCATCCAAAATGAAAATGAAAGCACAAGAGCAAAAGAGATAATATTTTCTCTCTCTAAAGTGGGCTATATCACTCTTGTGCCCTAAAAAAATGAAAAACAAGTATATGTATGACCAAGTAAGGAAAAAACCTGGAGTGCCCTATTAAGGCGCTCTTAGCACGCGCACAAGGGCCTTAGACTGGTAAGGCACTACTAAGGCGCAAGCACTTAAAAGGCCTTATACAAGATTTCCCTTCAAATAAAACAAGGCCAATAATACAAGGTTAGTGCATACATGATATTTCATAAAAGATTAAGACATTGAAAACCTTTAATGATGCATGGAAAAATATTAAGTTAAATGCACATGAGATGCATATACCTTTCCAAGCAAAATGCACGGCATGGCCTTCGAGATCAACTCTTGAACCAACGGACGGAGTATCTAATCTAGACCAAATAAAATCACCTCCCAAACCCAAATGGAAAAAGAATAAATACAGACTCCAATGGTTTGTCGCATCCGGAAATCACCAATTACATTAACAGAAAGAAAGAGTACTACTGGATTTACTTTCTTTCTTGGAGACACAGCTTTCACATGGTCATCGAAGAAACAAGCGATATTGACGTTATCATCTTGTGAAGCTGAGTATGTGGCAGTTACCTTAGCAGTTTGTCATGGCATATGGGTTCGGAATATGCTAAATCATTTGGGGATATCTCAAGAAAATCCCACAAAGATCTACATCGACAATCGTTCTACAATTGCTCTCACAAAGAATCCCGTGTTTCATTTGGACCAGGCTGCTGATATTTTAACGAAGCCCCTCAAGCACGAAGCATTCATCAAAACGAAGATAATGCTCGGAATGAAGAATCCCCGAGACTCAACTTTAAGGGGGGATGTTGAAAGGATAAACTTGAGCAGCCTAGTACTTTATCTAGTGAAGTAAAAGGAAATAGAAAAAAAGAAAACAAGAAAAAACTTTATGCTCTAATCTTGCTACTAGTTTACTTAAGGTTTTTGAGAAGGTACTTTGCACCATGCTGACTGTAATCAAGGTGATTGTATAGGACATAGACATTGGTAACTCTCTCTTCAGGGGGTTAACTTATGTATCTAACCTTCATGATAATTTAGAATCGTAATTGCATTTGATGCTCATATTTGTCAATGATATCTATCGCCATTGTTCATAATGGGTCATGTTTTGTTGCTTTTAGCCTTTTCACTGAAGATATCAATAATTTGTATTAGTATTATGTCATTCTGTCTATGTAAATTTCATTCTTAATGTCATTCTGGCTGTGTAAATTTTGTCTTCTATGCATCCTATGCCCTACTAAGGCCTTGGCAACTTTTGCGAGTAGCTTGTTTGGAGGTAAAAACGTAGAGGCAAAATGACCTCTCTTTTTTTCAAAGTCAAAGACATTTGACGTGAAAAAAAAGGCGTATGGATAGCTTCAGGATATCTAGTTTCTAAAGAAAAGCATCGAAAGAGAGATCATAATTTCATATCCTAATGGTAACACATCAAGTTAATTCTATTCTGAAGAGTTGCCTTCGTTATGGCTTGTTAAACTAATATGGGAGACTCTTTTACCAAATTATTATCTCCATTTTGAAGACCCTGTCTACTTATAGGACAATTCTGAGTTGTGGTTATTATTAACTATTAAGTAACTGAGACTAGTTTATTATGCTGGCCTTTTATCAAAAAATCTGGAGAAACATTTTCGATGTTACTATTTGGCTCCAGGAAAAAAAGGATGATTTATTGTCCAATAAAATAACAGGTTAGGAACAAGGTTCCATGAGGCTTAGTCTATGAAGCACCAACACTCTTAGAGGTCGCCGTATTCGTGTCCGACACCCCGGGGACACGCAAAAATACGTGCCATTAAATGTAATTAAATTATCTCATTAGGACACGATGGGGATACAGAAAAGACTTGCAGGGGGACACCGAAGGGGTTAAATATATGATCTTGAGGGGGATAAATATGGACTATATCAATTTTTTTTTTCCGGAAAGTGTAATATGAGGTATATATGGTACTTGTATATGCATATTCAGGCTTCACGCTTTCAAATATAACTCTGTTTCCACAGGTTTGTATATACATATTCTAGTTGTTCTACGATCAACAGTCTTAAACTCAAGTTGCAAGCTCCATCTTTTCCAAATCAAGATCTCTGTGTCTTCGTCCTCACTTGCTCAGTTACTAGATGACCGCGTCGTACCGTGTCAAAAATATATTTATAAAACCTTGGAGTTAACTACTACTCTGTAGAATAGTGATCAAGACTGAGTATCGTTCCAACGGAGACAGTATGGCTGAGTTACGACCAATTCAATTAATTTTTAGATTAATTCGGGCAAAAGAAGTTTGGTTGTTTGGATTTGGAGAATTTATTAAACTAAGAGAATTAATTAAATGGAAAGTTTGTAACGATTGGAGAGAAAATCTAGGGTTCGAATCCACCTCGACCGCGTAACTCCAACATGCATGGGCAAGATTAATTATTCGAATCAGAAGGGATTATTACTAGGGCTTGCAAACCTAGCAATAATCATCTAGAAAATAATTGAGTTGTTAAAAGGCATAGATTATCCCATAGCACGGACCATCTCAAAAGTACGGTCTGGCCGCCTAACGGCACGACCCGTCCTACGAGTATAATCTATCTCAGAACTCCAACCACAATCGATGAAAACCATTGTATAACTCGTATTTGAAAGCATGCATACAAATACTCAATATATCAAAACCATCAAAATCATTCCATTCAATTGAAACGGAAAGGATTCTTAGTTATACAATCGATCCGAATAATAAACCTAAAACCCATACATAAAATAAAGTTACTTGGTGTGAAGTTTCATCTTCCCCCTAGACAAATGATTTAGCCGGCCATGGAAGCCGAGATTGTGCTTCTTTTCTGTGGTGCCGTTTTATGCGCAGCCCGTTTCCGAAGTAATTCGTCACAGTTGGATCTCGAAGCGTCCTTCGTTCTCTGTTATTCCCCAAGTTCCCATAACGAAACTCCTCTCTTTCTTTTATAATGTTGCTGCCGATTATATTCCCATAAAAGAAAGACTTCTTTTCCTACTTTAACTCCTCCCTTTGTGTAGTCCTTTCCAAACCAATCTCTTCCTTGTATATGCACTGAGCCAACCAATATATACAAGTATAAATTGTATTGTTTTTCTACCAATTGCACTTCCACAACCACGTGCACAGTAGGAGCGTTTTTAATTCCTTTCTTTCTTTTGTTTTTCCACCACTGAATACTAGCCAATTAATCTTTGCGGCAACGACCCTCCGTAAGACCTTCCAAACTGCACGTTTTTGCACCTATCGGTCTCAAGGCCTGCAAACACTATAAAACACTAAATCACGTCAAGTAACAATGTAAACAGACCAACAAGGCATAAATTAGAAGGATTAAATGGGTGCTTTTCAGCACCTATCACACCCCCTAACTTATACTTTGCTAGTCCCTAGCAAAGAAAAGAACTAAACAACTAATGAAAGCAATGAAAAATAGGACATTTGAACCCCCGGGTGCTCCAGTAGGACGAGTTTAGTCTCGTAAAAGTGCGAGGGTTATCAGCAGTGAACACCCACAAACACGGGGAACCTTTCAACGCAAAAATCAAAACCTGTCATGCAACTTATCGACATATCAAGCAGAGGACACGAAGCTACCACAAAGATATAGCAAGGCAAACATAGTTCCAAGCGCTAACAATTCAAGAGATAAACTGTGGCACTTAAGCTTAGCGTGTGTGAATACGGGCCTCAATCACATATGAACAATAACCAACTGCTCTCTCCGGACCGAGCCTCGACTTCAATTCTCACCGTGTCATGCACTCACAAATGAAATCACTTGAAACAAGGTGCATTATGAACTCTCGAGTGTGCGGTTTGGAGGTTACGTAATGAAAAGCAAAGTACTCCACACACTATGACGCGAAAAGAACGCTTTATATAGTAGATACATAATCTCATGAATGAAATGCCAAGTATTGGAACTTTCCACCAAACAAACCTCAACCCAACACCCCTAAGATCAAACAGGACTTTATTCAAGGTTGTAACATTAGGGATGAGATAATGTATCAAGGCTAGGGTAAAATAAGATTCAAGTGCGAGAAAATAGGCGAGTATTTCAACTAAACGGGGCAAATATGCAATGTGTACCCTGCTGACATGAATTCAACTCCACCTCATCTCTCCTTCTAACCCTTCAACATCTTTCAAATATGAAACAACCATTCCTCTTTTTTTTAACTTATCATTTCCCCTTTTTCTCTCTTTTTTTTTTCTTTTGTTGGGTTTCTTTTTTTTTTTTAAGGGACACTAACAATACTCCACAAAATTCAACAATCTACCCAAAAATTAACCTTTACATTTTCGCCTTTCTCCAAACACAATATGGAAGGTGGAGCTAACCAAGGAAAGGCTAAATCTGTAAGGCTCAATGTGGCTCGCAAGGGATAAATGTGAACACAAAGGAACGAACAAGCCCAAATATCACAAAAGTGCCTATAATCCTCTCCCAGGGGTGTAACATCCATGAGACAAACCAAAACCAAGAGATATTGTTATGCATTCAAGTTCCAATAGTCGGCGACAAAAGATGATGAGATTGACAACAAATGTGTTTCTTTCAATGACAAACAAAGAGTTTATTTGACACCACTCCAACAAAAAGCTTAAGGCACGAAAGCTCACTCGGGCATAAATCTCCACTAATCATAGCCTTTAAGAACAGTCAAATCACAGCTCACAAGCAATCAAGGCCCGACGTGCAATGTGCAAAAATGCTAAAACAAAAGCGCCAGCAGTCTATCAAATGAAACTACTCTGCCAAAGAGATATCAAAATGGTAGCAGCATGCTTATACTCAAGTAATCAACAAGCGAGCACAACAAACAACAATCTCATGCAGAAAGGCTCCCAATTTTTTTGGTTTTCAGTTTTCTCTTCTAAACAATCTACTAAAGAAAGCACCCGAAGTATGCCCCACCCCCCAATTTAAACTAGTCACTGCCCTCAGTGATTGCAAAGGCACTAAAAGAAATAAGGCAATGAAAAGAAAGAGGTAGGAAGGATATCACCTCGAGTGGAGAACTAAGCAGAAAAGACATGACGGCCGAAAGGCCCCCCCCAACTTGAACGAAACAACCTGCAACGTTAGTTCGCACAAGAAACAGAAAAATAAAACAAAATAAAAAGAAAATAAACTAACAAATAAAAACAAAAACAAAAAATTAAAATCCACCACTTTCTTCACGTGAAAGATACGGGTACTACTTTTCTCCCTTGTCAAAGACTGTGGTTCCCTACTCGTTGGAAGAGCAATATGCGTAGGATTCAACGATATCTTGAGAAGTGGTGCCATCATCTAATAGGCTGTCACTCCCTCTGGGGCTGCCAGATTCCTTACCCACCACTCGGCTTATGAAGCAATCTCCGCCAAGCTGGACACTAAAGTCGGATGGTTCAGACAGATTTCTCGCTGCTAACTACGCACCTGCCGTCAGACCCAACCTCCTAAGTACTACATACATAGCTTTGACAAGGTGGCTATACCAGACCGTGGGAAGCCGTTCGAGCACGGCAAACACTAGAGGTTTCACACCCTCCATGGATTTAAAGTCTCCTAGACTTCATTTAAAACTCAATTATCTGGATAAACCGGATCAACTAAGTCGACTTCCTCAATCACCTCCTCATGATAAATACCTTCCACATATGGTTTTAAACGTTGACCGTTAACTTTAGAAACTGTACCATCCCGTGGATCTTTAATTTCAACTGCCCCGTGGGGAAAAACTTGTTGAATTATGAAGGGTCCATCCCATCTTGATTTCAACTTACCCGGAAAGAGACGCAAACGAGAATTAAAAAGCCACACTTTTTGATTTGGTTCAAAGGATTTTTGGACAATATGCTTATCATGAAAAGCTTTAGTCCTATCCTTGTAAATGCGTGCACTCTCATAAGCATCATTACGCAATTCCTCTAGCTCGCTCAACTGGAGACGACGATGAGACCCGGCAACAATCATATCAAAATTAAACTTTTTAATGGCCCAGAACGCCTTATGCTCCAACTCTACGGGTAAGTGGCATGCCTTACCAAAAACCAACCGGTAAGGAGACATGCCAATAGGGGTTTTATATGCAGTTCGGTAAGCCCACAACGCATCGTCTAGTCGTGTTGACCAGTCTTTGCGATCAGTCCTAACCGTTCTATCAAGAATTTTCTTTATCTCCCTATTTGAAACCTCAACTTGGCCACTAGTTTGCGGATGGTAAGGTGTCGCCACCTTGTGGGTAATAGAATACTTACGCACTAGTGCTGCAAAATGCTTATTAACAAAATGGGTACCCTCATCACTTATGATCGCTCTCGGACAGCCAAACCGACTAAAAACGTTGCTCTTAAGGAATTCAAGCACAACTTTATGATCATTTGTTTTTGTGGCCACCGCTTCCACCCACTTAGACACATAATCTACCGCCACAAGAATATATACATTCCCAAAAGAATTAGGGAACGGTCCCATGAAGTCTATGCCCCACACATCAAATAACTCCACCACTAGAATGGAGTTCAATGGCATCATATCCCGACGGGACATGTTTCCGGCACGTTGGCACCGAAGACACGTCTTACAAAACTCGTGGGCATCTTTAAATAAAGTCGGCCAATAAAAGCCACTTTGTAACACTTTTGCTGCGGTTTTCTGCCCACTAAAATGTCCCCCACTTTCAAGAGTATGGCAAAACGTCAAAATACTATGATACTCACACTCAGGGACACAGCGCCGAATCACTTGATCCGCGCAATACTTAAAAAGTATCGGATCCTCCCACAAATAATGCCCAACTTGAGAAAAGAATCGGTCCTTATCGAGACGGGACCAATGCGAAGGAATCTCACCAGTGGCTAGGTAATTAACAATAAAAGCATACCACGGAGGCCGAACTTGCGACACCTCAAACAATTGCTCATCGGGGAATGAGTCATGGAGAGGCACGCTGTCACATGAGGAATCAACAATGATCCTTGACAAGTGGTCGGCCACAGAATTTTCGGAACCTTTCTTGTCCCGAATTTCAAAATCAAACTCTTGTAGCAATAGAATCCATCTAATGAGTCTAGGTTTCGCATCTTTCTTAGAAAGCAAGTGACGCAATGCAGCATGATCAGAATACACAACAACCTTAGACCCGAGGAGGTATGACCTAAACTTGTCTAATGCAAAAACAACGGCGAGCAACTCCTTCTCCGTAGTGGTGTAATTCAATTGAGCATCGGAGAGGGTTTTACTCGCATAGTAAATCGCATGGGGAACTTTGTCAACCCGCTGGCCAAGGACAGCACCAACTGCATAGTCAGATGCATCACACATGATTTCGAAAGATAATTTCCAATTGGGTGACTGCATAATAGGTGCAGAGGACAAAGCATCTCTCAACTGGACAAAGGCCTTCATGCAGGCCCCGTCAAACACAAATGGCACATCTTTGGCGAGAAGATCGCACAAGGGTTTAGCAATCTTGCTAAAATCACGAATAAAACGGCGGTAAAAGCCCGCATGCCCTAAAAATGACCTAATCTGCTTAACAGAAGATGGGGGAGGGAGTCGCGAAATTAAGTCAACTTTGGCTTTATCCACCTCAATCCCCCTCGTAGACACCACATGTCCTAACACTATCCCCTCTTGAACCATGAAATGGCTCTTCTCCCAACTTAGCACTAAATTTTTCTCAATGCATCGCTCAAGCACCTTGCTCAAGTTGCAGAGACAATTATCAAACGAGGTCCCAAAGACCGAAAAGTCATCCATAAAGACCTCAAGAAACTCTTCCACCATGTCAGAGAAAATAGACATCATGCACCGCTGAAAAGTAGCGGGTGCATTGCACAAACCAAATGGCATACGCCGGTAAGCAAAAGTGCCAAAAGGACAAGTAAAGGTAGTTTTCTCTTGGTCTGCAGGGTCGACGGGCACTTGATTGTATCCAGAATAGCCATCTAGAAAACAGTAATAGCTTTTGCCCGCTAACCGCTCTAAGATTTGGTCAATGAAAGGCAATGGGAAGTGATCTTTCCTAGTCATGGAATTGAGCTTACGGTAGTCAATGCAAACACGCCACCCCGTGGTGACGCGTGTCGGGACAAGCTCACCTCTCTCGTTCTCAACCACAGTTATGCCCGACTTCTTGGGCACCACCTGAGTGGGACTCACCCACTTACTATCCGCGATGGGGTATATGATTCCCGCATCTAAAAGTTTCACAACCTCTTTCATTACCACCTCCTTCATATTCGGGTTCAACCTCTGTTGCATCTCACGCGATGGTTTGGCATTCTCTTCGCAATTGATGCGATGCATGCACACGGAGGGATCAATACCCTTCAAGTCCCCCACGGACCACCCTATCGCACTCTTGTACTGCTTAAGCTTCTCAACCAGTTGACCCTCCTGAGTGACAGAAAGGTTAGACGCAATAATAACCGGAAGGGTGTCATCGGTACCTAGAAACACATATTTGAGATTAGCCGGAAGTGGCTTCAACTCAAGTTTCGGGGGAGCCTCAATAGACGGAGGGGCGGTCTCATCAGAAAGTGCGGGAAGAGGTTCAAACTGCGCTGTCCACTTTGGAGGTGAATTATTAAGTAACAAATTCACCTCCTCGATGGACTGATCTATATCATACTCCTCGACCCCAAAGTGTGCCAAACAAGCGGCCAACGGGTCATCAGTCAAAATATAAGGTAATGCCTCCTCCACCAAGTCCTCCACAACATCGACTGCGAAGCAGTCTTCCTCCACTGGAGGGTGTTTCGTGGCCTTGTAAATATTAAGCTTAAGGGTCATGTTCCCAAAAGCCACCTCCATCTCTCCACTCCTCACATGAATATTCGCATTCGCGGTCGCCAAGAAAGGACGACCAAGAATAATCGGAGTCTGCTTTTTGAGGGTTTGCACCGGTTCTGTGTCAAGGACTATAAAATCAGCTGGAAAGTAAAAGTCATTAACCTTGACAAGAACGTCCTCAACTACTCCACGTGGCACCTTAATGGATCTATCAGCTAATTGCAAGGTAACCGACGTGGGCTTTAATTCCCCTAGCCCCAATTGTTCATACACCGAGTATGGAATCAAGTTGACACTAGCCCCTAAGTCTAAAAGTGCGCGCTCTATGGCATGACACCCAATGACTATATCAATAGTCGGGGTACCAGGATCTTGCAGCTTAAGGGGAGCGTCAGATCGAAAAATAGAGCTCACTTGCTCGGTGAGAAGGACCTTTTTAGACACATTGGTTCGGTTTTTCCTTTTTTGAGTGCAGAGGTCCTTCAGAAATTTTGCATACGTTGGGATTTGTTTAATGGCATCTAGGAGTGGGATGTTAACATTCACTTGCTTGAATACCTCAAGGGTATCCTCCATAGATGCTCCCCTCTTAGGAAAAGGAGATGGTGCATTCAAACATGATGGAAACGGGGCTTTAGGCACATATGGTGGCGCCTTAGGACCCGCTGACACAGAAGTGGGTGATGCAGGTGTGACTGGAGCGGTTCCCTCCTTACTCTGTGAATTCTCCTCCCCAAAGTCATCAGGGTCGGAGGGAGCCAAATGCTCCTTTGATTTCGCTTTCTCTGGTCGGGTTTCGACCTCTCTCTTATTGCGCAACGTCATGATTACCTTAGCATCAGCAGGGGCGGTTTCATGAACCACAAACTGTCCTCCAGGGGGTTGGACAGGCTGACTGGGCAACCTACCTTCTTCCCTACGATTGAGTGCATTGGCTATTTGACCCACTTGGGTCTCGAGCCGCGAGATGGACTGGGTATTAGAACGCACTTGCTGCTGGGTATCATTTAAACGGTCAAGCGCTTGCAGCACTTTGTCCTCGAAGGATGGATCCCGCGAGGATTGAGTGGGTGCTTGGCGGTTTTGCGAGCGATAGGCAGCTGGATTGAACGGAGTATTAAAAGGCCTAGGCTGCTGGGCAGAGGAACTGCCCTGCTCTTGTGATCTCCACGAGAAATTAGGATGCTTGGCCCAACCCGCGTTGTAAGTATTAGAATATGGATCACTACCTGGTTGGGAGAAACCCCGTGCATTAGTGTACCCTTGTACAGCATTAACCTGCTCCTCCACAAAAATAGGGAATTGTGGGGCCGCAGGACAATCAGTGATGAAATGGGCCGGACTAGCACACAAAGAACATACCTCTTGAGAAAGTGGAAGCTGTGAGGTGGCTGGTCCCATACAAAGGAGCTTTTCAACCTTCTCAGTCAGTATTTCGACTTTGGAATTGAGGTCATGAGATGGTTTAATCTCATACATACCTCGTGGCTTATCAGAACCAACAGTGACTGACTGACCTCTCCTCTCAAAAGAAACATTTTGTAGGGACCCTTCACTCATAGTTTCGAACAATTGCCAGGCTTCCTGTTCACTCTTAACCATCACAGAGCCTCCACATGAGGCATCAACCATCACACGATGCGGCAGAAGCAGCCCAGAATAAAAACTTTGTACTAATTGCCACTTAGGTATGTCATGGTGCGGACACTTACGAATGAGATCCCCATATCTCTCCCAAGCCTCATAGAATTGTTCATTCTCAGCTTGTTGGAAAGTGGTAATCTCCTGCCGAAGTCTGAGTGTTTTTCCTATGGGGAAGAATTTCTTAAGGAATGCTGCACTCATTTGCGCCCAAGATGTTATAGAATTAGTTGGCAAAGTACTAAGCCAATGTTTGGCGTTCCCTATCAAAGTGAATTGAAACAAAATCAATCTCAATGCATCCCTCGGAAAATTATGAATTAAAAGCGTGGAACTAAGGGATTCAAATTCAGTGATGTGTTGATAGGGATCCTCTTGAGCTTGCCCCTGAAACTTAGGGAGCATTTGGAGTGTACCGGGCTTAATCTCATACTGATTAGCCGCAATTGCGGGTAATCGTACACACGATGGTGTAGTGTAAGCCATGGGGGCGAAGTGTGAGTTGAGAGGTTGGGGGTCAGGTACCACAAGTGCTCCATCAGCATCATCTGCCATTGTGACTAAGTTGGTCTTTTTGTTAACCCTACGTCTCCTTTCTAAGTCTAGATTAAGAGGAATAAGTTCGGGTTCCAAAGATCGAAGACCAAGCATGCAAGTTCAATACCCCTCAATTGTAAGAATGTGGTATTCCAGACACAGACACTAATTTCCCAAAAAGAAGAACAAACTCACAGTGGGTCAACGAAATCGCTTTATATCACGGCACCGCTTCTCCACAGTGATCTTTGCTCGTTTTGTCACCTCGTAACCTGTAGCTAAGAGTACCAAAAAGAAAACTAACAAACAAAATAAAAATAAAATAAAAATAAAATACAATGAACTAAACTAACAAAAAAAAAAACTAATTAAATCATCGCAACCGTGCAAACTGTCCCCGGCAACGGCGCCAAAATTTGACCGCGTCGTACCGTGTCAAAAATATATTTATAAAACCTTGGAGTTAACTACTACTCTGTAGAATAGTGATCAAGACTGAGTATCGTTCCAACAGAGACAGTATGGCTGAGTTACGACCAATTCAATTAATTTTTAGATTAATTCGGGCAAAAGAAGTTTGGTTGTTTGGATTTGGAGAATTTATTAAACTAAGAGAATTAATTAAATGGAAAGTTTGTAACGATTGGAGAGAAAATCTAGGGTTCGAATCCACCTCGACCGCGTAACTCCAACATGCATGGGCAAGATTAATTATTCGAATCAGAAGGGATTATTACTAGGGCTTGCAAACCTAGCAATAATCATCTAGAAAATAATTGAGTTGTTAAAAGGCATAGATTATCCCATAGCACGGACCGTCTCAAAAGTACGGTCTGGCCGCCTAACGGCACGACCCGTCTTACGAGTATAATCTATCTCAGAACTCCAACCACAATCGATGAAAATCATTGTATAACTCGTATTTGAAAGCATGCATACAAATACTCAATATATCAAAACCATCAAAATCATTCCATTCAATTGAAACGGAAAGGATTCTTAGTTATACAATCGATCCGAATAATAAACCTAAAACCCATACATAAAATAAAGTTACTTGGTGTGAAGTTTCATCTTCCCCCTAGACAAATGATTTAGCCGGCCATGGAAGCCGAGATTGTGCTTCGTTTCTGTGGTGCCGTTTTATGCGCAGCCCGTTTCCGAAGTAATTCGTCACAGTTGGATCTCGAAGCGTCCTTCGTTCTCTGTTATTCCCCAAGTTCCCATAACGAAACTCCTCTCTTTCTTTTATAATGTTGCTGCCGATTATATTCCCATAAAAGAAAGACTTCTTTTCCTACTTTAACTCCTCCCTTTGTGTAGTCCTTTCCAAACCAATCTCTTCCTTGTATATGCACTGAGCCAACCAATATATACAAGTATAAATTGTATTGTTTTTCTACCAATTGCACTTCCACAACCACG
The DNA here is from genome assembly GCA_019656295.1 of Rhododendron mucronatum var. ripense. Lineage (NCBI taxonomy): Eukaryota > Viridiplantae > Streptophyta > Magnoliopsida > Ericales > Ericaceae > Rhododendron > Rhododendron mucronatum. The sequence goes on along the minus strand of BPLT01000034.1, from coordinate 2,926,282 downwards.
TGCACAGTAGGAGCGTTTTTAATTCCTTTCTTTCTTTTGTTTTTCCACCACTGAATACTAGCCAATTAATCTTTGCGGCAACGACCCTCCGTAAGACCTTCCAAACTGCACGTTTTTGCACCTATCGGTCTCAAGGCCTGCAAACACTATAAAACACTAAATCACGTCAAGTAACAATGTAAACAGACCAACAAGGCATAAATTAGAAGGATTAAATGGGTGCTTTTCAGCACCTATCACCAGACAACAAACTCCGTTCTCGAAAGAGCTCAGTCTCAAGCTCATGCGCTAGCTAGGCTTTTTGGAAAGAGCTCAGTCTCAAGCTCATGCGCTAGCTAGGCGACCCCTTCTGCCGTCTCTGTGCCGTCATTTGTTTTTATAAATCTTGTGTCCCGTGTCCGTGCTACATATATAGGGCTTAGTTTTGTGGCAATTTGATATAGACTGGGTTGACATAAAGACCAGCCTAGTTTTTCTCATTATTTGCATCTCTACCTTTTGCTGCCATTTCAGTACCTAATGTGATATTGGAAGATAAAGTTTAACCCCCAACACATATATGTTACTGGGAGGACATGTGTCGATGCATGTCCACGTTACTTATTAATGTACACTTAGCATTTATCCTATGGGTGTTTATTTGGCTTCCATGGTTTGATGAAAAGTATGAGAACCCAGGCAAAAGTTTCCGAAGTTTTGTCCTCTGTAGTTGTTATAGAACAACTGAAGTTGCTGATCGTACTTTTGTATGTCTGGCAGCAGGGGAAACATAATGGTCTTCTATACAAAGGTTTTTGCTACTTATTTCCCTGTTTCTAAATGTGCATCCTATATTGGTATCTGCACTCCGTATTATGCCAGTTTGAGATATCTCTTGGTCCAGGACCGCGCAAGGGTAGGTATTAGTCATGGTCTGAGATGTACAACTAAGAATGGTTGGCACTAGTTTTGTAAAAAGACGTAACATCCAGTTTTTTGCTGATTGTATGTCATATGTAGTTTGACAATTGGTTATCACTAGACAGGCCTTGAATTGGTGATGTAGGATAAAGAAGCTTGTGTGAAATTGCTTGGACTTTTTTTAGTAGATCTCGAAAGAACCATGAAAGTCAAAGAGAAAATGAACTAAGAGTATGACAGAATAGCTTTTCTGCATGCATTTACTTCATTCGTATACACCCACTCTCTCTCATGAATATACACCTCGAATTCACAGATTTAAAGGAAGTGCTACCACGATTCGTGGATTCTTATGTGGTCACCAACGTGAATTATGTAACCTTAGAGCGTACTTGCGATTTTCAATCAAGAATCTTGGGCTCAAATAACGTAGACACCATAAGTGATGTCAGGGCGGTGCTTAAAACTTAAGGTGTCCCATTTTACTATAGCCTCAGGTTGTTTGGTCACCGACGTGGGATTGGTAATTGTGGCAAAGGAACACGGGTTTTTCTATAGTACGTTCAGCTTCTATAGAACATTTTTAAGGTGTTCTTTTCAAGATCAGAACGTAGGTGTTCTTTAACTCCAACTAATATGGGATTGCACAGGATTGAACATTTTTTATCCTTAACTGGATTGAACATGATTTTTAAGGTGTTCTTTTTTAAGATTAGAACATTGTAAATTGTTTAGGACCATGTATATATTCACGTTATTGAGATGCTCCAGCTGCAAGGGTATTTTTACAAGAGGCACTCTTGCTCTCGTTCCCATGCAACAAACTGGTTACTTAGAGGTTTATGATTGCGCTGTGCCAACAACCATGTATGTACATCAAACCATAACATAACCTCTTAATCTATGCTGTTGTTGATGTTGGTCACGTGCATTTCCAGCTTGTCTTTTGATGATGGAACAAAGATTGCAATACTTGTACGTGGTCTATGTTTCAACAGTGTTCTAAAACAAAGAATTAATTGCTGGCGGGGCCTATCCGATTAGATCCGACTAATTTCTATGAGCGGATTAATCGCCAATTACTAATTGCAATAAGCCTAATATTTTGGGTTGAAAGCTGCAAAAGCAAAGGTATATGTTGGTAAATTAAGCAATTATCTTCTACATAACCACTGTAGCGCTACATATGCTTGAGACTGACTTCAATGTGAAATCCTTCTGAAGCAAACGAGTCCGAATATCTTCAGAACAGTTGTAGGTTATGTAACTGTGATGCTTCCAACATTGCAGCTTGCAAATTAATTAGACTTCCCAGCAATTCATTTAGTCCGAAAAATTTACCAGATTTAGCAAATGGCTCTTTTACTTGTACATATGTTTTTCTTTTGTAAACTCTCTGAGTTCGTTCTAGAGTTTTTGTTGTAGCCTTTGGTCGCTGCTTATGACCCAGAAATGAATTAAACTTGCAGAAACATGTCTGATTATTTGGAACAGTTCGTTCTCCACCTCTTTCTTATTGGAAAATGATATGGCGCATTCCTTGAACGCCACGAATCCAGCAGCACTTTATATGGCTAGCCATCCAGCAACGAATCAACGCTCTTGATTACCTTGCGTGCGCCGTAACATCATCCATTGTAATTCCTTCCCATCATATCATAGCCACAAGGAGACAGTCCTTCATGTCCTCCCGCGGGAATACAAAAGCAGCTGCTAAGATTTGGGCCCTTCGTCATCTACCATATATGCACAATGGATCAAAACCAACTCGCTCTCATGTCGTAACATTCGGGGACACACTGAAATGAAATCTTCCTCCTTGCCAGTTGGCACATCTGACTTCGTTGAAAGATTGTTGTCCACAGCAACCCACTCCCTCCCGAGACAACCATCACCACCATCCTTGCCAAAGCCTCTGAGTGAAAGTTAATTCATTGTCCAGCCAACTATTACCGCAACCCATAGCCAACCCAGATATGCCCTTCTCATCAGGTGGACTCCACCTCCGGTTGGCCTATATTAAACTAAATGTTGATGGCAGTGGTAGCATTGTAGATTCAGAGGCAAGCGCTGAAGTTTTGGTTAGAGATTGGAAAGCTCAAAGCGCCAAACCGGCCGAATCGAGCCGAGCTTCATAAGTTTCAAGCTTGTTCGTTAATTTTTTTAAACGAACTCGAGCCAAGCTGGAGCTCAATTAAATTTTGACAAGCTGAGCTCAAGCTGAGTTTGCATAGGTTTGACTTAAACTTGAACTTATTCACGAGATTTAACGAGTCCAAATTTTTTTAGATATTTATGCTTTCATATTAGTCTAAAACTGCAAATAAATTTTTTATTTTATACATAAGTAAGTAAGTTCATGCACATGTAATTTAAATTATAAAAACATGATATAATTTAAGTTTGTATTACTTTTAAAAGTTTATACATGTACAAGTTATAAAACTTCCATTATACATGTACAAGGTTATACATATTCAAGGTCATTTATGAAGTTTATATGAGAAATATTTGAATACTCTAGGTTTTGCGAGCCTAATCAAGCCGAATACTGTTAGGTTCAAGTTCAACTCGTTTATTAAAGGAGCCTAAAATGGAGGCTAACGTTCAGTTCGTTTATTAACCAAATCGAACTCAAACGAGCCTTTATTGAGTCAAGCTTCAACATTTCACACACGGCTCACTTCATTTGCAACCCTAGGCCTAGGCTAAATAACACAGGGAAAACATTAAATTAAATATCACACGAGAAAATTCTAAAAGATCTCAGTTTTATATATCAAAACCGTGATAATTATGTTCATGTGTAGTTTTGATCACGATTTGGTAGCTTAACAGAGATTGCAGAATTAGAAAAGTACAATTGTATAAAAACTTTAGGGTTATTGTGTATCTTTTTAATCATATAAGCCTATGTTTTAGATGGTTTCACAAGTTCACTAAGTCATCTCTACCTAAACATGTTTCAAAAAGTGCCCTAATAACCATGGCCATTAAAATATTAATCCATAATATTGCACGATCGTGTTATTTATCCAAATAACCAAACTTGTTTCAGCTAAGTGATCAATTCATTTTTGAGTCATAGCCAGTAACCATGAGAGACATTTGGTAAATGTCTAAACCAAAATGAGTAGCTGGAATTCTAAAAATTTCTCTCTTTTTCCGATTATAAGAAACACAGTACCCCTCTAGCCTTCACCATTTTGATTTAATAAAATACGGAATTGAGAGATAATTAGAAAAGGGGAGCAGTGTAATTTCGCGTCTTGAGCAAGTAGGTTGGCACATTTTGTTACTTTTGCGCATGACATGCTTAATCCATGGATTGCCCAGCTCCCGGAGAAAGGGACATGCAAACAAGGAGAACATTATGAAATTGATGGCGGCTAGTAGTTGAAGTGACGAGGTTGATGGAATTCGAGGCATCCGATTCGATTTCCACCAAGGATATGCATGTTTCCCTGTTTAAGAGTTTGAGCCCATGATAAAGAGACCAAAGTTTTGCCGTGTGGCCCCAAACTGAGCCCAGTTTACTTGAAAAAGTAGTGATCCACTTTTCTTGCCTAGCCAAGGGGTGAGGGGAAGAGTAAGAGTATGGAAATGAATCCCTAACCTCATGCGCAGTATGCGAGGCTATATGCCTCGCCAAATCCTCCTGTTCTCTTGAAATGAGTGTTATCACAAAATTTGAGAAGTTTATTTCGCGATACCGTACCCAAATCCGAAGTTATTACTAGCACCCAAAAACGGAACTCCTACCCGACGAATATGATTTTTGTGTTTTATAACCAAACCATACAGTGTACACCATATTATCGACAGAAATGTGATAATTATAGAAATGCTACTTATTTTATTATTATTATTATTATTATTAGTAATAGTATTTCTATTATTATTATTGTTTGTATTGTTATTACATGTGCATGACACTTGGCTTAACCCTATGGATTTGAAAGTTATAAAGACACATAGCATGCTCTTACACATTTGGCAGTTGAAGAGAAGTGGAAGCAATTGATTGAAGAAGATAGAAAGTTATTTCTTACATATTCTATTTCCCATAAATAGCCTCTTTAGACTTCATTGTAATTTCTCTCAAACAAATCAAAGAACTTGCATTTATCTCTATTTTCGATTATTATTCTTGCCATCAATTCCGCATTTGATTTGACTGTCACTTCACATTCGATGAAGTTCTGAAACATAGCGTGGAACCATAGATTCACTTTTGGAGATAAGCCGCATTGTCCTTTTTTGTTTTGTTGTCTTTATTTGCTTTTGCTGTTGAGTCGCTCTGGAGAAAAAATATAGTGATAACAACTTTACTATATCAACGACATTACCGATGAAGAAAAAATACTAGGTCAGTCAATGATCAATGAGAAATAGTGAATAAAATTGCAAGGAAAATAGTTCATTTAAGTTTTGATTGATAACAGAAAGACGGGGAAATAAGCCATTAACACAAAGCCAACTAACGTTCTAACTTCTAATAAAAGACTGCTGGATGGGAGGAATAGACTTCGCATTTTGACAAGAAATTTGTGTGACTATTTTTTTTTTTTTTTTTTTGATCCTTTAATTTTGTGTGACTGTTGGATGAGCGAAAGTTTGGCTTTATGATTTAAGGCCCACTCCATAAATGGATTGCAATGACTTTGTGGAGTCCTTTGCTGGTCATATCAGTCCTGGTTAGGTGTCCTTGTGGCTTTATGATTTCAGGCCCATTTCATAAATGGATTGCAGACTTTGTGGAGTCCTTTGCTGGTCATGTCAGTCTTTGCATATTATGATTTACGGCCCACTTCATAAATAGATTACAATGACTTTGTGGAGTCTTTGTTTGTCCTGTCAGTCTTTGCTGGGCCCACTCATAATTGTACGAGAGGAGGAAAACTAGCAACTAATAAATAATTTTTACGACACTCAATTATGAGTGTTTAAAATTATTTTGGACGGTTCGGATTGAAAATCAATTTTGCCAAACAAAAATTAATTGTTGCCGGTTAAAATTAAAAATCAAATCTCAACCATTAATTGTCGAAATTGACGGCCAAAATTGTGTGGAGCGGTAAATAACTTATTTAATTTTCTCTCCTCCAAGAAATATGCCTTGAGTGATCGAAAGATTTTTTGAACGAGACAAGGTGATATTGTTATATAAACAGAAACACCACAAAAAGATGAGAAAAGACTCTTCTCATTAATTCTATAATAATGACATGTGACTTTTCCAATCTCTGTTAAGTTGCTTTTATGGAGTTCTAGTAACATGGCCATTAATTAGTGATTGAAAATTTTTATAGCAAGACTTAAGACCCATCTAACAAACTCGGACAAAGAAGGGAAGATTTCTATCGAAATTAATTGATTACTCTGGCATGCTACCTTGCTAAGTAATTGTCTCGTACGTATTCGGTCCCCTAAATATTAGTCAAGGTTCAAACACCCTGAGATATGAATAAAAAACTAGTTTTACTTTGTGGAATTATGTTCTTAAAAATTGCAAACTTTTTTAAATAAGAACTGTGAATGAATTAAGTTGTATGAAAATTGAAACCTAATAACTTTTGTAGTAAAAGCTAAAAATGATTTTATAACTAACTTATACTCTCAAAGTTGAAAATAACTAAAACTCCAATAACTGTACAACATCTCTACAATAAATAGTTTGGATGGTGTAGCATTGGGGAAGTTTTTTGTGGTCCGAATACTATTGATGAAGCTGTATTCAAAGCTACAAATTTTGTAGATATATTTTGATTGGTTCTTTTCCAACTGTGTTTTCTTTTGGTGTTTTGAGTGGCATATGAATCTAATTATCGGAGTTGAGCATCCAATTCTGGCTAGTTGGGATGCTTCCTCCCTGTTATGATGCTTTCGTGCCTTTTGATCAATCCCTTTCATCCTTGTACTTCCATTGTTGAGGATGAATTAATTTCTTAATTTTCTTTCGGTTGATGAAAAATGAAAATCTATAAAACTAAAAGTTTGAGGCTATGTTCAATTTCTTCAAATCACTTTGAATCTAAAACTTCATGAGAGGATATTTAATAAAAAAACAATCCACACTGTTTGAAGAAACTAAAATATATGAAATTACTCTTCTAAAAGGTGACCTATCAAACCGGATCTCTTAGTGGGCCGTAGAGCTCGCTAATGTTGACATCTGCTATGAACCAAGGATGGCAATCAAAGCTCAAGTGTTAGCTAATTTTATTGCCGAACTGACTCCAAAATCTACCGAAGCAACAGAGCCTTAGTTGACCAAACCCGAAGGAATGGATTTGCTTCCAGAGCGGCGTAGGCCGACATGGCAAATGTTCCATGGAGATGTGTGGAAGCTCAACATCGATGGCGCCTCGAACAATTGAGGCACGGGGGCTAACTAGAGTTGTTCTGGTCTTCCCATGTGGCGTCATCCACTAGTGTGCGATTACCGTTATTAAGTAGCATATGGAAAAGAGTGAAATATCTGTTCTCTTATTGTACAATTTTAGAATATACAAAGTGTGAGTTAGTTTCAAAAATTTGTTGAAACTAAAAAAGTGCACATAAAATCGAACCCACACCCAACAGATGCAATGTATGTGTATCATAACCGGACTACATAGCCTTCGATTTCTACCCGAACCAAAGTATACCCACTACAGTACTTGTTTTATTGATCAACAAAAGATAAAAAGTCAAGATTTTAAAATAAAAGGAAAATCAATCTTTTAATAAGCTACCATCATTTTTCCATTCAACACAGTTATTCAAAATAAGGAATAAGTTAGAACTTTCACAAGCACACCTGTAACAAACACTATAATAATATAGGGAAATGTTTTTGACACTCCCTTTTTTGTTAACGTCACTCCTTTACAAAAAATTCTTTTTGTATTTTGTACTTCATATTTGATATAAAATGATCTCTTCTATCGATTGGAAAAAAAACAAAATCGTTCCTTTTTAGAGTCTTAGGAATTAACATGGCTACCAGTAATTGTAAGACTTTGCCAAGTCTTTGCTTTTTGGAGTACATCTTAGGAATTAACATGGCTAATACCAGTAATTGCAAGACTTTGCCAAGTTTTTGATTTTTGGAGTACATCTTAGGAATTAAGATGGCCAGTACCGGTAATTGCAAGACTTTGTCAATTCTTTCCTTTTTGGAGTCTTAGGAGTTAACATGGTCACCAGTAATTGCAAGACTTTGCCAAGTCTTTGCTTTTTGAAGTACATCTTAGGAATTAACAAGGCCAGTAGCAGTAATTGCAAGACTTTGCCAAGTCTTTCCATTTTGGAGTCTTAGGAGTTAACATGGCCACCAATAATTGCAAGACTTTGCCAAGTCTTTGCTTTTTGGAGCACATCTAAGGAATTAACGTGGCCATCAATAATTGCAAGACTTTGCCAAGTCTTTGTTTTTTGGAGTACATCTTAGGAATTAACATGGCCAGTAGCAGTAATTGCAAACTTTGCCAAGTCTTTCCTTTTTGAAGTCTTAGGAGTTAACATGGCCACCAATAATTTGCAAGACTTCGTCAAGTCTATGCTTTTTGGAGTCTTGCCAAGTCTTTGCTTTTTAGAGTCTTAGAAATTAATATGGCCACCAGTAATTTGCAAGACTTCGCCAAGTCTTTGCTTTTTGAAGTCTTGCCAAGTCTTTGCTTTTTAGAGTCTTAGAAATTAACATGTCCACCAGTAATTGCAAGTCTTTGCTTTTCGGAGTCTAATTAGGAATTAACATGTCCACCAGTGATTGCAATGCTTTGTTTGGTTTGGTTTGGACTTTGCCAGGGGTTTGGGATAATGAGGGGAGAAAAATTGACAATAAAAAAGAGAGTAAGAATTGTAGAGAAAATTTTTTGGGAACCGTTTGCAGAGAGGAGTGCGAATATGTTCACCTGTTAAGACCCCAGAGGAGCTAGAGGTCCAGCAATAGCTGTACAAATAGCTTGCACAGATCCGTTTTGGACCAGATTTGGGTCCAAAAAAGATGATCAGTGCCGCTCATTTTGTTCAAAATTTATTTTTTAGGGTCCTTGTAAAAAATCATCTCAATCCGATATCGGTAAAGATGTTTACGAATCATTCAACTTTGCTTCAAAGTTTACCTAAGTTCTGAAGCAAAGTTGGATGATTCATAAACATTCTTACTGATATTGAGATGATATTTTATCCCTAAAAAATAAATTTTGAACAAAATGAGCGGCACTGATCATCGTTGTTGGACCTAAATCGCGTCCAAAATGGATTTTGCAAGCTGTTTGTACAGCTATTGCTGTACTCATATCATTTCTGTTAAGACCCTGATCACTTTGATGGGTGGAAAAATTGTGGAATTCACTGGATTAAAAACTTTTTGCTAATAATGAGATTAATTTGTAGTGGAATCAACACTTTGTTCACCAATTAAAGTGATTGTATTGTTCACCCCCATTTAGTGAGGGTGCATAAATTCCCATTGCCACAGTGAGAGGGGATAAAGTCCAGAGATCCAAAGCAAATACGGTCTTTTTTTGAACGAGCCAAGCTCACATTGTTAGTTATACGGAGCCAACCCGGAAAAATGAGGAAAGACTCTTCTCATACCATTTATGATAATGATCGACATGTGACTTTGCCAAGTCTGATTGATTTATAGATCTAGTTTGAGTAACATGGCCATTAGTGATTGCAAGATTTTTACAAGAAATGAGAAAAGGCATAGACGTACTATTATTCTTATGAAAAAATTTATTTGGCTAAAATACTCTTGCCTCGGGGTTATGGGGGTATTTGCAATAACTGTAAAATATAGTGTAGATTGTAGATTAAAGTTTAGCTTACTACTATACATGGATTTCGGAGTCTAGTTAATCTCAAATGTGAATATGAATTAAGTTGCATTAAAACCTAGTAACACTTGTAGTAAAAGCTAAAAATTACCTTATGCATAACTGAAAATCCAAAAGTTGAAAATAACCTTGTAAATAACTGAAACTCCAAAATCAGTAAAGGATCTCTACAACAACATTTTGGATGGTGTAGTTCGGGAGAAGCTTTATGTGGTTAGAGTACTACTGATGAAGCTGTATTCTGGGCTACCAATGCTTATTTTCTCTCAAAAGTCAATTCTTTTTTTTACTTGAGGTTGCTACTGGTTTTGGACTTTGGAGGTTTCGCTTTTGTATCATTTTTGGCCCTAGGATGTTGTAGACTAATATTTTGCTTGGTTCCTTTCAAATCAAAATATTATGGTTGTAGACTAATAGTATTTTTGGGTTTCAAAATAAGTAGCATTTTTAGTTTTTCAAAAGCAAGCCCATTTTTCGATTCCAAAATTAAGGCTCCGTTTGTTTGGACGTAAAATATTTTTTGGTAAAATGTTTTACCAATTTTTCGGTGTTTGATTGTGTAGAAAATGAGAAAAATATTTTACATGTAAAACATTTTCCATCAATTGGATGAAAATGACTTACTCTTAAATCTTCCGTAAGTTATTTTCCGAAATGAACCCATACTCTTCTATTGCAATTCTCACTGCTCAATTTTCTCGATCGTCAATCCTGACTCACGTTCAATTCTAATAATCTCATATCTCTCCACCGTTTAAGCTCTCCATTTCTCTCTCTCCACTATTTAATTTGTTGATTTCTGAAAATATTTTCAAGTGCCAACCAAATACTGAAAAATAAAAATTTAAAGTTGATTTTCTATAAAAATATTTTGCATGGAAAATATTTTACATTGTAAAATATTTTACATCGAAACAAACAGAGCCTAAACTGATAATAGTTTTTGTGAGTGCCGCTTGAAGGACAGTCACATTGAGCAATTCAACACAAACCTTTTTTTTTTTTACAAAGTACAGTGTCAGCTCCTGCGATGAAAAAATGAAAGTCATAATGGTTTTTATTTTTATTTTTTGTTTGGCACAAAAGTTATTAATCTTTGATATTTTTACAAAGACCCAAAGAACAAGGACTTGAATGGCATCATATCGCTAAACAAAGTAAGAACAATTCTACAATCAGTTGAGGCGATTTATTGGCAAGTAATATATGAGTTCGAGTCTTAGAGCTGTAAATTACAGTTTCATCCTACTTATAGCTAGCTCTTAATTAATTAAATGGACAAAAGCAAAAACAAAGCATGCAATTCACAATTAATCAACAAGAAAAATTATTACATGCACCATTGAATGGCTCGACACACTCACAGAAACTTCGAAAAAGCAATTTCGAGTTTATTCTATCGATCATAAATGGTATTGGAATAAGGGTTTTATGGTATTGGAATAAGGGTACATCAGTAGATGTGTACAAACTTCTATCATGATACTTGCAAACAAAAGACACTGAATTAGATCGACTATCCGAAACACACCAACCGATTAATTGAGCAACACTTCTCTCAATCAGATTCAGAAATGATCTCTAACATACTGCTAAAAGGCCTTCCACCCATGTTTCCCCTTGAAATTGACTGACTGGTGGTAGTAAAGGGATTCGGGGGCATGGCCAAAGTCTTTCCATCTCCCTCAAGCATTTGAACCACAATTTTCATTGAGGGCCGGTCTCCAGGGTACCACTGAATGCACCGAAGTCCTACAATTGTTAGCTTCTTAACAATCTTGGCATCTCCTCCTTCCTCAACTTCATTGTTATTTACTTCTTCGTGATTTAAACGATTATAAATCCATTCAGGAAAGTAAACTTCATCGGTATTTTCTTCTCCACGAACATCAATGTTCTTCGTCCTCCCTCCAACCATTTCAAGCAACAACATTCCAAAACTATAGACGTCTGACTTGTGGGACACATTGCCGAAGTTCCTAGAGAACACCTCCGGTGCAATATAACCCACGGTTCCCCTAGCAGCTGTCATGGATACAACACTTTGTTCTTTCGAGCACAACTTGGCTAGCCCAAAATCAGAGATTTTTGGAATGAAATTTTTGTCTAACAAGATGTTATGAGGCTTAATATCAAAATGAAGGATTCTTTGATCACACCCTTGATGAAGATATTCAATTCCTTTGGCTATGCCTATAGCAATATCTTGGAGCTTCTCCCAACCAAGTGAAGCTTTTTTATGATCTGTTGATATGAACTTCTCCAGAGAATCATTCGGCAAATACTCATAAACAAGAGCTTTTTTATACCCATCAGCACAATATCCGACCAAGCGAACCACATTGACGTGGTGGATTGTACCTATTGTTCCCACTTCGTTGATGAAGTCATCGCCATTACCAGTGAAGTTGTTAAGGATCTTGGCTGCGATAGGAACATCATTGGAAAGCTCTCCCTTGTAAACTGTTCCATAACCTCCTTGGCCGAGTTTTTCCTTCAAATTATGAGTGATTTTCTTTATCTCAGCATATGTGTACCTTGTAGGCTTGAGAGCTCTGTAATTCTCTAAAAATCTTTCAACCTTTACTTGATCCTCTTTCTTTAAAATGATGGATCTATGGGCAAAATATGTAGCTATGACAAGCACAACAAGAAGAAAAATGCCAGGAGGGACCAGTCCTGCAAGTTTGAACAACCAAATTATTAAGAGGAGCAATGATACGTACATACCCATCAACCACACCTCCTATCACTCTCCTCTCATATACGTGTGGAGTGACCAAATTATTAGGAACCTCTTTGTGGATCTCATAATTATGTATGTGTATCCACACAAAATGGAATTCCACACATATGTGAGAGGGGAAAAAAAAGAAGAATTTCGACCCCTCCCCGTCCTTTGTTGGAGGTGTGATTGGTATGTGTACGTGTATTCATTAATAGAAAGTAGAGAAAAAAGATGGGAGAAAAAAGAAAGATAATCCACCTGTAACAAGTGGGGTTTTCGTTTCACCTGTATAAGATAATACAAAGCGCCAGTCAATTTATCGTATGAGAAATTTATAAAATTAAACAAAAATTCTTTTAGTTTTTTCCATGAAGTTGCCGAGACCCAAGCATCAAAAAACCCAACTTGAAGAAGTTAGGCTCCGTTTGTTTCCGTATAAATTATTTTACATGAAAAAAATAGTCCCGTAAAATCACTTATAAAATAATTTCACAACTTTTTGTGTGCTTTGCTACCGTCGATAATGTTTTTTTTTTTTCCCCCCTTCGGCTGCACCATATTGAACTTTCAAGGTGAGTGAAGTAGGAAGATGAATTGAAAGGATATGAATTTCGAATTTGAAGGTGAATTAAATTTGGCCGTAAGTTATTTTTGTTGATTTGCGATGTAAAAGGTTTTACTGAAGAAAATGTTTGACCTGTATTTTAGGTAGCCAAATAAAGGAAAATCAGAAAATCTTTTTCCAGAAAATGTTTTCATCCAAAAAAACAAGGCTATCTGTAGCTTTTTAATGAATTGAAAAATAAATAAAATTATAGCACGAGGATAAGTGAAGTAAATTAAACATTCTTCCTTTTCTTTGAAGGATGAGATGATGAGATGTACCTCTTGTTGTTGGTGGCTTAGGGTCAAAGCATTCGGTTTCATACTTCTTGCTGTTGTTGCTACGACTCCGTCTGCAATACTTCCCTTCTTTTTCACAATTCCAACAATCTGGTACGTTCCACCAAATGGTTTTGCCTGATAGGAATTCTATGTATTCACATGGAACTGATGGAATGGTATGCATCTTTGTGCAATTCAAAAGGTTTTCACTGATAGAAGCTTCCAGACTCATCAAGTACAGATGGTGACCTGGACTGCTAAGGCATGGGAAGTTGTAATAAGAATAATATGGATCTAATAAGGGGGGACAACTGATTATGCAATATTCACAGAGAGTAGTACTGTTGCCCTGGAAAGGGAATTGGAAAGGGAATGGAGAGGTGTTGATTATTAAGCTTAGGTTTTGATACGGAAAACAACTGGAGAACTGGTATGTTAACGACTTAGAACGGTAACTGATGTCTTGGACCACTGCCTTGAAAAGGAATGGACTATCAACCAGGGTTTCGCTGTTGTTGGCAGGAGAGCAGGTTAGAGCAAAGCCAGGCCCATAGCCACAACGTTCTGGTTGATGACCCTTTAACCAGAACGGGAACCGGATTTCGGGGCCCTTGTCTCCACACATCGCAGGCTTGTTGCACTCATCATCGGGATCGCGATCATGTGCTCCAGCTCCAACACCTGTAGGCGACAAGAAGAAGAATAAGAGCAAGAGGAAGATCAACATTTTGTTATTAGTTGTTGATGATCCACTGCTGTGGAGTTCTTTCATAACTTTATCTGCTGATTCTTCTTCAACTCAAAGGACCTCAAGTCTTTTTGTCAAGGTGTTTTTCTATGTAGTACTCTTTTCGTCCCTTTTTAAATGTCCACTTCAGTTCTGCGTGTCATTTTCAATTGCCTATATTTCTCGATGTATATTATACAATGTAGATCTTATTTGATAAATCTCAATTATTTCTATACGACGATGATTTTAAAAATATTAAAAATAACATACGTCAAGACATATATAAGCCATTGAAAATAGCACATTGAACCACTGGAGATATTATTTTTATATCAGCAAAGAAAAGATTTTCATATCATTCAAAATAATAGTATGAAACAGAAACCCTATAGTGACACTCCAGCACAGGAAGCATCATGAGCAAAAGTAGTACCTGACCTATCACTATATCTCACCTCTCATTTAAAAAAAAAAAAAAAACAAACTCCAAAGTTGGTAAGGAACCAACAAACACCTTTAAAAAAACTCAGCCCCAAATAAAAGGGCAAAGCCCAGCACCTAAAAAGAAACTGTCCAAAAAAAAAAAAGGAAAAAAAAAACCCCTAAATCTAATCGGTCTGCCCTACACACATTTTTTTTTTTAAAGATGTTGCGCATTTTTGTTTAGCTACGCAAGGATGTATCTTGGAAATATATATAGCGCTTATAGTTTCGGATGATATGCATATTTCTGATGCATGGAATGCATATTTTTCATTCTAGATTCACCACCATTACGGGTGATTTGTGTATTTTTTAAATATTGTGATATGTTAAAAAATTCACGACCACTGCAACTATCTCCTCTTATATATGTATTTTGTTCAATACTCCCGATACCATTATACCGCAAGATATATGTAAACTTTTACCATTACCATTACGTTACCTGATAACTTCTTCAAAACCTTGACAAGTACGCTAAAATGACACTCGTACATGGAAAGATTCCTTGGAAGGATACAGATTAAAAAGACTGATCATGTTAAAAAGGTCAGAGGAAGCAATATTGATCATTCTCTCTCTCTCTCTCTCTCTAAACTTATCTCCTTCCTATGTCGACCAGAAGGCTTCTCTCCGATGTCTACAAAACCCATAGTCTTCTTCTTCTTCTTGCCCTGTTTTTGGGCAACTGCTATGCTCTAACAAGTCCCAATTGTGTCTCCTCTTGTGGAAATATCCACAACATCAGTCACCCATTTCGACTGAAAGGAGATCCAGGAAACTGTGGGAACAAGAAATACGAACTGGAATGCGACCACAATCGTCTTGTACTGTACGTGAATTCCTCTATGAATTCCTCTACAAAATACTACGTCCACGCCATCAACTATGACAACTACACAATCCGACTAGTCGATGCTGGCTTACAACAGCGAAATTGCTCCTCCCTCCCTCTTTATTCTTTATCACATCTCAACTTCACTTATGCTGACAAATACCAATATTCATTAGATCAGATCGGCAACGGAGTCTATTCTTATGCGGCTGATAATTTGTACCGTCATCAGCAAATCCCATGGGATGTGGCTGTGGCACTCTGGGTAGATTGTGAAAAGCCAGTAAAATCTCGATTCTACACGGAAAGTAATACTAGTGCTTCTAGTTGTATTGATAAAGCAACTTCGTCTGCACTCTCTTCCGGGGAAAAGAGACGCTATTCGTACTATTTGTTCGGAAGCTTAAAACTTTCGGACGTGGCAGATCAGTGCACAATAGATGAGATACTTATAAGAACGTTGTGGTTGCCAGCTGATAAAAGCCAAGCAAACATTTCCTACTCGGATTTCCACAGTAAATTGGAGTATGGGTTTGAGCTTTCCTGGCTGTCCTCTCTCTGCATCGAACAATGCCAAGAACAAGGGCGCTATTGCTTAATTATGCCTAATTACAGCGCCAATTGCTTCAAATTCTGCGATTCTGGGCCCGCCAAAAACAGGACCTTTCGATGTGCGTAAGATTTCCTATTCCATACCTTAATTAATGTGAACTCTACTACGCTACTTAACCTTAATTAATTTAAACTCTACTACGCCACTTAAGTAGCAGTAGTAGTCATGAACTTATACAAATTAAGGCTACAAAATAATCATCTGTGTCCAAATGGTTTTATACCTTGGAAGTGCTAGGTACTGCCCCTATTTTCATGTGGAGAATTGATATTCGCACTCCAAGATTTACTGCAGGCGCTCCACCTTTTTGTTTTTACACTGTGATGTTGCTGGCAACATCATAGTGTAAAAACAAAATATACACTGATGTTGCCAGCAACATCACAGTGTAAAAACAAAAAGGTGGAGCGCCTGCAGTAAATCTTGGAGCTCTAAAATCAGTTCCCTTCATGTGCTCCAGAAGTGATTACACCCCCATTAGAAGAAGAATGCATTGCCCACACACGCCACCCCTTTTCTCCCTCTTACCCAAGCCTCAGATGTCCCATTCATTGAAGCTTTTGGAAAGACACCCTTTACGATTTTAGGAATGGAAAATTAGAGATGGCGTGCAGCCCTCTCCTCATCTTGTATTTCCATTTCAAAGATCTTGCTTACAACTTCATCTTCATCACCATCATATTTTAAGCCCATGATTTTGTTCAAGGTCCACGCTGCTTATGCTTCATTAAGTAGAATCCTATTGCGATTTGTAATACCACCCTCAGAAATAGAAACTGAGAGTGCAAGGGCTACAGCAGCTGATCCGTAGATTGTGCTTTTTCCTTTTTTCCTTCTTCTTCTTCCAGCTAATGGAGAGCTGACTTGTTTTGAAAATCCCAGAATCTCTTCAATGGGTTTCTTCTTGTTGATTTTCTGCCATGCTCAGTATTACAGTTGAGAGTTGGAGAGCTTTCAGCCTCCATGCAAACCGAGTCAATTCTGCGAATAGGTGGGCTAGGATGCAGGGCCAACGTAACAGAATTGCATTCCCATTAAGTTTGAAATTATTGTGTTTTGAAGGCCCAATATCACCAAAAAGGCCCATAGTGAAATTGAAAGTTTGAATTTTGTGGCAACCCTCCACGCCTGACTTGAAGCCACCAGTTCCCACCAATGAATTTGGCACTCCCGATGAGCTCATTGAGTCCCTCACAGCCACCAAATCATGATTGCAAATAACGTTTCTCTCTATGGGGGAGTGATCCTGTGAATCAGGATTGTTGTGGTCTAGTCACATGTCTTACGATTTTGTGGAATATGAAATTGTCTGTCTCCAAATTAATGTTTCTATATCCTTGTCATTGCACTTTCAGTCACATGTCTTAAGATCGTGTATTAGAATACATTGGGGCATCATACCACTGAAAATATTCCAATGAAACAAACAAGAAAATTTGAGGTTGAAACAATCTTTCGCTATTGTATTTTGTTCCAATCCAGGATTTGTTACGTAATTTATAAAAACTCAGACGATTGGCAAAACAAAACTACGTGAATTTTAAGATGCTTCTGTTGGAAATTTACGGAATTTCGGGTGAATGAAACCGGAATTTGGAGGGTCTTCCGAGGCAACCGGTCCGGGGTTCGTTGAATCTGGACGCACCACAATCAATAGACGTATTGATTGTGGAAATCCGTAACCTTCCTCATGATGGAGATTGATCCCGTAACCTCCCCATTCATCGGCTGAATTCAAATCAGTAATGAATGGCAGCATTCATCTCCAAGGAGTTACTCAGCCCTCCTCCACCCTATAAATTGAAGCATCACGTTTTGGAGGAAGATACAGCAAACTAAGAGCACTCCAATACATTCTGAAAGTTAGTTCATGAGAGAGAGAGGCAGGCGGTAGTCAGTTCGCCAAGGCGGTCGACGGCGGTGTTCCGGCGGCTTGCGGTCTAGCCGAGCCAACCCAGGGAGATAGTCGCCGACGCAACCTACAACACCCACGGTAGGCGGCGAATATTTCTTAAGGAGACTGTGGTACCATACATGACTCGGTTTGATTCTTGAATTTTGTTCATATCTGTTCTTTGTAATTCTGTTTTGTAATTGTATATCGTTTCAATTATGTAATTGTTGAATTATCAATGAAACTGTTCTCTGGATTTTCTGTGTATTCCGAAATTTTTCCAACAAGCTTAAGAAATATTTTGATCTCTGATCGGCAAATGAATTCCAGAAAACAGTTTCTGTTATGGACTAACATTTGAGTTGCAAGAACAGATTCATGACTTGACAGAATCATGGTGGAGTACCATTGGTGTTAGAAGTTTAATCAATTTGCTTAGCAGATTGATCGGTGTTTCATACGAGACTATTACAGATTGATTGATGAATCGGAACGTGAAAGATGAACAGACCCGTTTGGCTACTGCCATGGCTTGTCATGCGCGACATGGCCACTGTTCAGAAATGGGATTAATAGAAAGGCCACGGCCTAAGGCAGTCATGCGTGGCTTGGCCTTGGATCAATGTTGGTTGGCCTCTGGGATGATTTACTTGGCTTCTGCCTTGACATCGCCTAGCCTTGATCCTGTGTTGATGATCTGCCTGGTGTGCAGTTCATGTGATCGATGCCTGGGTTGCTCTTGGCCTGAAGTATTCAACCAGTGGGCGGTTTGAATGCTCAGCCCTTGTGCACGACAAGTGTTGTATTCGGTATATGGACTGGACTCCAAAAACAAAAGGGGAAGGTAGACGGCCTAAGTATTGCTAGTAGCAAACTGTGTATACCATTTACCTTTCGGGGCGCTGCCCCCACGACCCCCGCTGAGGGCGCTACCCTCAGACTCCCTCCCGGGGGCACGGCCCCCTGAGACACCCGCCAGGGGGCGCGCCCCCTAGGACCCCTAGGGTACGTGGTATTGTGGGGGATGGTAGGCCTAGCTTGATAGATTGTTAATCTATGCATGTACAGCTTGTCATTTTGATATTGAGATTTGTTCTCTTATATGTGGTTGTTCCTAATTTCAGGAAAACATGACAACTGCTCAAGGGAAAACTACTGTCACTGACAAAGAGAAGGAGACTGGTGATATCAGTGGCAATGTCAGTGGCAATGGCAATGGAAATGGAAATGGCAGTGGTGCTATTCCAACTCATGCTCCGATTTCTGGGATTCCCACTATTCCAATGTCTCACATGGAGAGGCCGAGCAAATTTGTTGGGGTCGATTTTAAAAGGTGGCAACAGAAGATGTTGTTCTATCTCACCACCTTGAACTTGGCAAAGTGGCTTGTCGAGGAAGCTCCCGTTATTGCTGAGGATGATCCTGACACTCAGAAACGGATTGATGTGGCTAGGTGGAAAGAGCATGACTACATGTGCAAGAATTACATCTTGAATGCTCTAGATGATTCGATGTATTCTGTGTATGGCGAGGCTCCGTTGGCTAAGGAGTTATGGGAATCCTTAGACAAGAAATACAAGATCGAGGGTGCTGGGTTCAAAAAGTTTGTTGTGGGCCGGTTCCTTGATTATATGATGGTGGACTCCAAGTCTGTGGCAGTCCAAGTCCAAGAGCTGTAGCTCCTGCTCAATGAGATCAGGACTGAAGGGATGATTCTGAGTGAAGCATTCCAGGTGGCCGCGGTCATCCACAAGCTACCTCCAGCATGGAAAGAGTTCAAGAGCTATCTCATGTTCAAGAATAAGGAGATGACCTTGGAGGCTCTTTTCATCAAGCTTCGCATGGAAGAGGAGAATCGGGGTATGGATAGGAGTGCAAAGGCCTCCTACATGGCCAAGGCAAACATGATGGAGCATGGTCAATCTTCCGCTGGGAGGAAAAACCAGAATGACAGGCGTTCTGACAAGCGTTCTGATAAGCGGTCTGATAAGCAAACTGCCAAGCAGAAGGACAAGAGTGTCAATCTGGGATCGAGAGGTGGTGTTGCCAAGAAACAAAGAGAAAAGTTTCAGGGTACTTGCTTCAACTGCAACAAATTCGGGCATAGGGCTTCGGAGTGTACGAAGCCATAAAACCCTCTCACTCAGGCTCACTTGGCTCAGGTGGAGACAGGAGTGTCCGATATCAACCTCTCGGCTATGGTATCTGAAGTGAGCATGATTGGTTTAAACCCGCAGGAATGGTGGGTAGATACTGGGGCTACATGCCGTATCTGTTGTGGCAAGCAGTTGTTCACTACCTTTGAGCCGGTTGCTAATGGTGAAAAGCTGTTTATGGGGAATTCAGCTACCTTGGATATTGCGGGGCAGGGAAAAGTGGTCCTGAAGATGACTTCGGGAAAAGAGTTGACTCTGAGTAATGTGCTGTTCGTGCCAGTTATTCGTAAGAATTTGGTTTCTGGCTCACTGTTGAGCAAGCACGGCTTCTGCCTGGTTTTCGAGGCTGATAGGGTCACTCTGACTAAAGCTGGAATGTATGTAGGGAAAGGTTACATGACTGATGGTCTCTTTAAGATGAATGTAATGACTGTTATCCCTACTATCAATAAAAAGAAATCCCCTGTTGCTTATGTGCTTGAGTCTTCCTTTTTGTGGCATGGTAGACTAGGTCATGTTAATTATGATTCTATGCGTAGATTAATTAACTTGGACCATATTTCAGCTTTCCAATTTGATAAAAAACATAAGTGTGAGACCTGTGTAGAGGCTAAAATGTCGAGAGCATCTTTCAAAACAGTGGAAAGAAGCACAGAACCTTTGGGTTTAATCCACACTGATGTGTGTGATTTGAAATATGTCCAAACTCGGGCCAGTAACAAGTATTTCATTACTTTTATCGATGATAGCACTCGGTTTTGCTATGTGTATTTGCTGAAAAGCAAGGATGAAGCCCTGGACAAGTTTGTTCATTATAAGAGTCAGGTTGAAAATCAACTGAGCAGAAAGATTAAGGTGGTCAGAAGCGATCGTGGTGGTGAACTTCAGTCACCATTTGGAGAATTCTGTGCCCAACACGGAATTATCTATGAAACCACGGCACCTTATTCGCCTCAGACTAACGGAATTGCTGAGCGCAAGAATCGTACATTGAAGGATATGATGAACGCAATGTTGATCAGTTCTGGGTTGCCTCAGAACATGTGGGGAGATGCTGTTCTCACTGCTAATTACATCCTCAATAAAATACCTCGCAAAGATGTTGGTAAAACCCCGTATGAATTGTTTAAAGGTAGGAAGCCTACCTATACATTCTTACAAACATGGGGTTGTCTAGAGAAGGTGGCTATACCTCCTCCTAAGAAGGAGAAGATAGGCCCTAAAACC